>OX336398.1:80961464-81586464 GCA_946902985.2 Meconema thalassinum
TGTAAAACGAATGGAGGAGAAGAGGATACCCAGGAGAGTACATGAGACGAAGTGGGAAGGAAAGAGACCGAGGGGAAGACCGAGAGACAGGTGGCTGAAGGGGGTGGAAGAAAGCGTGAAGAAGAGAGGAGAAGACTGGACAAGGGTGGAGGCTGAGAGATGGTGGGAAGACAGAAGACGTTGGAGAGGCTTGTGTTCCAAACAGACCCGGCCAGTGGCTGGAAACTGTGCAAGATGATGATGATGACAAGTGTACTGAAAAGATCACAGACGTAATGAAGAAGCAGAGGCTAAAGTTCTACGGACATTTACTACGAATGGATGAAGGCAGGCTGACCAAAAAGATCTTCAGCTACATCATGGGGTTAAAGGTTACATCTAAATGGGAAGATGAGGTGAAGAGGGATGCAGCGGAAGTTGGAATTACTCCACCGATGGCCTACGATAGAAGAGAATTCCGCAGTCGAGTTGACGGAGCAAAATTATTTCAAGCAAAACCACCAAGCAGGAGGCCCAAACGGATCATTTCCGAGGAGGAGAGAAAACAAAGAAGTGACAGGATGAAGAAGTTCTGGGAAGAGAAGAGAAAGAAAGCCAATAAATCTCGAGTTCCTTGCAGTCCATAGTTGACCAAATTCGATAATTTAAGAAAAAAATCTTTGAAACTTAATTTAATTTATTAATCTTCAAATACATCCATTGACAATTCATCCCACAAATTGCCAGGAAATCTTTGGTTAATTATCTGTGGAATACAGTAAGTGAGAACAAAGTACCAAGCATACATGATATACCCAACTGTGTTGATTATATTCAAACTTTTCCCACTTTTCAATATTGCTGAAACATGTCCTAAGAGAGGGCAAAACAGCACCCTCAATGGTTTATGAGTTAGCCAGGGAATTATTCCACATCGAAGATCTCCGATTTAAAATGTTATTACCACCTACCGGACCATACGTAGAACTTATAAGTAGGGCTCGGAATTTTAGGTGCTAAAAATCGGGAAAATAATTCTTTTTTATGAATTAAAAATACCCGAAATATGTGACAAAAAAGTAAAAAATTTAATTATAATTTAGTTTATTGATGTGAATATAAACAATATGCAGTACTCACGAATGCAATGTCTCACTGACTGCTGAAGCATTACAATACACAACGAGATACATCTTCAGGTTGTCCATCACAAATGACCAGCGATTATCGCGAGACACTTAGAAGGCGCGGAACTGCGGCAATATCTTTCTTGCCCTTGAGGTGTTGTGTAACTTGAGATGACTGTTCAGCATTTATTGCTTTCCCACATGGTTGGCAGAACAGAACGCCCCCATCAGAATAAAATTATCTTTAAATTCTGCAACAGGCGATAACTTGTAGTTGTTTTTACTTTAGGCATCGTAGAACTGCCTAACACTTCACAGTGCCAGAAATGAACTGCATGTGATTGACACAGGTTCCAGGTAGCTGGGGGAGGGGGAGGTCTAGCACGTGGTGCAATATGGCTATGGACAAGGAAATCCCCGACTTCCACAATGAGTGGCATGGGGCAAGAAGTTAAGAATAACACAGTTGCAAGCTGACATACGCTCTGCATGAAGATGAGATAGCTCAGAGGTTCTTCTCCGTTGAAGTAACACAGAACATAAATGCAATAAACTGAAAAGTGTGATTTTACTGATTTAAAAAAAAAAGGAAATAGGCCTATTATGTCTTTTTATGTGCTAATAAGTGAAAAACATGAATTTATGTATTTATAGAGAAAATGCTTACAAAATGTATTTACTTAAAAGAACAATTATTTACCTAAATATCCTAGCTCTACTTATAAGAAAAGAGAATCTCGAAGAGAAAGTAAATAGACCTTGATTTCTACAGTACAGGTGCGATGTTGGAAAGGCATTGGACCAGAGAAAACCAGAGACATGTTAGTTAGTTATTGTTGTTTTAAGGGGCCGAACTACGAGGTCATCTGCCCTTACCAGAGACATGTCACAACGAGATTTGCTATAAATGGGAGGGGGCATGGTGATGCAGCGGTTAAGCTGTTGGCCTCTCACCAAGGTGGACCTGGTTCCATTCCCGGTCAATGCATGTGAGATTTTCGAAGTGAAATGCCATGTCCTGTGGTTCGGATTCCACTTAAAACGGAGGTCCCGTGGCTCATGATCGCATGATTAACGGTCACATAAAACTAAAAGCTTCCTTCCTTTCCTTCCGCTATAAATGGGTTCCACCATATATAAGGTGCGTTCAAAAAGTAACGAGCCGGAGGCTGGGATGCGGTAACCGGTGACGACATCGGCTAATCGTGGCGTGTGTAACGAGGTGTGGTTCCGACCAGAGCGTGGAAGGTCACAGCCCGTCGCTAGAGGGCACGCGATGATACAAAGCGAGCAGCAGCATGCCTCAATCGTCCAACCAAGACCAAGACAGTAGGCCATTCGACATGCTTCCTGGTGTGGTTGAAGACTGTGGGGCACCCATTGGGCACACACTTTCCGCAAGTGCAGTCGTTCCATCATGATGGTGTGCACACTTCTGACGCTCAATCCGACCACGGCGGCTATGGCGTTCACTGTCACTCGGCGGTCCTGAGTAATGAGTGCATCAACCAGCTGTACGTCGTCATCGGTAATTCAGGGGGGTGCCCCAGACCGGGCATCATCGGCTAACGACACCCGTCCTTCCCTGAAGCGCTTATGCCACGCCTTGACCCTTGCAGGGGACATGCAGTGTTCGCCGTACACTTGTGGCATTCGGCGATGAATGTCCGTTCCCCCTACTCCTTTCGCTGTCAGAAACCGAACAACACCTCTTTGCTCTTCGTTTGACGCCTCCATGTCACTGTTTGCAATGCGACTGGCAGCGTTGGACGATTGATGCATGCTGCTGTTCGTTTTGTATCGTCACGTGACGTGCACGCGTGCCCTCTAGCGACGGGCTGTGACCTTCCACGCTCTAGTCGGAACCACACCTCGTTACACACGCCACGACTAGCCGATGTCGTCACCGGTTTGCGCATTACAGCCTCCGGCTCATTACTTTTTGAACGCACCTTATAGTATGTAAAACCAATGTATGTCCATGACCTTGGCCATGTTCTACTTCTTTTCCCGTATTGAGTTCAAGAACTATAAGATAAGTGTCCACTTTACAATAGAAATTCCTTTTATCGACCACTCAGAAATGATACATGTTTCTGTCTGTTATCAGCCTTCATCTGTCATTAGCAGCATACACACTCTCCAACATATTCGATCTTAAAAATACACAATCACTCGTATGTTCACAAAATTGTACAATTCAAATGGCGTCAACACCTTAAAATCAGATGATGATGATGATGATGATAATTGTTCTTTTAAGGGGCCTAACATCTAGGTTATCGGCCCCTAATGGTTTGGGTGATCGTGAAGATGATAATGAATTGAGTCGTCCAGTTGCAAAACTCGTTTAATCCACTTGTGAATAAGG
This sequence comes from Meconema thalassinum, assembly GCA_946902985.2. Lineage (NCBI taxonomy): Eukaryota > Metazoa > Arthropoda > Insecta > Orthoptera > Tettigoniidae > Meconema > Meconema thalassinum. The sequence continues at coordinate 80,964,942 of OX336398.1, forward strand.
ATCATTTTCATGAGAAACGTTTCTCTGAGCTTTGCCTCGCGTATCTTTTGTGTTTGTTGTTTTCTACTTTTTGCTTTTTGATTTGTGTTTTTGGTTTATGGTTTAGTGTTTGCTTTGTGCTTTTGCTTTTGAATTTTACTTTTTGCTTTTTTTTCTTGGTTTTGGTATTGTGTTTGTTTTTTTAAATTTTGCTTTTTGCTTCGTTGTTTCTTGTTTTATGTTTGTTTTCTGGAAAATCAAAATAAAACAAAACAAAATAAAATAAAACAAAATAAACAAAACAAAAAATTAAATAAAACAATTTTAAACAAATTAAAACGAAATAAAATAAAACAAAACAAAATCAAAATAAAATACAGTAAAATAAATTAAACTAATTAAATAAATAAATTTACGACATGATCCTTATTCACAAGTGGATTAAACAAGTTTTGCAACTGGACGACTCAAATGTAAACTATAACTAAACCTAACTACTAACTTATATACTAGAAGAAGAAATGGAAAACGAAAGGAGAATAAGGTAAATAAAGGACAGGAGGAAAAGAAATGCCCTCAACCCTCGAAGAATGCGGATTGAGGGACTTGGAAGGAAGGAGAGCCATGAAAGGCAGGTAGGAAAGGGAAAGAGGAGAGGGTCCGCCCCAGAGGTAATGGATAAAAGGGGGAGAACCGGACCCAGCTCAGGAATCCCTTGGGGTCACCAACTCCCGAACTCACCAGCCGTGAGCCCCTGAGGGTGTAGCAAAATCCAGGGTGCACCAGAAGTGGTGGGGCTACATACACCCGGCCTCCTTGAAGGCCTTGAGTAGAAGGCAGGAGATAACATAAAAAGAAAAAGAAGGCTGACCCCTTGCAGAAGGAGGGTATCAGAAAAGATGAGACAAGGGCCAATTAAGGCGGGAAAGGAAGAGACTCCTTAGGCCTCGGATACCCTAACACCGTCGGCGTTGGAAGAGAACAATAGTTGACCAAATGAGGTCAACAGGAAAGAAGACAGAGAGGAGCCCGGCACAAGTTAAGTGGAAGCAATGCCGGACTCAGCTGGGGTCCCATGGTCGCCAACCCACGTCCCACTAGATGTGAGCCCCTGGGGGACATAAAATCAGAGATAAAATTCTTAAAAAGATGGTATATTGGCTTTCATGGCGAGTGAATTAAAACTCGGCAATTTTGCTAAAATTGCTAAAATTCTTATAGATAGGCTTTGAATCTGCGAGACACCTTTTGTCATACTTTATTTACACATGATGATAAAAAAATCCTTATTAGGTAGATTTCATTAGAAAGCTAACTATTGCAATGGGTACCATGTTTCGACTTCCGGAAAATTTCGACATATCTTCGCGTTTCACATCCCCCAGACCCCAAAACCACCGTCACTTCAAAAGTTTATGTATAATTTATGTAATATGTATCTATATATATATCAGTTTCTTGTGGACACGATAACTGCCGTAATTTTGCACCAATCACTTTGAATTTTTTACATAATATGTATCCTTATAAAATCTCTCGGTCGAGTTCGTTAATGGGCATAATCGGTCAAAGGGGGCAAAAATGGGGGGCTTTTTTCAAAAAGTGATATATCACTATAACTCTCTTAATATGTGAAAATATCCCTTCAAAGTTCATATTATGTGTCGGATAAGTGCCAAAAATTTATGTTTAAAAAGCTTTTTGATAGCACCAACCATTGACCAATGGGGTGGAACATAAATCATATCTCTCTTAATAGGCACAATATCAAAACTGTACAAAATGGACGATATTCCCCTAATAATTACCTAAACCTTTTGTCTGAAAGAATTTTTGATACAACCCACCATTACGTCAAGGGATGAGAAAAATGATTTCGGAATTAGAAGAAAATGCCAAGAGCAATCAGAGGTTACCATGACAACGCTTCTTAATTGATGAGGGATGAGCTATCAGAGGTTGCCATGACAACGAGATCACATTCAGTTTTCCATCTGACTATGTGGGAAGTGGCTTCGGTGACGTAACTGGTACCATGCTGAACTTCTATGCCCAAGGTCGCGGGTTCAAAGCCGGCCGAAGTCGTCGGATTTTCAAAGAGCGCTGAAAATCCCTCAGTATGCTTTCCTTCAGACGGGAAGTCCAACGTTCGATGCAAGTTACTGGTTGTGGTGGCATCTAGTAGCCAAGTTCACAGCTAGGTGTCGTTGACGGTATATTTGGTACCAACATTAGGAACTACTACTTGAAATTGACCATCTGCAGTCCTTACCTGAATTACAGACTAATACAGCCATCACAATTAACACCGTTTATCAGACAGATTCTACACACACCCAAAGTACACGGGGTTACTTGACCGCGTTGTCGCAGCCCTAAACTGAGGAATCAACCAACATCTCTGCGGGAGATAAAATTTGACGTGAAGAAGTAACAGACTGTTAGGTAATTACACATCAATTTCAAACCTTGCATAAGGACGGTGTGACCACAAGTATAAAAATGGACCCCAAATGACAAGAAGGTTACCGTCCCCCTAAGACAATAAAATGTTAAAAATATGCATAGTAAGACGAAAGAAAAGTTAATTGAGCCCCAATTACATTGTAAAATACTTTCTCGCAATAAATGAGATCTGATCCTTCTACTAAAACCTGCATATTTTGCCTATTATAGCCTATCCCCTAGTTTGCCCAGTAAAATCTACCTCCACCTTCCGGCGTGCCGAGAGGATTTTTTTTCTTTTTCTAACCATCCATGACGCATCCCATTAGAAATTGCCGCCTGATTATCCCCACGAGTCACTTGCCTAGAATATGTGAATGTCTTTTTATGACTTGTTCCTCTAAAAAATTTTATGTGATCCACTGTTGAATTTTTGTAATTCCACCATCGTACGTTAATTGTTTGTTGTGTTTGTCAACATTCAGCTGAGTACTTACTCCCATTGCGTGCACTTCCTAAACATACACATGACTGTGTATTTTTACGATCTCAATAGTACGGTGTTGTTTGAGTCAAATATATTAAAAGGAAGAGAGACTCCGCCTGATCAATACTTTCTATAATTAAAACATAATGGGTTACATTATACCCATATGGTACATGTTTCGGGGTTTATATCAGCCATACATCGAGAAAAACACTTGTCATTATCATTAAAAATATCCTAAAAAATATGAATCTAATGTGAAATGAATAAATGAAATGGATGAAAGCGACAACGAAAACAAATGAGGAATGATGTGGTGCAACAGACATATCCAAAAATGGGGGAACATAGAACTAGTACAAACACATAAGATAAAAAAAACACATTAAAATAACACATTAAAATTTGATCACTGGAAGTTCGTGTTGGTAAATATGATTTGCCATGTTCACATTGGGTCCTTATGGCCCTGAAAATATTAGATACGGTCCAATGTGTTTTATATAAAAACACTCCACTAAGTTTAAAATGGTCTGTTGACAACTGCTGGTATTATTGCGGGTCTAGATGTTTGTAATCTCCTGCTGGAGGTGCGACAGCTGATTATTGAGTAAATCAAATACTCCACCAAAGATCCGAAAGAAGAACAGACCAAGCAAGAAATGTGTCTCTTGAATATGGGGCTTTAGGGGGCCCATTAAAAAATAGCATTGGTGCTTCCGAGTTGGCGATCCAAAAAAGGGGGTTCCCTCTCGAGGTGACAAGTCGTTGTGAGAGTAACTAAGAAATAAAACAAAAATAAAAAGTTAACGAAAATGTACGTGTTAGAAATATTGTAATAAAAATCGAGCAATGAGAAAACCTTGAAACATGTACCATATGGGTATGATGTAACCCATTATGTTTTAATTATAAAAAGTATTGATCAGGCGGAGTCTCTCTTCCTTTTATTTATTTACACTGTTTACGCCCACATTGGAGCACCAAAAATCAAACCTGATATACAAAGTCTTCCAATATTTCAAATAATAAGTTCAGTTCTTAATTCTTGATAATTTTTTCCTTTCCCAATACTTCTTCAGTCTGGAAGATCTTGCAGCTCGTTCTTCTTCTGATATAACATATTGCTTACGCTGTGAAATTTTGAATGTTAGTCGAGTGTATTTGTTATTCAGAAGCCGTTTCTCCTCTCTATGTTTAATATGATGCTTAGTAATTTTCAATTCGTCTAAATCCATTTGTATTTCTTTAAACCATGTGATTTTTGTTTTACTGTTCCAAAAGAAGTCAAAAAGTTGTTTCAGGAGTCTAGTATTTGGCAAGCGGGATATGTGTCCAAAAAACGCAATCCTTCGTTTTCGCATCGTGTCAATGATAGATTCATTTTCCTTGTAAAGTATTGAATTGGGCAAAAGTCTCCACTGGCCCTCAACCTGGTGTTTTTTATTGAGTATTGTCCGAAGAATCCGTCTATCAACCTTCTGTAGTTTGTCAGTTGTTGATCGGGTGTTTAGTTTAAATAAAGTTTCTTCCTTTTAATATATTATCTAACAATCAATACGGAACCATGACTGAACCAAATAGTTGTTTCAGTCTTCAGTCTTTCGACTGGTTTGATGCAGCCCTCCATGCTTCCCTGTCCTGAGTGAATCATTTCATCTCTGCACATCTACCACGCCTTACATCCGAGACAATCTATTTATCATAATCTAACCTTGATCTACCTCTACAGTTCTTATCCTCAACCCTTCCTTCCATAACTAAGTTTGCTATTCCTGGGTGTCTTAGTATGTGTCCTACCAACCTATCTTTTCTCTTCATTAGCAGTCAACAGAAACATCTCTCCTGTCCCAGTTGTATTCATCTTCAATCGTAACCCTATCTACCCATCTGATCATCATTCTCCAGTAACACCACATTTCAAACGCTTCAAATTTCCTCTTTTCTGCTGCTCCAACAGCCCACGCTCCAGACATATGCCTCCAAAAAATACTTCTTAATACCTAAATCTATATTCGATGTCAACAGATACCTTTTTTCTAGAAATGCCTTCCTTGCCTGTGCTAACCTACATTTTATATCCTCTTTGCTTCGTCCATCACTGGTTATTTTGCTTCCTCAGTAACAGAAGTCTCCTACTTCCTTTAGCTGCCAATTTGACGTCCATAGTGGTGTCTGAATTCTTTCAACTGCATTCCAATATTTTTGTTTTACATTTATTAATTTTCATCATAAATTCTTTCCTCAAGACAGAGTCCATACCATTTAAAAACTCATTCAAATCCTCTGGTGTGTCGGCTTGGATGTCGATGTCATCAGCAAATCTCAGAGTTGAATTTATTTCCCCTTGAATCTTTACTCCCACTTTGAATTTTTCTCCAATTTCCTTCATTGCTTGTTCAATGTAAAGATTGAAAAGTATGGGTGATAAGTTGCAGCCTTGCCTTACATCTTTCTGAATACCAGCTTCTCTCTCATGTCCTTCTGCTCAAATAAGTGTTGTTTGGTTTCTGTATAGAATGTAGAGCACCCTCATATCCTTGTACTTTTACTACGATGTTTATCCACATCACATTTGACTCAGCATGAGTCAAGAAGTACAACTTTAAATTTTCTGCCTAATCAATACTTTACTTCCACAATTGGTTCTAAGGGTACATGTTTTGAAACCTTATTTTGGTTCCTTCTTCAGCCCACAATTTTTAGTATACATCATACAGTAACAAGGTATGGGAAGCAATGAGAGCAAAAGCAGTGAACAAGGAGACAGTGGCAAGAGTGAAAGCAATGTACGAGGGAAGCAAAAGCTGTGTAAAGGTGGGAAGAGAGAGAACGGAATGGTTTCAACTGGAGAGAGGTCTGAAACAGGGAAGTGCCCTCTCACCCCTGTTATTTATAGTGGTGATGGATGAAATCATACGAAAAGTGGTAAATAGCATTGGGGAAAGGAAAATGAAGGCAATGTTGTTTGCTGATGACCTTCTGGTATGGGGAGAGGATGAGGAAGAAGTACAAGAGCAATTAGATGAGTGGGAGAAGGTAGTGTTATCATATGGGATGAAGTTCTCAGCACAAAAGAGTGAAGTGGTCATCACAACGAGGAAGAAGAACAGACTGGATATGGGCATAACACTTGGAGGACAGCAGTTGCAGAAAGTAGAATGCTTCAAGTACTTGGGAAGCATAATTGAAGAAAAGGGAGGCAATAGGATGGAAATAAATGAGCGGGGAAGGTGCGCAGATGGATTTTTCAAGAGTGTTAGGGGGATGATATGGAATAAAGATGTACCACAAAAATGTAAAGGAATCATCTACAAGACCTACTTTGTGCCAATTTTGACATATGGTTCAGAAACATGGGTGATGAAGGAAAGGGACAAGAATAAAATACGAGCAGTGGAGATGAAGTTCCAGAGGAGTAGGGTAGGAGTGACAAGAATGGACAGAGTAAGGAATGAGAGAGTCAGGGAGATGGTAAGAGAGGAACCATTGCAAAATAGAATAGAGCGATCTAGGCTACAATGGTATGGACATGTGAGGAGGATGCAAGAGGAGAGGATACCGAAGAAGATGTTTGGAATGGAAATGACGGGAAGGAGGCCAAGGGGAAGACCAAGGGACAGATGGACAAAAGGAGTTAAGAAGAGTGTGGAGGAAAGAGGAGTGTGCTGGGACACAGTAAATGACGAGAGATGGTGGATGGACAGGAAACGATGGAGAGGCTTATGTTCCAAGCAGACCCGACCAGCGGTTGGAAACTGCTCAAGATGATGATGATGATCATACAGTAACGTCGAAATTCTTGTTTAATAACACAAAAACACACTACTTAACATCATTAAAATCCTTAAAAATAACATGCAATGTTCCAAGCATCTTCTGTCACTTTGTCCTGTATTTGACTTGTGTCATTAGACACAACTGACTTATTGCTTAAGAACAGACACTTATTATTGAAGTATTTTCAATGTCTTTAACACATAAAAACATTCTATAGCGAATTTTGTGTTGATAAATGGACCTCACTGTACAATGTAGTGGCTGGTAAGGGATTGATAGCAGTTAGATTAAAGCTTAAAAACTGATGATTTGCTGATGGTCAGTGGCACAATTTGCAAAAGTTTTCCTTTCCTCACATTCTGCATGTGGTACGAGGAACAAAGACTTGGTGACTGCTTGCCAGTTTCATTGTAGGTTATTGAAGTGTTCCAAGTTTCGATGTTGAATGACCATGTCTGTTGCGCGACTAATTGGAGGTCAACTTACGTCTGTTTTGTTTTCATTTTTATGACCGGCCAGCTGGTTGGAATCCTGCCGTATAATAGTACTCGTCTGCGAGGGTTTTCTATAGATTTTGTACTGTAAACGGTCAATACGGAACCTGAAATGAGTGCTATTCCTAATCAGCATGAGTCTTCATAATATTCCCTTAGAGGGCCTTTAATGTGTTTTTTTTTAACTTTTATGTGTCTTTGTTCGCCCCCAAAGTATGCATGTCACCACAATTTTAAGTAGCCAACTTCACCATTTTTAACATCTCTTGTTTCACAATTTTAAGTTTAGTTATGCTTGCTTATGTGATTGTAAAAAAAGCTGATGAAGGGGAGTAATCTTGGGGAAGTTCTGAATTTGCTGGGGGTTCAGTGGTGGTGAGTTGCGAATTAGGTCTCTGGTCAGTATTTGCTGGAAATGATTACGTCTGCAACGGAACAAGTCATCCTAGCATCTTAATATTAATAATAACCCCTGGCACTATAGCCCTTGAAGATCCATTTGGCCTGCAGATATTGGGATGACGCGTGATCAGCGCATCAGGTCCCCTCGGACGTTAATCTTGGTTTTTGTGATCGGGGTGCTGCCTCACTGTCAGACAGCTACTCAATTGTCCTCACGAGGCTGAGTGCATCCCGTTTCAGCCCTCACGTCAGTTTCTAAAATCCCTGACGAGCCGGGAATCGGACCCGGGGCCTCTGGGTGAAAGGCAGGCCTGCTACCCCAACACCACGGGGCCGGCTCCTAGCATCTTCCAGACTTATTAACAATAGCTGCTCAAGCTGTTATGACTTCATAATCTACACAGATGGTTCCTGTCTACCCGATAAAGAAGGAAACGATCTGGTTGGATGTGCCTTCATTGTATATGAGAATAATTTAGAATTATTCTCAGCTCAGTACATGCTCTCATCAAATTGTTCAGATTTTCAAGCAGAACTCAATGTCTTAAAGACAGCATAAAGGTACGATTTGGATCCGCACTGCCTGGGCAGTTGTGGTGTTTTCGTTCCCCACTGCCCGGGCAGCGTGGCAGAGGTTCAGTAGGCTATTTACATTGAGGAAATTTAATAGAGGTACAATCATCATGTGTAGTTCCGCTACCGAAGCGGGAATTAGAGGATTATTGGAGGAAGAAGAAGATGACGACAACTTGATTCTAGCCCTATTGGTGCGAAAAAGAAAAGGAAAGCCACTAAAGTGATCTACAAAACCCAAGAGAGCGAGGGGTGTTTTAAAATATTGATCGAAAGACATCTGAAAAGGGACGAAGATCTTTTTAGACAATACTGCAGGCTCAACTATGACCAATTTGAGATTGTTTTGAGGTTGGTTTCCGAGGATTTGATGCCACTCCAATCCATACTTAATTTAGCCAAAGGACATATTTCCATTACATAAAATTGATCTAAAATTAAATGAAATGTCATTTAAATGTTCTTTAGATGCCATATTATTTGAATAATTTACTTTTTCGGCCTTAAAAAAAGGCAAAAGATACAATTATTTTCCAATAATTGGTATGGGCAAATTAGTGACAAGTCGAGACATCTAGCGGACTTTCATGAAACGCCATTTTGGATAGCAGTTTTATGCTCCATTCCGGGCTTTGTATAATTTTGTTGCCAACGGTGCTGCGCCGCAAAGGCAGCGGCGGCGGAGTTCGAAATGTCATCATCATCATCATCATCATCTTGCACAGTTTCCAGCCACTGGCCCGGTCTGTTTGGAACACAAGCCTCTCCAACGTCGTCTTCCCACCATCTCTCAGCCTCCACCCTTGTCCAGTCTTCTCCTCTCTTCTTCACGCTTTCTTCCACCCCCTTCAGCCACCTGTCTCTCGGTCTTCCTATCGGCCTCTTTCCTTCCCACTTCGTCTCGTGTACTCTCCTGGGTATCCTCTTCTCCTCCATTCGTTTTACATGTCCATACCATCTAAGTCTAGATTTCTCTATACCATCCTGTAATGGTTCCTCCTTCATTAATTCTATGGTCCTCTCATTTCTTATTCTGTCCATCTTTGTAGCTCCAATACTGCTTCTCAACAACCTCATCTCACTGGCCTGTATTTTGCTCTTCTCCCTTCCTTTCATAACCCAGGTCTCCGAGGCATACGTCAGGATAGGGACATAGTACGTCCAATATATGATCTTTTTGCTGTTCTGAGGGACATCCTTGCTCCATAACATGCTTCTCACATTCCTCCGGAATGCTTCTCCCTGCCTCCCCCGCTCATTTATTTCTCTATCGTTTCTTCCATTATCTTGTATCAGGCTTCCCAGATACTTGAAACTCTCCACTTTCTTCAGCTGTTCCCCACCAATTGTTATTCCCGTTGTGGTTCTTTCCTTCTTCCTTGTTGTGATCACCATCTCACTCTTATTTATGCTAAATTTCATCCCATATCCTTGTATTATTCCTTCCCACACGTCCAACTGTTCCTGTACCTCCTCCTCCTTGTTTCCCCAAATCATCTGCAAACACCATTGCTTTCATCTTTCCTTCCCCAATTACTTGTGCCACTCGGGTTATTATGCCATCCATCACCACAATGAAAATTAACGGTGACAGTGCACTTCCTTGTTTCAGGCCGTTTCTCTGTTCCAACCAGTCTGATCTCTCTCCTCCCACTTTCACACAGCTCAAGCTTCCCTTGTACATCTCCTTTATCCTCTTTATAGTCCATTTCTCTACTCCTCTATCCTCCAGGGACTTCCATACTTTGTTTCTGCATACACTGTCATATGCTTTCTCAATGTCCAGGAAGGCCATCAGTAGCTCTGTTCCATACTCATAGTGCTGTTCTTGTAACAGCCTTACAGCAAAAATCAAATCCACTGTGGACCTTCCTGCTCTGAAGCCATGTTGTTCTTCCCTCATCCCTCCATCTATCCTTGTCCTAATTCTCTTTTCCAAAACTTTCTCGAAGATCTTTGCACAATGACTCACCAGTGTTATTCCCCGATAGTTTCTGCAATCTGTTCTACTACCTTCTTGAAGATCGGGACAATTATTCCTTTTTTCCAGTCCTCTGGTGTCTTCCTTTCCTTCCATGCTGTCCTCATCACTCGGTACAACCACTGTATCCCCACCTCTCCTGCTGCTCTCACCATCTCCACACTCAACTCATCCACACCCGGTGCCTTCCCTCCTTTCGTCTTGTTCACTGCATCTTCCACTTCTTTCCATGTTAAGTCCTTTTCTGTTTGCAGTTCATCTTCCTCTTCCCCGATTTCTTCCTCCTCCCAATCTTTTCCATTTGGGTTCAGAAGTTCTTCAAAATATTCTTTCCACATTTTCTTCAGTTCTTCCCTATTTTCTATCTCTTGTCCCCTTTTGTTCACCATTCTAACATAATCCGTAGGATCCTTCCGCCTCTTATTTTTTACCATCCCATACAGGACCTTTTTTGTACCTTCACTATCCTCCTTCATCATCTTTATCCACTCTTCCATCCACTTTCTTCTCTCCTCAGCCACTACTCTCTTCGCCTCCTTCTTTCTTTCCTGGTACTCTTCCCTTGTCTCTACCGTCCTATTTTGATACCACCTCCTAAAGGCTCTATTCTTTTCCCTTACTATATCTTTTGTCTTCTCATTCCACCATGGTGTTTCCTTCCACCTCTTCTTACTACTTGTCCTCCCACATACTGCTTCTGCTGCACCTACTAGTGTCTTCTTAAATCTAGCCCATTCCTCTCCCACCCCTCTTTCTTCATCTGTTGGAATTCCTTCCTTTACCATTTTGAGGTACTCGACCCTTCTATCCCCTTCTTTCAGTTTCCATATCCTTATACGTCTTTCCTGGTTCTCAGTCCCTTTCTTCTCCTTACTCCCTCTCAGGTTCATTACCAGCAATCGATGGTCGCTATCGAGGTTCTCCGATGGTATAACCTTGATGTCCGTGATGTTCTTATTTAGTTCTTTCTCATACAGTATATAGTCGACCACCGACTTCCTGGTCAAGTCATCACTGTACCACGTGATTGTGTGGGTCTCTCTTTTCTTAAACCAGGAGTTCCCAACTAGCAGGCTGTTCCTCTGGCAGAAGTCCAACAGTCTCTTTCCTTCCTCATTTCTTCCGCCCCAACCCTCTGGTCCTAGAACACTCTCATAACCTTGTCTTTCTCTTCCTACATGGGCATTCAGATCCCCCATAACAATCATATTTCTTACTACCAGCTGCTTCTGCAATTCCTCTTCAAACTCCTCCTTCTCTTCAGAGGCGCAGCCTACTTGTGGAGCATACACTTGCACTATTTCTACGGTCTCTCCCCTCAGTGCTACTTTCACTTTCATCGTCCTATCACTTATTCTCCTCACTTCTTCTTTTATACCATCTCGTACTACTACTCCCACTCCATTTCTCTTTCTCTCTTCGTTCCCACTCCAGTCTATAGCCTTTTCTCAGTCTCCCATAAGTCCAACCCCTCGTCCACGTCGTGGGAGACGGGCAACAGACAAAGTAGGGGATCGCCTGTAGGGGCGAAGTACAGTGGGGACTTCGTGTGCCCCGGGACCGTTACGGTAGCTGTGAAGGTCCTACAGGAACCCTGAAAAGTAACGGCTAACGGGGCTCTGGTGAAGCTACGATAGGCCCAGCAAGCCAGTAGTGGATGAAACCAAATGCTTTCAAAAATGGAACGAGCCTCGGACATGATGGATTTAATAGACGACGACACGGCTGTACACACGGACTAAGATTTGGAACTTTAAACCTAACAACGCTGACGGGGAAGGTGGGGGAGATAGTTCGAAATGTATCCCGTCTAAATACATGAGGAGTGGTAGTGAGCTTCCGCCACCATGGCGGCGAGGATCCAAATCGTACCTTTACAGTGGTGTAGGGACAACATCAAAAATGCAAAATTACACAGTGATTCGGGTCAACTGTTTCCTTCAGTTGCTCACGCTCCATTGCAGGTGAACTGGTGGTGGTTGACGTCTCGTTGTTGGTTCCTGAACATTGCTCTTGGGGCTCTGTTGGGTCTTTATAACTCTTTGGTGCTAAGAAGTACAGTCTTCTTGCAGATTCCGGTGTAATGTCAAATATTGTGTACACAGAAATTCTGTAAAATGTTTCTTGAGTCTCAATCTATGTATACAGGGTGTAACAAAAATGTACGGCACAAAATGCTGGACACATTCCTCACACGTAGACGAAGAAATTATGTTATATGAACGTGGGTCTGGAAACGCTTTGTTTCCATGTTACACCTCATTGTCTCCAACTCATTAAGCATGGGAAACACACAAGAACAGAACGTTAGAATCATGGGGAACATGTACTCTTGGTTACGTTGTCATTGTCGTAGGTGCACCGCCAGTTTTTGTTTTACATGGCCCTGTTTCCATGCGACTTAGCAGATGTGCCTTAAGCTGTGCGACAAAACATGTACTTCATGCACAATGGAGCACCTACTCATTTTAGTGTTAATGTCCGTCGGCTTCTAAATAACAGATTTGGTGACAGATGGATAGGTATCGGAGGACCAAATGCCTGGCCTCCACGCTCTCCGGACCTAAAATAACTAGACTTTAATTTGTGAGGGCATTTGAAAGCTCTTGTGTATTGAACTCCAGTACAAGATGTTCAGAGTCTCCGTGCCCGTATTATGGAAGGCTAAGAAACCATACGCAATTCTCCAGGGATACATCAGCGCATCCGAGATTCACTACGACCAACGGTGGGTTGATGCATGTATCAATGCCCACGGAGGACATATTGAACATATCTTGTGAGCAAGAGTTGCATGTGGTATGCTGGTATATTCTGTTCTTGTGTGTTTCCCATGATTAATGAGTTGGAAACCATGAGTTATAACATGTAAACAAAGCGTTTCCGACCCATGTAATATAACATAATTTCTTCGTCTACGTGTGAGGAATGTGTCCTGGATTTTGTGCCGTACATTTTTGTTACACCCTGTATAGGGTAAATATGTTTTGCTTTGAGCTCAATTTCAATTAAATACATTGCCAATGTGGCAATAGGATAAGAGTGATGAACTGAAATTAGCCGAAATACCTTTTGTAATGAATAATAATTGTGGAAATGCTGTGGTAATAGATGTTTTCTCCTCCGCTGTCTATAACCCACCCACCCAGGGGCGCACCCAGGGGGGGGGCTTTGGGGGCTTAACCCCCCCTCCCCCCAAAAAAAACCTGCGAACACAAGCACTGCTGAGAGGTCATTTTCTACACTACGTCGGCTAAAAACATATCTTAGGAATATCATGGGTGCAGTCAGGCTGACTGGACTAGCAGCACTGAATATTCACCGGGAAATTGAAGTCACCAGCACAGAGGTAGTTTCCGTTTTGAAAAAATCTGCTAGGCGGCTGAATTTTGTTCTGTGAAATTTGAGTTTCCACTTTATTCAAACAACGTTACGGTAATGTTAATTCATTAATACATTATTTGTATTCAACTATTTGTTTAAACTTGCATTCAGCCTGTGTAATTAAGTTCAACTTGAAATTCTAGAAATGTTTAAAATTTTTTATTATAATGTTAGCCTTGGAGGCTGGATTTAGACACCTCCTTAACCCGGTCCATGAGTCAATCCTAATTGGCTACATGGATAATTCTTGCCAGGCGCGTCCACGTCGCGGGGGTGGGCAACGGTACTGTAATATACCATGGAACTACAGTACCGGCTAAGTTCTGGTGAGGACCCAGTCCCATGGGGTATAACATAGGCCCCGTGCACAGGGTTACGTGCGAAGACCTCAACGGAATCTACAGCGGAGAAGATGGACTTCAGAACGGTGGAGATTGCGGAAGAGGCAACCCAGTACTCAGGGAATAGTATGAGTACAGCATCAATCGGCAGCGTCTGTTTCCCATGTTAGGGGCGGCTGCAAGGGCGTCTGTTCTCCATGTTAGGGGCGGCCTGAATAATAGCTGGCAGTAGCTTCATAAAATGCCTTTGGGAGTGGCGACCCCATCGTAATAATAGCCTAAAATGGAAATGGCACTTCCAATGATTCGTAAAAGGTTAGGGCGTACCCTGCAGGCGACGCGCAGTTCCTTTGGTACTGGGGGAACTGTGAGAAATGGGCGACCAGTAACAGAAATGAAAGTGGGAATCATGAATGTCATGACCCTGACAGGCAAGGTGGAGGAGGTGGTAGACTTCATGGAGAGGGAGAAGGTTGGAATGATGGGGCTGAGTGAAGTGAAATGGAAAGGTAAAGGAAGGAAGAAATTGAGGAAAGGATATACTTTATACTGGAGTGGTGGCCAAGAGGCAAAAAATGGCGTGGGACTGATAACCTCGAAACAACTGGAGGAGTATGTTGAAGTGGTAGAGTGTGTGAGTGACAGAATAATGAAAATTAGAATGAAGAGGAAGAATGACGTGATGGACTTCATACAAGTGTATGCACCACAGACTGGAAACAGAGAAGAAGATATTGAAGTATTCCTGGAGGATGTAGAAAGAGTAATCTCAGATGTAGAAGTGGTGATCATGGGAGATATGAATGCACAAGTCGGAATTGAGAGACAAGGAAAGGAAGAAGTCGTTGGACCATATGGATATGGGAAAAAGAACCGGGAAGGAGAGGAACTTGTAAACTTTTGTGAAAGGAATGGACTGATAGTGGGTAATTCATGGTTTCGGAAGAAAAACAGCAGGAAAATTACGAGATATGGGTGGGGTGATAGAAGAACAAAATCAGTAATTGACTACTTCCTGGTAGAAAGGACAAATCGCAGAAAGCTGATGGATGTGACAGCTTTACCAGGAGAAGCATTTGATGGGGACCATAGAGCTGTGGTGGCAAAATTTAGATGGGGAAAATTGGAAAACCTAAAGGAGATCAGAGAAAGTAAAATAAAAGTTTGGAAATTGAAAGACAAAGCTGTACAGGAAGATTTTCAGGAGAGATTGAAGCAACAAATCCCAGTTACTGAAGTGGGAAATGTAGAAGAGGAATGGTCCCACTTTAAAAAGGCATTTGCTGGTGCAGCAGAGAGTGCTTGTGGTAGGACGTCAACAAGAGTTAAAGAGCAGGAGACACCGTGGTGGAATGAGGAAGTGAGGAAAGCAGTGAAAGAAAAGAAGTCTGCATGGAAAGAATGGAACCGAGATCAAACAGAAGAAAGCAAAAGGAAGTATCACGACAGCAAACGGAGGTGTAAGAAAGTGGTAGGAGAAGAAAAGAAGAAAAGTTGGGAAGAATTTACACGAAGAATGGAAACAGATGTAAGTGGCAGTAAAAGGATGCTGTATGGGCTTCTAAGAAGTAAGAAGAAAGAAAGAGTTACTACAAAGCTGGTGAAAAAGGAAGATGGAGAGTTGTTAACACACGCAGAAGAGATAAAGGGACGATGGAAGGAGTATTTCGATAAGCTATTGAATGTGAGCAATTGTACTGGTGAGATGGAAGTGACACAGCCTGATGACTCTATAACAGAAGATGATATAACAATGCTGGAGGTGGAATTAGCAGTACAGAAAATGAAGATGGGAAAAGCAACAGGGGTGGATGAAATCAGTGTAGAAATGATAAAGGCTGCTGGACCTGTTGGTATGCAATGGCTGTATCAACTGCTAAAGAGTGTGTGGAAACGGAAATGTGTACCAGAAGACTGGGAGAAAGGGCTAATAATACCAGTGTTTAAGAAGGGGGACAAGAAGGTGTGTGATAACTATAGAGGGATCACCCTCTTATCACAGATAGTGAAAATACTGGAAAGGGTATTAGAAAGAAGAATGAGAAGAAAGGTGGAAGGAGAGTTGCAAGAGGAACAGTATGGCTTCAGGAGTGGAAGATCCACAGTGGACCCAATCTTTAGCTTGAGGCAGGTGATGGAAAAGAACTGGGAATATGGAGAGGATTTGATCATGACTTTCATAGATCTAGAAAAGGCATATGATAGTGTCCCCAGAGAGAAGGTATGGGAAACCATGGTTAAGAAGAGACTGGGAAGAGAAATGTTGGAAATGGTGCAAGCAATGTACAACAACTGTGTTAGCAGGGTACTGACCCCAGTTGGAAAGACAGATTGGTTTAGGAACAAGACTGGACTAAGACAGGGGAGTGTGCTGTCACCTGTTTTATTCATAATGGTAATGGATGAAATTGTAAAGGAAACAAAGGAAGCATATGGACATAAAGAAATGAAGTTACTATTATTTGCAGACGATATTGTAGTCTGGGGAAGGAACACCGAAGAAGTGCAAAAACAACTAGATGCACTGAACGAAAATATTCAGAAGTATGGCCTGAAAATCAGTATAGAGAAAAGCAAGACCATGGTGATGACAAGAGGGGAAAGACAAGGAAAGGGCACTGTGAAAATTGGAAGTCAGAGTTTGGAAATTGTGGACACGTTCAAATACCTAGGAAGTGAATTGATGCAAACTGGTAGGTTGGACATGGAGATTGGCAGGAGGGTACAGCAGAGCAATGCATTCTATCAAAGTGTAAGAAAACTTGTTTGGGATAAGGAAGTAAGGAGACTTGGACCCTGACGAGCAGGCAAGAGAGTAGAATCCAATCCAGTGAAATGAAATTCCTAAGAAGTATGATAGGTAAGACAAGGAAAGACAGAGTGAGGAATGAAGATGTTAGGAAGGAAGTTGGGATGGGAAAACTAAATGAGAGAATTGATAAGAATAAACTAAGGTGGTTTGGACATGTAAAGAGGATGGAGGAAAATAGAATACCAAGACAGATGCTGGAGGCCAAGTGCAAGGGTAAGAGAGCAAGGGGAAGACCTAGAACAAGGTGGATCGATTCAGTGAAGAACTGCGTGAGAAAAAGGAATCTGGACTGGGACAAGATCGTGGAAGAAGAATTGTGGAAGGAAAGAGGAAAGTGGAGAAGTGCCATAAATACCCCGACCCGGCAGGAGCTGGATAAGGGGAAATGATGATGATGATGATGATGAATGTTAGTTATTTCGGAAATTAAAATAACTTATATATTTTCACGTACAGTACATAAAATATTTGTTACAATCCATAACACTATGGTATACAATTATATCTCGTAATTTTTAAAATGTAATTTTTAGATCCAATTAAATTTACATATTCAAAATCAAAATGCTATTATTAATTTGCTAAAACCTATACTATAGTAAAGCCATCATAACTTCCGACTTGACGTTTCACTGCTAGGCTAGAGTTTCTTTCGCTTAATCACGTCATCGCGAACGAAACTCAATTTGTCGTGATATATCGATTTGAATGGCTGTCTGTGATTGTCTGGTTAAAGTGATTTTCCTTCCGACCGCTAGATAACTCTAGGGTAACACTGAAACGTCAAGTCGGAAGTTATGATGTCTTTACTATAGTTCTTGGTATAAACAACTCAAAACTTAGTAAATGATTGCAGATAATTGATGTTACACATCAATGACGATCCTGGTAGCTGGATATATAGTTATGATAATAGTGAGCAGAGCAATCCAGTCGTTATCACTCTGATCGTGATCAAAAGTTAATTCTTAATAAAAATCATGCAGTTCCTTTTTATTACTTGTATAACCATAGCTCAATGGTACTGTAACTATAATTTGTATAAAACCAATGCACATTTTGTTTAAATAATCTCCAGTCCAATAGCATCTTTTGTATTGGTTTTAACAGAGCATTCCACAGTATGTTTGATCTTATAGAATATCTTTTTTATGCATACGATCTCAAATATACATATTTACATACAAGACTAATAATGGACACATTCTCTTTCCATAGCTGAAATCATGTTATTGAGGAAAGCCCCCTCCGAACCAAAAGTCTGGGTGCGCCCCTGCACCCACCATCCCCTTTTTAAAACACGACTTTTAAAGTAAAATTCCAGTTGCGACTGTCATTATACGCGTGAATTATGGGACAGATAGAATATTGCCTATCCCGCTAAATTATCAGAAAACGGTTGTATCTGCATTTCACTTACGCAATAGGTTCTCTAATTACAAACCAGAAGTTAAATTCAGAGGACAAACTTTGCAGTTCTACAGCATGCCTAAGTACCTTGGGATAACACTTGATAGGTCCTTGACCTTCTAACAACATCTCACGAACGTGGCCGCAAAAGTGAAGACCCGTAATAGCATCATTCAGAAGCTTGTTGGTACCTCCTGGGGTTCCAGCGCTCAAACTTTACGATCAACTGCTCTGGAACTGGCATACTCCGTTGCTGAATACTGCTGCCCATCTTGGCTAAACAGTGTCCAAGAAGATAGATGTGCAACTTCACCAGACAATGTGCATACGTAGCACACCCACTACATGGTTACCTGTTCTAAGTAACATCCAACCTCCAGCTTTTCGAAGATCAGAGGCTCCTGAAGATCTGGAAAACCATTCAGATGAACCCCCAGCTACCCATACATGTAGCATGTAGCAAAAGCAGGTAATCTACGGTTGAAGTCAAGAAAACCACCTTGGCGCTCTGCAGTACTTCTTGAAGACTCTTCATTTAACATCTCAGAAGCATGGAAAACTATGTGGGAAGAATCATCAGTATTCAATGCACATCTGACTGAAAACTCTTCCAACCGGATAGAAGGTTTCAAACTCCCCAGACGCCAATGGAGAATCATTAACCGGATCCGTACAGGGCAAGGCAAATGTGGATTCCTGCTTCACAAATGGGGTTGGGTTACTTCTGCTAACTGCGATTGTGGAGCTACCCTGCAAACCATCGAACATATTGTTGGTGAATGTCCGCAACGAGCGTTCCAAGGATCAGTAGGTGACAAGACATTCATCATGCATCTTCTGAGGCACTTCAGTGGATCGATGGCCTGCATTTAGAAGTTTAAAGCAAGAACTTGTGTTTATGACTATGTATATAACTGTATATATAATTTTATATGTAGTGTATACCGGTATAACTTTTATTTTAACTCTGTATCAGCATACGATAAATAAATAATAATAACCAATAATCTTTATCCAGACCAATGGTTTTTGCCTGGACCAATAATTACTAGGTGTACCTCTAGTCACCTCAAGACCTGAGCGGTCCCATTGATGTTCTGGTCTGTAAAGAGGCTAATGTGCCAGGAAATAGTTCCCTCTCTTTCCGCTTGTTTTTGGTGTAAAAGATTTTCCAGAATTACCTTTGTAAAAAGTCTATGAATAAAATGTTCATTTTCATGTTAATTGGGAGCTTTGCCAATTTTGCTTTTCATGTGATGAGTTATATGTGTGTGAATATATATATTTAGTGATATTTGGAACAATAGGCAGAGTAATTCAGTATCAATTTAATATTATATTACATTTTGTTGTGTATAAACCTTGTTTGAACGGCAAAAGAGCACCCGATTAATTCGATTTTATGGCGAATCAGGCTCAAAGGTTGGCAACTCTGTTATGATTGCTCAAACTTCCTCAAGTAGTCAAAGTGTTCAAACTGCAGCTGTAAAGCTTGAATCGCCAATTAAATACCTCAAAGGTAATAAAAGCGGAGAGAAGTTGAGTAAAAAGTGCAAACAATTGATTTTAAATGTACTGTATGGTCTATAGTATGTTGAGGGATGGCAATGTAGAGATTCCATGCCGGAAGCACATGAAGGGACAGACAGAGAGAGGAGATGGGCGGAGGAATATTTTCCTCAGGACTTGACCTGACGTTTGGTATAGCACAGCCCCGTGTTAGCTAATATATACACACTGGGTTTTGTCCTGCACCGTGGGAATACTGAGACAGAACATTGAAAAGAGTTGGAAATATGGGAAGGATATGGTAATGACTTTTATTGATCTAGAAAAGGCCTATAATAGCATCCCTAGAACAAAAGTTTGGGAAAGCTTAACAAATAGGGGGATAGGCAAGAACTGAGAGACATGATAAAAGGAATGTGCATGGAGTGCTACAGTAGTGTGAAGACTAGAACCGGGACATCGGAATGGTTTAAAATTGACACTGGACTAAAGCAAGGAAGTGTGTTGTCACCATTATTGTTCGTCATGGTGATGGATGACATCATGAAGGCAGCAATGAAAGAATATAGTAGGGCAAAGATGAAGGTAATGTTGTTTGCAGACGACGTTGTGATCTGGGGCGAGGATGAGATGGAGGTACAAGAACAGTTAGACGTAATAAATGAAAAGATTGAACAAATGGGGAATGAAGATAAATGTGGAGAAAACAGTGGTGATGAGTAGAGATAAGAAAGAAGGAAAAGGAGTAATCAAAGTAGGAGATATGGATTTAGAAGTAGTGAAACACTTCAAATACTTGGGAAGTGAACTGACTGAAGATGGAAGACTAGATTTGGAAATTAGCAGAAGAATACAACTCGGGAGTGCTTTCTACCAACAGGTACGGGGACTAGTATGGAACAAGGATATACCAATTAAGGCTAAAGAAGTTATATACAAAGCATATTATGTTCCTATAATGACATATGCAGCGGAAACTTGGACAATGACTAAGAGGGATGAGAGCAGAGTACAAGCAGCTGAGATGAGATTCCTGAGAAGTATGGTCCAGAAAACGAGGAGGGACAGAGTGAGAAATGATATACGGAAAGAACTGGGAGTCATCATCATCATCTTGCACAGTTTCCAGCCACTGGCCGGGTCTGTTTGGAACACAAGCCTCTCCAACGTCTTCTGTCTTCCCACCATCTCTCAGCCTCCACCCTTGTCCAGTCTTCTCCTCTCTTCTTCACGCTTTCTTCCACCCCCTTCAGCCACCTGTCTCTCGGTCTTCCCCTCGGTCTCTTTCCTTCCCACTTCGTCTCATGTACTCTCCTGGGTATCCTCTTCTCCTCCATTCGTTTTACATGTCCATACCATCTAAGTCTAGATTTCTCTATACCATCCTGTAATGGTTCCTCCTTCATTAATTCTCTGGTCCTCTCATTTCTTATTCTGTCCATCTTTGTAGCTCCAATACTGCTTCTCAAGAACCTCATCTCACTGGCCTGTATTTTGCTCTTCTCCCTTCCTTTCATAACCCAGGTCTCCGAGGCATACGTCAGGATAGGGACATAGTACGTCCGATATATGATCTTTTTGCTGTTCTGAGGGACATCCTTGCTCCATAACATGCTTCTCACACTCCTCCGAAATGCTTCTGCCTGCCTCCCCCGCTCATTTATTTCTCTATCGTTTCTTCCATTATCTTGTATCAGGCTTCCCAGATACTTAAAACTCTCCATTTTCTTCAGCTGTTCCCCACCAATTGTTATTCCCGTGGTGGTTCTTTCCTTCTTCCTTGTTGTGATCACCATCTCACTCTTATTTATGCTAAATTTCATCCCATATTTCCAGAACTGGGAGTACAGAAACTAAATGACAAACTGGAGCAAAACAGATTGAGATGGTTTGGACATGTCAAACGGATGAATGAAGTAAGGCTACCAAGATGAGCACTGGAACGACGGATGACAGGGAAGAGAGGACGAGGAAGACCAAGAATACGTTGGATGGACTCGGTGGAGAATAGTATTAGAAAATGGAACCTGGATTGGAACACTGTGTCGGAAGAGGAATGGTGGAACGACAGAACAAAGTGGAGAGGAACCATATTTGCCCCCACCCAGTGTCAACTGGAAAAGGGGAAATGAAGATGATGAAGATGATGAGTGGGAATACTCATGCATCTATAATCTTTATCCACACCGATTATTTTGCCAATTAATGCTTTTTCATATAATTACATGGTATTTTCTGTATCCCTCATGTTGGTAACAGTAATGTCACATTACTAATGTGACGTCGATGTATGCACATCGTTAACAGTTGAAGTGACCTCATGCGCCTGACAAACACGGCAATTGCCGTTGAATGAGCAAGAAACAAATGAACATATTTACATACCGGTAATTTAGCACATATTTCCAGTGCAGTAGTGATAATAGACAGTAATTTGGTAACGATCCCCAGAGTATGAAATAATAATACCGTATGAAAATCATAATATATTATCCAAGTGTAGAATACAGGTTCACCACTCCTTCTCTTTTATAGAGATTTCGGTAAAGAATTGGTTGAACTATAGCTTGCGATGCAGCGGCGTCTAGGGAGATTTCAGGGAGATCAGTGACGTCACTGTGATCTCACGGGTGACGTATTGCTATAGGTCGTCAGCTGATTACTACGTCAGTTCCGTGGTCAGTTCGTCGCGGGATTTTACTGGAGTCGGTTCGCCATTTTTGTATTGTCACGCGTTAGCGTTTTCTAAGCGTAATATTAAGATAAATATTCCCGTGAATAACCTGTAGAACAAGATTTTGATATTAGCAGTGTCGTGTGCTCGAAAGTGTTGACGATTTGTATTAAAATTGTTTAAATCCTGAAGTTGTTGCATTAATTTAAATCTGTTATTTGTGGTGGAAAATCAGTGCTTCTGCTTGTACATGTGGAATAATACAGCATTTGGAATATATCGGTGAATTTTTACGTTGTTCATATATATATTTTGGTTGTTGCATTTAATAGGAAAGTTGTCTAAACGATAATATTACGTCAGGAACGGTGTTGGGGAATACGCCTGTTAAAATAGTAATGGATGGGTAAAATTTAGACAAATTGGCATTTACATGAACACCTGCAAAATAGATATGACAATGTTTTGTATTATACCTATCGGCCTATTGGAGGGGGGTGTGGGGGGGCGCAGCCCCCCCAGCAAAAACAACATTATTGACCACAATGTTTTATAAGAATACTACAATGTGCAGCTAGGTTAATGTATTGATGTCAACCGGCGATTATTACAGACCACGATCGTTTGCGCATGAATATATTATATAAACAAATTGGTTGTTTTTGTGATGTTATCAACCACTTGACGAAATGCTTCTCTGGCAAGATTATGGGAAAAATCTTGGTTATAGGGTATTTTGGGTGGTGACAACTCAATAACAGAAATGAGCATTAAAAAACTTCGAAACGTATTGTGTTTCGTCACGTGTAATTTATTTATCGGCCTACCTCAATTTGGCACGCCGTACATACGAAAATATTTTAATTTAGGGTTACATTTATGACACATTTTTAAATTTCCGTTTCGGGATATGTAATTCGCCTATATAGTTGAATTACAGATGACGTTAAGCGTCGTAATTAATTTAATTTTATATTTATAAGACATTGTATCGAAAGCCGTCATTTACCTATATAGCTCAATTAAAGATTTCGAAGCAATGTTTTATTAATATGAAATTATACTAATTACGATGTGTATCGTCATCTGTAATTGATCTACATAGGCCAATTATAGAATTCGATGCGTAAAATTAAAAATATCAACTGAAATTACGATGTGTATCGGAATCTGTAATTGACATATATAGGCCAATTAAAGAATTCGATGCGGAAATTGTAAAGTATAACGTTAAATTGCGAAATTTTATTCAGCATCGGAATCGTTAATTGAGCTATATAGGTAAATTATAGATTTCGATACATAGAAAAAAATTGACGGTTTTTGTGTTTTCCCACCCAAAAAACTCCTATTACGTGAATTTGCGAATTCTTTTTATGTATCGGAATCTTTAATTGAACTATATAGCTCAAATATATATTTCGATACATAGAAAAAAATTGACGATTTTTGTGTTTTCCCACCCAAAAAACTCCTATTACGTGAATTTTCGAATTCTTTTTATGTATCGGAATCTTTAATTGAACTATATAGCTCAAATATAGATTTCGATACATAAAAAAACTCCTATTACGCGAATTTGCGATTCTTTAAATGTATCGGAATCTTTAATTGAACTATGTAGCTCAATTATAGATTTCGATACATAAAAAAATTGAGGTTTTTTGTGTTTCCCCACCCGAAAAAAAACCTATTACCCAGGCTTTTCCCGTAAGCTTGCCAGAGGAGTATTTCGTGACGTCGTTGATGACGTCACGGAAGCCGCCATTTTGTTTTAGGGGAATTTCATACGCGGCCGTATCGCAATGTATAGTAGTCCCAAAGAATGAATGAGATTTCGACTCACATTCATTGCTCTTACGATAAGGTGAGAAAGCTTTGAACGGGCTCTCTAGTAAAGAAATAATCTTTATAAATTACCTATCGCATTGCATCTTAGTTAGTTCCGACATTACAGGTTTGTCTCCTTCTTCTGGATAGAGCCTTGAATTCTCTGGTTCAACTCGAAACCTAAATTGAAATATAATATTAAATTTCATAAATGGGCAGTAGTACATGAAGTAAGTACATGAAAACTAATGATGTTACCTTTCATTAATTGTCCGATACTCTTCGAACCAATTGTAATTGGCCCCTGGTAACATGCATTTAATGATACCTAATTCACCCAGAGTTTTATCCAATACAGTAGAAGCAGCAATTGCTTCAAATGGTGTTAAGATAAATCTTGAATCTTTTTTTACAATATTCTCCGGTTGAACCTCACCCTTTTTCTTTTTTATTGGAAAACTGTGTTTATGTTTGTGCTCTGATGGTTCAGGTAGGCCCACAAGATTCGTGGTTTTAATTTCCTCTTCAATTAACGTGGAAATTGAGGCTTCGTTTTGATAGGATAAAGAACTTCGTCTGGAGGACCTTGCTCTACCTGATGCACTTGATTGGTAAGCTTTTAGAAGGACTTCAATTTGTGCGAGTTCAACTCTACCTGCTGAACTAGATATAGATTTAAAACTTTCACTGCTCGTATTTTCCATAATTTAATCAACCCACCATCCTTTAGGGAGCAAAATTGAGTACTTGAAGCTTGATACAACATACAGATGCTTTTGTATTCCGCGCGTTTATGTTCTTGTATTCAAGATACAACATTAAGACTGTCACTCAACTTAAAACGGAATCATGTAGCACATGAATTGATCAGACGTGGAAATAAATTCGATTATGGGCTCATTATTGCTGAGTAGCTTTTCATCCAGTTGAATTAACTCGTTAATCTTAACTTGGTTTGTACCACGTTGTCATGGGAAAGCTCTCTCTGCTCTTTTTTTAATATATATTTCCCAAGAATCCCTACGGTTCTTCTCGGGCTGCGCCAACGCAATGCGCGCCGTTCTTCTTTAGGTTCGCCCTGGGTTCGCCATATTGTGTTCAATACATTGAAAGAGATATTTTATCCAGGTAAATCAACTAAATACTCCGCAGTCCTACAATTGTGTACACTACTTCTTGGTCCAGGTTTGTTTTTATGCATTTGGTAGTTATTTAGGGTATACTACCAGTTCTCAATTCTAGGATGATTTTGGATACTTTTCTCGGCTTTTGTGCATGTGCCTATGACAGTATTCGTGTTGACTTGTAAAATGTTGATTTGTGCTGTTTCTCTTTATTGTTCAGTTAAGTTTCTATTGTGTTAGTTAAGTGATTTGAACTTTCAATGCTCCCTATTTGTATTATTTTCGTAATTTGTGTTTAAGGTCGTGTTAATCGTCCTCTATGGCTGACGTTGAAAAGGCTCCGAAGGCTAAAGTAGCTGAGCCCAAAAAGCCAAAAGAGAAGAAAACTAAAGCTCCAAAGGAAAAACCGGCAGCAACTGAAAAGCCTGCTCTTAAAAAGAGACCTCATAAGCGTCATGGACGTCTGTATGCGAAGGCCATTTTCACAGGGTACAAACGTGGTTTGAGGAATCAGCACGAGAACACTGCTCTGCTCACAATTGAGGGATGCGGTAAAAAAAATGACAGCTGGTTTTATGTTGGAAAGCGTTGCGTTTATGTGTATAAGGTAATTTCAGAATTTTAAGTTGATTTTTGCCAATTTGAGATAGCTTGATGTGGGTTTATTGGTAGCTTGTAAGTGCAGTCTTTTACTTTTCATCATACACTTGTCCTGTTTAGTCTTTACACTAGTTGGCTCATCTGCTTTAGGACTTCGTTAAGAAAGTTTCGTGATCTAGGCCGTAGTAGTGGATTCTTTGACAGCCAATATGAGTGGGAGAAACGAAAAGGATTCATCCCACAAGAGGAAGACTGACAAGCCTTGTGAAGGTAGAAGATATGCAATACCATCACCAAAACTCTTTACAGCAGTAGCCGATGCATGTGGCATTTCTGGATTAAACGAGGAAATTGCGTCGATGTTGGGCGAAGACGTTTCCTATAGGTTGCGTGAAATTCTCTTTAACTGCACTGTTCATATGCGCAGTAATAAAGAGAAGAAACTTCGAAGTTGCCATGTTGACAGAGCACTTCCTGGTGGAACAGAGAAGGTGTATGGATTTTTGTCAGGTGGATCTGCCAACTATTTATACGCATCGGAAGCAGATGCATATATATATCACGATAATTTAATTGATGTTGATTTATTGGCATTAGCATTGAGCAATGACAAGTATATTCAGATGGGAGAAGTGTTTCTTAGAGGTGTATGGTTCTTGCCAGATGAAATCCAGCCTTCATCTACTAACACACCTACCAATTCTCCATCTTTGACACCTGTGTCTGTCAATTATTACAATAAAATTGCTGCTGCTATTTTCTCCAAACATGACAAGTTATTTTGTGAAGCTATAAACGATCTGGCTAGGAATCCCAAAATCGCTCACGTAATTCCTTACTTTTTGAATTTACTTGGGGAGGGGATTAAAGGACAGCTACGTGGTGGATTGCATTGTATGCGCCTTCTTGAAATGGTCCGAGCCCTCACTCTTAATCCACATATATACCGTGATGCAACGGTGATGGTGAATGAACTTATTACCAACCTTCTGTTGTGTGCCCTAGATCCTAGAATTCCCACGGGAACTTCAGTTGATGATTATGAGTTGCGAGCAACAGCAGCTGATGTGTTAGCGTGTGTGGTTAAGTATTGGTATCGTTCTAACATAAAATTAATGAAGGATATTGTTCAGAAATTAGGTTCAGTATTATTAGATGGTAGTAGTTCTCTTCGGAGTCATTATGGAGCATTAGTTACTCTATGCTCTTTGGGTGTGGATGCATTAAACTACTGTCTCTGGCCCCATTTGGAGCAGTATTTAGCATTCATTACCTCTCTGCGTGTTGGGCGTGAGACTAAAGAGCTTGAAGGCCTCCTCCTTGTTGCTGCCGAACTTCTTTACCGACATGAAGGCAAAGCTCTGCTGATGAAACCACCTGAAAGCCATTGCATAGCACCTGAGCAAATTGTCTTGATTGACAAGTTGTTATATTCCCATTTTGGGGACTCTCTCTGTGCTAGAAGACCGTTCACTAGTTGCTTCCCCAACATAATTTCTGAAGGAGTAGGGCATATTAGATCTGGAGATGATTCTCTTGCATCCTCAGTCATCAAGGATACAGTTAGTAATGATTTTGAAGTGGAATATAGGAATTGGACTGCCATAGCTAAAATACCTAACAGAATTGTCCCATTGTGCGATAATGTAACTTCGGCAAAGCCAGCCAACCCTAAGGAAAGGAGAAAATCTAAGAAGATAGACATTAGGAAAGTGTTTGATATTTCACCATTGTTGGGAAATCAGAGGCCTATACAGATCAGCTCTATACGTGGTGTTTCTCCATGGCCTCACAATTTACGACGGCGTACCGTGTCGACTTGGTATGGACAGTTTCAGCATCCGAGCTTGTACCAGATTAAAAGCTGTCGAGTGAATTGTGTCGGCAAACTTTCAAGGAAGTTCCAGCAGAGGAATGCTTCGTTCGACTTCAGTGCAGTTCTTTGAAATCAGGTGGGTTTACAATGAATGTGTAGAAGTAACAAAAGGGAAAGTGTATTGCTGTATTTGGAACTTTACTCTCTTGTAACTGGCCAGTCAGAATACATTATTGTACAGCGTGTTAAACTAATGTTGACTAGGTTTACAGGTTGGTCTAAAAAAGGTGGTAACAGTGAAGGAGACGAGGGCCTACGTAAAATATTTGGTAATTCTTCGGAAGTGGTGAACCAGCATCCCACAGTTGCACGTAGCTAGTTGAGGCGATGTGAACCTACCCTTTCTTAGACATGATTTTCATACCTGTGTAGGGGATAATACCAATTGAAATTGCAGTCAATTATCACTAGTGCACTGGAAATATGTGCTAAGTTACGTTTAAAAAAATCGTTCCTGTGTCGTTCATAGTTACTGTGTATTTAGTGCCCAACATGTTGGCAACAATGATTTGAAGTCAATGTGTGCGCCCGAGTAGCTGAACAGATAACATTCGCCTCTGAAAATAGTTGACTACTCTGAATGAGGATGAAATAAAAACCTTTATTTTCGTAATATAACAAATATTTCCTAAGTACCAATTGCTAATGAATCCCAGAAAGGTATAAAAATCTTGTTAGCCTATCAATAAAGTCAGGTAGGAGTGTAAAAGCCCGGATTTGGTCTCCTCCAGAATTAATAGGCAAAGTAATCGGCTGTTTCCCACAAGAGACACACAACCAAACTGAGTCCGTAAAATACTTCATTGCGCATGCGTCACAGATGCAGATGTATAGAGAATACCAACATCTCATAGCTCTCAACAGACTGCACCACCCCGACTGTCGGGACGAAAATTACTGCTTGCACTACAACCCAGGGGGTCTAGGGCATACGTCCGAGGTTAGGTTTGTGTTCGTATGTCAAGCCTTATTCCACGTTCACTTGTTAACTAAGCTGCAAAACCAGCAATAATTTTTGGACATTGGCTGCAATAAAATCTTAAAAACCAGCATCAAACGGTAATGTTGGTACTACTGAAAAAAGGTAATTTCACTCTCCAGCAATAAATTGTGCAACTCCTATTTTAGTCTCATTATGGCTTTCAGCTTATTCCCTTGTATATTCCGCTCTCACGTCAGAAATTTCTCGGCTTTCCACAGAAAATGGTTATGCATTTGTATCTTCTTTTGTATGATAATTTCTTTACTAAACTGTGAATGTGGATTTTTCCGCGAGTATTGGTCTCTGTAACGTGGCAGAGTAAGTTTAAGCAACTTACGGAGTTATTTATACAAATTCTACTAATTAGTTGAAAGTGGGAATTTGACAGTCTAGGACCACTGTTTTTAGTGGTTCTTCGTGGCACATGGTCTGTTACATATTGGGTATGAATGTTTGGAATGCAGGAGTACTTAATTTTCCAGCCACAATGCAAGAGATTTTGGTAACAGTATACGAGAATGGAACGTGCAGTTAAAATTTTCCACACGTCAAATTAGCTACAATACTTTTTGTAATGATGAATAATAATTCTGGAAATGATCCAGCGAGAGATGTTGACTACTCCGCTGTCTATAATCCACCCACCTTCCCTTTTTAGATCACGACTTATATAGTGAAATTTGAGCTGTGTTCGCTATTATCCGGCTGAATATGTAACAAGAAGCATATTGCCAACCCCATGCATGCACTACTGCCAAGTTGACCAATAATTACTAGATAGCCATATATGAACCGTGCCCCACATTTAACATTGTGTGGATCTTGCTGGCTTTCAAAAAACCTTGGTTTGCGGATCACACTCGTAACCGGCTTCGGTGGCATAGTCGGTAGCATGCTGAACAGCTGTGCCCAAGATAGCGGGTTCAAACCCGGCCGAAGTCGTCGGATTTTTTTAAAGAGGGTTAAAAATCCTTGAGTATGCCTTCCTTCGGAGGGAAAGTAAAGCGGCGGTCCCATGTCATAGATTTATGCATGTAAAAGATCCTCTCACAGACTAAAATTGTTCAGTTAGATTTCGTCAGAACGCTCTATCAAAGTTCCAGCGTTCACCACTAGATATCATTGATATCTGGTGGCGAAGGTTGGAACTACTTGAAATTGAACGGAATTTGTAGCTAACCCTTTTAAGGTCTACCCACAATGAGCTGTCGGTAGATGGCAGATGAAGTCAGAAGTCGGTAGTTCACAACATAGCCACCCACAATGTGCAGTCTTTAAAAAGGCTATGGGGTAAATAATAACTTGACTTTAATTTATTCCTTGAGAAGGTTGTCATTGTCGACAACCTAACCTAAAATTTGCAAGGATGCATGACTTGGAGCGGTACGGTTTATTTTTATTGCTGCTAACTGGTACAGCATTGTTAAAATTGAGGGAAAATACTCTTAAATCCAGTATCCCCTCTTGTAAATAATTAATAACAAATCCAACTCTGAATTAGGCCTACTGATTTTTTGAACAGAATTGTTTTTGTGTAGCTAGTCATTTTTGATTGATCGCCCGAGGGCTCCCAACACGTTCAATCTATTACATCATTTCCAAATTTATTTTTCGTCATTACAAAATGTATTTTGGCTAATTTCAGTATCGGTAGGCCCTACTTTAGAAAATGTTTTCGTACGATGAGCTCTCATTCAGCGTTGCCTTCCGCTGCATTACATTTGCTACAAAGGAAAACATTATAATCAATGAACAGTTTCCTTTTAGATACTTGGGCTCACTCATGTCATACATCCAACGGCGTTCCCTCACAAGATCAATTTATACATCTTCTATCCCAGTCATATTTTTATATACTGTAATTATGCGAAGAATATACCGCGAATACAACTAGTCAACTACACAGCTGATGACGACAAAGTGACGCCATCTTGTGTTCTTTTCTCATTGGCTCTCAAATATGCAGTTGGCTGTCAAAGATAAAATTGGCGACAGCCGACTACACACTGTCGATTGTCAACTATCTACTACCGACAAGCTACTTCACATTGTGAATGACGCCATAAGAGAGCACGGGTCAGCCTTCAACTACAGTCTGCCCACTACCGTCTGCTGACAGCGCATTGTGGGTAGAGCTTTAGGGTGTCCGCTGGAAGCAGCTACAGACTCAGGCAAGCCGAACATGTCCTCGGACACTCCCGGCACTAAAAGCCATACGATAAATAAATAACCGGTGGTGTGGTGGCTGCTGATCTAGTCATCCACTTTACAAGTGACAGTGGGTATGGCCACTTATCTAAATATAAGTGATTATTTACTCAAAGCCTTGTTCCATTTTGAAATTCTGATTTTTGTTTATTATAATTATTAGTTTTATTTATTTCTTTGACATTTTCTTATTTAACTTCCACCTCTAAATTTTAATTTATTCTAAATCTGTATAATTTAATCCGTGTTAAGAGGGACAATGACCTTGCTGTTCCGCCCCTTAAAATTCTATTAACTGCCATCGTTAAATGGGCAAGAAATGTTACCGAAATAAAAACTTGTATATTCATAATTTAGATTCTAATTTACATTAATTTCAATTTATATTTGACTCCCTGAATATGGAAATCATTGTACAGGGTCATTATCAATGTGCACGCGAGTAAACACGGCAAGCTACGCCGGCTGTGACTGGCGCAGATCGCGGGCATGCGTGACCAGTTCAGCCGGTGGTTAGGGCTCACTTTCACCAAACATGTTCAATAATGTGTACTTCCTTACAGTGCTCATAGGCGATGCTGAAAATGTCCTCCCTCTCGTGTAACACACACCTGACATCTTCTGATGAAAGAATGTCTGCCAACTCTTTTATTATTTACGGAGCCTGTTTCCTTGAATCGTTTAGCGAGCCTCCTAATTGTACTGGTATTGGGCCCAGGTCTCCCTGGAAACTGGATTCGAAATTTTCGCCTTGTTTCAGAACAAGATTTTCTGCTTTTCATATACGAATTATGGATATACACACATTCGTTCAATGTGAATTGGTGTCTAGGCATGACCAACAATCACAGTAATCACAATACTCGCTAAACATGCAACACTAACATTTAAGCCTTGCAGATACACGTCCATATGAATGGCAAAACACGTGTGAACTAACGATACGAGTCAGCAGAGCGTGCCAACCACTGGCTGAACCGCGATCTGGCGCAGTCTCAGCCGGCTTAGCTTGCCGTGTTTACTCTAGCGCTCATAAATAATGACCCTGTATTATCAAAGTGGTAGTGTAAAAGCCTCGTCCGGCTCTCGTATATTATTATGAGATTTTGTCTTGTGGTTTGCATACTGTTATGCTTTCTGCTTCAAGATGTGTACGTATGAACACCTTGGTAAGTCATTCTTCCTCTCTATTTTACCCCTTACCAGCATGACCATGTGTTGCCTGTATTCTACCTTCTATTAGGAGTATTTGCACGATTGTTAGGCTGTTCTGACTGGCTTTATTGAGAAACCAAATCTATCGCTTTTCCCTTTGTTACACCATATGCTTTTCATTGTAAACCAGTATAAATTGATGGTATTAGTTATGTGTTTCCTTAATTGTTTGGTCTTGCATGTGAGGGTAAAGTTCCAAAATTTTCCTCATTTGTTGTTTTTATGTGCATCCAATTTGGACGTAGAGAGAGAAAATTGATCAGCACACCACACATTCTTTGATGCTTGATTGTGGAGTTCTTTTCAGCCATACTTTAATCTAGATGACCAGTCCTTTATAAATAGGCTAGCAATCTGCCCTGGCTTTGCAAGGGAGCAGTTAGGAACTTAATGCAATTTCCTTCTTTTAACCGAAGACTCTATAAGGTTTCCTCGCTGACTGCATCAGCACTCTCTGCGCTAGTTCCCTCTTAATTTTGATGACATTTGCCTGCTACACACACTATCACTATTAGTGATTTTCTCTGACACTGAAACTTTCCTGGCAGGTACATTTTGCAGCAAGCTTCGCAGTTCATTGGTGGTGAGAATTGCCAAGTGCTTCCGAGTGATGAAACGTTATTTCTGGGTGCGCGTACACCCTAGTATCACAGTATCTACTCCTGCACCCGAATTGAGGCTGACTTGCACTTTAATATTAGGATACTCAAACTTGCATCATCATCCTTTGTGCTTTTCATGCCAAAATGTACTTATTAAATTATATTTTGTGTACCGAGGTCATGTATTTAAAATTTGCGCAAGAGCCAGCTGCTGCAGATAGATGGTGTGCAACTAATATTTGACACATCTCTCTGATTTGGATTTTTCCAAATGGTCTTCTATCATGAATATTTCTGAATTCACCATTTCATATTGATAGTTTCTTATTATTTTGTTTGAAGGATTGATTCATTCAATAGCTGTTTTCGTTCATCAGGTCCTCACTGCGAGTTGCAAAACTGAGGTTATAAAATAACGTGAAACCATATCCGCAACTTACTTTGTACGTTGGTTGTGTTGTTTAATGATAGTCTTGAGTAAAGATATGGAAAAACAGCAGTCTGGTGTTTAGGAAAACCTGTTTGAAAATTACCCTGTAAGATTAAAAGTTAAGAAATTATGCTATAAATCACCATGATTGTAGTGATTGGTGACAAATGGAACATGATCACGTCTGTAGTGGCACTACGTGGGGGGGGGGGGGGGGCAGTTCAGCAAGACCGGCAGCCTTGGGTATTAGACTTAGGAGCTCGGGTAACGAAATAGGAGTAGCTGTAGGTCCTTTGTATGATCCAGACACCTAGCGAGATTCCTCAAGTCCCATGTCTGGAAATTCGGTTAGATCTACACCAAGGTCCTAAGGTGAACATGAGGCAGTTCCACAGCGTGGTTCGCCAATTTCCAGATGCTTGCGTTCTCTACACAGATGGTTCGAAGTTGATGCGAAAGTGGTTTGTGCTTACGTTAATGGTGTAAATACCCAAGATCTTCCACAGACCTGTAGTGTCTTTACTGCAGAGTTCGTTGCCATCTATGAAGCTCCTCCAGGATGCATGAATTTACTTTCTTGTGCGTACAGACTCTTAGAGTTCGTTGCAGTTGGTTCATGTTTTTCCGCAACACCCTCAAGTGCAGTGACTCCATGACCTATTAGCCGGGTTGTGCAGCGCTGCCACTCGAATCCCCTTTTTGTGACTTCCACGCCACATGGCAATTGAGGGAAACGAGTTGTCAAGCTGCAAAAGAGGCAGTATCACTACCACCTCGGCCTATGGAGATATTGCTCTGTTACGCCGACAAGTAGCCTACTGGCATTCTGGGAGAGTCAGTGGCGAGCTGGCTCAATGCCCCAGTGAACTGAGAGCGAAGTGAACTACTCGCGTGTGGCTGAGCTCTTTCCGGTCATGGAGGGAGTCTGTCATTTTGTGTAGAGTAAGGATAGGTCGTGCAAGAACCACCCGCTTTGTACCTGTGGAGATATTTTAACAGTGTATGTATCTTGCCGATGGCACGTGAGAATGGGCTAAGGCCAGCTATCTGGATTCTCAAGGGTGTAATTACTCTAAGAACTTGTTCTTTTTGAATTTATGACATAGTTTTTTCCCTGTAATGTTTTGTTTATTATTATCCTTACTACATGGTGGCCACTACTCTGGGAAATCCTGAAAAAATCCTGGATTTTTATTAGGTCTGGAAATGTTGAAAAATTTGAAAACTCCTGGAAAGTAAGTTAGTTATTGTTTTTTTAAGGGGCAGAACGAGATCATCTGCCCCGAAATAGCCACTGTTAATGAATTATAAAAATCTTTCCATGTTAAATCATACTCCCGCTGGGGTTTTGGGTTAGCACTCTATCGTTAACTAAAGAAATTTCCTCAGGCTACCTGTTGTGTGTGGTAGAACACGCAATAGTATTTTTGCAAAACATAGGTTATTGAGTATAGACAACTTCACCGCAATAAAATTGCAGGCGCCATTCTTTTCTCTTTTAAGGCATTTGAGTCACAAAAGCTTTTTTAAAATAACCATTAAATCATTTGCGTATCAATGCAATCACCACTAATTTTTGTATAAGTAAAACCAAACACAACTGCTTTATTTTGGTCTTGAAGTAGGCAACCGATAAACACGACACACCCCCCCCCCCCCTCCCCTCCACTGGACTCACGCTTATTTTTAAGTCTGGAAAATGAGAATTACTCCTGGAAAATTCCTGGATAACTCCTGGAGAATCGTTGGCCGATTTGTGTGGCCACCATGTTATTAGTTCTTTGCTGCAGACAAGAAGTTAACATCTGAGAGGATGAAAACCTATTGGCAAAATAGAACTAAATTGGCTAAGGCTATGGTATAATTGCAGTGGTCCAATGTTGGCCATAAATTAAATAAGCTTTATTCATTTGAGATATATTTAGGCATCCACTCTAAATTTGTATACTTTAATCTGTGTTAAGAAGTGCGGATGACCTTGCTGTTGCACCCTTTAAAACTACACTAAGTAATTTTCAAATGTTTCCACCATGCATCCCCCTTTTGTTAGCTTCACAAATTTATTTATTTATTTTCAAATAGTGAATAATGCAGTGTTATAAATTGTAGAATGAGAAAATAGGGCATACAATTTTTAATAAGTAATAATCTATCCCCATCAAATTGAAATTGTGTCTGGGGAAAATATAATAAAGAAAAGATCAAGAGGGCTTCAAAATATTGCACTCTTGATGACAAATCGATAGATACTTTAATTTCTATGATGAATGAGTAGTTTTTTTTTATCCCCAAAATTAGAAACCTAAAGGAAGCATAGACAGGTACAAGAATGAACATAATCCTCTTTGCTGATGATCTGATTTGGGGAGAGAATGAGAATGTGGTCCACGGACAGCTCGATGTTCTGAAGGAAAATATTTAGAAATGGGAAATGAAAATCAGTGTAGAGAAAAGAAGGAAAAGGGATTGTTAAAATTGGAGTTGTAGATTGGAAGTAGTAGAACATTTAAAATATTTAGGAAGTGAATTGATAGAAAATGCAAGATTGGATGTGGAGATCAACAAGAGAATACAATGTGGGAGTGTTTTCTATCATCAGGTTCGGAGTTTAATTTGGGATACACACCACTGAAGTGATGTACGAGACCTCTTACTTACCAAGAGTGACGTGTGGAGCAGAAACTTGGCCAATGACCAGGAGAGGTGAAAGAATACAGGCAGCTGAAATGAAATTCCTGAGGAGTATGGTACTAGGAGAGAGTGAGGAATGACAACATTAGAAAGGAAGTGAATGTACAGAACCTGAATGAAGCTGGAGCAGAAAAGATTGAGATGGTGTGGACATGTGAAAAGGTTGAATGATGAAAGATTGCTGAAACAAGTGATGGAGAGACGGATGAGTGGAAAGATAGGACGAGGAAGACCTAGAGTACGGTGGATGGATTTGGTGAAGGGCAGTGTGAGAGAACGAAACCTGGAATGGAGTTCAGTGATTGAGGAAGGATGGCAGACTAACAGTAAAGTGGAGGGGTGTCACATTTGCTCCGACCGGGCTTAGGCTAAGGGGGGCAGATGACCTCGTAGTTCCGCCCCTTAAAACAACTAACGGGCTTAGGCTGGAAAACTGAAATTGATGGATGATGAATAAGAAATCTGTGAATTAAGGGTGCGGCTTATATGCAAGTAGGCCCACATATAAAATTTATGTGAGCACTTGGTTTTACCAGAAGTTTACCTTCAAGTAACTTATGGTTCTAAAGAAGTGCTAGATTAAAGTTTCTCCCCGAAGCCAAAGGCAGTAGCGGATGTCTCGCTGGCTGCCTTAGGATGTGGGGAGATACAGAATACTTGTATGGTATCTTAATAGAAATGTTGCATTTTTTTCGCAGTTTTAATGTGCAAAGTCATCCATTTCAAATTTGCGTCACAAGTTGCCCCGGTTAGATGGTGTGTTCACTGGAAGAGTATTTAATTTAAAAACAGTGAGCAGCTATATTACATTGTAACAATATTTTCACTCGCATTAATTTAAATTATATGTGAATTTTAATTATTATTTTTAGACACATGTGGTGTTAGTAATCATATAATGAATCTCACAAGCACACAGCACATCAGTAGAATTGTTGTGGTCCGGATGGAATAACCTTGTTTATTAAGTTTCGTATTTATCTTCATCGGGTTACATATTTCTTTTCTTCCAAGTCTTCTGCACCCCCTTGTAAATCTTGTTGAATGACCCCCATGTGGGGCACCATGCCAATATCTTAATTTCTATGGAGAAAAAGAAATCTGTGAATGCAGGGTATGGCTTATATGCAAGTACATATAAAATTTATAAGCACTTGGTTTTACCAGAAGTTTACCTTCAAGTAACTTATGGTTCTAAAGAAGTGCTAGATTAAAGTTTCTCCCCGAAGCCAAAGGCAGTAGCGGATGTCTCGCTGGCTGCCTTAGGATGTGGGGAGATACAAAATACCATTTATACTATGTTTTAATGTGCGGGATCATATATTTCAAATTTGTGTCAGAACAAGCAGCTATATTACTAAATTGCTTGCCACGGTGGGTGAGTGGTTATAGTGTCGGACTACCAACCCCAAGATTGCAGGTTCGCCCCTGGCCATGGTAAGTGATTTTTGAAGGCGTCAAAAATCACGATATTCATGTCATACGTTGTTGGCATGTTAAAGAACCCATTTGAATTCAGTAGGCAGAGTTCAATGGCAGAATTAATCTCTGGATTTTCCGCCAACACAAAGTTCCTCCATTCTCTACTTGAAAGCGCTGTAGTGTCAAGGAGTTGAGATATCTAACCTCCTTGACTTGCATAGCGTTCAAAGGAACGACGAAATTCGACATGCAAGCTACCCTCTGGGTGTCAATTAACAAAGCTTGCACCAGGCACCCGAGGCCATACGATATTATTATTATTACTAAAATATTTTCATTCGCATTAATCTACACATTTTACCTGAATTGTTCAGCCATTTTTTTTTGTTGGTAGTCATATAATAAATCTTACAAGAATACAGAGCATCAGTGGGATTGTTGTGGTCCAGATCGAATAACCCTGTTTATTAAGTCCTTATCTTTACAGGTTACTTATTTCGTTTTCTTCCAAGTTGTCTGCGTACCCTCATAAGTCTTGTTGTATTCCCCCCCCGTAGGTGGCCATACCCCTCACTTTAAATGATAAACATATGGATATCTTAATTCCTATGGAGAATAAGCAGTGTTTTATTTTGATCTCCACAATAAGAAACCTGAAAATTCAGTGTGTGGCACTTGACAAAAATATGGGAATTTTTCTGTTAAAAATTAAGGTGTGGCTTATTTGAAAAAAGAAAGAAACCAAACCCCATGGCGCTACAGCCCATGAAGGGCCTATGTTTACCAAGCGACCACTGCTCAGCCATTTGGCTTGCAGATTATCCGCTGATGCGTGGCTCGGGTCCCCTCAGCCATTAATCTTGGTCTCAGTAACTGCCCCGCCCACCGGTTTATATGCAAGTACATATAAAATTTATGTGAGCACTTGGTTTTACCAGAAGTTTACATTCGTAACTTGCTGGTTCTAAAGAAGTGCTAGATTAAAGTTTCTCCCCAAAGCCAAAGGCAGTAGCGGAGGTCTCGCTGGCTGCCTTAGGATGTGGGGAGATACAAAATACTTGAATGGTTTATGATACCTAGCCAGGGTTGATACGCGACCGGGAAAAGTCAGGGATTTTTGTTGCGGTCAGGGAAAAGTCAAGGAATTTTGTAGGGAAAAAAATTAAGGTTTGACAATAATTTTTGGTTGTTATACCAGGGTGTCTACCGGTAACGAAGAGTAATGAAACAGTAGCTAATTTTACAAACGTGGTAACGAAGATTAGCTAATTTTTATGTCTGGATAGTTGGAGGTAACGAAAATTCGCTGAGGTCGGTTTAAATTATTTAAACCCGCGCCGCTAGGCTCACAGATTGTGACGAAGCGAGTTTCACGCAAGCGGCGCCGCTTGCGTAGGCTTCCCCGTGCACGACCTTAAGGAAATGGATACTGAGGATACCTTCAGTGGTACTGTCTACATCGGTTCAACATATATTTTCGGCATCAAGAAGAGAGTTTAATTTTGTGTGGAATGTGTTTCTGTATTATTCGAAAACCTGACTTTTTGCGAGACGTTTATTCGTGATAACATCCGGAACTCAACAGAAACCTCCCATTTCGAAGTCCAGAAATATGCGATATAATTTATTGTCGCCATCTTGCGAAATGATACAGTTTCGAAAGAAAATCTCAAAAATGCTCCAAAATACATAGACGACTGTGTATTTTAAAAATCTATCCGTCTCGTAAATTTGCGACATCCAGTTCGGTTAATTCGAAACTCCGTTATATGTCTATTTTTCCTTCGAACTTTGGTTCCATTGGATATATAATCTAACCGGTTATCTTGAGAACTTATATAATTTGAATTTGAAAGAGAATGTGCCTCTTGTCGTATTATTCGTGCTATCCTCTCTGAATAATTCGTAATATCCGATACCTACTGTACTTCGAATGTTCATTCTCAAAAATCACATCCTCAAAACGGCCGGCTGACTGCACGACTTAACTGCGGGAATCTCGTCAAACGGACTGAGAGCGACGCCAGTTGCGTAAGTCATAAAACCCGTGCCCGGTCGCGAACTTGTGTCTACGAGGACTGCGGGAATCCTGTCAAAGTTGGTTGGGCACCCATCACGAAACATACCGAACCCTACTAGCCACTTTTCCCATTACCGTTTACTTAAAAGTGTACGGGGAGCGAGAAGTGCATCAACCCACTTAGAAATAAGACTACCTAGCATCGCGATACCCATTTCTTCTCGTGATCCATCGTGAACTTCCATCCACAGCATAGGGACAGCGGGAATCACGGCGCCGACCATGTCCATAACTGCTCGTGAATTTTAACCATGCCCAACCTCGAGCTTGCCTCCGCCATTCTACCAGGACAGATAGACAGGCAGACAATCGTTGAACGGCCGATTGCATACTATCGCATTCTCCATGTCCAGCCGCAAGGAAACTTGAGTCTCTTAAAACGACCGAGAGCGGCAGCGATTGCGATACATCGCGATATTTCTCCGCTTTCGATGACTAGTACAACTGGATTCTTGTCAAACGGACAGCAAGCGGCGCCGATTGCGTAATAATAAAATATTTTTCCGTGCCCGACCTCAAGGACAATAGAAATCTCGTCGAACGACTAAAAGTGACACCGATTATGTAAATCGCGATTTTTCTCAGTGTTGATCGTGAAAGCTACAAATTGCGTCAAACGGCTGAGACCAGCGCCATCGTGTAACGTCTCGATATTTCTCCGTACTTGACTGCGAAGACATGATTCGGTGACTATCACGTAACGTCTTATATATTTCGTGATTTTCCGCGGGGACTAAGGAAATCTCCCCAAACGGTCAAGATCAGAGCAACTTCTTGGTAATCATAACTTCTTGTACATAAGATGCCATATTAACTGAAACAACTCATGTGATATTAAATATCTAATGTTAGAATAAAATGTATCGGTTGACAGTTTCTAGATACTTTTATTGTGATTGATTTCTTTCTTCACAATTATTTTTTTTAAATTGATGTTAGCAAATTAACATTTATTGTAAAAATGTGTTTCTGTTCTTATCATAATAAACATTATTTAAAGAAACTTATTAATTTATACAGAGAGCTACATATAAATCCGGTTTATATAATGAAACATTGCTCAGATATTTTTTTATCACTATTATTTTCATCTACTACAACATTTCTCCTCACGTCCAAGGATAGCCTTGCACAAATAATTAGTCAAAAATCAGTTTTTCTAGCTTAATCTTAATCGATCATACAGAAGAACGTTTCCTTAAGGTAAATGCACTTTTGCTAGGTTTGGAAACCCTAACGAACAGCGAGGTAAATGTCGTCCCTGTGGTTGAAAAATTTTCTATTCAGTGGTCAGGGAATTTCTTAAATTTTGGTCTGGAAAACCGGGAAAAGTCAGGGAAATTTGAAATCCTGAAAGCGTATCAACCCTGCTAGCTAATCATACTTAAATAAAGTTTGAGGTCACCTCACAAATTAACCATTGGTACAAAATCACTTTTAGTACAAATTTTGCATTTGTTCACAATTTTAATATGCGGGACTAATAGACGATGTCCCAAGCCCCTCTAATGAATTAACATGTTTTATTGTGTTTCTCCAGACATTTTATTTAGGCTATTGTCAGGGTGCATTTATTTTTGTTAGAGTGAGTGAGAATTTAATCAGTGAAAAGTTTCATGACAATTTGTTGCCCATCACAACAAACTTGGTGATTTAGAGTAGATTTCTTGCTGTTGTATTGTATTCACTGTTGTCACTCATTTATGTTGCCATGGGTATGATTGATTCTATTTTATGTTTATTGCTGTTTTACCCAGACTCATTGTGTTTTTCTCAACAGTTAACCCTTCCCGAGCGGATGCTTTTATGGCTCTGAGCGGATTTTTTAAATATTTTGTGCACTAAATTTAATTAGAACTCTCATATATTTTGCTTACCTATTGATACTTGTTTTGAGTAGCATCTGAAGGTTGTAAAGTTAATTAATAATTAAGTGTGGAACACTTCAAACCATCACTCAAATCCAAAGCAGGCACTATTTTATATCATCATTCCATAGCCTTTTACATGAAGTTATGTTCCCATCTCCAAATAAATACTACAAAAAGGCACTCGCTTCACCAGCTAAGCAATTACACGTGCATTCATCTAAAGCAACAACTGGCTGCAGGTGTTGGTGAAGTCAAAGAGGTCTCGAGGGGTGACATAATTAACTATCGATGTGTGTGTGCATAGTGGTGCCATCTCCTGGGTTTATCATTAACTATTTTGACAGGCAACGGCATCATATATAAATTTCCAAATTTATCCATTTCCCGCTCGCGGCTGAAAAGTATGCGCCAGATATGTCCGTATTCTGCTCGGGAAGGGTTAAGATTGTTTTCTTGCTGTAGATTCTGAAGTTGGTCTAATTTACTCCACTATAAGCCTTTCAAGATTAGAGTGCTATTTATTTATTAAATTATGTTTGTAGATGGTACACAACAAGGCTCAGTGAGCGTCTCAATGTGCACCTACACAGTAAAATAAAGTTTCAGGTATTGATAGTAATACGCCCATTCTTACAATCTCCAGTAAACTCTGACAGTTGGCTTTACGGTCGGAGTAAAGTCCCGGTAAACATTCGATCCTTCTTGCCATGTTCCGGTTAATGTTTGCGGTAGGTTAGCAGATCTGCGCATAATTTTCAACAGTTGATACATATTTCTGGTTCGTTTTGCAGATTTCTTGATACTTCTCAATAGTTGGCATGACTGGATCTGCGTCAGGGAGCAAATAATAAATAAATATTTTGTATTCCTTGATCTGTGTTCTTGGCGCAATCTGTTTGTAACGTTACGATTATAAAGAGAAATATTAGATATGGAAAGACAATTATCTACAAATGAGACAAAGGCCTCAAGAGGAAAAGCTTCGTCAAACGGAATTGTCTAAAAACTTCTTGATCATCTTACTCCTCGTAATAATCACTTCGATTCTTATATACTTTTCGTCTCCTTCTTTGAACAGCATCAGCATTTACGAAACCCATGAAATTACGGATAATTCTACTGTCGACCAAAATAGGGTGTGTACTAGAGTTTGAAGGTTGTTTGTGAAGTAACCAGACCTACGTAACATCCAATAACATCATCATTTTACGTTAGTTCATGTAGGTTTGGAATTTAAAATTTATATTTTAATGTTTTTTTTATCGCAGTTGGAACACAAAAAGTGCCAGTTTTAAGAGTGTTTCAACCATGCGTCACATTTAAGAAGTATTATCTCGCAAAACCGTCCTCAGATCGAATCCAAATTTTAACACAATATACATTGGAATGTTGTATAACTGGTTTATTAATTTCAAAATTTTGTGTCAAAGAAACAAAGTTATCATTTTTGTAAGGTAACTTTTTCTCGGCTTGGGGTGGTTGGAAAATGTAGTTCTTGGTTGCGTTGTAATCCTTATATATCGAAAAGGTATGCTGTTTGATTGTGAAATACGTAAAATAATTCACTTGTTTTATTTCGGTTTGTATTTGTACGAGAAATTAAGACATGATTCACCAGTTAGCCGCTCTGGTGAAAGCTGTACAACGTTGCCAAGAAGGGCTCCATCACGCGTCATGGCACGCCTCTCTCGGAAGTGATAGGCTCCATATCAGCAACGCTGTACAGCATTTCCCGGAGCGGCTAGCTGGTCAACCATGTCTCAATTCCCCGCATAAATACAAACAGATATAAAATAAGTGAATTAATTTACGTATTTCACAATCCTACAACATAACCTTTTGATGTATAAGGATTACAACGCAACCAAGAACTACATTTTCCAACTACCCCGAGCCGAGAAAAAGTTACCTTTCAAAAATGGTAACTTTCGTTCTTGAACACACACAATTTTGAAATTAATAAACCAGTTATACAACATTCCAATGTATATTGTGTTAAAATTTGGATTGATGACTGGTTTGTGAGATAATAATTCTTAAATGTGACGCGTGGTTGAAACACGCTTAAAAACGGGCACTTTTTGTGTTTCAACTGCGATTCAAAAAGGTATTCAAATATAAATTAAAAATGCCTAACCTACATGAACTAACGTAAATTAGAACAAGAAAATGATGTTATGTAGGTCTATTGGTTACTTCACAAACAACCTTCAAACTCGAGTGCACATAATATTTTGGTCGACAGTAGGCATATTGACGATGTATGTAATCAGCTGGCATTGAGATTATAATAGAAAATCTGGC
Organism: Meconema thalassinum; assembly: GCA_946902985.2. NCBI lineage: Eukaryota > Metazoa > Arthropoda > Insecta > Orthoptera > Tettigoniidae > Meconema > Meconema thalassinum. The sequence goes on from OX336398.1 coordinate 81,008,448, forward strand.
AGTAAAGCAGTTTACAGGAGAAGACTCCTCCGGTAAAGTTCGCTGCCAGTTAAGGCTTATTTTACTGTCAGTTTGTCGCTAACCGGGTATTGTAAGAATCAAATACCAGTAAACTTGCCGTAAAAGTGCCAGTAAAGGTTTAACATGAGATTGTAAGAACAGGCCTAGTAGGAAAACGGACAGAATCAAAATTTTACAAGACTCTCATATTTGATTAGCAACCAAAATTAATAAAAGAGCTAAAGGAAGGGTGTTCTCTGCTGCAGACAGTAAGTTAACATCCGAGAAGATGAAAACTTATTGGCAAAATAGGCTAAGGCTTTGTATAATTGATTGCAGTGCTCCAATGTTGGCCATAAAGTATAAAATAAATAAATTAGTAGATATCTATGTGCAATTGTTATCGCTAGGAAGTTTACACAGATGTCTAAGAGTGCATCGTAGTAAAAAAATAAACCCTTTTCAAAATTATTACATAGATAACTAAAATGAAAATACCTAAGTGTAACTTTACTGTAATACCTAGGTAACAGGCCTATCCGCATGTATACATTGTTGGTACTGTTTTGTGTGGTAGATAATTTTATTTCAAATATGAATTCAGCGACTGGGTTGCTCCAGTGTTAGTTGTTTATAGCAGAATGAGCCGTGCAGGACAATGACAGAATTGTGTACTGGAAAATTATTAATTTTTCTTTCTTTCTCTTCAACATTCCCACTCCTATGTGGGGTCGATATTTCCGACAGCTCTCCTCCATTTAACCCGGTCATGCTCATCCTCTTCTGACAACTGTTTTTCTCCGAGGTCCTCCTGTACACAATCCATCCATCTTCGTTTAGGTCTGCCTTGCATTCTCACTCCCTGTATTTGCATGTCGAGCATCTTCCTCCCCACGTAGGATTCCTCCCTTCTTCTCACATGCCCGTACCATTGAAGTCGCTTTTCTTGTCTCTTCTTAGATATTTCCACAACCCATAATGTTCCTCTTATTTCGACATTTTCCACTCTATCACGCTTAGTCACTCCACTCATCCTCCTGAGCATTTTCATTTCCATGACGCCAAGCCTGTTTGTGTGCGTTTTGCGTGCAAGCCATGTTTCAGAGCCATACAGCAATGCAGGTCTTACGACAGTTTTATATATTTTCCCCTTAACCTTAGGCTTGATCCTGCGGTCACAGAGCACTCCTGACATTTTCCTCCAGTTCATCCATCCTACCTGAATCATGTGTGACACTTTCACATCCAGATTTCCATCTCCAGTCACCACCGAACCCAGGTATTTGAACTCGTCCATTCTATTTAAAGTTTCCCCTTGCATTCTGATCTCACAGTCTTGATCTGTATTGAACCTCATATATTCCGTCTTCTTCCTGCTAATCCTGAGTGCTCTGTCTTCCAAGGCTGCCCTCCACTGTTCTAGATTTTCCTCTATGACATCTTTGGTGGTACTACACAACACAATGAAATAATCCACTGCCTGCTTCCAGTCTCCGACCGGGTCAGGAATGGAATGAATGAAGCCCCCATCTAGCGGCGAGGATATGAACTGTGCCGGCTGCCGAGGCCTGACGCACTCCTCTGGGGCAATGATTAAATGAATGACAAATGAAATGATAGTGGAGAGTGTTGCTGGAATGAAATGTTGACAGGGAAAACCGGAGTACCCGGAGAAAAACCTGTCTGCCTCCGTTTTGTCCAGCACAGATCTCACATGGAGTGATCGGGATTTGAACCACGGACCCAGCGGTGAGAGGCCGGCGTGCTGCCGCCTAAGCCACGGAGGCTTGCTACTACACAACACAATATCGTCCGCAAACATCATGCACCAGGGGGCTTGGTCTCTTAATCCACTAGACATTTCGTCCAGAATTAGGTCAAACAGATATGGACTTGGTGTAAACCTACTCGAACCAGAATCCAATCTGTATGTCCAACGCTGCTTCTAACCTGTGTTCTTGCTTCTTTGTACATTTCATGAACCAACTGCACTTACTTCTCTGGGACTCCATTCGCTCGTAAACATCTGCAGAGAATTCTCCCCGGGGCACCCGGTCATATGCTTTCTCTAGGTCCATGAATGCGAAATGTAATCCCTTCTGTCTTTTACTATACTTTTCCATTACTTATCTCCGGGCAAACACTGCGTAAATGTGTAAATTGCTGATGGTTTCAAAACAGCCCAGCTAATCACAACACGTGCACATTAATTCGCTCTGGAGAGTAAAACAATGACTGAGTTAGTTATACCCTGTACTTATCAACCCAGCAGGCTAGCCGCACGGCACAAGTAAACAGAATAGTACCCACCGCAACTGACGACACTCGTATCTTGAAAGTCTAATAGCGATTTAGAGGGCAAAGGTGTCTTCCATTCTATTCTAGTTCTCTTTGGTGATGAGGAATATGACCCTGAAGTTGTCATAAACCACCTTTCTTTATTATATGGACCCATCAACCATGGGTAATGAATGCTAATCTTGCACTAAAGATATTTAAGAGCACTTGGTTTTACCAGAAGTCTGTAAATAACTTGCTGGTTCTATGAAGGTGCTAGATTAAAGTTTCTCCCCAAAGCCAAAGGCAGTAGCTGAGGTCTAGCTGGCCGTCTTAGGATGTGGGGAGATACAAAATACTCTTTCATGGTATAACTAAAAACTGAGCATATCTAGGTCATTATCCTAGGATTTAGATCATATATATTAATTGAAGTTGTGGTTGATTTTTTCTCTTTACATTCAGGTTTAGTGAGAATGTTTCAATTAGGATAATTCTTATGTATTGGAGACTTGTACAGTATTGCCAGAAAGTTAAGGGACACAATGTGATTTGAACATTTCACAAAGGTCTTGAGTATTTTCTGAGGTTTTTATTTATTATATAACTTATGAATACTCTGTATTTTGAAAAAAGAACGTGAAGAATATGATAGAAGCTTATTGCAGTTGAGATTATTGAATGATTTGAATGATATACCTGCTCACATTACAAGCTGTACGACTGGGAAATGAAGAGAAGTGTCAGAGATATAAAGGTAATACCATCCGAGACCTTAGATAGCGACTACAGAATACTTGTAATGAACCTGGGAGTTGTTAAGGATAGCAAGAGGACAGAGTACCAGGAAAGGAGAACCAAAGTATGGAAACTCAAGGAAAAGGAACTCAAGGAAGAATTCCAGAAGATAATAAGGGAAAGGATGCCAACAGACAATCCTAAAACAGGGGAAGAGGAATGGAAGCAATTCAAGAACACAATGGTGGAAGCTGCAGTGGCAGTATGTGGAAGAACTAGCAACAGAAAGTTGTGTAAAGAGACACCATGGTGGAATGAGAGAATAAAAGAAGCTGTGGGAAGGAAGAACAAGGCTTTCAGAGTGTGGTTCCAGGAAAGAACTGATCTGGCAAGGGAAGATTATAAGATAAAGTAGAAAGAAGCAAACAAGATTGTCGCAGAGGAGAGGAAGAAGTGGATGGTAAAGTGGACAGAGATGATGGAGGAAGACAGCGGAGGAAATAAGAAAGTACTTTATGGGATGGTCAAAAGTAAGAGAAGAGGTCTGCGAGAGGATGTGGTAATGATGGACAAAAACGGAAATGAGGTACACAACAAAGAAACACTCAAGACAGTGTGGAAGGAGTACTTTGAGGATTTGCTGAATCCAAATGTTCATAGGGAGGAAGACAATGTATTGGAAGATGGAGAAGACAACACAGGAATGGAAAAGGACCTGAATTGGAGAGAACTGGAGATGGCTATAGACAAGATGAAAGGAGGAAGGGCACCGGGTGTGGGTGAAGTGAGTGTTGAAATGGTGAAGGCAGCAGGGGAGGTTAGGAAACAGTGGCTGTACCGTGTGATGAGGGTGATATGGAAGGAGAAAAAGACGCCAGAAGATTGGAAGAAAGGATTAATTGTCCCAATATTTAAGAAAGGAAGCAGAAAGGAGTGCAGAAATTACAGGGGAGTCACACTCATACCTCACTGTGCCAAGATATATGAAAAGATATTAGAAAATTGAGAGAGGAGCAGTATGGTTTCAGACCTGGGAGATCAATAGTGGATCTCATATTTTCAGTGAGACAGCTCCAGGAACACCACTACGAATTTGGAGAGGATCTGTTGATGGCCTTCCTGGACATCGAAAAGGCCTATGATAGTGTGTGTAGGGAGAAGGTTTGGAAAGCAATGGAAAACATGGGAGTGGAAAAAGAGACTGTAGGCAGAGTGAAGGAGATGTATTGTGGAAGTGTGAGTTGTGTGAAAGTTGGAGGGGAAAGTACAGACTGGTTCAGACAAATGAGTGGCCTGAAACAGGGTAGTGCGCTGTTACCCCTTCTCTTTCTTTAATGTGGTTATGGACGAGGTAATGACACGGATAGCCGGAAAGATAGGAGAAAATAAGATGAAAGCAATGGTGTTTGCAGATGATCTCATGGTCTGGGGAATCAGGGAGGAGGAAATTCAGGAGCAACTGAAGGCTTGGGAAGAAACAGTGGGAGAGTACGGATGGAAGTTCAACATCAGTAAATGTGAGATCCTGTTAACGACCAGGAAAAAGGACAGACCAATGATTGGGGATAACACTTGGAGGTGGACAGCTGAAAAAGGTGGCAAGTCTCAAGTACTTGGGAAGTATAGTGGAGGAAAATGGGAGAAATAACAAAGAGATTACGGAACGTGGCAGACAGGCAGAAGCATTTCTGAGAAGCATTAGGAGCTTAGTGTGGAATAAAGATGTCCCACAAAAAAGCAAGGAAGTGTTATACAGAAGCTACTATATCCTGATACTGACCTATGCATCAGAAACGTGGATTAAGAAGAAAAGAGACATAAGCAGAATACGGGCAAGTGAAATGAAGTTTCTACGAAGTAGGATCGGAGTAACGAGAAGAGACAGGGTGAAGAATGAAAAGGTCAGGGAAATACTGAAAGAGGAGCCCTTGCAGGGTAGGATTGAGACATCAAGACTGAGGTGGTATGGACACTTAAAGAGAATGGAAGAGAAGAAGATTCCCAAGAGGATACATGAGATGCAGATGCAGGAGAAACGACCAAGGGGAAGACCAAGAGATAGATGGCTGAAAGGAGTGGAGGAATGTGTCAAGAAGAGAGGCGAGGACTGGACCAGAGTGACAGCGGAGAGGTGGTGGGAAGAAAGGACTAAGTGGCGAGGCTTATGTTCCAAACAGACCCAGCCTGGGGCTGGAAACTGTACAAGATGATGATGATGACCTGCTTACATTTCGGACAATCAATCGCTACCATATAAAAGTTGTTCTATCGATTGCTACTAGCAAACAGATGCCTACAAATGAGCCGTTAATTCTCGGATTAACAGGCAAGTTATTTGTTTTGGAAATACTTGACTCCATTTCTGGTCCGTATTGACATACAATAAAATCCACTACAATTGTGGGGAAAAAAGCACATATAAAAAGATCAGTAGGCTGACAAGCCCCCTCCAAATATAAAATTAAGATTTAAAAAATATTTGGAGGGGGCTTGTCAGCCTACTAATTTTTTATGTGTTTTTTTTCCCTTCAATTTAGATGTTGTTTTTCCATGTTTTTGAAGTTTTTTTCGACAATAGAATTTCTTCGATAGTGAGTGGCTGATGAAGGGTGCAGTATGTAAGTGTATCAATTATGAGGAGCCTATTTCCAAAAGTCTACATCTAACATTAAAAAAAACGATTTTGTTGATTTCATATTTCTCTTGGAGAAATGCATGAAATGGATGGTGGAAGATGTTCCAAAACACGATATTTGTGGTTAAAAATCAATATTAAAGTTTGAATTTATTTTCAAATCTCGATATCTGCTTTGTTAAGTTATTTCCATAATAGACATCTGCACTTGCATGAAAGTTGATGCAACTTTCCAAGTGTGTTCCAATACTCGACATTCATGTTGCATTACTTCGAGGCAGTGTTTCCCGCGAACTTTTGATTGTAGTACTTGGTAATGTCCGCGCCAATTAACTTCTTTCTAAGTGTTCCCGCCAAGTTTGTCTAATGTAATGCACCATTTCAACGCAGTATTTGTTGGCTCTATATGTAAAATTTTACAATCTGTGTAAGAACATCGCATGAGCGTCAAACTACACAAAACACTTTTATATACCAGTGGCTGGAATCTTCTCGTCGAAAGGGATCTAACGAAATAGCATCCTGTGTTTATGACAAGACTTAATTATCTTGATCTTACAGGTGTCATAAAAGTTAATTTGGTTTCTGACAGCTGCGGGGGTCAAATTAAAAATAGTATGATTGGAATGGTTTCCTATTGGTTGTAGAATGATTCCCCCGCACAAGATGAAGTGGAGATGGTATTTCCGTTGTAGGCCACTCCTTCATACCCCCAGACAGAGTCTTTGGGAGAATTGAAAAGATGAAAGTGCGAGACACTATTGTAAAACGTGCGAGACACTATTGTAAAACCAGACACCTACACTCAAATTTTCATGCAGTTTGGCACAGTGAACACGTTAGGTGTTGATTGTCCGGTGTATGGCTGGAAAGGTAGCGTCCAATCTTCCTTTAAACCACCAGGGTCATGGCATTTCTGAATTCAGTCCTGCAAGAGATTCGTGTTTAGGAAAGTAAAATCCTCTACTCTTCTTCGTGGAGAGCAAAATTATAGGAGTGACTTAACTTATTTAAAAGGGATAACTAAAGCGGGAAATCTGTAACTTTCGAAAAAGTTCAGTTGCCTCTTGGAGTAGCCGTCAAAGAAGAGAAGATGAACAAAATACTAACACTTCACTACAGGGAAAAATGGAAAAACAATAAAGAACTTCAATATTATAAGAAAGTCATGGATCCAGAAAACGTGACAGTTGACACGGAAGGCAATCTCGTTGGTGAACCCCGGGAGGAGAACGACTAGAGAATCTAATCTATGTGACTTATTGCTCCTCGTGTATTATTATGTTACTGTATACTATTTTTTATCTAATTTGCTAGAAACTGTGTTCACTGTAAATTTTGTATGTTTGTTAAATTCGGAGTGCATAACATCATTATGTGGCTTAGAATCCTTGTTAAGCAAAATCCATTTTTTGTTCCAAAACTCGACATATGCTAGAAGTTTGATTTTCCATTAACACACTTCCAAATCAGACATCTGCGAATTTTAATGCTAAATATCTCCTGACTGCATTGCTGAATCTACCTCTGGACCTATTTTTTATGTTATGTTTAGAGTTTGTACCAAGAATAACATAAAATTTCCTTAATTTTACCGTTTAAGCTCATGGTTGGTGTTTTTTGTGCCCCCCCCCCCCCGGTTTCTCTCAATAACATAAAAATGATGCAGATGTTGACTTTTGGAAATAGGCTCCACATTTGTATTGATTACACTGGAAATTGTGACAATCATAGTTTTTTTATTAACTTTTTTAGCCTACAGATGCAACACTCTCTTCCAATGCTTCACACACTGGCACCAAGCTACGCCCGTTTCCCACAAGGGTTAGAATTTCCTGAGGAATTACACCTCTTGGGCTCTCAATGGTTCAAATAGATAAGGATCTGTCACTTGGCAAGGATTCTACACCTTGCATTCTTCTTACATCGCACACCCTATTTTGAGGAAATCCCTTTCGCTGTGGTATAGCTTGCTTGTTAAATTGTGCGCTATGGCTGTGAGGGTGGCTGCAGCAACGCCGGGGATGTAGATAGATTCGAATCCCGGCACTAACAGCAGCTATCCTGAGTGGTTTTCCCACACTCCCTTCAGGTCCCAGCACACCTACCTCATATCTGTTGCACACACTACTACAGTCTTCACATCAATACAGGTTATCAGAATAGTTCGACACACACTATTACATGAGGCTGATGACCTAGATGTCCCAAGCCCTTATAAATGAATTAACAAAACAACTTGCTCCTGTGGCACGAGACACATCCAGGTGATAGTCCAGGTCCGCCGAATCATGTCAGGAGTCACAGTTTCTATCGCTCGGACGTGTGTCGTGCCACAGGCGGAGCTCACATCGAAACCTACTAAATAGGTAAACAAAACTTTATGATTTTTTCTATCTTTTGGTGTAAAAATATTTAAATTTATCTTTATTACAGCCTGAGCTATTACAAATCAAAATTAAGGCCACCTTTTTCAATGACCCTGTATATGGGGGGAGGAGTACCATGGTCCAAGCTCGTCAATGAGCCAACAAGCAATAGATTCAAATTTGTTTGCATTTTATTGTCAAAATAATTTTAAAAAATAAGAGGTATTATTTAAAGACTAAAAAATTTTCTAGGAGTATCCCTTGTTGTAGATATGCACCAAAAACACCTCAGTTTTTCATTGTTAAAAAAATTAAGGCTTTGTGTGTCCCTAAGAATTTCAATAAACACTGTACAAAGCTGCTGTCAATAATTTCCAATTATGTTTTTCCCAAGTACAATAGCCCAAACAATGAAGGAGCAGTCTTGGTGACTGTGGTAGCCAAGTTCCAATGGTGGGTATACACATGAACAGCAATGTTGGAAATAAACACTGTTGTTGTGTTAGGATGATCCTCTATGCAGGAATGTTGCTCTCTGCCATTCATTTTCGCAAAACACACACCCCACGGGCTAGCTTAAAGTCCTAATGGTGAAACATATTGTAAAAGATTGTGAAATTCAAGTCTATCAAGGAGATTGTGGTGTTTGAAGCCATATTTTCAGTGTTGCCTTAGTAAACAAGAGTTTAGTGCTTTTCAGTCGGTCAACACGAATGTACCCAAAAGAGATGGGTTATGCCCTAATCCTGAAATAAATTACATGAGATTAATAAAACACTAGGATGACCAGTTTCGATCGTCAAGCGATCATCATCAGATCCATTACACTTAGGCTACAAAATCTATGTTTGAAATACAGGTGAAAATATTTACAATATGTACAATTGTCTTCCGGAAGACAATCAGATAAGTAGTTAGCCTAAAATTTTATAGTTTAACCATAGTTTACAACCATATAATCTCTCTAAAGTACAATCTACGGATAGCTATCACCATTTAGCATTTCACCTAACATATATACTGCATTTAGCATACACTGACAGTTGCAGTACCAATACTGCAACTAAATAATTGTACATATTGTAAATATTTTCACCTGTATTTCAAACATAGATTTTGTAGCCTAAGTGTAATGGATCTGATGATGATCGCTTGACGATCGAAACTGGTCATCCTAGTGTTTTATTAATCTCATGTAATTTATTTCAGGATTAGGGCATAACCCATCTCTTTTGGGTACATTCGTGTTGACCGACTGAAAAGCACTAAACTCTTGTCTATCAAGGAGACTTGTTGTTCTTCACCTTTGTTACTCATGCATCAGCGGACTACATTTCAACATTAGATTATAAAGATTTGTATTTTATCTTGTTGCTTCTGCACCATACACTTAATAATAATATTTGATTGTATAGTCCAACACAATTCACATAAGGTTTCCTTTATACTGCAAATATGAACCCTGCAAACTTTTTACAGGGAGGGCATATATCTAAATAATACTGGGGGCATGGCCGATCTTAAGTTAGTCTAGCAGAGCACCACAGTGAGCAGTGATGATTCTTTTGGGTCAGGCCTAGACAGAAAACCCTGCAAATGCAAAGAGTGCACTCCTTCATTATTTGATTGTCTGCACATGGCTGTTAGTTAAGAAAGTTGCCAACGTTTTTCTAATTATTTTTTGGGACTAGCCTATTCTTGAGCCTTATTTTCTATATTTGTGGTTTGTTTTGCATGTGCTTGTTGTATTTTGTTTATATGTTAAGTTATTGCAGTGTCATTGATAACTTTCAGGCCAAAAATAAGACCCCAGTTCCCGGCAAGTCCCATCGGAAGACCAAGGTTCGTGCTATCTGGGGCAAGGTAACACGACCTCACGGATGTTCTGGATCCGTCAGAGCGAAATTCAGGCGGAACCTACCATCGAAGGCCATGGGACACCGTATCCGAATTGTACGTACTATTTGTTATTAACTATGTAATGCATAAAAGTGAGCCCAGCTGAAAATCTGTACTTTTCATGGAGAGAGTGAGATTTAGGGTTGGTGTTTAAAACTGTTTAAATCAATTGTTTAAAATTAGTTTTAAACTCAATGCTTCATACAGCCGTCTAAAATGTTTCTTTAGAAGTTTTTTTTTTTAAATTTTCATATTTTTAATTAATTATTTTGCAATACAGTAGAGTACAGTGGTCTTCTCTGCCTTCTACTGAAGGTTTTATGTAATAATATAAAGTTTATAGAGTGATTTTGTAATGGTTTTGATGTCCTTGTTAAAAAAATTTGCAAGCGAACATCCATCAGAAAATATAGGGATGTATTTAAAATATTATAAATCGAAACGTCACTGCCACTTTGTCTTTATTCAACAGGTTTCTTGTTGAGTTCACGAAAAACACAAACTAGTTTGGCAGCCTCCTCAGTCCCTAACCTATTCCTGACTTTGCTATGCACAAACCCAAAAGTGGAGAAAAGAAGTTCTATCCCAGCTGATGTGCTAGGCCTGAAGTTGTGTGATGAATGTTATTCTGCAGTGCCACCCACCATGTCAGGGGTTCAATTTATTTTAGTATTGCAGGATCAAATTTTGCTTTGTACTTAATTAGGTCAGGCATTGCATCTGGGTGGTAAGCTTCAACATACTCCATAGCAGAATGATGTTGTTCTTCACCTCAGTCTCTGTCCTTGATAGCGTGGATCCATGAGATTGGCAAGGAGATGGGTATCAGTTACAGCGGTGTTAAATCGTTTCATGAATTTCTTTAAGTCATTGGGATTGTTTTCATTTTTGAAAAAATTGAGCAAACCTCTACTGCTTCTCCAATGGTACAGTACAGTCAACACGCTGCATCTTATCTAATAAGACTAATGCAGTCTTAAGTTTTTTGAGATAGTCTTGAACATTTTGTTTCATATTGATATCAGTTACCTTTGCACTTATAATTGGTTCAATGGCACTTCGATTTTTAGCGCAGACTTTGACAATAATATGCCAGTTACCCAAATAGGACTCTAGAGTCAGCTAAAGAATTCCAGCATACATCCGTAGGAAGAGCAAGAGCTGTTCCGCCAGCCTGTTTGTACTTGGCTGCTGCAAAGTGAGTGTTCCTGAAGTACTGGTATTTAATAATTTGTTTAACATGTTCTGTAATGCCAACCACCTCCAAGTCATGTGCTAACAGATTAAGCATGTGAGCTGAAAAAACATAAGTTATCACTAGGGATAGGAAAAATTCGCGATCGCGAATTTCGCGATTTTTTAAAGGAAGTAATGCACAGGTGGTGATGTGTTATAATAACACTAAAAATGGTGAAAATAAATGTTTTTGAGCTCGCGAATTTTCGCGAATTTCGCATGAAACGCGAATTTTGCATGAAAACGCGAATTTCGCGTGCAAACGCGAATTTCGCGTGCAAACGCGAATTTTAGCTTTTTTTCTTTATAGTGCACTTCCGATAATTCGCGGCAATTAATGCACGAATTTCCGCGGATTTTTGAAAGCCGCGAATTATCTGCAGTAATGTTTTTAAGCCTATCAAAAAGAAAACTATTGGTTAAAATATTGAAATGTATTTTAAGAACATGCCAAAAAAAAATTATAATACTTTATAACATAGTATTGTAAGAGACACTATGTGGATTATACCAATATTAAAAACTAAGGGAAATGACTGTCATCACTTTCTGTTTCTTAGATAGTTTATTTTTTCTAATTTTAGATTGTATAATTCTGAAGAAAACAATATATGAGAACGAAAATTCCTCTCGATTTTCTATATAAGAGATAAGTATGACTATAGACACACTAGCTTGACAGGGAACTTTTGGGATTTCCGTTGCATCACTCCTTTACTTGACATGCACTGGATCTCAGTTTACCTCACCGACAGTCAAATTCCGTACAATATCCTCATCGCTTTCATGTCTGAAACCATGATCGTCTTTATCGAAGTCTAACTACTGAATGTCACTTTCTTCTGCATCTTGACATTCATCCAGGTTTTGCCCTAATGTCATCGTAGTGAGACTACCCTGCCCATTTGAAATATCGTCGTCACAGAAGCCGACAAAGGCTTGTTTTTGTGCGAGTGTAGTAGCGGTAATTTTCTCTCATGACTTGACTGCATGGAGAGCATCCAACAAACATGGAATGATCGGAAACTTAACGGTAGATAGCGGACTTCGCTTTCTGCATACAGCGACCTTTATCAATCTGGGCGGTCATCCTAGTAAGTTACTAAGTTATTGAGGTTTTAAGGGCCAGAACAGCAAGGTCACCTGCCCCTTCATCGACGCGTGGCATCATATAGTGCGCCTTTCAGACATGAATATCTAGATGGCAAGTATCCATATCCAAATGTGCCACTGTTTCCTGAACCAGTCTTAACCAGGTGGTCTTCTTGGTTTCATTCTGTAGTGTACCTGTCAGAGTACTTGAAAGATATTGTGCAATTTATGAATGAAGTAGTAGGGACAGATAACTCTGGTGTTGATTTCCTGAACAATGTTTCACATGACGAAATACTTGAGATTCAAAGAATTTGGCACATACATCACTGAACTCATCCCTTTATTAGAAGGCCAGTCTTATCAGACTGTTCACCTTCTAGATGGACATCTACGGAGAATTCAGCAAGCCCTTAAAATTACGGTACCAACATTAAGGAGCTGTTGGAGGGTTGTGGAAATGTGTTAAAAAGAGAGAAAATACGTTCAGTTTTAGTAAAGGCTGGGTCCCATGCTCTTAGAATATTAATCAGCCTGAGATCCGTTGACCCTGGGAACAAGATTTACAAATGTGTGCGTTTAATCCAGCAGAAATAGTGCTAATGAACATCAATGAGGTCCTTGCAAAGAAAATTAAGAAGTTGCCATTCTGTGGAACACTGGAAGAAAGTGAGGTCGTAAGAGGATACAACGAACTGCAAACTTTAATCAAGAAGCAGATGCACGACAGGACCAAGACAGACATTGTTCGAGTTTTGCAAGGAATGACATTTGTATTTCCAAAGTTCTCATAATCTGTGTTGAAAACCATTTGGATACCCTGTTCAAACGCTAACTATGAACTTTTGTTTTTCAGCTTACTCTAGCACGTTAAGTGATATGTGTCACCATTTGTCACAAGAGAATTTGGATCTCTTCACTGAAGTATACTTAGAAGGATGACTGAAATGTGTTATGTTATCCATGATATTTAAAAAATCCCACCTTAAATTTAACATTTTGAAAGTACCGAAAAGTACACTTGAAACCACCAAATTTGCCACTTTAAAATACCGCTTTCTTCACCCTGAAATCACCGAAAAATTCCTATCCCTAGTTATCACTTCTTTGATATCTTTTTCTGCCAATTCATCCCTCATTTTCCCCATATTGGCAGCTTTGTCGGTGACAAAACTTCGAACATGGCAGCCAAAAATCCCAGCTGGTAACTAAATTTCCCTGCTGGCTGAGTTTCAGTTGTAAACATTGGTTTATTACTTACCATACAACTCTGGTCAAGATGATCTCTAAAATATTTATATTTAAGTATTAAAAGTCATCATCATCTTGTACAGTTTCCAGCCCCAGGCTGGGTCTGTTTGGAACATAAGCCTCGCCACTTAGTTCTTTCTTCCCACCACCTCTCCGCTGTCACTCTGGTCCAGTCCTCGCCTCTCTTCTTGACACATTCCTCCACTCCTTTCAGCCATCTATCTCTTGGTCGCGGCTTCGGTGGCGTAGTTGGTAGCATGCTGAGCTTCTATGCCCAAGATAGCGGGTTCAAACCCGGCCGAAGCCGTCGGATTTTTTAAGAGCGTTAAAAATCCCTCAGTATGCCTTCCTTCGGAGGGGAAGTAAAGCCGGCGGTCCCATGTCATAGATTTATGGCATGTTAAAGATCTTTCCACTAATTACACCTGTGTGAAACTAAATTGGATAGGTTAAGAATGTAAACAACGCTCTTAGGTTGCTACGTTCGTTGCCAAGAGCCGACTGCGGTGGCGTCTAGTAGCTAGTTCTGAACTAGGCCTAGTAGTCGTTGACGGTGGCGCTTGGCGGCAAAAGTAGGAACTATTTGAAAATTCAAAGTTGCAGTCCCTACTTGAATTAAAAAAAAAAAAAAAACAGATACACACACTAATACAGTCATCACAATTAACACCGGTTATCAGACAGATTCTACACACACCCAAAGTACACGGGGCTACATGACCGCGTTGTCGCAGCCCCTAAACTAAGGAACCAACCAACCTATCTCTTGGTCTTCCCCTTGGTCGTTCCTTCTGCATCTGCATCTCATGTATCCTCTTGGGAATCTTCTTCTCATCCATTCTCTTTAAGTGTCCATACCACTTCAGTCTTGATGTCTCCATCCTACCTTGCAAGGGCTCCTCTTTCACCATTTCCCTGACCTTTTCATTCCTCACCCTGTCTCATCTTGTCACTCCGATCCTACTTCGCAGGAATTTAAGTACAGCATTTCATTACACTGTTTAAAACATGTTCAGAATTTTAAAAAAACTGTTTTAATTTTATTTTTTTACTGTTATTTTGCCAACCCTGAGCCCTGTTTATGATCAAGAGAGCAGTTCCATAATATTCTTGTGTATTTTGGCAGCTTACTGTACATTCAGAAATAATCAAGGATTTTCTTGTGGTATCCAGGATTTTCAGGGCCTAAAACCTACTGCACACAGACTGTACAGGGTTATTTGCACAACCGATTCCTTTCAATTGCCATTCCATGCTGGTTATGGATGGGCTGCTATAGCGTGGCAAGTTAGACCTGGCCTGTCATGGCGGAGTCTCTTCAAGGCGGGGAAGTGGTGGGTTCACTAGGGGCGCGCGATTTCCCCTCTTTGCTGTAACAACTCAACTCAATCCAAAGAAGCACGTGGTGAACTGAGAGCGCACCTACTTCACCCACTCCTGACAGCAAGCTTGTCAAAGAACAGAACCGCTCCGTCTTGCATCGCATGCCTTGACATCATCTGTACTCTGCCAAGGTTCTGGGAAGAATGACTACTTGGCAACATCTAACTAGCGCGTGGTGAAGTATGCGCTCGCTGGTTGACTAATGCACGTGGACGCACTTGCGCATTGGAAGGTTCAGGTCTAACTTGCTCCGTTATACAATGCTGGTATCCAACTCAAAATAGAATTGTCCCCATCCCCTCCCTTCTTTTTACACAGGTTTAAACAATTCATAATCTACTAAAATTTCCATGCTAGTTATTTCCCATTGTTTTGTGAAATATTGACTATTTTCCTTTTAATTAGGGGGAATGGTTACCCACTTAACAAGGGGTCTGTTATGTTAATAAAACCTTTTTTTTTTTTTTTAATTTATAGTTTACACCCCTCATTGGAGCACTTTAAATCAAACCAAATACATGTAGGTCATCTAAAAATATCAGGGAATTTAGTTATCTTCCTCCTCTCCCAAATCCCCCTCCTTTCTGGCTGTGCTTTCTTTATCAGATATGACATGGTTTTTGTTGCTTGGTTTTTAGTGTAAGTCTTATATGTTCATCAATTTTTCTTCTTCTCTAATTGTAATTTGTTGCATTAACTCTTCTGAATCATTTTGAACTTCTTTGAACCAATTACTTTCTGTTTTAAGTTTCCAAAAGTAGTTGGTGTTCTAATAGTCGATCGTCGTATAATGTCCATAAATGACAGACGGCAATTCTCCTGTTGCTCATTGTGCGTATTATTGAATCACTTTCCCATTAGGCAACGATCTCTATTGTCCCATCTATCTGGTGTATTTTAATATACATTCTGTTTAATTTCGTCATGTTAGCCACATTAATCGATGTAAACTCACTTTCAGCAGAGCTTCAAACGCAATTGCCTACAGAATTTTGTTTTTATTCATTCTGATGTTCTCACATTTGACTAATGAGGTTCTCTTTTCTTTTCAGATGTTGTATCCATCTCGGATCTAATGGCCTTGAAGACTGTTGAGATTTGTAAAATACTAAAATAAAAACTGTATAAGGTTATGCTGTCTTACTTTTTTTTTTACCTTTGGGTATTCATCATACAGATTCTTCCACCTCAATATTTTACAAGAAATGTTATGTCAAAAGCTAATTCTATGGCTTGCCATGCGGTGCTGGAGCTTTTGAGTCAAAAAGATGGTAGAACATTCAACTGCTAATTTATGTATTATTATTTTCCTTTGTAGATTATCACAACTACCATGCATTAATCAGTATTTAGCTGAGATAGCTATTTTCTAGGGTGTTCCATACCTATCAACTGTTGTGGTTTCTCTGAAAAAATTTTGGAAGTGCAGTGTGTTTTACATATTTTATATACCGAGATCATAGATCGTGAATGCAGCACTCCGTGATAATTTCTTATGAATCTTACGGGTTTGATAATATTCTCTCTCTCGTAAATAAATACATACATAGCCCTTTTTCCAGTCATGTCTTCTTCACCACAAGTTGCAAAGCTTAGGTTGTGTGCATGTATGAATGAAATTTTATAGATATTTATGGTTTTTACTGGTGAGCCATTTGAAAGTTGGCAGGTATCGTATTAGTTTTCTTAATGTAACCAGTCAGTGAGTTATATTAGGTTTTGTACAGTTGGTAGATTACTTTGAAGATTTTAGATTGATTGGTTATTTCCAACCTAATCAATTCATAAATATTTCTATTAATAAGTACTTTTGGGGTGGGGAGGAATCTCGAAGCAGAGTCTGATTTGGGGAGATACAAGTAAAAATCAATTAAATTATAGCTGGCTGATGGCTAAGATAGGTCAAAAGCCAATAACTTAATAAGTATTTATGAAAAACTTTTTTTTTTTTTTTTTTTAGAATTTATGTGGTGTCTACGATGGGTATGTATATCTATGACATAAGTTATTTTTTATCCATATTGATTTGCTAAATTATACAGCAGTTGTTCACTTTTCAATACAAATTTTGTTGCCACTTTATGCTGCTAATATGGGCTCGCCCCTGTTAATTCTTGCTACTGGTCCATTTGGAACTTGATTAGCAAAAATCTATGTTGAAAGCAAGTGCTATATCAATGAACTTGAAATTGGTTATGTATGGACCGGTGCACATTTAACACGCTTCTGCTTTCATCTGGGTGACCACGTATGACAGGCTTTATTACTTTCCCTAAGCATAGCAGTAAAATTACCATCAGCTAATAATCTAGCTCTAGTACTGCATGTCTGCTCAAATGGCTGTCATTCATCCATTGCTGGTGGCTACCTCTTAGTCACCTGCAGTAGACTAGCTTGAGTAGACATACCTAAAAATAGTGAATAAAATTGTATGCAATCGTAAATGTATTGATATCTGTAAATTAATTAGATCAGGGGTGCAGAAATTTTCTCTAAATTGAGTAGCCAGCCCAAAAATTTGGGTGATAATCCTACCAACTGGATAATCATTGATGATCTAGTTACTAGCATAGATCTTAGTATTTTTTAAAATCAACTAGCACTATTGTGGAAGAAATTTTGAACATTATTGTACACTCTTTAAATTTAATTATTGTCTGGTCTTTTATGATACTAAGGGCCATTTTCACCAACTCTTTACTAATTCCTATTTAACTTAATTACTTCTAAACTCTGAAAACAAACAAATTCTGCAATTGCAAGATGAATGAGGTAGAGTTCAACGGTTTCCCTCCACTTGACGAGAGTTGAGTGGTCAGATTTGGCAATTTAATGTAATTGCTTGTTAGTGGTAATTTAATGAGTGTTTCTGTTTGATGAAATGCTCGTGCAAAGTTAAATAACCTTTAATGATTAATTAGTCTGTGAAAACAGCCTTAAAGCCACTGGCCTGGCTTTTGGGGGATCAAATTCATTTGCTGCAGGTCCATTCACATAACACATTCATTTCTAACAAATATCTAAATCTCTGCCGACTTAAGAATACAAGCAAGTCATTACAATCAATAGTTTGCAAAGATCGTGAAGTGGTTTTGACTTGAATGATTTCATGGGGTTTTGTTATAGATTTATGGGTTAATTGAAAACTGATTGGTGAAGGGGGGCAAAAGTTTGGCACAGCAAATGCACAGTTGGAATGGTGACTAGGATTTCTGCACTCCTGTTTTAGACTATGTAGGTGCAAATTACAATTGTCTTATGTCAAATGCATAGAACATGTCAGCACTTCAATAAACTAGTTAGCAAAACAAACCAAACTACTGAAATGTAATTTTAATGTCCCTATTTTTCCCCTGGGTTAGTTTATGGGTCCTGGCGTGGGATTTTGTTGCATTGTGGTGCAGTTTTCGTTGTGTAAGCAAGATTATCTGGCATTGTTTCACCAATCGGTTATGCCTTCCGTTCAGAAATTGCAGGTGTACGTTACAAAGATGCAGTCGGCACCATTTTTGTGCTGAAGAGCTCTGGCCTTAAACTTCTTAAAAATATTATTATATACATACACTGACCAAGATTTACCTGTGTTTAAAAAGTATATTTGAGTACCGTTTCAATATCCCTCGAATTTTGAACCACCCTGTACACCGCTTTTTCATGACCTTGCTAAACTTACCATATTTTGCAGCTGGAGAAAACGGGCATAGAGGCGAGGAAAAAGAAATAGGCTACATGAACCAGGAGGAATTTATGCATGCAATATTTCATTGCTGATTCCTCGCTCTTTATTTTTCTCCCTACGTTGTACATCCAGGAAGTAAGTTGCGTTGGGTAATAAAAAAAGAAATAGTCCAGTTGCAAACTATTTATTGCAAATTATAAACCATCTTTCCACATAGCTCCCACAATTTTGGAGGCACTCTTTATAGTGTGGCTCAAGTTTTTGTATAGCTTCTTCATAAAACAATAGTCCACTTCCTGGTGTAGGGGCTAGTGTCCTTGGCTGTTGCCCCAGAGGTCCAGGTTTGATTCCAGACTCTGCCAAGAAATTCAATTATGGTCTGAGGGGCTCAACCTCATGAGACAAAACTGAGAAGAGGTGGATTCAATTCCCACCTTGCCCATCCTGGAAGTGATTTTTCCATGGTTTCCCACTTCTTCAGGCAAATGCCGGGATGGTTCCCAACGGCCGCCACCTCCTCAATTCTCACCTGAATTACAAATAAGTCGCACACACTACTACAATTTATGCAATAACACAGGTTGACAAATTCTATAAATAGCCAAGTACACTGGGCAAAATGACCATGATGTCCAAGCCCCTCAAATGAAACAACATAAGCATCTCTAAAAGCTAATGTAGTTAAAAGTGACATTAACCCCTCAAGCGTGATATTGTGAAACTTTGGGCTGCACCCACAACGTGCTTTATTTCTAGCCTACTCCCAATGGTAAGCGCGGTATCATATGCATTTCGCTATAATTTCCAAACGCACTGGCAGAAGTTTTCAAAAAAAAAACCACAATAACAACATATAACATAATATTATAAACTTTCAAGAACCTGATTATCCCTGGTCAGCGGCACGTCAATACTGGGGCAATATCACAGTCGCCCAGTGTGTTCATATATCTTGGCGTTCTATCATGAATTACATAGTCAGCATCACTATCTTCACTGGAAGTTATAGCCAACTCATCCTATATATCGCTGTCACACTCGGAATCACTTTCGTTGGCACTATTATCGAGCAAATTAGCTATTTCTTTGTCATCAATAACTGTGCCAGGACCTGCCATGTTTACAAACAAACTCACGGTCCGCAAAAGCAGGAACACGTGTGCAGAGATCTGAAAAATAAATGACTGTGAAGATATGTGACACCTGGCAATAATAAGTAGCTCGAAGTGTAGCCAAAAGTTGCCTCTTCCTGCCACCTTAAGACCAAATAACTATTACGAAGGCCATGTAGCGGGCGATTCAAATTCGACGGCGTGCCATATACGCTGTGAACGTAGTGGGTGCACCGTTGTGCCGTACACGCTAAGGGGGTTAAACCAATAACATTATTATTATTATTATTATTATTATTGAAGCAACATAAAACCAACAGTTACATTAAGTGATCTTTTAATTTGTAGGAAGTTCTTACAACGGTTTTTGAACTGCACGAAGACAGTCTTCATTAACCAATGATGGACGCCCATTATCGTGCACTGGATCGCTTCCTTCATTGAACAGTTGAACCCATCTCCTTATTGAATCACTCTGCAATCTCTCCATACTCCTCGCAAATCTGTCGACTGATTTAGTGTTCTTCGAATTCATAAGCCACACTTTCCCCAATAGGTTTATAATAAGATACTTAGGAGAAAGGTTGTTATGTTTTTATTTGAACCAAATGATAATAGAACACAATTTACTTTTCAGGCGTTCCTACGGCCAAAATGCGAACTGAACAAATTCTTACAAAAATTGATATTTATGAAATTAGAATGTAATTAGTCACTGCTAATGTCATTTGTGTGCCGAGTCCATTGATTGACAGCTTAGCCGTAACACTCGCCGGTTATTCGATATTGATGAAATTATACGATTTGAGTACTCATTCCTTTAAATTACTGATTCTGAAATCCATGCAAAATGATAAAGGAAAGACCTCAGAATGTTAAAATTACATGAAACAGGCGTCATAGCGGCCAAAATGTGAAGTGGACAGCAATTATGGAGCGTATCTTCCTGCAGCAATAGTATCTGCAAATCGCACACTTCATACAGTTTTTTTTAAGAAATTATAGATATTTATTAAATTAGAGTGCAATGCGTCACCGGTAATGTATATTCTCAAGATTAATTGGAGGATTATCCATTTCACAAGGTCCGTATTGACGTGTACAATAACGATTCTAATGGGTTGAGGGGGTCTCCGCCCAATCAATACGATTCTAATGGGTTGAGGGGGTCTCCGCCCAATCAATACAACGATTCTAATGGGTTGAGGGGGTCTCCGCCCAATCAATATAACGATTCTAATGGGTTGAGGGGGTCTCCGCCCAATCAATACGATTCTAATGGGTTGAGGGGGGTCTCCGCCCAATCAATACAACGATTCTAATGGGTTGAGGGGGGTCTCCGCCCAATCAATACAACGATTCTAATGGGTTGAGGGGGTCTCCGCCCAATCAATACAACGATTCTAATGGGTTGAGGGGGTCTCCGCCCAATCAATACAACGATTCTAATGGGTTGAGGGGGTCTCCGCCCAATCAATACAACGATTTTAATGGGTTGAGGGGGTCTCCGCCCAATCAATACAACGATTCTAATGGGTTGAGGGGGTCTCCGCCCAATCAATACAACGATTCTAATGGGTTGAGGGGGTCTCCGCCCAATCATTATAACGATTCTAATGGGTTGAGGGGGTCTCCGCCCAATCAATACGATTCTAATGGGTTGAGGGGGTCTCCGCCCAATCAATACAACGATTCTAATGGGTTGAGGGGGTCTCCGCCCAATCAATACAACGATTCTAATGGGTTGAGGGGGTCTCCGCCCAATCAATACAACGATTCTAATGGGTTGAGGGGGTCTCCGCCCAATCAATATAACGATTCTAATGGGTTGAGGGGGTCTCCGCCCAATCAATACGATTCTAATGGGTTGAGGGGGGTCTCCGCCCAATCAATACGATTCTAATGGGTTGAGGGGGTCTCCGCCCAATCAATACAACGATTCTAATGGGTTGAGGGGGGTCTCCGCCCAATCAATACAACGATTCTAATGGGTTGAGGGGGTCTCCGCCCAATCAATACGATTCTAATGGGTTGAGGGGGTCTCCGCCCAATCAATACGATTCTAATGGGTTGAGGGGGTCTCCGCCCAATCAATACAACGATTTTAATGGGTTGAGGGGGTCTCCGCCCAATCAATACAACGATTCTAATGGGTTGAGGGGGGTCTCCGCCCAATCAATATAACGATTCTAATGGGTTGAGGGGGTCTCCGCCCAATCAATACGATTCTAATGGGTTGAGGGGGGTCTCCGCCCAATCAATACAACGATTCTAATGGGTTGAGGGGGGTCTCCGCCCAATCAATACGTTAATGTATCTCTTGAATTTGAATGCTCATTTTTCACGATTGGTCGCTTGTGAGCGCCGCAGGATTGATCTATACTACTGAAATAATATATACTAGCGGACCCGTGCGAGAAATCTTGCATGTTTATAAACCACACTTTCCCCAATAGGTTTATAATGAGAGACTTAAAGCATGTTAGAGCATCAGTATTATTTGTAAAAGGCACACTTTATACAAAAATTGATATTTATTTAATTAGAATGCAATTCATCACTGCTAATGTCATTTGAGTGCTGAGTCCATTGATTGACACCTTACCCGTAACACTCACCGGTTATTCGATATTTATGAAAGGATAAGATTTGAGTACTCATTTCTTTGATTTTCTGTTTCTGAAATCCATGCAAAATGATCAAGGAAAGACCTCAGAATGTTAAAATGACATGAAACAGGCGTCACAGCTGTTAAAATGTGAAGTGGACAGCAATTATGGAGCGTATTTTCCTACAGCAAGAGTATCGGCAAATCGCACACTTCGTACATTTTCTTAAAAGTAATTTTTTAAAGAAATTATAGATATTGATGAAATTAGAGTGCAATTAGTCACTGCCAATGTCTATTCTTTCATTTGAATGCTCATTTTCACGATAGGTCGCTTGTGAGCGCCGCAGGAGGGATCTATACTACTGAAATAATATATATGATGATTTGTTAAAAAAAAATGTACCTTTCTGCTTAATAAATTGATAAATATTTAGATATTTGCCATTCATCCTCCATAGGCCATAATAGAAAATTCATTAAGTGTAAAGTTTTATTTTGCATTGTATTTTACAACTTTTTTGTATTGCCACTAAATTAATTATATAAACTTAGAATTTTACAATTAACTCTTATCTAAAATAATAACACAAAGTTATATGCTCTAAGATATTGGTTGATATTTCTGGGTATTTTGCGGTGACCACAATCCCCTGAGAGCTAATAATACCAGTGTTTAAAAAGGGGGACAAGAAGGTGTGTGATTACTATAGAGGGATCACCCTCCTATCACAGATAGTAAAAATACTGGAAAGGATATTAGAAAGAAGAATGAGAAGAAAGGTGGAAGGAGAGTTGCAAGAGGAACAGTATGGCTTCAGGAGTGGAAGATCCACAGTGGACCCAATCTTTAGCTTGAGGCAGGTGATGGAAAAGAACTGGGAATATGGAGAGGATTTGATCATGACTTTCATAGATCTAGAAAAGGCATATGATAGTGTCCCCAGAGAGAAGGTATGGGAAACCATGGTTAAGAAGAGGCTGGGAAGAGAAATGGTGCAAGCAATGTACAACAACTGTGTTAGCAGGGTACTGACCCCAGTTGGAAAGACAGATTGGTTTAGGAACAAGACTGGACTAAGACAGGGGAGTGTGCTGTCACCTCTCTTGTTCATAATGGTGATGGATGAAATTGTAAAGGAAGCATATGGACATAAAGAAATGAAGTTACTGTTATTTGCTGATGATATTGTGGTCTGGGGAAGGAACACCGAAGAAGTGCAAAAACAACTAGATGCACTGAGCGAAAATATTCAGAAGTACGGCCTGAAAATCAGTATAGAGAAAAGCAAGACCATGGTGATGACAAGAGGGGAAAGACAAGGAAAGGGCACTGTGAAAATTGGAAGTCAAAGTTTGGAAATTGTGGACACGTTCAAATACCTAGGAAGTGAATTGATGCAAACTGGTAGGTTGGACATGGAGATTGGCAGGAGGGTACAGCAGAGCAATGCATTCTATCAAAGTGTAAGAAAACTTGTTTGGGATAGGGAAGTACCAAGGAAAAGCAAGGAGGTAATGTATAAAGTGTACTATGTTCCCATATTAACTTATGCAGCTGAGACTTGGACCCTGACAAGCAAGCAAGAGAGTAGAATCCAAGCCAGTGAAATGAAATTCCTAAGAAGTATGATAGGAAAGACAGAGTGAGGAATGAAGATGTTAGGAAGGAAGTTGGGATGGGAGAACTAAATGAGAGAATTGAGAAGAATAAACTAAGGTGGTTTGGACATGTAAAGAGAATGGAGGAAAATAGAATACCAAGACAGATGCTGGAGGCAAAGTGCAAGAGGAAGACCTAGAACAAGGTGGATTGATTCAGTGAAGAACAGCATAAGAAAAAGGAATCTGGACTGGGACAGGATCGTGGAAGGAAAGTGGAGAAGTGCCATAAATACCCCGACCCGGCAGGAGCTGGATAAGGGGAAATGATGATGATGATGATGATGAATCCCCTGAGAATACTCACAATTTTCCAGGATTGTCAGCCCTCCCGAAAATAAATTATATATACGCTCCTGCATTGGACAAGTTTCCGCTTTGAGCAAGTTTTACTGTAAGTGCCCACTATTTGATATTGTTTGAGGTTACGTGGGCCATAGTTTGCCTTCATCAGTTTAGTTGTAATATGAAGTTATTTGTGTCGAGTACATTTTGAATGGAAGATGCATCTGAAATCCTTCGAGGACCTACAAGAAAATAAAAACATTCATTGCTATGCTTATCATGCGGCTTTCGACTACAGTTCATCACATTGACGACATAGAAATTGTGTACCCTGCAACTGGACAATTTTCTGCCAGCAGATCGTGTCTTTAAAAACATCAAGAAGAAATTACATAAGATGGAGGTAATTCCCAATCCTGAAGAGGTTCTTAACGTCATGCAACAGTAAAATTACCTGGTAAAGATGGTGATATGAAGTGTCTAATGGTTGATGTAATGAAAGAACCAAAGGATTGGCATTTCCATATGTCGAAAATGAAATGCATTCTGCTAAAGCATCACGATGGGAAGAAAGAAGTTAAGCGGCTTCGGTGGCGTAGTTGGTAGCATGCTGAGCTTCTATGCCCAAGATTGTGGGTTCAAACCCGGCAAAAGTCGTCGGATTTTTTAAGAGCATTAAAAATCCCTTAGTATGCCTTCCTTTGGAGGGGAAGTAAAGCCGGCGGTCCCATGTCATAGATTTAAGGCATGTTAAAGACCCTTCCACTAATTACACCTGTGTGAAGCTAAATTATATAGGTTAAGAATGTAAACAACGCTCTTAGGTTCCTGCGTTCGTTGCCAGGAGCCGACTGCAGTGGTGTCTAGTAGCTAAGTTCTGAACTAGTAGTTGTTGACAGTGGCGTTTGGTGGCAAAAGAAGGAACTATTTGAAAAATTCAAAGTCTTCGGTCCTTGAATTAAAAAACAGATAACGCATGACTAATACAGCCATCACAATTAACACCGGTTATCAGACAGATTCTACACACACACCCAAAGTTCACGGGGCTACATGACCGCGTGGTCGCAGCCCCTAAACTGAGGAACAAACCAACCAACCAAAGAAAGTGGTTGTGAAGGGAGATCTTGCTTTCAGAGTTGATACAGGTGTGTTGAAGTCTCTGTTTCAGTTAAATAAATAAAAAAATAATCTGAATTCTGACAGAATGGCAGAAAGCAATACAATATCCACATTGCGGACCCTGGCTATAGAACGGAGCCTTTCAAAGAACGTGCAGCGGACATGTCGCAATGACTTGCTGTCAGATTCATAGTATGTGGCTATTACAACAGCAGGTTGTGAAGCCCTGGATGCTGTCATAGCTTGACTACATATGCAGCTGGCAAGATACCTTAGTTGGGATGATTACGACTCGCTGTGAAGTATTGTAGTCCGCCTCGTATCTCGTGAACATGGTTGGGTATAGAACAAAACATCGAATTTTCCTGGTGGAAACTTATCTTCTCAAGAAGAAGTTTGTAGTAAATTTGTTTGTCCGTTTCAGCGCCGTGCAATTTTTACACAAAAGGTACACAGAAACAACCCACATACTCTGGAGGCTGAAATAACAGAAAACTGCACTGATACGAAATATCAGCGAGTGTACCAAAACTTCCTACGTCAGTGCAATGTGTGTTTAGAAGTTGAAGGATAGCATTTCCAGCAACTGCTCTGAAATTCATGTAAGTTTTTTCTTTATTTATTGTATGGCTTTTAGTGCCGGGAGTGTCCGAGGACATGTTCGGCTCACCAGAGGGTGAGTTAAAGTTCTGTTCAATTTCAAGTACTGTAGTTCCAACTTTCGCTACCAGATGTCAATGATACCTAGTGGTGAATGTTGGAACTTTGATACAGCGTTCCAACGAAATCTAACCTAGAAATTTAGCTCCACACAAGTTTAGTCTGTGGAAGGATCTTTTCATCATCATCATGAACCGGCTCCAGTTTCCCGGGTGCGGTAAATGAGCGTTCTCCATTTAGTTCTTTCCAAGAATGTTTCTTCCTCCATGATATGCTGTAAATCCAGACCTCTCCATGCAAGATCATTTCTAACCTGGTCGATCCATCTCTTCCTCGGTCGACCTCTTGGTCTTTTGCCTTTCAGTTCTTTCTCAAACCACACTCCAGCTGTTCTTTTTGTGTCCATTCTTTTGAGATGACCGAACCATTTCGGCCTGGCTTCAACACGGATCTCATTAAGAGATTGTTCTACTTGAACAAGATGGCATACCTCATCATATTTTATTTTGTCCCTCCTTGTCTTCTGAATCATAGTTCTTAAAGACTTCATCTCCACCACCTGTAGTTTGCTGGTATTTCTCTTGGATTGGGTACAAGTTCCTAAACTATATGTAGTAACAGGTACAAAGAAGCTCTTGTAGAGTATTAGTTTTGATCTTGATCTTAAAGGAACTTGCTTATCCCAAAGAAGTCCTCTCACGAGATTATAAAATTTTGCTCCATGTTGAACTCTACTAGTGATTTCTGCAGATGGTTGGTTATCTGTGGACACTACACTGCCAAGCTAACAGAACTGATGTACTTGTTCTAACTTTGTACCATTGAGAGTGATGTTAGTACAGATGTTTTGTCGACTAACGGGCATCACAAGGATCTTTTACATGCCATAAATCTATGACATGGGACCGCCGCCGGCTTTACTTCCCCTCCAAAGGAAGGCATACTGAAGGATTTTTAACGCTCTTAAAAAATCTACGACTTCGGCCGGGTTTGAACCCGCTATCTTGGGCACAGCAGTTCAGCATGCTACCAACTACGCCACCGAAGCCGCTTTCATGTAAGTAATTATGATTATTAAATATGTTAAAAAGTGTAAATGTGGGCTATGCTGCTGCCAGCGCCAGTACCTTGCCTCACAGGCTGCTACACATAGTGTCCCACCCACCTGGTGGCCTCGGCGAGCCTCCGTTCTAAAGGGAGGGCCGTCATTGTTGAATGAATTCGGTAAGACACACTAGGGAGACAATTGGGATGTGTTGACACTCTTGCTTTTTATGATCATTTTATTGATTACGATGGTGGGAGTAATAACAAAGAAATAAGTGAATTTTTTGGACAAGAAATTATTTCAAAATAGATACTCTCAAACTGCAAAAATAAGATTTATTTCATAAATTTTATTGTTATACAAATTAGGCTCACTTATAAATATTATTTTTCAATACAATGTACTAAAATTTGTGATTACAAAATGTTAGTGACTGTCAAGGTATTTATTCCACAACGATGAAGCATGAGCAATAAAACAGGCCTCTCTCCTACCGCAGAGTTCTCAAGATCAAGAGCAGAGCTAATCGCCGGGATCTGTACTTGACATGCTCTCTTGATGGGCAAAACATGTCATCCTATAGTCTCACCCTTTTGTGGTAATTAGTAACAAATATTTTTTTATGCATTTTGTAGTTTTTGAGAAAAGTTGCCGAATCAATTTTCAGTTAACCAATAGAATAGTAGGCTCACACATTGAGGAGTTTACGACCTCATAGTGTCCATAGCCCAGAAATGCAGTTAGGTCAATGTTTGGCACCTGAGCCCTTGAGTAGAAAATAGGTTGAAAGTTCTGCCTAATCAATACTTTTTATTAAATAAAGATCACTGTGTGGTCATTGGTGGGACATGTTTCAAGACCTAATTGTTTTTGGCCCCTTCATCAGCCGATATCAATAAATAAATGTCAAAGACACAAGAAATGTATAGCGTAACACACCATATAAGAGCGGCTTCGGTGGCGTAGTTGGTAGCATGCTGAGCTTCTATGCCCAAGATCGTGGGTCAAACCCAGCCGAAGACGTAGGATTTTTGAAGAGCGTTAAAAATCCCTCAGTATGCCTTCCTTCGGAGGGGAAGTAAAGCCAGCGGTCCCATGTCATAGATTTATGGCATGTTAAAGAACCTTCCACTAATTACACCTGTGTGAAGCTAAATTACAGGTTAAGTTTAAACAACGCTCTTAGGTTCCTACGTTCATCGCCAGGAGCAGACTACGGAGGCATCTAGTAGCCAAGTTCTGAACTAGTAGTCGTTGATAGTGGCGTTTGGCGGCAAAAGTAGGAACTACTTGCAAAATTCAATGTCTGCAGTCCTTACTTGAATTAAAAACAGATAACACACACTAATACAGTCATCACAATTAACACAGATTCTACACACACCCAAAGTACACGGGGCTACATGACCGCGTTGTTGCAGCCCGTAAACTAAGGAATCAACACCATATAAGGTTTAACAAGAGACTTTTTAGTGTGTTACGCTATACATTTCTTGTGTCTTTGACATTTATTTATTCATATCAGCTGATGAAGGGGTCAAAAACAATTAGGCCTTGAAACATGTCCCACCAATGACCACACAGTGATCTTTATTTAATAAAAAGTATTGATTAGGCGGAACTTTCAGCCTATTTTCTACTCAGTTATACTATCAATACGGAACCAGAATGAACCTTAAGTTCTAAAACCTGAGCCCTTATCATAGACAGTCATATTAAGCTGTTGGTGAAAACTCAGCAGTGGTGCCAGGTGATGAGTTGTGGACTGTTAGGATCATAACCCAGCTGGAGCAGTAGAGCCGATAGCTGCACCAGGTCCCTGTTTGAGAGCCGCCTCTTGCGAGTCAGCACTGCTGTCCACAGGTGAGCCACGTCTCCAGTGTGGGCGTCGGCACAGAACGTGAGCACCATGCGAGACTTGGAAACTGCGTGAACCACCGTCACATGTATCGGCACTGCAACATAACGTAACCTTACGAGTTTCACTTCTTCGGATAGATAGTAATAATAATCGTATCCTATGCTTCGTGTAGAGTCATTCAGATCTACTACTTATTATTCCCACTTTACAACACAACTTACTTTGTATGAGGCGCTATGCCCTCTTCAGGTACATGTTTCGGACCAACAAGGGTCCTTCCTAAGGCTAGTTCAGTAAGGTCTCAGTCCAAAATATTCACCATACTGGTGAAAGTGAAAAAATCCACAGCCTGTTTCCAGTCATCGACCGAGTCAGGAATGGAATGAAAGAGGATATGAACTGTGCCGGCTGCCGAGGCCTGACGCACTCCTCTGGGGCAATGATTAAATGAATGACAGATGAAATGATAGTGGAGAGTGTTGCTGGAATGAATTGTTGACAGGGAAAACCAGAGTACCTGCAGAAAAACCTGTCTGCCTCCGGTTTGTCCAGCACAGATCTCACATGGAGTGACCGGGATTTGAACCACGGACCCAGCGGTGAGAGGCGGCGTGCTGCCGCCTAAGCCACGGAGGCTTCACTGGTGAAAGTCAAACACGTTAAAATACATAAAAAAGAAGATTAAATGACACTGGGATGACGGATGATAATAAAAAATTCTTAAAAACGAGTTAAAAAGTTTGAAATTATGTCGGCCAACCTACACGAAAGCGAACAACTCGGACCTCTCCTCGCTTACGTAAGTTTGAAACATTAAATGCATGATTCATGCAGACGTCATTTGTCCATCAACTCATACTGGTACTGGTTCTTTGTTTACAGAACAACATTCGATCGTCAAATTGAGAGCTGCACCGAACAATATTATCATCCGTCATCCCAGTGTCATTTCTCCTTCTTTCTTTCTCCGTTAGGGTCTTCTGAGGACCACGAACCAATTTCAATGTTAAGTCCTTTGTTGTTGTTTCTTCTTCCTCCAGAGCTCCTTCATCTTTTCGCTGTGTGTCTTCTTTCTCTCTTCCGACCATTTTGAGCCTGTTTTCTTATATTGAAGCGGCTTCGGTGGCGTAGTCGGTAGCATGCTGAGCTTCTATGCCCAAGATAGCGGGTTCAAACCCGGCCGAAGCCGTCGGATTTTTTAAGAGCGTTAAAAATCCCTCAGTATGCCTTCCTTCGGAGGGGAAGTAAAGCCGGCGGTCCCATGTCATAGATTTATGGCATGTTAAAGAACCTTCCACTAATTACACCTGTGTGAAGCTAAATTGTATAGGTTAGGAATGTAAACAACGCTCTTAGGTTTCTAAGTTCGTTGCCAAGAGCCAACTGCGGTGGCGTCTAGTAGCTAAGTTCTGAACTTGGCCTAGTAGTCGTTGACGGTGGCGCTTGTCGGCAAAAGTAGCAACTATTTAAAAAATTCTAAGTTGCAGTCTGTACTTAAATTAATAAACAGATAACACACACTAATACAGTCATCACAATTAACTTCTACACACACCCAACGTACACGGGGCTACATGACCGCGTTGTCGCAGCCCCTAAACTTAAGAACCAACCAGCGTTTCTTATATTGCCTTCCTTGGAGTCCTTCCATTCCCAATACCTTCTTTTTTTGAAAATTTCTCTCTCTAGTGCATCTTCTTCTCTTACATTGTTTCTTTCTAAATCTTTCTTTACTTCTTGAAACCAGACTGTTGTCGATTTCTTTTTCCAAAGATATTTAAAAATCTGTTTGGTTAACCTGCTATCATTCATTCTATATAAATGTCCGAAAAATAACAATCGCCTCTTCTTTATTAACTCCATTATGTTTTCAATGTTACAATATATTTCTTCGTTACTTCTTAATTTCCAAAACTCTGTAGTTCTTAATGGACCGAGAATTTTGCGTATAATTTTTCTTTCTGATAATCCTAATTTATCCAATTTATAATTTAGTATCAAACATTCACTGGCATATAAGCTTTCTGGGGGTAATTATTGTTTTATAGTGCTGTATTTTCAATTTCTTAGATAAACATTTTTTGTTATAGATATTTCTGGTTATACCATATGCTCTTTGAATCTTGTGCACTCTTTCTTCTAAAGCAGATTTTTCTAAGCCATTCTTCTGAATCATTTCCCCCAAATATTGGAACTTATCTACCCTCTTAATTTGACCAATTTTTGCTATTAGGGGTTCTGGAGCATTTTTAATATTTGTCATAAATTTTGTTTTTGTACAGAAATCTTTAAACCTGTTTTATTGGCTATCTCTTCTAATAGATTGATTTGTACTGTTGCATGAGCTAAGTTTTCAGAAAGTATGGCAAAATCATCAGCAAATGCCAGACAATTTACTTTAACACCACTGTTTTTTCCCCTAGTGTTATATAGGTGATATATTCTGTTCCTTCAATTTCTTATTCCAAATTCGTACTATTTTATCCAGGATACAATTGAATAGGTGTAGAGATAAAACATCGCCTTGCCTTACACCTGTATTTATTTTGAATGGTTTTGAAATTTCTCCCCGAAATTTTACCTTTGCCTGTGATGGTTTCACGGATTAGGTTTGCCAGTTTAGATTTAACTCCAAATTACTTTATCTAGTTTCCCTGTTGACAGAATCAAAAGCCTTTTTAAAATCTATAAATGTCACTATTATGGTTTTACAAGATAATTGACTGTGTCGAATTATGGACTTTAGGTTGAATATCTGTTCTGAGCAAGATCTACCTTTTCTAAATCCACTTTGATATTCACCTAAATGACTGTCAAGTGTTGCTTCTACCATGTTTAGTAGTATTGTTGAGAATATCTCATAGGCCACTGGCAAAAGGGATATACCTTTATATTTGTTGACATCTTGCTTATTACCTTTCTTATGCAAAGGATGTATCAGGACCACTTTCCGTTCTTCCGGGATCGTTCCCGTTTTCCAGAGTTCTTGAAAAATGATTTCAAGGTCACCTATGATTTTTTTCTGTTAATTTTATTTAATTATTTATTTTTCATATTTAGGCATCCACCTCTAAATTTCAACTTTATTCATAATTTGTAACAATTTTTCTGTGTGAAAAGGGGCAGATGTCCTTGCTGTTCTGCCTCTTAAAACAACTATAACTAACATAAGGGGACCCAAAAAAACATATTTAAAGGCCCTAGAATGAACCGTTTACCAGATATTGGTATCGATGCACCCAGCTATGGGAGGGACAATGAGAAAAGGCTGATTGTAATTTATAAACGGTAATAATATAACTACATTAAGAATACGTGCATTGGAGGCTGGATTTAGACAGCTCCTTAACCCGGTCCATGAGGCAATTATAATTGGCTACATGGATAATTCTTGCCAGGTGCGTCCACGTCGCGGGGGTGGGCAACGGAACTGTAATATACCATGGAACTACAGTACCGGTTAAGTTCTGGTGAGGACCCAGTCCTATGGGGTATAACATGGGCCCCGTGCACAGGGTTACGTGCGAAGACCTCAACGGAATCTGCAGCGGAGAAGATGGACTTCGGAACGGTGGAGATTGCGGAAGAGGCAACCCAGTACTCAGGGAATAGTATGAGTACATCATCAATCGGCAGCGTCTGTTTCCCATGTTAGGGGCGGCTGCAAGGGCGTCTGTTCTCCATGTTAGGGGCGGCCTGAATAATAGCTGGCAGTAGCTTCATAAAATGCCTTTGGGAGTGGCGACCCCATCGTAATAATAGCCTAAAATGGAAATGGCACTTCAAATGATCCGGAGAAGGTTAGGGTGTACCCTGCAGGCGACGCGCAGTTCTTTTGGTACTGGGGGAACTGTGAGAAATGGGCGACCAGTAACCGAAATGAAAGTGGGAATCATGAATGTCATGACCCTGACAGGCAAGGTGGAGGAGGTGATAGACTTCATGGAGAGGGAGAATGTTGGATTGATGGGCTGAGTGAAGTGAAATGGAAAGGTAAAGGAAGGAAGAAATTGAGGAAAGGATATACATTATACTGGAGTGGTGGCCAAGAGGCAAAAAATGGCGTGGGACTGATAACCTCGAAACAACTGGAGGAGTATGTTGAAGTGGTCGAGTGTGTGAGTGACAGAATAATGAAAATTAGAATGAAGATGAAAAATGACGTGATGGACTTCATACAACTGTATGCACCACAGACTGGAAACAGAGAAGAAGATATTGAAGTATTCCTGGAGGATATAGAAAGAGTAATTTCAGATGTAGAAGTGGTGATCATGGGAGATACGAATGCACAAGTCGGAAATGAGAGACAAGGAAAGGAAGAAGTCATTGGACCATATGGATATGGGAAAAAGAACCGGGAAGGAGAGGAACTTATAAACTTTTGAGAAAGGAATGGACTGATAATGGGTAATTCATGGTTTCGGAAAAAAAAAACAGCAGGAAAATTACGAGATATGGCTGGGGCGATAGAAGAACAAAATCAGTAATTGACTACTTTCTGGTGGAAAGGACTAATCGCAGAAAGCTGATAGATGTGACAGCTTTACCAGGAGAAGCATTTGATGGGGACCATAGAGCTGTGGTGGCAAAATTTAGATGGGAAAAATTGGAAAACCTAAAGGAGATCAGAGAAAGTAAAATAAAAGTATGGAAATTGAAAGACAAAACTGTACAGGAAGATTTTCAGGAGAGATTGAAGCAACAAATCCCAGTTACTGAAGTGGAAAACATAGAAGAGGAATGGTCCCACTTTAAAAAGGCACTTGTTGGTGCAGCAGAGAGTGCTTGTGGTAGGACGTCAACAAGAGTGAAAGAGAAGGAGACACCGTGGTGGAATGAGGAAGTGAGGAAATCAGTGAAAGAAAAGAAGTCTGCATGGAAAGAATGGAACCGAGATCAAACGGAAGAAAGCAAAAGGAAGTATCATGACAGCAAACGGAGGTGTAAGAAAGTGGTAGGAGAAGAAAAGAAGAAAAGTTGGGAAGAATTTACACGAAGAATGGAAACAGATGTAAGTGGCAGTAAAAGAATGCTGTATGGGCTTCTAAGAAGTAAGAGGAAAGAAAGAGTTACTACAAAGCTAGTGAAAAAGGAAGATGGAGAGTTGTTAACACACCCAGAAGAGATAAAGGGACGATGGAAGGAGTATTTCGATAAGCTATTGAATGTGAGCAATTGTACTGGTGAGATGGAAGTGACACAACCTGACGACTCTATAACAAAAGATGATATAACAATGCTGGAGGTGGAATTAGCAGTACAGAAAATGAAGATGGGAAAAACAACAGGGGTGGATGAAATCAGTGTAGAAATGATAAAGGCTGCTGGACCTGTTGGTATGCAATGGTTGTATCGACTGCTAAAGTGTGTGTGGAAACGGAAATGTGTACCAGAAGACTGGGAGAAAGGGCTAATAATACCAGTGTTTAAGAAGGGGGACAAGAAGGTGTGTGATAACTATAGAGAGATCACCCTCATATCACAGATAGTAAAAATACTGGAAAGGATATTAGAAAGAAGAATGAGAAGAAAGATGGAAGGAGAGTTGCAAGAGGAACAGTATTGCTTCAGGAGTGGAAGATCCACAGTGGACCCAATCTTTAGCTTGAGGCGGGTGATGGAAAAGAACTGGGAATATGGAGAGGATTTGATCATTACTTTCATAGATCTAGAAAAGGCATATGATAGTGTCCCCAGAGAGAAGATATGGGAAACCATGGTTAAGAAGAGACGGGGAAGAGAAATGTTGGAAATGGTGCAAGCAATGTACAACAACTGTGTTAGCAGGGTACTGACCCCAGTTGGAAAGACAGATTGGTTTAGGAACAAGACTGGACTAAGACAGGGGAGTGTGCTGTCACCTCTCTTGTTCATAATGGTGATGGATGAAATTGTAAAGGAAACAAAGGAAGCATATGGACATAAAGAAATGAAGTTACTGTTATTTGCAGATGATATTGTGGTCTGGGGAAGGAACACCGAAGAAGTGCAAAAACAACTAGATGCACTGAACGAAAATATTCAGAAGTACGGCCTGAAAATCAGTATAGAGAAAAGCAAGACCATGGTGATGACAAGAGGGGAAAGACAAGGAAAGGGCACTGTGAAAATTGGAAGTCAGAATTTGGAAATTGTGGACACGTTCAAATACCTAGGAAGTGAATTGATGCAAACTGGTAGGTTGGACATGGAGATTGGCAGGAGGGTACAGCAGAGCAATGCATTCTATCAAAGTATAAGAAAACTTGTTTGGGATAAGGAAGTACCAAGGAAAAGCAAGGAGGTAATGTATAAAGTGTACGATGTTCCCATATTAACTTATGCAGCTGAGACTTGGACCCTGACAAGCAGGCAAGAGAGTAGAATCCAAGCCAGTGAAATGAAATTCCTAAGAAGTATGATAGGAAAGACAGAGTGAGGAATGAAGATGTTAGGAAGGAAGTTGGGATGACCTCGTAGTTCTGCCCCTTAAAACAACAATAACTAACTAACTAACTAACTAAATGAGAGAATTGAGAAGAATAAACTAAGGTGGTTTGGACATCTAAAGAGGATGGAGGAAAATAGATACCAAGACAGATGCTGGAGGTGAAGTGCAAGGGTAAGAGAGCAAGGGGAAGACCTAGAACAAGGTGGATTGATTCAGTGAAGAACAGCGTAAGAAAAAGAAATCTGGACTGGGACAAGATCGTGGAAGAAGAATGGTGGAAGGAAAGAGGAAAGTGGAGAAGTGCCTTAAATACCCCGACCCGGCAGGAGCTGGATAAGGGGAAATGATGTTAATGATGATTAAGAATACGTGATTATTTGAGAGGTTTCTTTTCCAATAAGTATCAAAAGCAGTTCGAAAAAAAGTTATTTCAGCTAGTTCAAGATATAAATTGAAGAATTTACCTCCTATATGAGTATTGGCCGTCCAGTGCGCAGCATCTCGCACGATGGTCGGTATAGCGTATGTTGCGCCACCCTCCTTGGATTTTGGCTGAAAGCTCCATACTTGATTCAGTGATGTCTTGTTATTGTACTTGAAGTCTGCTTTTATACACACACTCTCATCACCCATATCCTCGATGTCTCCATCGTACAGTAAGATGGCCACATACCATTTGCCTAGCAACTGAAGGAATTTAATTAATCGTGAGAACATCTGTATAAACAAGGAAACAGCTCAACAGGCCTTGCTGTTGAGCTGAGTGGTTCCCAATTTGTGTGCCAATTTAGTGGTTAGAAATGATAGTGACAAAAACCTAATATTCAGCAATAATTCTGGGTATTTGCCATGACTTTTGCGGGGATTTACCTAGATTAGATTAGATTTTTATTAATCCATTTGATCAATTACATGTATACAACACATTTTTGATATAGGACAGGTCAGTAATTACATCTATAAAATAAAAGAACTTACAGGTACATATTACTAATACAATAGCTATTTATAACTTACCGGTATTTTACCAACAGATCTTAATTTCTATACACTAAGATGTTCAACTACAGAGTAAAAACAATGGCACTGTAGATAAGCTTTCAACATTCCTTCAAAGGTTTTTATATTTGGGGCAAATTTTATATACTGGGGTAGTTTATTGTATAATTTAACTCCTGTGTGAAAATTTCCTTTTTGATATATGCTTGTGTGTGTGTGTGTGTGTGTATGTGTGTGTGTGTGTGAAATATGAATGTTTTGATTTTGTCTTGTGTTATGCCTATGAACATCATTGTTTGTTTTAAGAAAAAGTCTTTATTCATTAAATTCTTTTTAAAAAACATAATACTTTCAAAGATATGAATGCAGGGCAGTGAGAGAATGTTTAACTCTTTAAACAGAGGTCTGCATGATTCTCTAGTGTTTACATTTGCCATAATTCTAATCGCCCTCTTTTGTATCCTAAACGTGCTTAGTACATCTGGTGACATACCCCAAAATATGACCCCATATCTTAAGTATGAATGAAAACAAGCAAAATAAGTATTTCTTAATGTGTGCATGCTTGTACAAGTTTTCAAAATACGTAACGCAAAAGCACATCGAGTTCAGTTTAATGTTCAGATATTGTATATCTGATCTTTGTAACGCTTCAGAGGTGCTCCTAGAAGTCTCTTGGATATACAAACGTTCGCGCAATGTGAATTGGTGTCTAAGCATGACCAACAATCAAAGTTATCACAATACTCACTAAACGTGCAATGCAAAGTCATGTTGTATCCATAGTCCTAAAAACCTTGTTTCTGATTTATTTTCAATTTGATGGCCATTTAATGTTTGGGCACCAGGAGAGTAAAACTCCTCGCAAACGTATGTTTGCCTACCTACGAGGGATTTTTTAAGTTTTTAATATCTATAATAATCCTCCGAGTAGTGGGGCGATACACTCGCTAAACGAACGACAAAAGACAGCACACCGACTTCACTAATACACACATTTATTCATAAAAGCATGCTTCCATCACTTGGATCTTTCACACAGTATGCACAACTATCTTCAAAATAAAATTACCCCTCACAATGCTTAATACAGGGTCATCGAAAAATAATGCCAACATTTCAAAAAATTATAGCACCGAAACCTTTTATGTTAAATGTATAATTCTTTCACTGAAAGCCAGCTGGTTAAAGTAAGTTTTGTTTTGGAGGGGACGCGACCTTGCTATGCGCACACTAGATGCACAGTAGCCAAGGTCGGCCAGGGGCTCGCGCGCCTATGAAGTCCCGATCTCACCCCTTTGGATATTTCTTTCTGGGGGTACATGAAAAACATTGTGTATGAAGAAAAAATTCGGGATTTGGATCACCTGCAGGAGCAAATTTCTGCCGCCATCTTGACAATTACTCCTGAAATTATTGCACGTACCAATCCAGCCATTGGAAATAAGTGCGTTCAATGCTGATGTTGGTGGTCGGCCTGGTCTAGATTTTTTCTCTACAGTCCCTGTTTTTCTTAAACTGATTAAACCATCGAATGCCAGCTTTGTAATCAGGTGCAGTTTGTCGGGCGGTGCAGTCATTGGTGTACGCGCCCCCGGCCGACTTTGCTATTGCGCATCTAGTGTGCACATAGCAAGGTCATGTCCCCTCAAAAACAAAACTTACTTTATCCATCTGGCGTTCAGTGAAAGAATTATACGTTTAACATAAAGGGTTTCGGTGCTATAATTTTTTGAAATGTTGGCATTATTTTTCGATGACCCTGTATTCTTCTGCTCAGTGGCGGATCCAGGCCTTGCGGGGCCCTGGGTGATATGATAAGGTGGGGGCCCACAAAAATAGGAAATTTAAAAAATATCAAATCAAATGGAAAATACTTTGGTAATAATAATAAAATAAAGAATAGTTACAATATTTTGAATACACTATAGTACATTTTTTAATAATATGAAAGAAACCTTTAAGTCCCCTTGAAGAAGATTATGTAAACTATGAAATATTAAAATATTAAAACTCAGCAATTCTTCTAGGTTTGTGCCGCGTCTTGTGTGGGGTTTCGCCTAGGACACCAAGCTGGCTCATCGGCGGGCTCTTGGTGTCCCCGCCCGGCACAAACCTAGAAGAATTGCTGAGTTTTAATTCACCGGCCATGAAAGCCAATATACCATTAAAATATTACTTTGCGTCTCTTTTCCCGACTGAAGTTTTTCTATTATTTCACTGGAATCTAAACTTGCTAAACGGTCACGGGAGGTCATAGCTGCACTGAAAAAAGGAATATGAATTATAAATTAGTTTGAAAAGTGTAATTAATTAATTAAATTTTAAAAATACCATGGCGCGGGGCCCCCCAAACCGCGGGGCCCTGGGCGGTCGCCCTCCCCTAGATCCGCCCCTGCTTCTGCTCTTTTCTTCTTTTCTGGTTGTTCTCTGGCCATCAAAAACTATCAATACCTAGGGATTGGAATTTTTCGGTGATTTCAGAGTGAAGAAAGTGGTATTTTAAAGTGGCAAATTCGGTGGTTTCAAGTGCACTTTTCTGTACTTTCAAAATCATAAATTTTAGGTGGGATTTTATAAATATCATGGATAACATGCATAGCATAACACATTTCAGTCATCCTTCAAAGTATACTTCAGTAAAGAGATCAAAATTCTCGTGTGACAAACGGTGACGCATATCACTTAACGTGCTAGTTTAAGCTGAAAAACAAAAGTTCACAGCGTTTGAACAGGGGATCCAAATGGTTTTCAACACCGATTCTGCGAACTTAGGAAATACAAATGTCATTCTTTGCAAAACTCCAACAATGTCTGTCTTGGTCCTGTCATGCATCTGCTTCTTGATGAAAGTTTGCAGTTCTTTGTATCTCTTAACACCTCACTTTCTTCCAGTGTTCCACAGAACGGCAACTTCTTAATTTTCTTTGCAGGGTCCTCATTGATGTTCATTGGCACTATTTCTGCTGGATCAAACGGAACAAAATGCAAAATAATTGACCTTTGCTGGATTCAATCAATGACGAAAGTTGTTCCCTGTTTCAAAAAAAAAGAGAATTGTATTTTTTGGTAATAGTGAAGATTCGAGCACCGAGCAAAAACACTAGAACGTTGCAGCAAAGTAAATAAACAACCGCTTACACTGAAATGAAACCCATTTACGAATTCAGGTAACCAAATAACATTCATTACCTGGCAACTAAAAAAAAATCCAAAAAATAATGGAAACTGTTTGAAGTTCACCAATACAAAAATCGGCAGGATAACTTGAGTAATAGTGAGGCGGGAAAAACTACGGAAAATCGGGAGTCTCCCGCCTAAATCGGGAAGGTTGGCAGGTATGCTATTAGCATGAGGGGGATTCCTACCATAAACACGTCGGAAAGTGCACTGAACAGTTATAACACACAACACACACTGTGCTTTCTGCTGAACTGTCGTCATTGAAATCACATTACTGAAACAGTGGTGTGGCAGCTTCCTGTCGCGCACTCATTCTGCGCATCGGCTGAAGCTCACGGGAGGAGTACAGTCTCACCTAAAACTAAAACTCGATGTGTTCCTGATTAGTTTTCAGGTCAAATTATTAATTTCTCACTTACAATGGGAGATATGATATCTTGAAATTGCTGCAAACTCTTTCGATGACCCTGTATTTAAAAAAACGATTTTGATTCATCATTTCTAATTAAAATACTATCAGAATATGAATACAAAACATTTGTGAACGTCGAGCAAAAGGCCCAAACACTGGCTGCCATCAATTTTTCTTTACAAACCGATGAGCAAGACACGTTATCATCTAGCTTGTCAACAATTCCCGAGTAGGTGACCAGTGATTCTGTCTGATTTGTCCCATCGTAGATCGGAGGTAGTCTTTAACCCTTCTCATCACAGTGACAAAGTACAAACTTCACAAATTTAAATGAAGTAATCAACAAAGTTAAGACAGAAACTGATGAAATGCTGGCGCTCCACTGATTTGGGTAAACATGGCACAAGCGTAGCACCAAAGTTAAACTTCTGACGTCAGGTGCATCACTGCCTTTCGAACTGTGTCGGCGCATGCGACAGGATGTCCGAGGGAAAAGACTTGTTATTTTACCTTGTTTGTTTCGAATAAAAAGGAGCGCAAGCTGTTTTATAGGGCTCAGATATAATAGCCGAAAACTTTTTGGATCGTTGTGGTAAGGGGACAAAGCTCAAAGCACCTCGGCTCTCTGCTCAGTTGGCGCCTTGGCGAGATACGGGGGAAAATAAACTGTTTTGGTGGAATAAAGAAATAACAACTTATCAAGGCAAGATGGTTTTTAAGATTCTCCGCCTAATGTAGTATTAAATCATTTATATCATAGTTTCGGATTACTTTATTTTTATTTTGTCTTGCACCTAAAACTTGAGGGGGGCAATGATCCCCCTGCACTCCCCATGTTTTATGCCCCTGAGGTGCACCTCATCAGCAGGCTCTTAGCTTGCCATGGTGGGTGAGTGGAAAGCGTGTCGGTCTACTAAACTCAAGATTGCAGGTTTGCTCCTGGCCGTGGTAAGTGATTTTTGAAAGGGGGCAAAAATACGACACGCATGTCATACGATGTTGGCATGTCAAAAAACCCATTTGAATTCAGTAGGCCGTGTTCATAATGGCAAAATTAATATCGGGAGTTTCCGCCAACACAAAGTTCCTCATTTCTCAACTAGAAAGTGCTAGAGTGTTCAAGGAGCTTAGATATCTAACCTCCTTGACTTTCATAGTGATTCAAGGAACAACGAAATTCGACATGCAAGCTACCCTCTGGGTGCAAATTACAAAGCTTGCACCCGGCATCCGAGGCCATACGATATTATTATTATTATTATTTAGCAGGCTCTTGGTTACAATCAACAACAACTCTATTTCTTCACTATTCAACAGCTGTTCCCAAGGTTGCAGGATCGAATCCTGGCACAGTCAGCTGGCATTTGAGGTTGTGCAAATGCGAGGGGCCATGTCAGTAGATTTACTGGCATGTCGAAGATCCCCTTTGGGGCAAAATTCCAGCACCCCAGCGTCTCTAAAAGCCAGAGTAGTTAAAAGAGATGTAAAACCAGTTACATTATTATTATTCACTATTCTACCATCCTGAGGGACCAAGTTCTTAAAATGGACTGCCAGTTCCAATTTAGTTTATGCCATTTTCTTGTGTTTCTTCCCTTCTGACATCACCTTTGGTTGAAGTAGGCCACAGAATAGGGGGAGGAAATAAAAACACTCAGGATGTATGTTATTGGTGTTGGAATATAAATTTTTAGTCTTGTATGATGCAGGCAGCAATTTCTTGTGTGAAACGTGGTTTCTTTCCTTGTTGCATTTCCCCAGAAATCACCCTATTATTTTAGAATATGAAGTATTGTGGACATGGACACTCTTGCACGTAACAGGGGAACTATACAGGGTCTTTCATATAAAGTAAGAACGCCAAGCGGCGGGTTTGTTGTCCGCTAGTGTGGTGGCCTTGACCGAGCTTGTGGTGAGCCGTGGCCCCCTGCTCTAAGCGTGTGTACAATCCTCTATGAAATATTACCTTATAAAAGTTGCTGGAAGTGTCGTCCTTCCTGGGTTATACAGGCATTGTATCTGGTAACCACGTTTTGGCTGACGCGAGTGAGTCATGCCACAGTATTTTTTCATTTTTTTTTATTTTGTGTTTTTTATTGAGCACTGAACCAGTAGTGTCAAAGTTATTTACAATTACGTGAATCTGTGCTAGTGAATGTGGCACTTCATCAAGAAATTGCTGAACAAATGCATCACGTACCCGCCGAGCCGAATCGTAATTAAAATAAATTGTACATACAAAAATACGATGTTGCAATGATAACTGTCTCAACATGTTAGCAGCTGTGGTTCAGACTGGCGACTGACAACACCTGCACGCTTATTGCAAGGTCAAGTTTGAACTATGCGCGTGCTTTCAATACTACAGCAGGGGGCCGTGGCGCGTCATAAGCTCGGTCAAGCCGGCTTCAGCAGCGAATGACAAAACCGCCGCTCGCCGTTCTTACTTTATATGAAAGACCCTGTATAATACACACATCAAAAAAGGTTTTGCATCACCTCGG
Source organism: Meconema thalassinum (assembly GCA_946902985.2). NCBI lineage: Eukaryota > Metazoa > Arthropoda > Insecta > Orthoptera > Tettigoniidae > Meconema > Meconema thalassinum. Next base: position 81,050,896 of record OX336398.1, read on the forward strand.
TTCCAAGAGTTCCGGAACCGTTAAATACAAAGGGAATAGAGATCAACACAAACAACATTTCAGTTCGTTTTATTGCTCATGAGACCCACACATTGCATGTTGTACCATCATACAGCTAGACTTTCAGCATTTGTGGTCCAGATTGCAGTACACACCACTACCTCTAATACCCAGTAGCACGTCCTCTTGCATTGATGCATGCCTGTATTCGCCGTGGCATACTATCCACAAGTTCATCAAGACACTGTTGGTCCAAATTGTCCCACTCCTCAACGACAATTCGGCGTAAATCTCTCAGAGTGGTTGGTGGGTCAAGACGTCCATAAACAGCCCTTTTCAACATATCCCAGGCATGTTCGATAGGGTTCATGTCTGGCGAACATGCTGGCCACTGTAGTCGAGCGATGTCGTTATCTTGAAGGAACGCATTCACAAGATGTGCACGATGAGGTCGAGAATTGTTGTCCATGAAGACAAATGCCTCTCCAATATTCTGCCGATATGGTTGCACTATGGGTCGGAGGATGTCATTCAGGTATCGTAAAGCCGTTTCGGAGCCTTCCATGACCACCAGTGGCGTACGTCGGCCCCACATAATGCCACCCCAAAACATCAGGGAACCACCACCTTGCTGCACTCGCTGGACAGTGTGTCTAAGACGTTCAGCCTGACCAGGGTGCCTCCAAACACGTCTCCGACGATTGTCTGGTTGAAGGCATATGCGACACTCATCGGTGAAGAGAACGTGATGCCAATTCTGTGGGGTCCATTCAGCATGTTGTTGGGCCCATCTGTACCGCGCTGCATGGTGTCGGGGTTGCAAAGCTGGACCTCGCCATGGACGTCGGGAGTGAAGTTGCGCATCATGCAGCCTATTGCGCACAGTTTGAGTTGAAACACGACGTCCTGTGGCTGAACGAAACGCATTATTCAACATGGTGGCATTGCTGTCAGGGTTCCTCCGAGCGGCAATCCGTAAGTAGCGGTCATCCACTACAGTAGTAGCCCTTGGGCGGCCTGAGCGAGGCCTGTCATCGACAGTTCCTGTATCTCTGTACCTCCTCCATGTCCGAACAACATCGCTTTGGTTCACTCTGAGACACCTGGAAACTTCCCTTGTTGAGAGCCCTTCTTGACACAAAGTAACAATGCGGACGCGATCGAACTGCGGTATTGACCTTCTAGGCATGGTAGAACTACAGACAACATGAGCAGCGTACCTTCGTCCTGGTGGAATGACTGGAACTGATCGGCTGTCGTACCCCCTCCGTCTAATAGGCCCTGCTCATGCATGGTTGTTTACATCTTTGAGCAGTTTTAGTGACATCTATGAACAGTCAAAGGGACTGTATCTTGGATACAATATACACAGTCAACGTCTATATGCCGGAGATCTGGGAACCGAGGTGATGCAAAACTTTTTTTGATGTGTGTATATTTAAATAAAATAAAGTTTTACACGTGAATTACCAAGAGTAATTGACCCACAGTAAATCTCACTCACCTGGGGTCCTTGGTTTGAAGTCTGCTCTCATATAATCTGGTCACAAAAACAATTTTAATATATAAGATGATCTGGCCACATAAACAATTATGAAACTAAGTTTAAAAAATGTGCCAGTAATGGAATTTGCACAGTTTACACAAACTATACACATATTCACATTGTTTACCATCATTTTATTTTCTGAGGTCTCTGGTTCAGAACCGCTTCAGCATGTTTTTATTTCTCCTGGAATTAGTCACTTTGGCCCATGCTACAAAAATTGCCGAATCCTTATTTAAATATGCTAATATATACATCTCGGTAGCCTGCTCCATGGAGTCCTTAGTTCCTAATGTTGACTCCCATTGCCAGGCCATACCTGGGTGCCAGGGCTTCCAGCGACTCACTTTTCTCACTATTTTCAAAGAAGCCTCACTTTTCTCACTATTTGATAAAATTTCTCACTATATTCACTTTTTTTTTACAAAACTGGTCACATTCTGCATTAAAAATGGTCTCGTTCACAATCAGATTGCTAGAAACGACCCAAAATATACCCATGAATGGGTAGTTCATTTTTCTGCCACCGTTGCCTGAGCGAGCCAGGCGGCCAGAAAGCATGAAAAGCTTCCATAGTGCAATACCACAGCCGGGGCCGTACAGCAATCGCCGAAAATTTTAACAAACTTTCACATTTACTTATTTTTGTTTTACGATTTAAATTTCTTGAGTGTTGCATTGATTTTCCTATCCATTATTTCCAAGTGTCCTCTAACTATATGAAAAATCACAAACAGTACTCTGAGATATTAACATAGGCACAATTTGGTTGACATTTTGGGGGGCTAATTTGTTTTTCAGATACACATTTTTAAAAATTTTATGTATTTCAATACAGTTTTGTCACATTTTTGGGGGGCTATGGTTGGTTTTCGGGAGCTTAGCCACCCAAGCCCCCTCCTATTGCGCCTACAGCTATCAACAAATGTTAAAATTATGAACCAGATATATGGCCATAAATGCGAATAATGCTATGCATTTACTGACTATTTACTCACCTTTTCATACAAAAACTCACCTCTTTTTCACTTTTTTCAAGAAAAAACACTCACTATTTCACTATTTTTGGACGAGTGAGTGGATGGAAGCCATGCTGGGCGCTTTCGGGCGCTTTAGCAGGGAGCAGTGAAAGTCATATTCGGGCTCTTTGAGAAGGAAAGGGTTAACCATTAACACTAATTATCACCATATTTTTAAAAACAATAATCAGTTTCTCCTTAAATTGTTTCAGATGTGTAATCACACTTAGGTACCCTGCGGGAAGAAGAGACTTCTAAAAAGACATAGGCTACCATTGTATATTTTCACCAGAGCACTCTGAAGCTTTCACCCTTTTCTGCTAATATTTTACTTTTATATACAGGGTCATTATCTTTGTGCGTCATTTGGCTGACCAGGTGCGGAGCGAGTGGACCTCGCAATGCCCCGCTCCGCTGACTCATATCGTTAGTTCAGACGTGTTTGTTATCTGCAAAGCTTAGACGTTAGTGTTGCACGTTTAGTGAGTATTGTGATTACTGTGATTGTTGGTCACCAATTCACATTGCGTGAACGTGTGTATATCCATAATTCGTATATGAAAAGCAGAAAGTCTTGTTCTGAAACGAGACGAAACTTTCGAATCAAGTTTCCAGGAAGACCTGTGCCTATTGCCAGTACAATTAGGAGGCTCGCTAAGCGATTCCAGAAAACAGGCTCCGTAAATAATAAAAAGTTAACAGACAACGTTGTGTTCTTAGAGAACAAAAATTGTTGAGATTGTTATCCATTCTTTCATCAGAAGATGTCAGGTGTGTGTTACAAGAGAGGGAGGACATTTTCAGCATCGACTATGAGCTCTGTAAGTACACATTATTGAACATATTTGGTCATCATCGTCATCTTGTACAGTTTCCAGCCCCAGGCTGGGTCTGTTTGGAACATAAGCCTCGCCACTCAGTTCTTTCTTCCCACCACCTCTCCGCTGTCACTCTGGTCCAGTCCTCGTCTCTCTTCTTGACACATTCCTCCACTCCTTTCAGCCATCTATCTCTTGGTCTTCCACTTGATCGTTTCTTCTGCATCTGCATCTCATGTATCCTCTTGGGAATCTTCTTCTCATCCATTCTCTTTAAGTGTCCATACCACCTCATTCTTGATGTCTCAATCCTACCTTGCAAGGGCTCCTCTTTCACCATTTCCCTGACCTTTTCATTCCTCACCCTGTCTCTTCTTGTTACTCAGATCCTACTTCGCAGGAACTTCATTTCACCTGCCTGTATTCTGCTTATGTCTCTTTTCTTCATTGTCCACGTTTCTGAAGCATAGGTCAGTATCGGGATATAGTAGCTTCTGTATAACACTTCCTTGCTTTTTTGTGGGACATCTTTATTCCACACTAAGCTCCTAATGCTTCTCAGAAATGCCTCTGCCTGTCTGCCACGTTCCGTAATCTCTTTGTCATTTCTCCCATTTTCCTCCACTATACTTCCCAAGTACTTGAGACTTTCCACCTTCTTCAGCTGTCCACCTCCAAGTGTTATCCCACTCATTGGTCTGTCCTTTCTCCTGGTCGTTAACAGGATCTCACATTTACTGATGTTGAACTTCCATCCGTACTCTCCCACTGTTTCTTCCCAAGCCTTCAGTTGCTCCTGAATTTCCTCCTCCCTGTTTCCCCAGACCATGAGATCATCTGCAAACACCATTGCTTTCATCTTATCTTCTCCTATCTTTCCTGCTATCCGTGTCATTACCTCGTCCATAACCACAATAAAGAGAAGGGGTGACAGCGCACTACCCTGTTTCAGGCCACTCATTTGTCTGAACCAGTCTGTTCTTTCCCCTCCAACTTTCACACAACTCACACTTCCACAATACATCTCCTTCACTCTGCCTACAGTCTCTTTTTCCACTCCCATGTTTTCCATTGCTTTCCAAACCTTCTCCCTACACACACTATCATAGGCCTTTTCGATGTCCAGGAAGGCCATCAACAGATCCTCTCCAAATTCGTAGTGGTGTTCCTGGAGCTGTCTCACTGAAAATATGAGATCCACTGTTGATCTCCCAGGTCTGAAACCATACTGCTCCTCTCTCAATTTTCTCTCCACTTTTCATATATCTTGGCACTGTGAGGTATGAGTGTGACTCCCCTGTAATTTCTGCACTCCTTTCTGCTTCCTTTCTTAAATATTGGTACAATTAATCCTTTCTTCCAATCTTCTGGAGTCTTTTTCTCCTTCCATATCACCCTCATCACACGGTACAGCCACTGTTTCCCAACCTCCCCTGCTGCCTTCACCATTTCAACACTCACTTCATCCACACCCGGTGCCCTTCCTCCTTTCATCTTGTCTATAACCATCTCCAGTTCTCTCCAATTCAGGTCCTTTTCCATTCCTGTGTTGTCTTCTCCATCTTCCAATACATTGTCTTCCTCCCTATGACCATTTGGATTCAGCAAATCCTCAAAGTACTCTTTCCACAGTCTTGAGTGTTTCTTTGTTGTGTACCTCATTTCCGTTTTTGTCCATCATTACCACATCCTCTCGCACACCTCTTCTCTTACTTTTGACCATCCCATAAAGTACTTTCTTATCTCCTCTGCTGTCTTCCTCCATCATCTCTGTCCACTTTACCATCCACTTCTTCCTCTCCTCTGCAACAATCTTGTTTGCTTCTTTCTTCTTTATCTTATAATCTTCCCTTGCCAGAACAGAACAGTTCTTTCCTGGAACCACACTCTGAAAGCCTTGTTCTTCCTTCCCACAGCTTCTTTTACTCTCTCATTCCACCATGGTGTCTCTTTACACCACTTTCTGTTGCTTGTTCTTCCACATACTGCCACTGCAGCTTCCACCATTGTATTTTTGAATTGCTTCCATTCCTCTTCCCCTGTTTTAGGATTGTCTGTTGGCATCCTTTCCCTTATTATCTTCTGGAATTCTTCCTTGACTTCCTTTTCCTTGAGTTTCCATGTTTGGTAAAAGTGTGAAAGTGCGCGCCAACCACCGACTGAACCACGTACACGTGCCCCCGACTAGCTCCAGTCAACGACGGCTTAGCTTGCTGTGTTTACCGGGGCACACAAAGATAATGACCCTGTATTTAAGTTATATATTCCTGGGGGACGTGGTGGTGCAGCAGTCAAGCTGTTTGCCTCTCACAAAGGTGGACCGTGTTTGGTTCCCGGTCAATGCATATAAGATTTTCGAAGAGAAATGTCATGCACGTCCTGTGGTTGGGATTCCACGTAAAAAGGAGGTCCCTTGGCTCATGATTGCAAGATTAACGGTCACATAAAACTACCTAACAAGCTTCATTTATATTTTTCTTAAAAGAGTTTTATGTGTTGAATGAACACAAAGTCAAGACTGGTCTATCAACTGGCAAAAGAGCCCTTCTAAATCGAGCACTTGATAGCAAGGTTCTTACTTCCATCCACTCAAAATAGTGTCAAAGCACACAAAGAGAGAAGACAAAACAGAAAAAAATATGGCTAGAGTTTTATAGCACAGGTGCAATGTGGGAACGGAATTGGACAGAAGCAAACCAAGAATTGAAACGTAATTACAAGACTAGGGGTCCATGGATATCCTCACAAACTTTGTGCATAATGTAATGTAAAAATATGACAAAATCCGTGACAGAACCATAAACAATCACCCAGGAAATATACCGAATTCTCAGTAATGGTTATTTTACTGCAATAAATATGTATTAATAAAAGGAATAAAGAATTATTTCAATATGGTATTAGATTGTTTAAATTAGATAATTTCTTCATTTAAGTTTAATACTGGTAAATTAGTTTCTGGTGTACCGGTATAGAATATTATTTCAAAACTCACCTTATCAAGATGTGGTTTTATCGATGTATTAATATTAGGGCAGGCTGTTAAATTTGAATTGTAGTTTAAGCTTGTGTTAGCTGTTGAGAAACCAATGCTTATGAAGCTTAATAGGAGAAACTTGTGCAACATGTTGGACTGAAGTGCTATTCAGTACTAGTGCACTATGTTAATTGTATTTTTGTCTAATGTAAACAGGAAGAGGGAGAGAGAGAGCCAGGAAGTGATTATGGATGACCATACTCATCCTGTTGACTATATCCTGTAAGTGAAGATAATGACTCCGAAGAGCAAGTGTCAGAGTACTAATACTGTACTCTTAATAAAGGTCAATGAATGGAATGAGACAATTTGAGGACTCCAAACAACAGCTGAGCTCTCGCGAGCAGAATGTTGTAATTTTAATTAGGTATCGTATTTATCTTAATTTATATAATTTTCAGCCTTCGAGGATTAAAAATGTGCGGTGTTTTCTTTTCATGACTTCGCTTGAAAAGCTATGCCGTGAGGTACCTTTCATTTTCCACGCTAAGGTAAACGTATTCTAGCAAGGAAAGAAAAAGATAAACGTTTAACAACATGTTCATGGCCTATATGAGCCTACATGAGGCCAATTGAATCAGAGGGATGGGAACTTAATCGCGCGTGCCGCTTTACAGCGGGCGCTGGACAAGGAAGCAGCCAAAGCCGAAGATCACCTGTTCGATTCCTACACACATCAGACGTTTTAATTCTCTACCTGCAATTACATGGCTTGTACTTATTGTACAATACACGACCTAATATCTGAAAACCACCTGGTCATCAATATAATGCTTTTGTGAAAATCCAATTCTTTGGCACGGAATTTTCATTAGAGATATGCTATTTGGAGAGTTTCATGTGTTGTACTGCGGAGGACGCTGCTCCAAAAAGTTGATGTAATCCAAGATGGCAGATGTGTCAATTGACTTGTAAACAGCAGGGCAGCAGCAGGGGGTTTTGTTTTGTTTCATAAAATCCTTTGATGAAAACTTCGTGAATTAAAAAAATACAGTTACGTACAGTGTCCGATGCTGATTGACTTTTAACGCTAATATCTACGGGATGAGACCTCTTTATTGATGTCCATTCATTGAGAGGCTTAAACATGTCCATTGTATTTTGTTGCCTTAAGAACTGTTTCGATGGATTAGGTTTTTCTCCCAGCACAGTACCGAGAAGGGAAATAAATCCTATCGTCCTCGATACTGGGCATATGGGTTAGTGAAGTTTTGGAGTGTTAACGTAATGATTTGAAAGTAGAATCTTGCATTACAATTGACGTTTCTTGCGCTAAATGTTAAAAACTATGGTTATGTTTTTCAGGTCATGAAGTAGTAATAGTAAAGAATGGTCAGCGAATTTGTGGTAGCGGAGGAGCATTAGCTAGTGCACCCTTAGTTCAGAGCAAATCATATTTTGAAGTCAAGATACAGCAATCGGGTGAGTACGTGAAGATTTAAAAATAACACTATTTTCCATTACCATATGTGTCAGCCTGAGGGAAACCATACCATTAAAACGCCAAGGTAAATTTTACTGGATAGCAAAGAAGCGAATCAGTTCAAAATAATCAAGAATGCCTCCCTGTGGGGGTCACAATATTGTTAAAATGCTGAGACCTTAGAACATAGGCAAGCTGTAATATACAACTCTTTTGCCATTCGAGGCACATTTGACTTCTGAGGGCAGCTGAAAAGTCTTAAATATTAGTCCTCTTATCTTAAGAGTGAACATGAAAATTCTCATTTTAAAGCCCCACCCTTCAGTTAGGGGACAAATGTTGCAATACAGTTGGTCCTGCATCGGCACTGTGAAAGTTGAGCTGGGAAGGGTCTTTTTCTCCTCCCCACCTCTGATCTACTACATCACTTCATCTATAAAAATATTACATTACAATGAAGAAAAATCAGTGCCTTATTTCAAAGTTTTGAATCAAATATCTATTTAATTACAGTACTGTAGGCTACCTATATCAAGAGACGAGTATTTCATCTGAAAATAAATAATTTGTGTCTCCTATATAAATAATATAACAAGCACCATATGGCGATTAATGTTGAATTCTTTGTGTTAATAACCCTTTACATACAAAAACAAACCTAATCTGGGGCTAACACACCAGACAGTGATCTAACCCAGTGGCAACCCATAGTTTCGTACAGACTGGTTTAACCCAGAAGCGACCAATAGTTTTGTCCAGACAGCGGTTTAATCCAGAAGCGACCTATGGCTTTGTCTTGACGGTAGTCTAACCCAGTTGCGACCAATGGTCTTATTTTGGCATTGGTTATTTAACCGACAGTAGTGGCTACGCTGGTTAAAGCGCAGCGTTAGGTCATGGGGCCAAGCTCTCTGCTGACTCGGTAGACAAGTGGGTTCGAGCTCCACCGTCGGCCGTCCTTGAAATGGTTTTCCGTGCTTTCCCATTTTCAACACCAGGCAAATGCTGGGACGGTACCTTCTGACAGGCCACGGCCACTTCCTTCCGCATCCATGCCCAGTTTCATTCATCTTCATCCATTCCATCTCTCATCCCGACGCGCAGGTCGCCCACGGGCGTCGACTAGAAAGACTAAAAAAAAAATTGGTTATTTAAAAGTAATTTAAGTTATGTGGTAATCATTCGTAACTCGCCACCAAAACTCACACACCGTTGAACATGCATGTGACCACTGTTTTAAATCTCATGCCAACAAGAGAGTTGCTAGTGGGAATTCAAGTCAATGCATCAAACAAACATCAACGTCCATACATTATTTGTTATGTCATTGATTACACTTAATTCCCCTAGACAGGTAGGCTATGTTCCGTGGTATATGCTTGAGCTGTATTTCATTTTCCTACCTTTCTTTTTCCTTTCCTAAAATCCTAATTTTTTCCTTCAATGTGACTGGGTTAAAAGGGTCAGATGGCACTGATGTTCCACCTCTTAACCTTTTCACTCCCAAGTATCTTTCCTCCTTATGCATGCCACATCCCGGGTTGTAGGTTGGGGTTTCTAGGCAGTAAAGCAAGTGGTGAGTCCCTGAGGATTACGATGATGTGGTGGTAATTGGGGGGGCCTAACTACACTTATGTTGATATTTCCTGAACCCATGGTCGGATTTTGACATGAGACATGTCGTAGGACTCAGGGTGACGCCACCTTTCCTATTGATGACCTATCTCCACCCTAAAATAAAACAGTGATTTTTTGTAAGCATGCGCAATTAGGGCTTTTGTAAGAGGGCGGGCTTTTTAAATGATTATTTATAGATGAGTTATTTAAAAAAAAAAAAAATTACCCAAAACTAATAGGTCATCGGCTTTTTAGTATCTTGCTAACAAATAATCGAATTTAAACATATAGGGTGTCGTAGGACTCTGGGAGAACCCCCTTTTTCTATGGACGAGTTATTTCCACCCCAAAATAAAAACTACCCTTACCTGGGGGTGAAATAGTGACTAAACTCGGGACCGGGAGAGAGCGGGGCATTTGAAATACGAGTTAACTCGTGGTTGGGACAGCGGAAGACACTCGGATATCCGAGTCAACTCGGGCTTGGAAGTGAAAAGGTTAATACAATCTTTAGCAAATGATATTACTGGTGTATTACTGTGTGATGTGTTTTCAGGTATCTGGGGTGTAGGCCTAGCCACACGCTCTGCCGATCTCAATCATGCGCCTGGTGGACACGATGGTGACTCTTGGGTGCAGTGCTGGGATGGTGTGTTTAGGAATAACAATACTGAAATCGAGAAGATTCAAGATGTGGCCCAGGAGGGAGACATCCTGGTAAGAAACACCAGTTCTGTGCTGCATCCAACCTATGTATAGGGGAACCTGGGGTATTCAGGACATCTACAACGGTCGATTCATAAGTCAGTCAATTATTTCCCGGCAATGTGATAACCAGGGCCCGAATTTTGATTACCTAAAAATGTTTAAGAAATGACCTATAAAATGATTGCAAAAATCCCATAAAATGACCCAAAAATTTTAAAAAATGACCTAAAAATTTGAATGAAACTGACATGATTTCATCACACAAAAAATGCGAACAGACTACATCATTGTATGTTGAAAGGATTTTAATAGCTACCTATTATAATTTAATTATTATTTGACAAATATGGATTATTTGCACAATTATTTTAGTCTAATGTGTCTCCTGGAATGTGGATATTCCAAGAAATAAGGGTTCAACAAAGTTGTGAAGATTCTCATGTCTTCGTATTCATGCTCACTTTCAGGTCCGTTAATATCCAGTACCATACGCATAAAATGCATCATAAACCATTAAGAATGTGAGAAATATAATCCAGTAAAAATTGATTATCATCCATGCATAGTTCTTTTAGAAGAAAGAGCAGTGTGGGGCATCGCTCATAGCTCGCAATATTCCTGCGCAAGATGTCCTCTTTGTAGTCTCGATGAATAATCTTATTGATTTTTTCAACAAGGTCAACAATCAGTAGTCATTGACAACCAACCAAAGATGATGTCGAACAAGCCTGTAAAATATCTAGCATGCACCTACCATCTCGCGGTCAAATGTTGTATCCAGTAGTACCAGATTAACCGCTAGGACGCGCTGAGCTAACAAATAGAGTAACGAAGATTATATCCATGGCCAACAGATAGCGTTAGCTCACTGAAAGTCATTCATAGTAGATTCATAGTAGATTTTTTAATAATTAATCATTCCCAATGAATGAAGTCAATAGTTGAAACTATAGACTCACTTAAAACAACAATTATCATAATCACCCATACTGCCTTGTACATCATAGTAGGTAGGCCAGTGCAAGGCTCTAAGGAAGCCACGTACCTCTTCAGGTTCTCAAAATGTGAGTTAATATTGATCGTTGATTGGTGCGATGTTGAAAATACAGTAGCTAATCTATTTTGATTGTTGTGTTTATTATAGGGTGTATCATATGACCACATCGAGCTGAATTTCTATGTCAATGGGAAGAAAGTGGACCCACCTATGACAGGTGTAAGAGGACATGTATTCCCAGCTTTGTATGGTAAGTTCCATTTATTGCATCTTCAATTTTATTGTAGAAGAAGTTTGCAACATTCTCCTTCTGCTTTTACGGTCTCACTTAAGTGGTTAAGTCAATCATTTCTTGGTCCTCTTCTTCAGTAAGTTTTCTTTCCAAGTTGCCCATTCGCTCTGATCTTCTCAGGCGTTCCTCATCTGTAAATACACTTTTTACTCTATGACATTTGTCTATTTTTGGTTGAAATCTTATTTTTATGTGCTTCTTTTTTTTAAATGTTTTGTTTTGCAAGTCATCCAAGGTTATTTCTAATTCTTTCATATCTTCTCTAATTTCCTTAATCCATCCTTCTTGTTGTTTCATATTCCAAAGTTTCTCAACAATTTTTCTAGATAATCTGGTTTCCGGTCTCCTCATAATGTGCGACATTACATGATATAATTTTGATTAATCCATTGGTGGAGTGCTTCGCCCGTTTATAAACGTTGCACAAGAACTTTTTTTTTCCATATTCCCCATTTGCTTTCGAGTGCCGAGTCGATCTCTGGCATGTCTGCCATCTGTTGGGCATTATGTACATAGTACTACTACTTGAGTGAAGCCTCCGTGGCTTAGGCGGCAGCACGCCGGCCTCTCACCGCTGGGTCCGTGGTTCAAATCCCGGTCACTCCATGTGAGATCTGTGCTGGACAAAACGGAGGCAGACAGGTTTTTCTCCGGGTACTCCGGTTTTCCATGTCAAAATTCCATTCCAGCAACGCTCTCCACTATCATTTCATTTCATCTGTCATTCATTTAATCATTGCCCCAGAGGAGTGCGTCAGGCCTCGGCAGCCGGCACAGTTCATATCCTCGCCGCTAGATGGGGGCTTCATTCATTCCATTCCTGACCCGGTCGGAGACTGGAAGCAGGCTGTGGATTTTCATTCACTACTACTTGAGTCTTTGAATTTGGGTTCCGTAAGGAACTAACGGAGCACTTGGTAGATGTCTCTGCTGGAGTTCATCGGAGATGTAAACAAGCATGGCGGAACAACAAGCGAGTACTTCACGTCACGTTGTGATTTCGGATCATCGTCATCATCAAGTTTCCACTCCAGTTTCCCGGGTGTGGTTTACGAGCGCTCTCCATTTTAGTCTATTCATGTACCACTGCTCGTCAAGACTTCATCCCAGTTGATTCCCTTGGATGTGATATCTTCCTTCACTTGGTCCAGCCATCTCCTCCTAGGTCTTCCAACAGGTCTCTTTTTTTCCTTCCTAGTTTTTCGAAGCATGCTTCTTAGAAACTTCTTTTCTGAAACCTGAAGTCTGCTGTCATCTTTTTTGGTAGTTGTGCAGGGATAAAGTATGTTCGAAACAGAGTTTGTTTTGATCTTAGTGACACTTGCTTATTCCAGAGTAGATATCGAACTTGCTGATAGAGTTGACTTGATTTCTGAATACTGTTATTTAATTCAAGCTGTATTCTATTGTCACTTGATATTAAACATCCAAGGTACTGATACTGGTTTACTGTTTCCGATTGTAGACCCTCCAGCATTAAATTATCTTTACTTCTCTGTCTGTTAACAGACATTGCAGCAGTTTTTGTAGCACTTATTTTCAGTCCAAATTTTTTCAAATGATCATTCCAGACGTTGAGCCTTTCCTGGACTTCCAGCTCACTGTTTCCCCAGATAACTATATCAACACAGCTGTAGCAGTCATCGTAAAGCATTTTTACTCTCTGAATGAGTTCCAAAGAATATCAATTGGTGTACTAGTGAGGAATTACATGGTTGAGTTGCCACTGATTGTAGGAAATAATTTTATTTTGGGCTCTGGTATGGAGATGATGCAAGTATGGGCCCAAAACTTTAATTTTGGGTTGGTTCCTTAGTTTAGGGGCTGCAACAATGCGGTCATGTAGCCCCGTGTACTTTGGGTGTGTGTAGAATCTGTCTGATAACCTGTGTTAATTGTGATGTCTGTATTAGTGTGTGTTATCTGTTTTAATTCAAGTAAGGACTGCAGACAATAATTTCAAGTAGTACTTACTTTTGCTACCAAATGCTACTGTCCACGACACCTAGCTTGCGGACTTGGCTACTAGATGGCATCGCAGTCAAAACATTTCATTCCATTTCATAATAACTTCGTCACACATATTTTCAAAAGTTCTCTCTACAATATCTTTCTACCTGGCAAATACACATCAACCAGCATATCATATATTTTCACATACACATCTTTTCAATTCAACGCTGTTTTTCCAAGACTTTTTTATGCTTTATTAACAGAATTTTTGTAACAGGTCTGGTTTTTGAAATTTTACTCTGTGAGCTTTTAGAACAAAAATTTTTATACTATCCTTTATTATGACAAAAATTTTATTTAAGGCTCAGTCACACATGAGCGCGGAGTGTCGACGTACGCGGTGCGGTCTACCGCCGCAAACTCTGTATTGTTAAATATTGCATCACCCTGGCCAAACCGAACGCGGCTCAGTCTTGTCCGCGGCGGCGGCGAACCAGTTGTGTTTTCTTACAAAGTTCGCGGTGGTCTGTAGAGGACAAAACAGAAAACATGGCAGAAGAAACTGAAAAATTAATTGATTTTTTATGGGCGAGATAGGCAGGTCTTTCTTACCTTAAAATAAATTAATTTTGATAAATAAGTTCCTTTTTTTTTGCAAGTTTTGTTTAGTCTAATTTTTAGTTGCAGGCTACATCTTACTTTTGTCAGTACAATATGAATTTCACACGAGACCGCACAAGTATAATTATTTTCTTGAAAAATAATAATATGTGTGAAAAATAATTATTATGCTTTATTATTACTTACCTTAAACAGATGGCTAGCCTTTCCTTCGCACAAATGGGTCTCCTCCAGTTAGTGGTTTGCTTGGAAATGGTCGGTTCTAGGAGAATACATAATGTCTCAAATTGTTCTCGAGACATTCGAAAATACATGAAGAACCTATCTTCAAACGAGAACAGTTCCCGGCACAATCCATGAAACTCCCCATATTCCTCTCTTTTCTCGTTAATTTCGTGAACCCATACTCTCTTTCGTCTCAATGCCAACCGAAGAAGCAATTCTTCTTCGTCGGAGGAACTGCTGGACATGTTGAATTAAAATGTTAATTAAAATACCACGAGCAACAATGTAATGCGCACTTTATCGATAGTGCTTTCAGACTAGTTCGCCTTGACTTGTCCGCAATCTATTTGACCACCCTAGTCCGCGGCGGACTGCGTTCGTTCGCGCGGACTGTCCGCGCTCCTGTGTGACCGAGCCTTAAGTAGTATGGTTTATTCTTATTCGAGTCAGAAGCACTACAACATACACAAGAGGGATGATACACAATATTACAAAGGAATAATACAATAATATTTACAACAATGTCTCGAATTAGATTTTCTTCGCTCAGAAACGGGCCACTGTCACACCCCTTTCATGACCTTCCATTAACTCCTGCGTTGTGCAAGAGCACGGGCACAGTTCACAGGAACACAGGTGTACCATGGTCTGTCTCTGCCCACACTCACCGAGTTCTGATTCCTGTAGGTATCCCCATTTGTGGAGATTAACTTTGCATCTCCCAACACCACTCCGAAGTCTGATGAGTGACCGCCAAGTTTCCCAGTTGTTGTGGCCTGCTGGAAGCCTTTCCTTGGCCTTCATCCAATCTGGTGGTATGGTGGATTGCCATAGCTGTATCCTGGCTACCTTGGGTTTTCACGAATTGATTGTCGGCGGTCGAGATGGGAACTATTCTATGTTTACTTGTGTCACACGTCAGCCTGCTTCGTTGACAGGTACAGTTGCGCGAGTGGGATATGACTCGGCTCCAGTAGCCTGGTCATCGTGTAACAACTGTCCGTGGTGACATGACCTCCTGAGACGCTTATCTGACGCAATGCTGCTTGACTTATGTGCAGACCTCATTCTCTCATCACTGTGTACCGCGCGGGGCTCCTGCTACAATAATCAACTAACACTGGTGCAGCCATGCTCAGCGGCAATCAAATGTTAAATGGGTAATAATAGGCATCGATGTTGTTTGCAGAAAACTTTTCCTTGATTTTAGCCGCCTTCTTGGAGGCTGGTGACCAAAGACAGGGTGAGCATGGTCCTCAGCGGACTTTTTTCGTTCCGTTTGTGCTATAACCTTACGGCGTACCTCAGGAGGGGCTATTCCTGCCAAAGAATGTAGTTTGTGGACAGGTGTTGGTTTCAGGCAACCAGTAATTATTCTGCAGGACTTGTTGAGGGCAGCAGTTGTTTGGTACTACACAGTTACTTATCCTTTATCATGCTGAAGGAGGTCACAATGTCACCGTACCGGTACGGTTTCAATGTATAAGGTACGTTCAAAAAGTAATGAGCCGGAGGCATAATTACAGAAACCAGTACCTGTATGTTAGAAGTATTGACCCAGGCTGTTGAGACACTTGTCCCACTGTGACACGAGGCGGTGAATGGCTGTCTCATAAAATTCCCTGGGCTGCGATGTGAACCAGTTCCGCACGTACAGCTGGACGTCCGAGGTGAATCGTTGGCCCCGCATAGCCCTTTTCAGGGGACCAAACCTGGTATAATCACAGGGAGAGAGGTCTGGACTGTATGGTGGGTGGCCGAGAACCTCCCATTTGAATTTCTGCAGGAGTGCCACGACTGTGTTAGCCGTATGAGGTCGTGCATTGTCGTGGAGCGACCACGGCGGCTATGGCGTTCACTGTCACTCGGCGGTCCTGGGTAATGAGTGCATCAGCCAGCTGGACGTTGTCATCGGTAATGCAGGGGGGTGCCTCAGACCGGGCAGCATCGGCTAACTACACCCGTCCTTCCCTGAAGCGCTTGAGCCACGCCTTGACCCTAGCAAGGGACATGCAGTGTGATATTCGGCGATGAATGTCCGTTCCCCCTACTCCTTTCGCTGTCAGAAACCGAACAACACCTCTTTGCTCTTCGGTTGACACCTCCATGTCACTGTTTGCAATGCGACTGGCAGCGTTGGACGATTGATGCATGCTGATGCTCGCTTTGTATCGTCATATGACTGCACGCGTGCCCTCTAGCGACGGGCTTTGACCTTCCACGCTCTGGTCGGAACCACACCTCGTTACACACGCCACGATTAGCCGATGTAGTCACCTGTTTGCGCATTCCAGCCTCCGGCTCGTTACTTTTTGAACACACCTTATAAATATTGACTCAAGGTAATAAATAGTTATTATAATTAATACGTAAATAAGGAATTGGGTTGTCATGAACATTTTTATGTATTCACTTCTTAACATTGTTGCCGCATCCGAGCGGGAAGCGATGTAACATAGACTTTAGTTCCATGATTTGTAAAGTGCATTCCACTTCACAATTTCCGGAATACTAAAGCCATCTGTTGAGATATGCTCGAACTACTTGCAAATGCGTATTCACAAAACATCGTTGATGTTTGTTCTGTTTATATCTCAAATTTTACTCCAAATGCCGGGATAGTAACTTACTTCAAGTCCTTCCCCCAGGGGCTCACATCTAGTGGGACGTGGGTTGGCGACCACGGGGCCCCAGCTGAGTCTGGCATTGCTGCCACTTACTTGTGCCGGGCTCCTCTCCGTCTTCTTTCCTGTCGACCTCTCTTGGTCAATTCTTGTTCTCTTCCGACCCCGACGGTATTAGGGTATCCGAGGCCTAGGGAGTCTCTTCCTTTCCCGCCTTAATTGGCCCTTGTCTCATCTTTTCTGATACCCTCCTTCTGCGAGGGGTCAGCCTTCTTTTTCTTTTCATGTTATCTCCTGCCTTCTGCTCAAGGCCCTCAAGGAGGCAGGGTGTATGTAGCCCCACCACTTCTTGTGCACCCTGGATATTGCTACACCCTCAAGGGCTCACGGCTGGTGAGTTCAGGAGTTGACGACCCCGAGGGATTCCTGATCTAGGTCCTGTTTTACCCCTTTTATCCATTACCTGTGGGGTGGAACCTCTCCTCTTTCACTTTCCTATCTGCCTTTTATGGCTCTCCTTCCTTCCAAGTCCTTCAATCCGCATTCTTCGAGGGTTGAGGGCATTTCTTTTCCTCCTGTCCTTTATTTGCCTTATTCTCCTTTTGTTTTCTATTTCTTCTTCTAGTCTATAAGTTAGTAGTTAGTTATAGATTCCATTTCATTATCATCTTCACGATCACCCAAACCATTAGGGGCCGATAACCTAGATGTTAGGCCCCTTAAAACAACAATTATCAACACTTCAAGTCCTGGGGCACCTACCTCATCCTTGTCCCTGGTTGGTTGGTTGCTTAGTTCAGGGGCTGCGACAACGCGGTCACGTAGCCCCATGTACTTTGGGTGTGTGTAGAATTTGTCTGATAACCGGTGTTAATTGCGATGGCTGTATTAGTGTGTGTTATCTGTGCTTCTGGTAGAAGGACTGCAGACGATTAATTTTTTCAAGTACAGTGGAACGTCTTTTATCCGGACTAATTGGGACCGAATGTATTCCGGATAATCGAACATGTGTTTATTTCATAGTACAACCATACTACGATAGCGCAGTTTCGAATGCAGTAAAAGCTTCTCGATGACTTGGTCCTTCTTCATCTTTCTCATCTAGGCTTTCATCCTTTTCGTCTTCCCCACTTACGTCTTGCACCAGAATAGCAATTTCATCATCATCTAAGATTTGAAGACCTGAGTCACTGTCACTTTCCAATCAAGCTTGTGCGCCTTGTCTATCACAGTCGGAAAATCCAGCAACTTGGGGGAATAACTCGTTTGTCACTGCATCCAAATCTTCATCAACAGTGTCTGTGGTCTTAACGGTCTCTTGTTCACCTACCAATTTATTCAAGGCATTTCGGAGATTCTGTAGAGAAAGCATTTTTGAAAAAGATATCACACTCTCCTCATCTTCTGCCAACAGTAAATGACTTAAAACTTCCTTCTTGTACATCCGCTTAAGTTTTTTTTTTTGCTCGTCCAGATAATTGACGTTCCAGTTGTTTGACGTCCGGATAAACGACGTTCTACTGTAGTTCCTACTTTTGCTACCAAATGCTACCATCCACGACACCTAGCTGCGGACGTGGCTACGGAATGCCATCGCTGTCGGCACCTAGCGGTGAACGTTGGAACTAATATAGCGTTATCAAACTAACCTACAAATTTTAGCTTCCACAAGTGTAGTTGGTGGAAGGTTCTTTTTCATGCCTTAAATCTATGACATGGAACCGCCGGCTTTACTTCCCCTCCGAAGGAAGGCATACTGAGGGATTTTTAACACTCTTAAAAATGTCTGACGACTTTGGCCGGGTTTGAACCCGCGATCTTGGGCATAGAAGCTCAGCAAGCTACCAACTATGCCACCGAAGTCACTATCTTTGTCCCTAATACAGTTACACAGTCATCACAGAAATACAAGCGGCTTTGGTGCCATAGTTGGTAGCATGCTGAACTGCTGTGCCCGAGATAGCGGGTTCAAACCTGGCTGAAGTCGTCGGATTTTTTAAGAGTGTTAAAAATCCTTCAGTTTGCCTTCCTTTGGAAGGGAAGTAAAGCCGGCAATCCTATGTCATAGATTTATGGCATGTAAAAGATACTTCCACACACTAAACTTGTGTGAAGCTAAATTGTTAGGTTAGATTTCGTTAGAACGCTCTATCAAAGTTCCAACGTTCACCCCTTGGTATCATTGATATCTGGTAGCGAACGTTGGAACTACTTGAAATTCAATGGAACTTGTAGCTCACCCTAAGGGTGTCCGCTGGAAGCAGCTACAGATTCAGGCGAGTCGAACATGTCCTCGGACACTCCCGGCACTAAAAGCCATACGATAAATAAAATAACAGAAATACAGGTTGTCAGACACACCTAAGTACATCGGGCTGAAGACCAAGATGTTCCAAGGCCCTTAATTGAATTAACAGCATTAACAGGTTTTTTTACTTGTGACTTGTGCGTCGGTTGCAGTGGACGACGGCGCGATCCTGGACATCATCCTGGATAACTTCAACCACCCCGCGCCGCCGGGTTTCGAGAAGATAATGCTGGAGCAGTCCCTCCTCTAGCAGAGGATCTGAAGTGATGTTAGCAGAATGGTGGTCACTCAGGAGGTCAGACACCTTGTTGCTACAATGTTGCCCAACTCACCGTATGAAGAAAGTAAGATTTATTTTGAACATTACGAAATTTTGGTTAATAATTTATATATATTTTTGTCCGTTTGTTATGAGTTGACGTCAAAACTATAAAAATGAATGGAGTGAAAATTCTTATTGAAGTTGAAGATAACCCTAAAATAAAACTAGGGCACACATTATTTATGTAATTGAAAGGGGTGAGGGGTTAAGAGGAAGACTCGAATTCAGCCAGTAGCACAGTTGTGCGATTCATATTCACCTTGTAATATAATTGTACAAAGTTCACCTAGTCAATATAACTTTATTTCTATCGGTTGTTAAACCTAGGTTTATTTCTATCAGTTATTAAACTTACATATATTTCTATCGGTTATTAACCCTAGGTTTATTTCTATCGGTTATTAAACCTATGTTCCACAATAGAAATCAGTCCTGAGGTTCTGAATAAACATTTTATTGAGTCTGTCGAAAGGATTTGCTCACCTGCCTCACAGCTGCCTACAGCAGCAATTGAAAGAGTAGAAAAAATAGTTCCGAGTTTATCACATAATACTTTTAAATGGAGAAAGGTAAACTGTAGTGAGGTAAAGAAAATTGTAAGAAATATGAAACCTTCCAATAGTAAGGATTGTTATGGGTTCACCAACAACATTTTAAAGGCCATTATTGACAGCATTTTAATTCCTTTGACGCACTGCATAAACGAGTGCCTTAGCGTAGGCTATTTCCCAGCTCAGTTAAAAATTACGAGGGTTGTTCCAGTATATAAAAAAGGGGATAAGACTAAACCTGATAGTTACAGGCCTGTGTCTGTAGTAACCATCATGTCAAAAGTCTTTGAATATGTTATAGTTGGTCAAATTTATGAATTTTTCATCAACAACAACCTTCTATCACCAACTCAGTTTGGGTTCCTTCCGGGAAAATCTACAATTAGTGCACTGGATGATTTTGTTTGTCACATAATGCACCATTTTGAAGAAGGGAGCTCAGTAGATGCACTCCTGTGTGATCTATCCAAGGCCTTCGATTGTGTGTCACATGATATACTTCTGCAAAAGTTAGCACTGTACGGAATTAAAGGATCAGAGTATGAAGTCTTGAAATCATATCTAACAAACCGAGTACAGTTTGTAGAGAATGGGGATAGGAAATCTCATGCGTTAGAAGTTAGGTATGGTGTACCCCAAGGCTCGGTTCTGGGTCCATTTCTTTTTGTCGTTATGATGAATGACTTAGCAGTAAATGTTTCTGGAAAAACAATTCTTTATGCAGATGACTCTACATTTCTGTGTTCTAGCAAATGTATCAGTGAATTACAAAATTTGTCAAGTCAGTGCTTGGTTCAGTGAGAATGGATTCCACTTAAATGAAACTAAAACTCAAAATTTAATATTTAGCCTTAAAAATATAAGTAATGAGATAAAGGAAGCTAAGCTACTAGGAATGAATTTTGACTCAAAATTAACATGGGAACCTCACATTCATAACCTTTCGAATAAACTTGAAGGGTGGTGTATCTACTCCGTCATTTAAAAAATGAGGTTCCTACGACATATTTACACACAGCCTATTTTGCTTTCTTTCAAAGTCTCTTTAGTTATGGATTAATATTTTTTGGAAATAGTGCACACATTGTAAATATCTTAAAATTACAGAAAAAGGCAATTCGTATTATTGCAAATGCTCCTCCTAACACACCCTGTAGACCTTTATTTATTAAATCTTCCAAACTAACAGTTATAAATCTTTTTGTTTTAAATATCCTCATGTATATGAAAAATAAACATCCACATGAATTGCCAGGCAGACGGGTAACAATTCACTCACACAGCACAAGAAACTCACACCAGATAGAGGTACCATGGTGTCGGCTTTCAAAAACAAAGAACAGTCATGAAATTCTTGGCATAAATTTTTTTAACAAACTGAGTTTGTCTTTCCAACAACTACCAACCAAAATCTTTAAGAAACAGCTGCAAAAGTGGTTGCTGGTGAATCCATGGTATTCCCTGGAAGAATGTATGGAAGCAGATTGGTGTAATACTTAGTGCAATAGAAGTAGGTTACATTTTGTTATAACGGTAATAAGCTGTTTGTATATACTGTTATAAGTAGGCTAAGTAATTGTTGGATTTTATTGTTTTGTATTATTAACCTGACGATGGCTATTGCACTTGTGTTTAACGCCAAATAAAGTGATTCTGATTCTGATTCTAGGTTTATTTCTATAGGTTATTAAACCTAGGTATATTTCTATAGTTTATTAAACTTAGGCTTATTACTAGCAGTTATTAAACCTAGAATTATTCTATCAGTTATTAAACCTAGGGTTATTTCTATCGGTTATTAAACCTAGGTATATTTCTAATAGTTATTAAATCTAGGTTTATTTCTATCGGTTATTAAACCTAGGTATATTTCTATTGTTTATTAAACTTAGGCTTATTACTATCGGTTATTAAGCCTATGTTTATTCTATCAGTTATTAAACCTAGGGTTATTTCTATCGGTTATTAAACCTAGGTATATTTCTAATAGTTATTAAATGTAGGTTTATTTCTATCGGTTATTAAACCTAGATATATTTCTATTGTTTATTAAACTAAGGCTTATTACTGTCGGTTATTAAACCTAGGTTTAAGGAAGCTTGTAGTTTACCGTGACCGTCAATCTTGAGATCATGAGCCACGGGACCTCCTTTTTACGTGGAATCCGAACCACAGGACATGGTATTTCACTTCGAAAATCTCACATGCATTGACCAGGAATCGAACCCGGGCCGCCTTGGTGAGAGGCATACAGCTAGACCTCTGAGCCACCATGCCCTCCAACGTAGGTTTATTTCTATCGGTTATTAAACCTAGGTTTATTTCTATCGGCTATTAAACCTAGGTTTATTTCTTTCGGTTTTAAAACCTAGGTTTATTTCTATCGGTTATTAAACCTAGGTATATTTCTAATAGTTATTAAAACTAGGTTTATTTCTATCAGTTATTAAACCTAGGTATATTTCTATCGTTTATTAAACTTGAGCTTATTACTATCGGTTATTAAGCCTATGTTTATTCTATCAGTTGTTAAACCTAGGTTTATTTCTATCGGTTATTAAACCTAGGTATATTTCTATTGTTTATTAAACTAAGGCTTATTACTGTCTGTTATTAAACCTAGGTTTATTTCTATCGGTTATTAAGCCTAGGTTTATTTTTATCGGCTTTTAAACCTAGGTTTATTTATTTCGGTTTTTAAACCTAGGTATATTTCTAATAGTTATTAAATCTAGGATTATTTCTATCGGTTATTAAACCTAGGAATATTTCTATCGTTTATTAAACTAAGGCTTATTACTGTCGGTTATTAAACCTAGGTTTATTTCTATCGGTTATTAAACCTTGGTTTATTTCTATCCGCTATTAAACCTAAGTTTATTTCTATCTGTTATCAAACCTAGGCATATTTCTATTGCTTATTCAATGTAGGTTCATTTCTATCATTCATTAAACTTAGGCTTATTTCTATCGTCCATTAAACTTAGGCTTATTTCTATCGGTAATTAAACCTAGGTTTATTTCTATTGATTATTAAACCTAGGTATATTTCTATCGGTTATGAAACCTAAGTTTATTTCTATCGTTTATTAAACCTAGGTTTATTTCTATCAGTTATTGATGATGATGATGATCAGGTGCCATCAAGTCGGTGTTGACTCCTAGCGAGTTGTTAAACCTATGTAGAAATAAATTTGCATTGGCAAGGAGGATTTCGTACAATTATATTGCAACATTGTAAGCCAATATGGAAACTACCTAAAAAAGACTGTTTTTAATTTTAATCATATTTGACTGTTGACATGAATCTGTAGGCTCAGACATGAATTGGTGCAACACAGTTGGAGATGGCTGCAAATCTTTTGGCACTCCCACGATAAGGCGAGAAGCACGGACCATGGAGCAAGTCCATGCACACGCTAACTAAGCTCTTGTCTCCTGCCAGGAGTGGCAAGGATCGATTCTACTTACAGCTATTTTAGTTTATTGCTGCTATGTCGGACAACACAAAATCATTCCAATTACTGGAATATGTGAAAAATAACCTGAAATAAATTATATGTGATCAAGTGTTATGGTCTATTGAAGAATTCGCTCGTCAAGCGAGTATCATCAGAACCAAATTTACAACACAAATGACTTGGCAAAATATCTTCATAGATTAGTAATAACTAGCATTACCCGTTGCCCGCGAATATTCTAGTTGTAAAGAGTACAGTTAGCAAAATCTCAATCATGAATGCTCTGACTGATTTATCCTTGGTATGAATAATCAGACTTTATCAATTCAGCTACTGGTGCAGTGGTTAGGGGTTTGTCATTCCTTCTTAGGTATATCAGAGCGAAGTTAGTTTTCTGGGAATATCACAGACACTGTTAATTTAAGGGCCTTTAAATGTGGTTTTCGGAGACCCTTTATAGTCGGGTGAAAAAAACACTCACACGTGAAAATTGCGTGCCCCTTGACCCCCCCCCCCCCTTAAGCGCATTATACTGTATGTATTAATGAATTTCACGGCTTAATTTGGTTCCGTGATGCCCTTATGACCGTCTGGAAACTTTCACAGTAACTTAATGTAATAATTGGAATTGCATTGAGTCTTACAGAAATAGATGGACCTGTGAGATTCTGTTACCATGGTTACCGTGTTGCATTATTTCATTGTAAATATACATGTTTTAAGGTATTTATTTAATTGTGAGACATTTAAAGAGTAAGTGAGTGCGTTTCGCTTACGCATTGGGTTATGCTGAACCTGTAGGTACCCCATATGTGTAGGTTGGTGTTAATGGGACCTTATTTTCGGTACAAAACTGGAATGGGATCTTGGTTGGTTCTCAAGTTTAGGGGCTGCGACAACGCGGTCATGTAGCCCCCTTGTACTTTGGGTGTGTGTAGAATCTGTCTGATAACCGGTGTTAATTGTGATGACTGTATTAGTGTGTGTTATCTGTTTTTTTTTTTTTTAAATTTAAGTACTGCAACTTAGAATTTTTCAAATAGTTCCTACTTTTGCAGCCAAGCGCCACTGTCAACGACTACTAGGCCAAGTTCAGAACTTAGCTACCAGACGCCACCGCAGTCAGCTCTTGGCAACGAACGTAGAAACCTAAGAGCGTTGTTTACATTCTTAACCTATCCAATTTAGCTTCACACAGGTGCAATTAGTGGAAGCTTCTTTAACATGCCATAAATCTATGACATGGGACCGCCGGCTTTACTTCCCCTCCGAAGGAAGGCATACTGAGGGAATGGGATCTAGCAGAATAATATAGCGAGGGATAACCACACTTACTAAGTTTCTGACAGTTTTTTATTTTTATTATTTTTGGAAGACAGAGATTGTCTGCGGGTGTCACTGTGTGTTTGGTGGTGTTTCGTAGAACCATTTCTCTTGTAAAATTTGGGTCTAATGATGCTCGTTTGATGAGAAAAATATGTCATCCCTTAGTTTTCTCCTTTTTGAAAATGAAAATCCACAGCCTGCTTCCAGTCGACTGACTGGGTCAGGGAATGGAATGAATGAAGCCAACATCTAGCAGCGAGGATATGAAATGTGCCGGCTGCCAAAGCCTGTCGCACTCCCCTGGGGAAATGATTAATGAAATGATAGTGGAGACTGCTGCTGGAATGAAATTGTGACAGGGAAAACCGGAGTACCCAGAGAAAAACCTGTCCAGCACAAATCTCACATGGAGTGACCGGGATTTGAACCACGGACCCCAGTGGTGAGGGGCCGGTCTGCTGCCGCCTATGCCACGGAGGCTTCTTTCTCCTTTTTCAACAGTCCATAACAATATATACTGGGCCTTTATGTTTGCCTGGCAAGGTGATTCCACTTGACCTTGGAAATAGTACAAGTCAAGAAGTTTCACTGCCAGATACAAGGTCTCGTGATTCAGCTCAAAAGTCTCCTGCACTTCAACCATCCTGTCCACCAGCAGTGATCTCATCCATGTATTGAGGTGCTGCTGACGCTCCATGTAGTAGTCAATAGGATACTCTTGTTTCTCTGTCCATAGCATACATAGAGGCTTGGAAAGGATCTGTCCAGTTCTCTGCATCAAAGTCATGAACACCAGGTGGAACCTTAAGGACCTGTGAATTTTCTTCCTTCGCTTCAAGTTTCACAAACTCTGGTTCCTCCAAGGCTGTGAGATAGAGTCATTACTGGAAACACTGGTGCGGCATGCCTCAACAGACGATGGAGCAGAATCTTTAACCTCTCTCTTTTCAAGAACAGTGACAATAACAGATTTGATTTTTTCAGTCACCTCTTCAATCTTACGTTTGCATGACACTTTGGACCAGAGGATTGCAGTAGGCTTAACCAATTTGCAAAAACTTTTCATAAAAGTCTGAGATACAGAAGTCTCGACATTGGGTTTGAGGAAAGCAGTCTTATGTTTAGGAAAGACATTTTGTGAAATTTCAACTGCCAGCCGATCTTTAAATCTTGGTGCTGCCTTGCTGGCAACCTTCTTAACTACCGTATTTCCTTGCATAATCGACACACTTTTTTAGCCTAAAATTCGTGGAAAAAAGCAGGCTGCGACGATTATGCGAAGAATATTTAAGTTCAAAGAATATACTGCATCATTATTTGGTGCACAGGCCAGTCATTCGCATAGCGTGAGTCTGGCGTGAGTCATAGCCTGTAGTCAGAGACAGGCTTCTTTCTTCTAACAAGGTCACGACAGGTTAAAGCTTGCGGAATGTGCTGACAAAGCTGGCCGTTCGCGTCGCGGTTCACAGCCCGCAGGCATAAAGACAAGATTTACTTTCTCCTAACAAGATCACGCCAGATTAGGCCGATAAGTTCGCGGAATGTGCACTAGCCGTTCGCGTCGCGGTTCATAGCCCACAGGCATAAAGACGAGATTACTTTCTCCTGACAAGATCACGCCAGATTATACGCTCGCGGAATGTGTTAAGTTATCAATTAATATGATAAAATTGGTCCGGCCAGATCAAACATAAAATGCCAGCGTTTCGCCCCAGTGTGCCGTTGGGCTCGTCAGTTGGTACAGACACACCTCACCAATACGCATGGCTAGCACATACTGAGAAGGCCATCACAAGACACAAAATACAAGTAGTATTGACGTCACGAGTGATGCCAATGTGCTACGGAAGTCAGGCTCCCTTCCATAAAACAAAAACCTTACCTTGGCAATCCAAATAGGTTATGAACATTCCCAAATGGGAATATGATGTTAATTTCCGTTTGATCAGATAAATTATCAATTAATATGATAAAATTGGTCCGGCCAGATCAAACATAAAATGCCAGCGTTTCGCCCCAGTGTGCCGTTGGGCTCGTCAGTTGGTACAGACACACCTCACCAATACGCATGGCTAGCACATACTGAGAAGGCCATCACAAGACACAAAATACAAGTAGTATTGACGTCACGAGTGATGCCAATGTGCTACGGAAGTCAGGCTCCCTTCCATAAAACAAAAACCTTACCTTGGCAATCCAAATAGGTTATGAACATTCCCAAATGGGAATATGATGTTAATTTCCGTTTGATCAGATAAATTATCAATTAATATGATAAAATTGGTCCGGCCAGATCAAACATAAAATGCCAGCGTTTCGCCCCAGTGTGCCGTTGGGCTCGTCAGTTGGTACAGACACACCTCACCAATACGCATGGCTAGCACATACTGAGAAGGCCATCACAAGACACAAAATACAAGTAGTATTGACGTCACGAGTGATGCCAATGTGCTACGGAAGTCAGGCTCCCTTCCATAAAACAAAAACCTTACCTTGGCAATCCAAATAGGTTATGAACATTCCCAAATGGGAATATGATGTTAATTTCCGTTTGATCAGATAAATTATCAATTAATATGATAAAATTGGTCCGGCCAGATCAAACATAAAATGCCAGCGTTAACATCATATTCCCATTTGGGAATGTTCATAACCTATTTGGATTGCCAAGGTAAGGTTTTTGTTTTATGGAAGGGAGCCTGACTTCCGTAGCACATTGGCATCACTCGTGACGTCAATACTACTTGTATTTTGTGTCTTGTGATGGCCTTCTCAGTATGTGCTAGCCATGCGTATTGGTGAGGTGTGTCTGTACCAACTGACGAGCCCAACGGCACACTGGGGCGAAACGCTGGCATTTTATGTTTGATCTGGCCGGACCAATTTTATCATATTAATTGATAATTTATCTGATCAAACGGAAATTAACATCATATTCCCATTTGGGAATGTTCATAACCTATTTGAATGTGTTAAGTGACGAAGCTTGCCGTTCGCATCACAGTTCATAGCCCGCAAGCATGAAGACGTGATATTTTTCTTCTGACAAAGTCTCGCCAGGTTATAAAGTCGCGCCAGCATATGCAACTGACTGGCGCACAAATACAAATATCCTATGCGACGATTATGCGAGGAAATTTTATAAATCTATTTTAGTGTTTGAAAAGTGGGGTGCGACGATTATGCGAGGAAATACGGTATGTTTCTCTATGTTTTTGTCACAAGCGTTAGTCAGGTCTCCAAAAGCTGATCTCTTGGTTGTCCTCCTCTGAATAGGTGAAGCAAGAGCTTTCCTTTTTTTCAATTGCTGCCTCAAGAACATTAGACTTGCCAAGTGCAGCCTGACTCCGAGTCTTCCTTAGAGGGGCAATTGAGTTATGACTTGCCTTTACTAGTCCCATATTTTATCTGTCCCTTTTCGTTGTATCTGTGCAGAATGAAGAATTGAATTGCTGATTAGTTCATTAATACTGTGTTTCTTTGTTTAGTCCTAGTTATGTGGAATCATTTACTTGTTTGTCTCACTTTCCAGTTGTATTTTTTTACATTCTATTTTATTTTATTTTATTTTATTTAGGACGGGTTCTTTAAAATGTCTTTCAACACTTTGCATGGATTCGCCATTGGAATACATTTGTTGAGATCTGATGTTCAAACACCGCTAGATTTAGCTACTTTTGCCACAAATTGGCAATACTGGAGCTTTCCCATGCGAGGGATTTTTAGTGCAGGTTCAAGCACTGATGATGGTCTCATTTTGAAATAAAAAGGTGTATTATTTAAAGTTTTAAATATTTTTCATGCATGTGGAATATTTCCTCTATGACTTTCGTGCATAGTGTTGGAAGACATATTTTTTGAATGACAGATAAATCACAGTGCCATGTTGAGTTAAATCAAATACCATAAAGAACCAATGCAGGAAACTTAGTTAATTTAATATGGGGATGGATGTAAGTGGTACTACCTAGCAGGTTGGACTGGGATGTTAGTCATGCGTG
Source organism: Meconema thalassinum (assembly GCA_946902985.2). NCBI lineage: Eukaryota > Metazoa > Arthropoda > Insecta > Orthoptera > Tettigoniidae > Meconema > Meconema thalassinum. The sequence continues at coordinate 81,079,745 of OX336398.1, forward strand.
TTATTGTTGAAATAAATTGTTTCCCGAAGGATCCAGTTTTTTTTTTAAAACTTAATGACACAGTATCAAATTCCAAATATTTTGAAAATTGCTCCGGTTAGCTCTAACCAGTGTACTATTGGGTTCATTAGTTCTTATTATAGAGTACTAGCGGACCCGTGCGAGAAATCTCGCATGTTCATAAGCCACGCTTTCCCCAATAGGTTTATAATGAGAGACTTAAGGAGGAATGCTGTTATGTTTTTATTTGAACCAAATGATTATAGAACACTATTTATGTTTCAGGCGTCCCTATGGCCACAATGCGAAATGAACAGCAATGATGTCACGTTTTTTCCTACACCAACAGAATTTGCAAATCCCACACTTCTTACAAAATTTTATATTTATGAAATTAGAATGCAATTCGTCACTGCTAATGTCATTTGTGTGCCGAGTCCATTGATTGACAGCTTAGCCGTAACACTCACCGGTTATTCGATATTTATGAAATTATACGATTTGAGTACTCATTCCTTTAAATTACAGTTTCTGAAATCCATGCAAAATGATAAAGGAAACACATCAGAATGTTAAAATGACATGAAACAGGCGTCACAGCGGCCGAAATGTGAAGTAGACAGCAATTATGGAGTGTATCTTCCTGAGCAACAGTATCTGCAAATTGCACAATTCGTACAGTTTTTTAAAGTCATTTTTTTAAGAAATTATAGATATTTATGAAATTAGGAGGCAATGCGTCATTGGTAATGTATATTCTCTTTCATTTGAATGCTCATTTTTCATGATGGGTCGCTTATGACCGCCGCTGCAGGGATCTATACTACTGAAATAATATATATGATGTTTGCTCTGTGTTTGTTTACCAGGGCTAGAAGCAAAAATGTCTTAGTAATCATGGGTCAGCAGTCAGCACACGTGCCGTTTCCGAGATAACTTAAGAATTCGTGGTGACCAACCACTACTGATCTCTGCTAGGTGATTGTCTTATTGGGCCATACCTTTTATCAAACCAACTCAATGGCGTACAAGAACGACACGTTGAACACTTCCTTTAAGGGGGTTCCAATGGGTAAAATATGAAAAAATATCAATTTTCAGATTTGTATACGATGTAAAAGCTGGCACTTTGACGTTTAAAATGATGTATAATACTTGATATTTTTTATTTGCAAAACATGTCTAATATTTATTTAAATAATGCAGTGCGCGTTAGAAAACATTGAGAATTAGAACATACAAAGGCATTTTCTCAGAACATACTTTTTGCACATAAATGTTCCATATTTTTCAGTTGTTACTTATCACAGAAGTCTCAAATTTTTACCACCTGTAGATTGGCTTGTGAATGAGACTTGTAACACAGGGATTTTTTTCTAGCTCAAATACGTTATGAAAAAAAAAATAGATAAATTTTTCGTTTAAGAAATCTATATATATGAGATTAAAGGGAAAAAAATATCATTATGGTCACAATAGTAGAAACACCAAATGCCCGTGTTAAAGTACTAAGCATTGATCACTAATTACGGCAATAAAATTTCATCTAAATCTACCCAGTAGTTTCTACGAAATAGGAACATGAATTTATTAAATATTAACATTAAGAAGATGGGCCATTGGAACTCCCCTAACTATGAGTAACTGCACTTATGCTTGGAAAGGTGGAAAGGTCTCGGAGACGAGGGCAGCCAGCATTGAGACGGATTGACTCCCATCAAATCCAACACGAATATGTCAGTGAAGGATCTGAAGTATATGGCTGAAGACCGAATCATATGGAGACAGTCCATCCATGCAGTCGCTAGGAGTCGACGCCGACTTGATGGCACCTGATCATCATCATCATCAAGTGCACTGTACAGTCATTGTAACATGTAACCATAAAGACTTTTTTTCTCATTCATTACAAACAACTGCACTTCTACCAAAGTATATAATAACGTTTCATCATGACTATCTTCGTACCATTTCCTCACTAGGATGAAGTTTCCACACAATCAAGCCAGTGGTGGCTGGTAACCACTAATTTTCACTTACCTTGTTTGCGGACCCATGTTTACTGAGACTTTTTTGTTTTTAGTATCGGGTACTCACAACTGTTTCAATTTGCGCTATTAATTATGATACACCCTGTATATAGTGACTTTACTGTAAGTTAATCCATATACATCAGCTGGTGTGTAAATTCCAGTCCAACCTTCTGGATGGTGCCACTTCCTTTTCTGTGACCTATTCACAAGCCAAGTTTCCTGTATGGCAATTAAGTGTAACAGAATAATCAGTGTATTAAATTAGTTAGTGATATTTGTCATTGGATAACACCAATATTGAACACTTGCTAAAGGTGCTGTTCAGGAAGATAATTCTTCTTTTTTAATCTGGCTGGCAGCATGGTACAGCAGTAAAATTCTCTCCTTCTGTGCTGAAGGTTGTGGGAATGAAAATCCCAGGGCAGTCGGTTGGCATTTGAGGGAACCATATCAGCCTCCGTGACTTAGGCGGCAGCATGCCGGCCTCTCACCACTGGGTCCGTGGTTCAAATCCCGGTCACTCCATGTGAGACTTCTGCTGGACAAAGCGGAGGCAGACAGGTTTTTCTCCGGGTACTCTGGTTTTCCCTGTCACAATTTCATTCCAGAAACAATCTCCACTATCATTTCATTTCATCTGTCATTCATTTAATCATTGCCCCAGGGGAGTGCGACAGGCTTCGGCAGCCGGCACAGTTCATGTCCTCGCTGCTAGATGGGGGCTTCATTCATTCCATTCCCTGACCCGGTCGGTCGACTGGAAGTAGCCTGTGGATTTTCATTTTTATTTCATGTCAGTAGATTAAAGGGGAGTCATGACTGAAATTAGAAACTTCTACAATTTACTAATTCATCATCATCATCTTCATTTCCCCTTTTCCAGCTGACACTGAGTGGGGGCAAATATGGTTCCTCTCCACTTTGTTCTGTCGTTCCACCATTCCTCTTCTGACACGGTGTTCCAATCCAGGTTTTGTTTTCTAATGCTATTCTCTACCGAGTCCATCCGACGCAATCTTGGTCTTCCTCGTCCTCTCTTCCCTGTCATCCGTCGTTCCAGTGCTCGTCTTGGTAGCCTTACTTCATCCATCCATTTGACATGTCCAAACCATCTCAATCTGTTTTTCTCCAGTTTGTTATTTAGGTTCTGTACTCCCAGTTCTTTCTGTATATCTTCATTTCTCACTCTGTCTCTCCTCGTTTTCTGGACCATGCTTCTCAGTAATCTCATCTCAGCTGCCTGTACTCTGCTCTCATCCCTCTTAGTCATTGTCCAAGTTTCCGCTGCATATGTCATAACTTCTTTAGATCACAACCAAATTTAAAACCCAATGACATTATCAATATGATATAGGCCTAGTGCCGTACAAATTTTTGAGTTGATTTGCTAATTTGTTACAAAGTTATTAATAAATTAATCAATACTAATTGACACCCGTCAAAACATGACAGTCATTGGGAAAATATTTACTGAAGGATTCTCTTTTACAGTATGCTGTTTTTGTACGATTACTTTTTGACACTGTTGTAACTTTAAGGGCGTCGAAAAATTGACTTCGTAACATATAAGTGGCCATGACTGAAATCTTGATGAGGCAAATAGAGACCTCCACGTTCCAGAATATCCCCTTGAGCTTTATTGATTGTGATAAAGTATGCCAAGCGAATTGAAAATTAGAACATTGAAGTGTTTTATCGGAAGATAATAATTAATCTGCCCATTAAGTTATTTGCCGCCACATTTGAATCATATAGCCACAACAATAGTTCCCCCCTTTTTAATTCTCATAAACAGAGATTTCAAAAAGACGCGGTGGGATACGCCATTCTCTGGTGGAATAGAGCCATTGTGCGCGAGCGACTAATATTACATGTTTCTTTAATAATTTAAAAATATACCCTAACATATATTTTTCTTTTAAAGACACTCTGCAAATCTACATGCCAAGAGCTCTTGTTAGAATGCATTACGAAGTCAATCGGTTTAGACGTTATCTCAATCTCGCGGTAACAAGAATCGCCTTAGTGTGTTAAATATATAGATTGTTATGCATTGCATGTTAAAAGCTCCTTGCGGAACAGTTTTCATTTCTTTGGGCAATTTGGCAATTTTGTCAGAAATACACTTATACTTAATAATAAGTCTGGGTTTTGCAATCATATGTAAAATATTAAAGATATAATTTTTTTGAAATTTTATCTTTCATACAGTAGCCAAAAATCTAGTTTAGCGCTATTTTAAGATCAAAACTATGAAGGTAATATTCAGCTGATAAGAAAAAGCAGACTTATTTTTGATTCCTGTCGATATTGAAAATATTCTCCGGAAATTTCAGGCTAATCTGATATGAACTCTGTCGCAAGGAGCATTTTATACATGCCAAAGAGCTGAAAACATTTTAAGCTGGAAAAATGGAATTGAAAGTGATATAAAACATACTTCCCTTGTTTAGGTCTACAGATTGTCTTCTGGAATTGGCATTTTTACACGCAAGACTATGTTTTGATGGACATTTCTTTTGATGCCTGTAGCTACTTCTGGGACTTTAAAGCCTTTTCAGAACTTTGAAGCCAGAAAGGGGTGTTGGCCAGTTCTTTAATGGCCGCCGCTACCCTTTAAATCCAGCGTTGAGAGCTTTGAAAATGACGATAGGGCATTTGAAAGAGGAGGGGAAGTAAAGCCGGCGGTCCCATGTCATAGATTTATGGCATGTTAAAGAGCCTTCCACTTTATGCACCTGTGTGAAGCTAAATTGGATAGGTTAAGAATGTAAACAATAGAGCCTCCGTGGCTTAGGCGGCAGCATGCCGGCCTCTCACCGCTGGGTCCGTGGTTCAAATCCCGGTCACTCCATGTGAGATTTGTGCAGGACAAAACGGAGGCTGACAGGTTTTTCTCCGGGTACTCCGGTTTTCCCTGTCACAATTTCATTCCAGCAACACTCTCCCCTATCATTTCATTTCATCTGTCATTCATTTAATCATTGCCCTTGAGGAGTGCGACAGGCTTCGGCAGCCGGCACAGTTCATATCCTCGCCGCTAGATGGGGGCTTCATTCATTCCATTCCTGACCCGGTCGGAGACTGGAAACAGGCAGTGGATTTTCCATTTTTCAAGAATGTAAACAACGCTCTAAGGTTTCTACGTTCGTTGCCAAGAGCCGACTGCGGTGGCGTCTAGTAGCTAAGTTCTGTACTTGGCCTAGTAGTCGTTGACGGGGGCGCTTAGCGGCAAAAGTAGGAACTCTTTGAAAAATTCTAAGTTGCAGTACTTAAATTAAAAAACAGATAACACACACTAATACAGTCATCACAATTAACAATTAACACCGGTTATCAGGCAGATTCTACACACATCCAAAGTACACGGGGCTACATGACCGCGTTGTCGCAGCCCCTAAACTTAAGAACCAAGCTATTTTTTAAGGTTAAAATTTAAAAATTGATGTTTTGATCAAACATATCAAAATTTCAGTCATGGACTCGCCTCTGGCATGTTAAAGATTCACCGACACCTTGGTAACTCTAAAAGCCGCAGCAGTTTGTAAAACCAGTAACATTGTGATAATATTCCTTCTTTATGTAATCTAATTTTAAGCTGTTAACTGTCCTTATTTGTATCAATGTTTGTGGCATTACTGTGACATTTAATGCGTTTACTTGTGATTTGAGTGACACATGATTGGCCTCTGTTATGTTATTACAGCATGGATTTTCTACAACCTTGAAAGTATATATCTGTATTGACAGCTTTTTTTAATTTTTGCTGACAAGTGTGCAGTATTGGTCTTCAATCCCAGCGGGAAACTGGGTCAGTGAACAGACTAGTGTTGGGGGGGACTGAGAATTATTTTCTCAGTTCTTTCACCTTTCTGAATAACATTCAGGATTGTAATTCGAGGATTTATCCTCCCCTCAAGGTGAAACCTTAGATAGTCGACCATGAAAAGTCATTTGAAGAATAATTCCGCCGTCTGTAATGATAGATTACAGAAAAGACAGCATTCGGATACGGTGGGCTGTCATGCGGAAGATAATGACGAATCGGAGCGTCTGAAAACTCATCAAAAAGCAAACAAACAAATACTACGGAAAATCAAACCTAAACAAGTCTCATTCTTTTCTACACATAATGTTAACTCTGGTTCAAACTGGAAAATTGAAGATCATCACGGATATCATGAGAAGTCATAAAATTCTAATTATGGCCCTTCAGGAAATTAGAAATAGTGATCAAGGCCATCTGGAATCACAAGGATATAGACTATATAAAGGAATTCCAGGAAAACGAGTTATGAAAAATTGTCCACAATTTGGTAACGGATTCTTAATAGATCTCAGAATCATTGACTCGATAACAGAATTTAAATCTCAATCCTCCAGACTTACGACCCTAACTTTGAAATCGGCAAATAAAACATATACAATTATTAATGCACATGCTCCTACTAATCAAAAAAAACAACACCATTAAGGACAGAGAAGAAGTACAAAAATTCTGGGATCTTTTGGATCAAACTTTAATAAACATCCCTTCATCAAACATCAAAATTCTCCTTGGTGATTTCAATGCGCAACTTGGACAAGAAAGAAGATATAGAGATATAATTGGAAAATGGACAGCACATAAACGAACCAATAAAAATGGTCAAAGATTAGTCGAAATTTGTAGAAACCACAAATTAATCTCTAAATCAACATGTTTTAAAAGACAGCCCCATAAATTGAAAACTTGGAAACATCCTGACTTCAGAAGGGGTGAATGGCAGTTGGATCATGTCTGCATGGATAAATTTCACCATCGCGAAATTCACAATGTCAAGGTTCTAAGGGGAGTTGACTCAGGATCAGACCACTATGTGGTAAAGATAAAAATAAAATTAACTCCAATGGCCAAGAAAAAAACTAATAATAACAATAGGAGGAAATTTGATCCATCTACCTTAATAAAAAATATAGAGTACTGTGAAAGAACAGGAGAAGAGTCTCTCAACACTAAAACATTGGACGAATTAATCACTAAATTAAAATCAATAGCAGAGGAGTTAGCACCAATAAATCCAAGGAAAAAACATGAATGGTGGAATGTAGATTGTGATCAAGCAATAGAGAAAAGACACCAAGCATGGATAAAACATCAAGCTCTAAAGTCAGAAGAATCAAATTTAGAACTAACTATACAAAGAAAATTAACCCATAAAATCATCAGACAAACGAAACGTAATCATCTTAAAAATACACTGGAAAAGATAGAAGACGATTTCAAGAAAAAGCAATCTCGAGATTATTACAAAACATTTGGTAAATATCTAAAAAAATTTGAAGCTCCAACATTAATGTTGAAAAATCAAACAGGAAAGTTAGCACATTCTAACCAAGAAAATACAGAGATCCTTGCAGAAGCATTCGAGAAACTGTTAAATTGTGATGATCCACTGGAAACCCTGCAAGTAAACACTGATACACCTATTTTAACTTCACCTGATTTAATAAATCCTCCAAACATTAATGAAGTAGAACTCGCAATTAAAGAACAAAAAAATTACAAAACTTGTGGCGAAGACTTAGTCTTTGCTGAAATCTGGAAAAATGCTGGTAAACCTGCGATTATAAATCTTCATCAACATCTAGTTAAAATGTGGATTACTGAAGAAATTCCTGCACACTGGACCACAGGAATAATCCATCCATTATTTAAGAAAGGAGACAAAACGAACCCAGATAACTACAGAGGAATTACCCTTCTGGACTGCACATATAAAATTTTCTCTCGTATAATTTACAACAGGATCAAAAACATTCTGGAACCACAACTTGGAGAATATCAAGGAGGATTTCGCCCTTACAGAAGTTGTCCAGACCAAATCCTTAGCCTGAAATTAATAATGGAATATTACAAAAACAGAAATAAGCAACTCTTTATCACTTTTATAGATTTCAAGAAAGCCTATGATAGTATTCATAGACTGACACTGCTAAAAATCCTCAGATCATACGGTCTCCATCCTAAATTGATAAAAATCATTCAATTAACATTATCAAACACAAATTCGAAAGTTAAATTTAGGGGAGAAATATCAACAGCTTTCACAGTAAAAACTGGTCTCAGACAAGGTGATGGATTATCCCCTCTGCTTTTCAATGTGGCTCTTGATTATATCATGAAGGTTTGGCAAAAGGAAAACCCTCCTAAGATCAAAATTGGAACAAAACCATCAATAAAAATAAACTGCTTAGGATTTGCAGATGACTTGGCTCTTTTAGCACTAGACAAGGAAGAGGTTTGTACTCAGATCACTAGTCTCCAAGAAATTGCTCAAGGGATAGGATTACAGATATCCTTTGAAAAAACTGAGATCATGCCTATGAAACCCTTAGATATAAATGAAGTCTATATAAATGATCATAAAATTAACCTAGTTCCTCAATTTAAGTATCTTGGAGAAATTATAACACATAACTTAAACGAAAAAGTAACTTGGATAAATAGAACAAATAAAATGAAAAAGGCACAATCTCTAACCTGGTCAACATATAATAAAAAATGCCTATCAATAGCTACTAAGATCCAACATTATAAAACTGTAACTCTCCCTGAAGCCACTTATGCTTGTGAAACACTGTTCCAAATTAAAAATGAACAAAGAACTGATCAGCTCCTCAAAACGGAAAGAAGAATCATTAGAACGTGCATAAATAAAAAGTATCAGGTTGAGGGAGTCTGGAGGATTCTCCCAAATGAAACTGTCTATCGTGAGATTGATCCAATCACCAGCACAATGAAGAAGAAAAGAATTTCATATTTTTTTCACATCTTACGGCTTCCAGAAAACAGAATTGTACGCCAACTGGTGATGAGAAATCTAGGAAAGAAAACTGGAGGTAAATGGATCCAAGAAATCCAACAAGATCTCAAAGCAGTTGGACTCAAAATAACAGATGCCGAGGAGAAAAATAAAATTAACACCATACTTAAAACTCACAAATTTTCTGCAGAAATGACACACAGAAAGCCTATGGAGATTTCAGATGAGTTGAGAAAATCCCGATCTGAAAGAATGAAAAAGTACTGGAAAGAGCGCAAGAACCAAGCAGTACTACCTTCAAAGAAGAAGTGATTGTGGAACGACTCAAGTGGTCCAATGTGACCAATCAAGATTAATAATAATAATTGGTCTTCATTAGCATTTTGAAGCAACTGTATTCTTTTACTAAATACTATACGGCAGCACTGAGTTTGGTTGTGCCACCATTATTGCTCAGCAAGTTCAACTGAAGCCGCGAGTGAGGGTGCTGTCAGCGTGAGCGAGGCACAGCACAAAATGGGTGGGTGGGGGGGAGAGTAAGAGGGCGATAAGAAAGTGCCGATGCCAAATCAATGATTAACTGCATAGACTGTGTCCGTATCGGATAATGTCTGTTGTTTTTAATAATCACACACCTAAGATGGTTGGAATGGCGTGATTTAATGTGTTACATCTATTATTGGAAACTAAACTTGTGTGAAGCTAAATTGTTTGGTTAGATTTCGTCGGAACGCTCTATCAAAGTTCCAACGTTCACCACGAGGTATCGTTGATATCTGGTAGCGAAAGTCGGAACTACTTGAAATTGAACGGAACTTGTAGCTCACTCTAAGGGTATCTGCTGGAAGCAGCTACAGACTCAGGCAAGCCGAACATGTCCTCGGACACTCCCGGCACTAAAAGCCATACGATAAATAAATAAATTATTGGAAATTAAACAATTTATTTATTTAATCGTATCAGAAAACATATAACAATTTGATATTAAGTACAAGTTTTTCGGGCTTGTAGGACGTGGTCCAGTCAGGATATCTCCCGACGTTTCACCGGAAACTGCGTCCGGCATTTTCAAGGGTTCCGCTCCTTTCCTTTCCACTGCTGACCAAGGAAAGGAGCGGATCCCTTGAAAATGCCAGACGCAGTTTCCGGTGAAAGTCGGGAGATATCCTGTCTGGACCACGGCCTACAAGCCCGAAAAACTTGTACTAAATTATGAACGCCGGCCGTGAAAGCCTAAGCTGTTGCATCAATGTGATATTTACAAATAGACCAATAATTGGTACTTTAAGTACAACATTTCTTTAGGCTGAACCTCCAAATACGAAATTTATATGTTAGGTGACCAGTATCTTGCCAATTCACACGCTTCTTTGGTGGCATCTAATATATTCTGAGGAGAGCATGTCGTCGGACATAACTTGCAGCTGAGGAGATGGTCCATGGTTTGCTCTTCACCACATTCGCATAGTATGGAGTCGCATGCAAAACCCCACTTTTTCATGTTATTTTATCATTTCAAATGATCTTGTCGACTTCGTCGTTATGGTTGGGGTCCATCGTTATGCGTTACGGACACGGAGACGGACGTGACGTCATGCAGCCGCACGGGAAGTGACGTCATGCAGCTGCGCGGGAACGTGACGTCATGCTGAGGCGGGGAGCGAGAAGCAGACGATAATGATTATTGGAGTCTGTTGAAAGAGGCCTGGCGTCGAGCAACCTGGGGCTTTGAGCGAGGCGAACACAAGTTCCAACTTCTAAAGAGATATACAAGATGCCATATAAGAATACAGGGTGCCTCCTAAAGAGGTGTGCAGGATGTCAGAGCAAAATACAGTACAAGATGCCAGATAAGAATACAGGGTGACTCCTAAAGAGATATACAAGATGCCAGATAAGAATACAAGGTGACTCCTAAAGAGATATACAAGATGCCAGATAAGAACACAGGGTGACTCCTAAAGAGATATACAAGATGCCAGATAAGAATACAGGGTGACTCCTAAAGAGATATACAAGATGCCAGATAAGAATGCAGGGTGCCTCCTAAAGAGATATACAAGATGCCATATAAGAATGCAGGGTGCCTCCTAAAGAGGTGTGCAGGATGTCAGAGCAAAATACAGTACAAGATGCCAGATAAGAATACAGGGTGACTCCTAAAGAGATATACAAGATGCCAGATAAGAATACAGGGTGACTTCTAAAGAGATATACAAGATGCCAGATAAGAACACAAGGTGACTCTTAAAGAGGGGTACAAAATGGCAGAGAAGAATACAGGATGACTCCTAAAGAGGTGTACAAGATGTCACACAAGAATACAGGGTGACTTCTAAAGAGATATACAAGATGCCAGATAAGAATACAGGGTGCCTCCTAAAGAGATATACAAGATGCCAGATAAGAACACAAGGTGACTCTTAAAGAGGGGTACAAAATGGCAGAGAAGAATACAGGGTGACTCCTAAAGAGGTGTACAAGATGTCACACAAGAATACAGGGTGACTTCTAAAGAGATATACAAGATGCCAGATAAGAATACAAGGTGACTCTTAAAGAGGTGTACAAAATGGCAGAGAAGAATACAGGGTGACTCCTAAAGAGGTGTACAAGATGTCACACAAGAATACAGGGTGCCTTCTAAAGAGATATACAAGATGCCAGATAAGAATACAAGGTGACTCTTAAAGAGGTGTACAAAATGGCAGAGAAGAATACAGGGTGACTCCTAAAGAGGTGTACAAGATGTCACACAAGAATACAGGGTGACTTCTAAAGAGATATACAAGATGCCAGATAAGAATACAGGGTGCCTCCTAAAGAGATATACAAGATGCCAGATAAGAACACAAGGTGACTCGTAAAGAGGTGTACAAAATGGCAGAGAAGAATACAGGGTGACTTCTAAAGAGATATACAAGATGCCAGATAAGAATACAGGGTGCCTCCTAAAGAGATATACAAGATGCCAGATAAGAACACAAGGTGACTCTTAAAGAGGGGTACAAAATGGCAGAGAAGAATACAGGGTGACTCCTAAAGAGGTGTACAAGATGTCACACAAGAATACAGGGTGACTTCTAAAGAGATATACAAGATGCCAGATAAGAATACAAGGTGACTCTTAAAGAGGTGTACAAAATGGCAGAGAAGAATACAGGGTGACTCCTAAAGAGGTGTACAAGATGTCACACAAGAATACAGGGTGACTTCTAAAGAGATATACAAGATGCCAGATAAGAATACAGGGTGCCTCCTAAAGAGATATACAAGATGCCAGATAAGAATACAAGGTGACTCTTAAAGAGGTGTACAAAATGGCAGAGAAGAATACAGGGTGACTCCTAAAGAGGTGTACAAAATGGCAGAGAAGAATACAGGGTGACTCCTAAAGAGGTGTACAAGATGTCACACAAGAATACAGGGTGACTTCAAAAGAGATATACAAGATGCCAGATAAGAATACAGGGTGCCTCCTAAAGAGGTGTGCAGGATGTCAGAGCAAATTACAGGGTGACACTTAACGAGGTGTACAGTATGTTAGATTCAATTCAAAAACAGGGTGACCCTTAAAGAGGTTTGCGATATATCAGATTCAAATAATGGGTGACCCTTAAAGAGTTGTAAAAGATGTCAGACTCAAATACAGGGTGACCCTTAAAGAGGTGCCCGCGCGGGAAGCCTAAGTTAATGGGTAATGGAGTCTGTTGAAAGAGTCCTGAGCCTTTCTAACATGTGTAGCATTTGTAGCTTGCGTCATTTGAAATGATATAACGTCTAGTCTTTCAGACTGACTGTAATTTTTTTTGATCAACACCGGGCCGAAACCTGTTTAGTGCCTTCCATGTCGACCAATTTTCCTCGTGACCTGGAGGCAAGCTTTCAGATGGTACCATCCATCCTATAGTTCAAAATTAACAAAAAATATTGTACAATAAATATAATCCTGCAAAATGGAAAATAATGACAACCAGCGCCTAGCACATATTTCTTAAGCAGCCTCAGAAGTTTTTTAAATATTTTTTTTTTAGCTTATGGCTTTTAGTGCCGGGAGTTTCCGAGGACATGTTCGGCTCGCCAGTTTTGTAGCTGCTTCGAGGCGGACACCCAATGGGTGAGCTACAAGTACCATTGGAGAGGGAAGTTGGGATGTAAGGACGAGGAGTTGGAAGGTAGCAGCTGTGGCCTATCGTTAGGGACCAACCCCGGCATTTGCCTGGAAGGAAGATGGGAAACCACAGAAGACCATCTTCAAGGTTGCCGGCGGGAGGATTTGAACCTCCTCGTCTCCCGGATGTGAGCGACTGCCAGCAGTCATGCCGTAACGATCACGGCTAAGTCACCCGGTAATAATTTAATAAATACGTGATACAGGAGTACAAGTGACACCACTGGGAAGTCATCCTCACGTGTGCGCGCAACTCAGCGCCGGTGTTTTTACAATGTTGTGAAACCTTCAGTTTGGACAAAGCGCCCTGCGACCAGCTGAATACCGACAAGACAGTGCAAATGATTTTCAGAAGGGGAGGAAGATCATCTGTAAAAGACAAATTATACTACAGAGCAGAAGAGCTAAAGATTGTAAATTCCTTCAGGTATCTGGGAATCACTCTACAACCATCAGGTTCATCATACAGAATTCACATACAGGAGAGGGCAGCAGCTGCCATCAAAGCTATCTACGACTTTAAGAATCCGAGAAGACTATCACTAGACACTGCAATAACACTTTTCTACGCAAAGATAATGCCCGTCTTGACCTATGGCATTGAACTAATATGGAACAACCTGACAAACAGAGACCTACTGACCCTCGAATGTGTTAAAGCAAGATACCTGAAGAGAATTTTAGGCATATCAAAATACACTCCTTCAAGACTGGCTTATGAGCTTGCAAAAACGTGCTTCCTCATAGAAGACTTGAGGTTCCGAAAACGGCTACCAGTGATCAAACAAGAGTCAGACCTACTTCTGGACAGACAAAGCAAGAGATCGGACATCTGGCTCGATTTCTATACAACAGACGCGATGCTGGATAGGAACTGGACGGGAGCAAACAAGGACCTACGAAGCGCTATAACTAGGCTCTCGGTGCACGGTTTCCATCACAAAATATGCACGAGAAACAGTTTTCACGATCCCTCACCAGTGTGTGTATGCATCCTCTGCGGGAAGGCCTGTGAGCGCTACCATTTCACTCTGTGCCAAAAGCGCACAAAATCACTGAAGGAATACAGCAAAGAATAATGATATTTACATGCACATGTAATCTAAACTGTTATACTCTATGGTCGTTCGACTGCAATAAAGTTTTTATTTTTATAAAGCCACAATGCTTGCCGTATGAAGTTCACCGTGCTGTAGCTGGCGATGGAATGACCTCGCTCCTCATTGGTTTCTGATGACGTAACTGTGCAAGTCACTCCTTTCTCGGCAGCAAATAGTAGTAGATCCTGTAACATGACTAGGGAGGCAAGGGGAGCCTAGTAAGCATATTTTCCGGGACTTCAGATGAACTTGTCGCGCTGTACCCCAAATGTTTTTAATACACTATATTTGAATGTTCTGTGGGGGAGCGTGATGGCGCAGTGGCTTAGTTGCTCGTCTTTCACCCGGACGGCCGGGGTTCGAATCCCGGTGACAGCGGGGTGGAATTTTCACCTGAAAAATCACGTGGCGTCAGGAAGGGCATGCGGCCTTAAATCCCCGGCCAAAACCAAAATGAGCCTGGTTGGCTCCGGTGACCCCAATTAATTGGGAAAAGCCGAAGAAAGTTAGTTTAGTTATTTGAATGTTGTGTATTTTTCGTCAGTGTCTTGTAGTTGCAGCCAGTGTTACTATAAATGATAATGGTATTCTTTAGCTGTACAGAGTATATTGAATATGTTACTACTATCTAAACGTCCAACATCTTTTAAAAACACACAAATTCTCTAGAATATATATGTAAATAAACAGGCTGACCCAAAATTTGAGCCATAGTCTTCATTTGCAATCACCAAGATTACAGCATGGACTAAAAAAATACCAGTTTCTATAATTCTGTCTTTCAAAGTCTTATTAATAGGAGGCGGATTTCTATGACCTAAAAATGTATGAAATATGTATGCATTTATGACCTAAAAACATAAAAATATGACCTATAAAATTCAAAATATGACTTTAACCTCACACAATTTACAGAATAATATCACTCCATCCGTACTGAATATGTTTTCACCGAACTCGCGAACAAAACTTTGTAATTTTCAACAAATTTAGACTTTCGTTTTAGGCATATTGAAAAGAACTGAATGACTGAAGCTCCTTAATGAGTGACCAAGGTCATTCAGTGTGTTGAAGGTGGAAGAGGGAAGGGCGAAGGAGAGAGATAAGAACGATGACAAATAACTGCGGAGTTACCTCTGCTTCCCTGTAAACAATAGCCCAGTTTCCAGGAATTGACCCAGCTAGCAAACGATAGCTCTTACCTGTTAGAAACATTCCATACACTACTTTAGAATGGTTCTTCAGTAGTATATCCCAGTCTATCCTGGACAATAATTTCTAGAGCTTATTCTGATTTTTATAAAACGAAATTTAAATGAAAATTACCAAAATATGGAATTTGATATTTTGATCAAAATAGGCCATAAAACTTAAGAAAACCTAAATATGCATTTATATGCCCAATAAAAGCTTTTTAATTTTGATTATCATGCTTGGAAATGTGTTCAAAATACAAGACTATAAGATATAATTTTATGGGGGAAATATGACTTGTCATAGAAATCCGCCCCTTACTTATTAATTAGCATTATGTGGTAGTAGATATCTACCATGCTGGTCATGAACTAAGGTATGTACAGTAAGTATGTTTTCTTTATTGTCACACAGATAATATCTACATGTGACAATATAATAATTCACCATAAAATTTAAAAGTACTGACAAATCTTTTACAGGTGGCACATTATCCCAATTTAATAAGGCTTAAATTCGTGTTGATTGACTGAAAGTCACCATACAATTCTATTGCAAATATTATAAACCACTAAAAGTATAATAATGCATTGATGGGATTAAACTGACGACGATGATGATGATGATGAAAATGTTACGTAACCCAACACTAAAATTTATATAATTTTTAAAAAATTAGTACTTCTAGATATGTTTGTACTCATTTCCTGTACCCATGCTTACTGTTATTTTCATGCCCCATATATTTATTGGCATACAATGTGCTAGAAAAATAATATAGGGGAGTTATTTTGTTTGTTACGTTTGCCATACGTGGGCAGGACTTCTGGATCAGCCTGTAATACACAATCACACTGGACGGATACTAAATGATGCAAGTGAACTCACTCTGCACTGCCTATGGGCTGAAGACTAGCATATGGTATGTCTTCTTTCTAGGCCTCATTTGTGTAAGGGTGGAAATGTTTAAAAATGTCTGGGATTTTGATTTTAATAAGTTCTTTCATTTTACCAATTTCTCCACAAGTTCTGATAACTTGGCCTAAAAGCTCTGTAAAATCCCACTATGTACACACAAAGTGTGTATTATCATATAATTTCATTGTCTGGGATTTGCTGATGATCTTGAGCTCCTGTCTAGCAACATTCAGGAACTTGGACAACAAGAAATAGCAGAGAAAATCGGCCTTCGGTTATCTTAGGACGAAATGGAAATTATGTTAATACATTATTGACTTTATGGTGGATATCATTCATTTACCTATTCATTAGGTAAAATTTTAATTTATATGTCAATTCAGACAAATTATAAAATGTAACATGAATTCCATATCAATACATATTAACCAAGTTAGACTGTATTTAAAAAAATATATATAATAGTAAAGGTAGGACACATACTAAGGAACCCAGGAATAGCAAACATAACTTATGGAAGGAAGGGCCAAGGAAAGCCAAGGTTAGAATGTTTTAAACGGATTGCCCTGGATGAAGCTATGTGGCGATGAAGGAATTAGCTGAGGACAGGGAGGCATGAAGAGCTGAGACGGGGAATCTCCAGTATTGACCTTGGCCTTGAAGCAGGCCTGGCGCCTTGTAGGTTATGTTCACAGGAGGAAGCAGTATGTACTAATGACAGAATGGAAGGAAAAAATATTTGCCAGATTTCCTTGTATGTTGGCTCTTGGAAAATCTTACTGCAAACTGAGGTTGTAAATGACATTATAGTCAAGTTGTCGCTGAAATCAATGTACTTGTACTTCAGAATTACAGAAATTACTTCACAAAATAGCTTTTCTTGGAGCAGTCATAACCAGAGTGTGAGTTATGTATGTTTCGAATCTTAATTATTTAAACTTGTTTGATGCAGCCCTCCATATCTCCCTGTCCTTAGGTTCATCTCTACATAGGTACCACATCCTACATATTCTAACATTGGTTTTCCTCGAACCTTCCATAACTATGTTTGCTATTCCTGGATGACTTATACTCCGTTTAGACATCCTGGTCATGATCCAGATTAAATTGGGACGTCTAAATGCAATAGGATTACATTATCTCGATTAACTTTCCCTCCAACAGGATCAGCCCGATCGTTGTTGTGTTCTATCCCTCTGCTGTGGGAGTGAAGTAGACAGTGGAAATGATGGCCATTTTGGATTGTCTTGTGTTTTAAAAGCGAGAAGCATGTAATGTTGCCCATGATGGTTGTATTTATGTTGGTTGATATCAGATATATGAAGATTGAGAGAAACAAAATGTTGAAAGGAGAACAAACATATCAGTATTTAAACACGAAAAAATTCTTAAGAGTCGGGGAAAGTCATTGAAGGCGAATAATAAAGACATACATTTGTTGTCATAGATATAGAAGGAATTCCGATAGGACCAAATGACTCTGGACGAACAAAAAAGTATTTATGCAATAAATATCCTAGACCTTCCTTGCTTTTGCAGATGATGTAGTGGTATGGGGTTGCACAGAAAATGAAGTACAGCAGAATCTAAATGCTTGGAACCACCAATTTAAGTAGTTTGGCCTCAAAATCAGTCATACAAAGACAGTAGCAATGGCAGTCAGCAGACAGAGGTTGCATACAAGCATTGAGCTGGATGGAGCGAAATTAGAACAAGTCGATTATTTCCAATACCTCGGTAGCATTATGACTGAAGATAACAGATGTTCTGCTGAAGTCACCAACAGAATCCAAAAAGGAGCTCAGTTTTATCACCAGGTCAGGAACCTCCTTTGGGACCAACAAATTCCTTTAACATCCAAGAAAATGATGTATCAGGCCTACTTCTTACCTATAATGACGTATGGACTTGAAACTTGTACTATCAACAGAAGAGATAGTAGCAGACTTCAGGCTACAGAAATGAAGTTCCTGAGAACAATGCTTCAGAAGACCAGAAGAGACAAGATCCGAAATGTGAAGATTCGTGCAGAGATTCAAGTGAAACCACTTCATGAAGCAATAGCAACATCAAGGTTGAAATGGTTTGGTCATGTGAAGAGGATGAATCCAAGCAGAACGGCAAGAGTATGGCTTGAGCAAGATGTGGAGGGCAAGAGACCAAGAGGCAGACCACGGACACGCTGGATCTCCCAAATAAAAGAAGACCTGCAGGGAAGAGGTGTCGATTGGCACCAGGTAGAGGAGGAGGAAATATTCCTGAATAGACAAACATGGAGAGCGCTCTTATACCGCACCCGGGAAGCTGGAGACGGTTAATGATGATGATGATCCTAGACCTGTGAATTTTTTTTTTTTTTTTCACACCAAGAGTAGGCCTTACCTACACATCTCCTCAGGATTTGTATAAAATTAAGAATACACATTAGCAGGTTGAATTATGTGAAAAGAATAACTGAAATACTCCAAAACTGGAGGAAACAAACTACTGTAAATTTCTGCAATAACACTTGGAATTCAAAAGTTGGCAGAACTTAGCGATGTCATGCACTTTTACTCGATTATCCTGTTTTTCATGATGGGACGTCTAAACACGTTCCAATGATTATTGCCGTTGATTGCGATTGGACATTATCCAGATCAGAGGTAATCGGGACGTCTAAACGGGGTATTAAAAGTACCCTACCAACCTATCTCTTTATTTCATAATTTTAAAGGTTCCTTGGATGTCGTTATAACAAACTTAATAGTGGGTTTTACTTTCAATTGAAAAAAAATTCCTTGCAGCATTTAGTATCTGCCCTGTATAGCTTGTGTTTAAGTTTATAACTACCTAGGTATATCCCTCCTTACACTTTTCAAAGTAAGATATTTTGTTATTTATTATAATATATATTATATTTACTGTGTAAATGTGATGAAATAATAACGACCTGAGTGGATAAATTAAACATGAAATAAAATGGAAGGTGTTGTTGTCATGCTAATCCCATGTTGATTTATTTCTTCCTGTCAATCCTGGGTTACTCTCTGTCCAGATATTGCTTGTACTCGACAGCTGTTGCCAAGTTCTTTTCCAAAGAATATCTCCCAACTTGCTGGGAATTTAGTGCAGCACTCAACCTAGAAAGGCTCCTGGACCAGATAATATTCCTCTGGAATTAATACAAAATGGAGGTTTACCACCGAAAAATGGACCTTTCTCCATCATCTGAATTTGGAACACCTGAAAAATGTCATTATCATTATCATCAGTAAACTTTGAACATCTTATTTTTATTTTTGAAAATAAAACCAAAACTTCTCAAGATATTGACGATTAACTTTTTGGGAAGTTGCAAGAGGTGTTACTGAATGTGACAAAGCAAATTATATGTTTTTATCCCCCACACTTTTTATTTTTATTTTAAAACATTTTTGACTCTTCAATTTTGAACATGGAGACATTTGTCTACTCTGTGGAAGTCATACCATGTCCTGCTCAATGACACCCCTATCATATGAAAGAGCATGGTATTTTGTATATAAAAGTAGTTTTGAAAGTAACTTAATTTAAATATTTGAGTATTATTTACGAGTTTTCTTAACAACCTCAAAATGTTATTACAATTATGGCTTAATTTGCTAATAATGGAAATGAGTGCTTACCTACTTTTGAAATAAGAAAATTATATAAAAACAGGCCTTTTGAAAACAATTTGAATGACTTTAAAGATCAGCCATCACTGAACAGCTGATCTGTCAGTGTCAAAGAACATTGGAGCTGCTGTTCAAAGTTGCCCCTTTAAGTCTTCATATTTTATTTTTTTTACGTCACCAAAGAATAAATATAAAATGTTGTACTTTCTGTAAATGTCCATTCAAAGTGTTTACCTTGCCCACAAACACTCGTTTTGAATTCTGAAACTTAAAATACTTCCAATATTGTGCAAATGTATTTGAGGGGGAAAAAAAAAAACATTTCCAGAATGTATTCTATTTTCTGGAGTTGGTATACAACGTTATTTCATATCGACTGTTAAATCATCTGAAAGTATCGATTATTGGCAATTTTTAACGCTTGTAACCATAGTTTCTTATTAACACAGAGTACAGTAAATTTAAAAAAAACGCTAAATTATTATTCAGTCACCTCGCCGTTAAAGGTCACCCCACTTTACGGTATGACAAAGGTGATTGTAGTGTTTGTAGCAACTGTCGTGGTATATCTCGGTTATCCATTGAAGCTCTAGGTAGAATTCTGTCTCCAAGTTATTTCCAAAAGGACCCTGCCAGAGGGTGCTTTTTGTGCCTCCAGAGGCACAACTGACATAATATTTTGTGAAAGACATCCAAGAAAAGTGCCAACAACAACAGATGTTTTACAACCTGGGAAAGGCCTCGGACAAGATTCTTCGAATCTCTAATTGATCCGTAGTATTGACAAAAAATTTATATGAAAAACGACGACAGGCCGAAAAACAATTTCCGTATCATATATTCAGTGAAGATTAATACATTTTTGGGATTTTCCTGGTTTCAAAGGTTGGCTTTGATTAATTTAGGTCTATTTTCTATTTCTGGATAGATTTTTTTATGAGGATATTCACGAGTTCCATCCTAGTCACATGGAACCTCACTCAGGATGATATTTTCTTTTCTTTCATCAAGACAAAAAGCCGATGTAATTATTAATTTGTTTAGCCAACACTGAAAAAGTACGGTTTCAAATCTATACATGCCGATGTAATTTCCGTCACGATCACAATATCTGAGATTTATCAGACCCACGTAGAAATTTTACCCCATTATATATATTTTACTAAGACTATATGTTTACAGTCAGTAAAAGTAATAATTGGAGGTCTTCCCTCTTTGTTAATCAACAACTAGGTGTTTTGAATGTATCAAGAGAGACAATGTAATGTGTACAAACTTTCCATTTCATGTTTATAATTTAGTCTCTTTTCTTCATGGTCAAAACCAGCTATGTGGATGGTGTTGAGAAGCTTTGTTTTGGGGATTTGGTGGAAGCACTCCATCTCTGGACAGATTCTTTACCAATAGCTGTTGCCAAACTTAATCCCTGTAAATTTTGAACCTACTTTCCAAAAGATCAAATAAAGCTGTGAAAATTAATTCCCGGCACCAACAGGGATTTTAGAAACTGACATTAGGGCTGGAATAGGTTGGACTCAATCTCTTGAGGACAATTGAGTAGCTGTCTGACAGTGAGGCAATGCCGCGGTCAAGAAAACCAAGATAAACGGCTGAGGGGATCCGACGTGCTGACCACACACCATCTCGCCAATTTGTAAACAAAATGGCTGCGCAGCGGTTGCTTTGTAGGCCAAGGTCTTTCATGGAGTTTGTTTTTGTTTTTCTATTGGTATTACAAATATGTTGCTAGAAAAAATAACTTACTTTTATCTTCCCTATCAACCGGTTGATGATCACAACCAGGAAGAAGGAGAGAGTCACAACAGGAATAACAATTGGTGGGGAAGAATTTAGGAAAGAAGAGAGTTTCAAGTATCTGAGAAGCATCATACAACAAAATGGAAGAAACGACAGAGAAATAAATGAGGGGGGGAGACGAGCAGAATTATTCAGGAAAAGTGTTAGAAACCTGGCATGGAGTAAGGATGTCCCTCAACACAAAAGGGTTATATATAGGAGGTACTACGTTCCAATCCTGACGTATGCCGTAGAAACCTGGGTTATGAAAGGAAGGGAGCGAAGCAGAATACAGGTTAGTGAGATGAAATTCTTGAAAAACAGAATTGGAGTGACAAAGGTGGACAGGTTAAGAAATGAGAAGATCAGAGATTTAGTCAAGGAGGGAGCATTACAGGATAGGATGGTATGGGCATGTTAAGGGAATGGATGGGAGGAGGATACCCAGGAAGATACACGAGATGAAAATAGAGGGGAAAAAGACCAAGAGATAAGTGGCTGAAGGGTGTGGAGGAAAGCTTGCGAAAGAAAGGAGAAGACTGGACCAAGGTGGTGACGGAGAGATGGTGGGAGAACAGAAGACGATGGAGAGGCTTATGTTCCAAACAGACCCGGCTAGTGGCTGGAAACTGTGCAAGATGATGACGATGATGACCCAGTTTGCTTGTGAGATAAAAATCATTTTCTTACCCAATTTCTTTCTTTGAAACTTAGAAATATTGCATTGAGGAAAATCCTGCAATTATGCTAACACCAATATTATGTGTCAACATGGATCCAAGAATACAAGCAGCCGAAATTAATTTTCTGAGGAATATGATACAGAAAACTAGGAATGAAGTGAATATACAATAATAATAATATCGTATGGCCTCGGGTGCCGGGTGCAAGCCTTGTTAATTCACACCCAGAGGGCAGCTTGCATGTCGAATTTTTTGTTATTCCTTGAAGCACTATGAAAGTCAAGGAGGTTGGATATCTTAACTCCTTGACACTATAGCGCTTTCTTGTAGAGAAATGAGGAACTTTGTGTTAGCGGAAAATCCCGAGATTAATTTTGCCACTATGAACACGGCCTACTGAATTCAAATGGGTTCTTTAACATGCCAATATCGTATGACATGCGTGTCGTAATTTTTGCCACCTTTCAAAAATCACTTACCACTGCCAGGAGCAAACCTGCAAGCTTGGGGTTGGTAGACCGACATGATAACCACTCACCCATCGTGGCAAGCTAGTGAATGTGGAGAAGCTGAATGATAGTTGGAGCAGAACAGATTGAGACGGTATGTGCAAAGGTTGAATGATGAAAGAATGCCGAAACAAGTGATGGAGAGACGGATGACTGGAAAGAGAGGATGAGGAAGACCTAGACTACGGTGGATGGATTTGGTGAAGGACAGTGTGAGTGTGGAGTGGAGTTCAGTGGCTGAGGAAGGATGGTGGACAGACAGAGTAAAGTGGAGGTGTGTCATATTTGCTCCGACCTGGCCCAAGCTGGAAAACGGAAATTGATTACTTATTTATTATTTATCGTATGATGATACAGAGTTAAAATAAAAGTTATATATATTACATATAAAGTTATATATACAGTTATATACATAGTCATAACAAGTTCTTGCTTTAAACTTCTAAATGCAGGCCATCAATCCACTGAAGTGCCTCAGAAGATGCGTGATGAATGTCACCTACTGATCCTTGGAACGCTCGTTGCGGACATTTACCAACAATATGTTCGATGGTTTGCAGGGTAGCTCCACAATCGCAGTTAGCAGAAGTAACCCAACCCCATTTGTGAAGCAGGAATCCACATTTGCCTTGTCCTGTACGGATACGGTTAATGATTCTCCATTGGTGTCGGGGGAGTTTGAAACCTTCTATCCGGTTGGAAGGGTTTTCAATCAGATGTGCATTGAATACTGATGATTCTTCCCACATAGTTTTCCATGCTTCTGAGATGTTAAATGAAGAGTCTTCAAGAAGTACTGCAGAGCGCCAAGGTGGTTTTCTTGACTTCAACCGTTGATTACCTGCTTTTGCTACATCAGTATGTATGGGTATCTGGGGGTTCTTCTGAATGGTTTTCCCGATCTTCAGGAGAGCCTCTGATCTTCGAAAAGCTGGAGGTTGGATGTTACTTAGAACAGGTAACCATGTAGTGGGTGTGCTACGTATGCAGCCCGTAATCAGTCGCATTGTCTGGTTAAGTTGCACATCTATCTTGGAGTGGACACTTTAGCCAAGATGGGCAGCAGTATTCAGCAACGGAGTATGACAGTGCCAGAGCAGTTGATCGTAAAGTTTGAGCGCTGGAACCCCAGGAGGTACCAACAAGCTTCTGAATTATGCTATTACGGATCTTCACTTTTGTGGCCACGTTCGTGAGATGTTGTTTGATGATGATGAACATGGATCCAAGATGCTGGTCTCCCCTACTTGCCAGGGTGGTAAGAAAACTGAAAATAAACTTTATTTATTTATTTGAATTATTTGTTTATTGAATTCTTTCTGGTCATTGTATTTACAAATCTATATATTTTTTTGAGAAAAAAAAGGTTAATGATATGATTGAAATGTTGCAATCTACTAACTTCTCATCTGTTTTGCCATCTTAACACTTATTTCCTGCTCGTGTGATTTTTACATTGAATGTGCGGACGGCATGATGCTTTATCATTTAATCCATGATTACCATAGCTGGCACAAGAGCACTGTCTTACACAAAGGCAGAGCTGATAACCTTGATGTCCCACCTCTTAAAACAACAACTAGCACCGCTCTTCCATAGGTGCAACACATCAAGATCGTCAGCTGCAGAGTATTTAATCGACAGGCCAGAAACTTTTATCTGGCAGACTGCATCGTTCATGTGGACTGGTGTTATGGCAAATACCATCTTAGGCCGGTATTACACTATCAAAGAAATTTGTCAAAGATTTTTATAAAAGATATGACAGTGAAATGGGGAAATCTTTTATAGAAGGTGGTTTTATAAAATTTATGAGCTTCATGCTATTTTGACAAAAGATTCAAACCAGATCACAACAGCTGGAATATTACCACAACAAAGATGCTCATATCAGAGTGTGAAATGCATGATTTGTTACATAATAAATGGTATAAAATATGCAAAAACATAAATAAAAGGTAGAAAGTGTAGGTAAAAATAGCTGAGGCTATAAGCTCTGTACATAAATGACACCTCGGTACCTTCTGACAGGCCACAGCCGCTTCCTTCCACATCCTTGCCCAGTTTCATTCATTTCATCTCTCGTTAACTCCTCTCATGAGGTTGGCATCCAAAAGGGCATCCGACCGTAAAAACCATCCACCACAAAGACTTTCATCGCAACTCATCCCCGATCCGTTGAAAAACGGGAATAATAAGGGGTAGACATACGATACTCATATGAATCTCAGAGTAGTTGCCGGTAAAGCTGTCTTTCATTTTGTAAACACGTTGCACCAACGTAGGAAGTTGAGGTACATTCGCTGTAATTCATCCTCACTGATATTTCGTATCGGTACAGTTATTTTGTTCTCCAGAGTACGTGGATTGTTTCTGTATACCTTTGTTAGACTGTCACCCCTTCTCTTTATTGTGGTTATGGACGAGGTAATGACACAGGTAGCAGGAAAGATAGGAGAAGATAAGATGAAAGCAATGGTGTTTGCAGATGATCTCATGGTCTGGGGAAACAAGGAGGAAATTCATGAGCAACTGAAGGCTTGGGAAGAAACAGTGGGAGAGTACGGATGGAAGTTCAACATCAGTAAATGTGAGATCCTGTTAACAACCAGGAAAAAGGACAGACCAATGAGTGGGATAACACTTGGAGGTGGACAGCTGAAGAAGGTGGAAAGTCTCAAGTACTTGGGAAGTATAGTGGAGGAAAATGGGAGAAATGACAAAGAGATTACGGAACGTGGTAGACAGGCAGAAGCATTTCTGAGAAGCATTAGGAGCTTAGTGTGGAATAAAGATTTCCCACAAAAAAGCAAGGAAGTGTTATACAGAAGCTACTATATCCCGATACTGACCTATGCTTCAGAAACGTGGACAATGAAGAAAAGAGACATAAGCAGAATACAGGCAGGTGAAATGAAGTTCCTGCGAAGTAGGATCGGAGTAACAAGAAGAGACAGGGTGAGGAATGAGAAGGTCAAGGAAATAGTGAAAGAGGAGCCCTTGCAAGGTAGGATTGAGACATCAAGACTGAGGTGGTATGGACAATTAAAGAGAATGGAAGAGAAGAAGATTCCCAAGAGGATACATGAGATGCAGATGCAGAAGAAACAACCAAGGGGAAGACCAAGAGATAGATAGCTGAAAGGAGTGGAGGAATGTATCAAGATGAGAGGCGAGGACTGGACCAGAGTGACAGCGGAGAGTTTTTTTAAATTTTTAGCGTATGGCTTTTAGTGCCGGGAGTGTCCGAGGACATGTTCGGCTCGCCAGTTTTGTAGCTGCTTTGAGACGGACACCCAATGGGTGAGCTACAAGTACCGTTGGGGAGGAAAGTTGGAATGGAAGGTCGAGGAGTTGGAAGGTAGCAGCTGTGGCCTATAGTTAGGGACCAACCCCGGCATTTGCCTAGAAGGAAGATGGGAAACCACAGAAGACCATCTTCAAGGTTGCTGGCGGGGGGATTCGAACCTCCTCGGCTCCCGGATGTGAGCGATTGCCAGCAGTCATGCCGTAACAACCACGGCTAACTCACCCGGTGGTGGGAAGAAAGTACTAAGTGGCGAGGCTTATGTTCCAAACAGACCCAGCCTGGGGCTGGAAACTGTACAAGATGATGATGATGACCTTTGTTAGAGGTTACATCACAAGTAAAAATCGCACGGCACTAAAACTGACGAACACATTTACTGGAAGACTTCTTCTTGAGAAGATAAGTTTCCACTAGGAAAATTCGATGTTTTGTTCAGTACCTAAGCGTGTTCCCGGGATACAGTACTTCACCACAATCGACAGATTAACCATTTCTGATAAATTCGTTCCTCACCAGCCCTCACATTTTGGTCAACAATCACGCGGCGCCTCAACCGACAACCTCTCTGAACTAAGGTATCTTGCCAGCTGGGAATGTAATCGATGCTATGACAGCATCTGGTGATTCCGGACCCGCTGTTGTATAACGGTAGATGCTAGTTATCTGGCGTTGGTTCTTAAGTTTAGGGGCTGCGACAACGCGGTCATGTAGCCCCGTGTACGTTGGGTGTGTGTAGAATCTGTCTGATAACCGGTGTTAATTGTGATGACTGTATTAGTGTGTGTTATCTGTTTTATTAATTCAAGTACTGCAACTTAGAATTTTTCAAATAGTTCCGCCAAGCGCCACCGTCAACGACTACTGGGCCAAGTTCAGAACTTAGCTACTAGACGCCACCGCTGGCTCTTGGCAACGAACGTAGAAACCCAAGAGCGTTGTTTACTTTCTTAACCTATCCAATTTAGTGTCACACGGCCCAAACAGGTTTCTCGCTGTATAATAGCTTATTGGTTATTAGTAGGGCTCGGATTCGAGCATATTTTCATATTTTTTTCCTGAATAGTACACATTGAAAGAAGCCTTTCGGTGGTATTTTCACCTGTCTGGGACCAACAGAATTGAAATTTATCGAGCATATAAATGCATAAAACCGTGGTTTTCAGAATAGAAGCACATAAATGCATATTCTTGTGGGTTTCGTCTAAATAGTTTGTTTTTCTTCGAATTCTCCTCCGAATTCGGGCCCTGACCATCCTTAAGGTTCGAAAACAGAAATAATTATTGAAAAGCCTATCTGGTGCGAATAATACAACCGCAGGTTCTTAACCTTTAGTGAGGTCGTCCCCGTCATTGAATCTTTTATTGACTGATTGAAGAAAATCATTCAAACCTGAAAACATAGAAAATTTCTTGTTGTACAGACCAATGCAGATCTACTTCATTGACTCGCCTAATTCTGAAGATTTTTTAAATGAACTTTTAAACTGTAACTTTTATAAGAATACTTCTCTTATAGCCTATATAGCCTACTTGAAAAACTTGAATGCGAGTATGTTATTGGTTTTTTCGTTTCACTTTCCTTTCTATAGTTTTTAACTGTGTTTTTCGAGCATATTCTGCATATTTAACTGCATATAATGGGGTTTTCGAGCATATAATGGATTTTTCGAGCATATCTATCGAGCATAAAACACATGGTTTTCGAGCATAGATAGATATTTTATTCAATTAATTCCAAAGAGCCATAGGCTCGTACAGAGGAATTGTACAGTAATATGTGTGTTTACACACCAAGGAAGAAAATTCTGAAGGTAACACAAATTGATGAATAAGGACATAGGCCTATTATAAGGTTGATACCATATCTAAGATTGTTTAGACCAAGGTCCCTTAAAATGATAAGCACTTAAGTTATGTATAAGATTAAATATCCTAACTTATTTGATGTATTAAGATGCATCGAATTTTTCCCACAATACTTCCATAGTTTTCCTCTTAAATACCGACAAAGTTGGTGCACTTTTTACTTCATCAGGAAGTTTATTATATGACTGTGATGCAGAGAACTTGAAACTATTTCTACCATATTTAGAAGAGTGAATGATATATAAGGCTACGTCCTTCGCATGCCTAGTTCCATAAGAATGATTGTCTGAGTTCAAGATGTAGATGTAGCATATCTGGAGATTTTATCGAGCATATCGATCCGAGCCCTAGTTATTAGTAAGGGACTTATTTTTTGGTGAAATAAAACTGTTGATTTCGGTGTTTGACCCTATTTCGGTGGGTATTTCGCTAAATAAATTGTCATAATGATCGATGTTTCTGCTGAAATTTTCCTTATAGTATGGAGTAAATCTAACAAATTATGTGATTTTTCAACTTCTTTGTGATGTGTAGGGTATCGCCGATTGTTATTTTCCGTTTAGAATTATGTTCATTTGCTCCTTTCTTCTTCTTTTTATGTGTTTCTGAATCCCTGCAGTGTTTATCGCACGTGTCTTTTCGTTCCCACTGAATATGAACATTGCAGTGTTTACACATTAGAATCTATCTTGCAGCGTCAAATACATAGAAACCCTCACTGTTGTATTCCTCCGCCGTAGAGAAAACTGTTGTGAATTTAATTTTCGGCATTTTTATACTTAAATGCAGGATGTTTTATAAGTCGCGAACTCGCACTGCTGTATCTACGATCACAACGCCATTTGATGTCATCGATAACAGATATCGATTTTCATCGATAGCCTTAGAGATCGCGGAACTGAATACTACTTCCGGCTATATGGGTATTTGTGTAGAGAGTTTGCAGCACTATCAATCAAATGAGCAGGAAACCACGACGGTCAATTCTTCAATCATTTAAACGTTTATTGGAGAGCTTTTAAGATAATATTTAGCACTTTTCCTGCCAAGTGAAGTATATATCGTGATTATTTGCGCAATTTGCGCAATACATCAGGTTTCGTGATATTTCGAGAGTTCATTTTGCTAAAATACGGTTAAGTACCTAGAAGTTCATATATAGGCAAGAGGAAAGGTATGAAAAAAATTGCGCGTATCGCTATTACCAAAAAATACAGCCCCTAGTCATTAGAGTGGATAGTACGTGATGCTGGACGCACATTTTTTGATACGTAATTAACTTTCCATTGTGGTGATGGATGTCATAATGACCCGAGTGGCACAAGTAATTGGGGAAGGAAAGATGAAAGCAATGGTGTTTGCAGATGATTTGGGGAAACGAGGAGGTACAGGAACAGTTGGACCTGTGGGAAGGAATAATACAAGGATATGGGATGAAATTTAGCATAAATAAGAGTGAGATGGTGATCAAAGCAAGTAAGAAGGAAAGAACCACAACGCGAATAACAATTGGTGGGGAACAGCTGAAGAAAGTGGAGAGTTTCAAGTATCTGGGAAGCCTGATACAAGATAATGGAAGAAACTAGAGAAATAAATGAGCAGGGGAGACAAGCAGCATCATTCCGGAGGAGTGTGAGAAGCATGTTATGGAGCAAGGATGTCCTTCAGAACAGCAAAAGGATCATGTATCGGACGTACTATGTCCCTATCCTGACATATGCCTCGGAGACCTGGGTTATGAAAGGAAGGGAGAAGAGCAAAATACAGGCCAGTGAGATGAGGTTCTTGAGAAGCAGTATTGGAGCTACAAAGATGGACGGAATAAGAAATGAGAGGACCAGAGAATTAATGAAGGAGGAACCATTACAGGATGGTACAGAGAAATCTAGACTTAGATGGTATGGACATGTAAAACGAATGGAGGAGAAGAGGATACTCAGGAGGATACATGTGACGAGGTGGGAAGGAAAGAGACCAAGAGAGAGACCTAAAGACAGGTGGCTGAAGGGGGTGGAAGAAAGCGTGAAGAAGAGAGGAGAAGACTGGACAAGGGTGGAGGCTGAGAGATGGTGGGAATACAGAAGACGTTGGAGAGGCTTGTGTTCCAAACATACCCGGCCAGTGGCTGGAAACTGTGCAAGATGATGAAGAATTTGTCTTACATTCTCAATATACGAGATTTTGTAATTCATCTGACAGTAGTGTCCGCGTGCTGGATGGAGCCCCTCAAGTTTTAGGTTTACTACCCTTAAAAAAATTAAAGTAAAATTACCCAAAACTATTCTATAAATTAATACTACGTTAGGCAGAAAATTGGAAAAGCCATTTTGCCTTGCTTAGCCATAAGTTCTTTATTCTACCAAGCAAACAGTCTGTTTTTCCCCCATTTCTCACCAACCGAGCCGTGATGCTTTGAGCTTTGTCCCATACCAACAACGATCCGAAATGGTGCATTTTTGAACTATTGTGAACCCCGGTTTAAAACTGAGGTAAGTACTATGACACATAACACACAAAAACATTACTGCTGCTGGGAAACAACTGCCCGCGCACCTTTCTTTTCGAAACAAACCAGGTAAAATAACATGACTCTTCCCTTGCACATTTCTCGTTTTAAGCCCTCCCTACACATGCAGGTGCCTTTGAAAAGCAGTGATGCACGCGACGTCAGAGGTTCGATGCTATGCTTGTGTCGTGTTTATCCAAATCGGTTGAGCTCCAGTTTCCGTCTAAACTTTGTTTAAATTTACGAAGTTTGTACTTTGTCACTGCTCATCATACCTGCTTCAAGCTGTTCTGCAGAGTGAAGTTTTTCGGTGATGAGAAGGGTTAAAGACTACCTCCGATCTACGATGGGACAAATTAGGCGGAATCATTGCTGTCTACCAGCCACCTACCTGGAAATGGTTGACAAGCTAGATGACATGCATGTTGCTCAACAGTTTGAAAACAAAGATCAACGGTCTTTTGCTAGACGTTCACAAATATTTTAAGTTGTGTATTCATTATTCTGATTGTATTTTGTATTTTAATTAGAAATGATGAACAAAAATAATCTTTTTTTGTTTGTTTATTAACCAGTTGAGTGCTTTGCCCGTCTATAAACGTCACACAAGAACTTTTACTTTTCAAATTCCCCATTTGCTTTCGAGTGCCGAGTCAATCCCTGGTATGTTCTGCCATCTATTGGGTAGTATATATTACTACTTCAGTTTGGATTTTTGCTTCCGGAAGTAACTATAAGACGATTTTGTAGATGTTTGTCCACTACATCCATCTGAGGTTCATGTGAGATATAAACAGGCATGGTGGAATAAAAAGCAAATTATTTACGCCGCGTTGGGATTTTGGATCAAAGAAAATTAATTTTTGTTTGGATCAAAGAAAATCAATTTTTGTACTAGTAAGGTGCGACAAGTATTACTTGTCTACTGCTTTTAGGAAATAATTTTATTTTGGGTCAGTTACCTAGTGTGGAGATGATGCCAGCACAAAAATTTGATTTTGATTCGTCTCAAAATATAAATTTATATAAACGTAGGATTTTGAATTTACATTTAGATTAATGAAGAACCAAAACCTATAGACATTATTTTAAGCCTATCATCCCACTGCTCTCCCCCATAAACTCAGCACTTAAAAGGTTAATATAGTGTTAGGCTTACATTACCGTTTTAATTCAAGCTTTAAAACCTTAAACTTCTTCCTCGCCTTTTCCTGTTACGCGGGGTTGGCTTTCCTAATCCTGAGGCGCCAGTCATTTCGTTGTAAAGCATCAGCAGATAGACCAAATACTCTCATGTCCCTTTGGACATTCGTCATCCATGTTGTTTGAGGTCTGCCGCTCCCTCTCTTTTGTGTAGTCATGGAAAGGCACTTCTTCACTACATGATTCTCCGGTCTCGCATAACATGTCCATACTACCTTAGCCTGGACTCTAAAAGTTTCTCAGTTATAGGCGCTACTTTGAAACTGCCTCGCACATGTTCATTACGGATTTGAGGGCAACTCCACCCTCCCAATGTAACATATGCATTTCAATGGTATGTAGCTTTTGCTCATGTGCCCTTGTAGTAGCCCATGTTTCACTACCATTGAGTTGGTCTTATGGCAGTTTTATAAACTTTACCCTTCATTCTTATGGGTAGTTTCGGATCACATACAACTCCTGTTAGTTTGCACCATCTGTTCCACCCAGACGTGGCCCTATGGATTATATCGGGGGTTATCGTGCCATCTTCAGCAACGACAGAAACTAGATACTGTATTTAAATTTTGTTACTAAAACCTTAAACAGAACAAAAAAATCATAGGTAGGTAGTTATTGTTGTTTTAAGGGGTGGAACTATGAGGTCATCTGTCTCTAATCATAGTTAGGCAACCGCTGTTTATACATTTTATCCCCCCATGTTCGCAAGGAGTTTTATGCCCTTTTTATACAAATGATTGATTGGGAAGGAATGTGTATTAGGAATTAACATGAGAGATTGGTTTTACCACATATGACCAGTTTAATCCTACTTACTGGTGCACAACAATGTAAAAAAAAAAATCATAATAAAACATTTAAGTAAAAAGTTTAATTCAATTGTTTGGAACAATTCGAGCAAACATAGTGAAACTGAAGAAAAAGAGCTTCTAGGCAATAAAAAATAAAACAATGCAGTGAGATCAAAATAAAACCAGATTCAATACAACTGCAGTATCTTCACAATATTGTGGATCTAATGAGCTATGAATGGATCGTTCCTTCTAGGCAGGTACAGTTTACGAGCACAATGGTGTATGGCCAGAGTAAATGTCTGCGTGTAGCGCATATATATATATATATCGAGTTTGGTCTCTGTATTCTAATGAAGCTGTCAACGTACAAATTGTGGACAGTTAATATGTGACCGATGAGGTGCCGGAACACTGTCAAGAACATGCCATGTCATATTATGTAGACTCGCTCTAAATTTCTCATAATTTTTTTATATATTCCACCTCATCAATACGAACTAATTTTTAACCGTCTGTAAAAACGTTAACATAAAATCTCGTCAGTTTTCCGGTAAATATGGACGTAGAAGGTGATATAATTCTTGCCATGCTCCTCATACGAAGAGAAAGAGACTTCAACGGAAAACAAGATGATTCTGGGTCCATCCATTGGTTTTGGAAAGACAGAATCGAGGACTGTTCTACACTTTATTCGATGATTTACAACAGGATGATGAAAAGTTCTTTACGTACTTTCGCATGTCCAAAAATTCATTTCGAGAGCTTTTAGATGGTATCAGCATCAATATTCGGAAAGAGTACAGAAAACAAGGCAGGAATAAAGGCCCGAGCACACAGCAAAAATTAAATAATAGGAACAAGGGAATAGCAAAATACACAACCGTAAGTAGCGCTACCGTCACGTTACATATGCAGCCTCGTCTGAAACCAACAATATAGTTCCTGGATTCAGGAAGAGAAGCCCTACATTTTGTGGCCTCCACCAGTGGCGAAGTCAACTACACACACCATCTGCTGCGCCACTGCTCTGTGGCGGTAGCTGTGTATGAATGCTCCCATTTATATATACGAAGGCAATAAAAAATAAAACAATGCAGTGAGATCAAAATAAAACCAGATTCAATACAACTGCAGTATCTTCACAATATTGTGGATCTAATGAGGCCAAGGGCAAAACACGCATGCGCGCTGACTCCTGGCATGCCTTGCGCGGCAAAAGCCGCCAGTAGCGTTGTTCCTGTTGCTGTGTGCTGTTGATAGTGTCAGTTCACAATGTTTAAGACAATTAATCAGCCCGCCGATTGTGAAGTAAGGGCAGTGGTACGGTTTCTGTCTGCAAGAAACATTTCTGCGGCAGAACTTCATCGGCAGATTACTGAAGTGTACGGTCCTAACATAATGAGTGACAGTAAAGTGCGCAAGTGGGTGCCTTTAATGAAGGACGGGAAAATGTGCATGATTAACCCCGCTCTGGCAGACCATCAGTGATTTCAGAGGAGTTGGTTCATGCGGTTGACGACAAAATTCGTGAAGATCGACGATTCACTATTTCAAGGACAATGATCAATAAAGCCGCCTACTGCGCTACCCTGACTAAACTTCGACGTGCAATCCAGAATAAGCGACGTGGTCTTTTGTCGTCTGGAGTGTTGTTGTTGCATGACAATGCCAGACCCCGTACTGCGAATGACACGCAAACTCTAATCAAGAAATTTGGATGGGAACAGATGGACGACCCACCGTCCAGTCCGGACTTGGCGTCAAGTGATTTCCACCTGTTCCGCTACCTAAAGGAGTTTCTTGGCTGCAAGCACTTCGACACAGATGATGAAGTGAAAGAAGCTGTTAAAGACTGGTTAGCTTCGCAGGCGGCCGAGTTCTACGACTTAGGCATTCAAAAGCTTGTGGAACGATGTGACAAATGTGTAAATAAGTATGGAAATTATGTAGAAAAATAGAGAAAGGCGTAAGGAATGTCAATAAAACAATTGTTTTGGAAACAATTTTGATTTTGGATGTGTTTTTTTTTTTTTACCGGACCTTAGTTTTGGAATAGCCCTCGTAGTATTTATGAACGGAAGCGCTGCTGAGTGGCCTCGTCTGAAGGGCCCTTATGCTCCAATGTGGACGTAAACTATACAAATAAATAGAAGGAAATTTATCTAATTCCTCACAGTGTACTCTGCATATTTAAGCAATGGTATTTCTATCTCGGGTTATATATTGATCTTACTGTAGTATTTCTGAAACAGCACCTTTAAAGTCTGTTTTCATGGCACTTTACTAGGGTTACAAAAACAAAGATCAACATAATGAACTCATAAAGCATATCACATAATCTTGATACAAAATAAGCCATTATTACACTCAGAAAATAAGATGTACAGTATTATCCTGGAGATTATAAAGTCCTTTTGGTTTATGCCATGTTAAGTATGTTAAAATATACAGAGAACGTTCCTTTGAATAACACAGATCTGCGATGAAAAAAACACAAGGGAAGTGATATCCAAACTTTATGTTCTGTATTTTTCAGTGCTGATTTCGAAAACAGTAATTAAATAGTTCTATCACGTCACGTTTTCTTGGAAAATTGAATTTTTATGAACATTTACCTGAGATTGAACATAATAGAAGAACATCAAGAAGAAGTTTCAAAGGAAAAAGACTACGTACTTAAATAGACACTTCGTTTGTTTTGTATTTTGCTCAGTTTAAAATTTGTTTCGAATATTCATTTGTTCCTCTTGGTCAATCGTCTATTTTATGTTAGTTTCTTCTAGAAACTGCACCATAATTTGATGTAAAAAGTTTAAACTCAAGGGGACTTTTTTTCTCTTTATATTAGCAAAAAAATCAATATCGATTTCACAAAAAAAACCTGATGTAATGGGGAAAAAATGGAGGTCATTTTCGAAATAAGCACACCAAATAACATAAAAATTAGTGAAAATTTATCTTGTATTTTACAAAAACTTAAAATTTGTAGGCCTGTGTTATTAGTAGGATCTTTAAACTTGATACAAGGACCAAGGGCCCGAGAAATTTAAAAAAAAAATCCTTATCTTTTTTTTCCCCCCGTAGATTCTTAGGCCTTTCAGTATTCAGTCTAGTCTGCAATCCTCGGTGAGTGAACGATGCAGATGGTTATTATTGTTTTAAGGGGCAGAACAACAAAGTCATCTACCCATGATGTAGATAATGACGATTGTTAAGAGGTCATCTGCGTCTTGTAAATTGATTAATATACAAATGTTATTTTTTAAATTTAGAGGTAAATGACCAAATAAGAAAATGGTCTAATACAATTCTTTTGCTGGAGCGGGGCCGGCTGCAGGACGCGCGTGCCTTCCGTCAGCCAACCGAGCTTGCACCGCGGATTGCGTGCAGCTGGAAACCATAATAAAGTACATTAATTAATGGTAAATTCACCAGAAAGTCATGAATCAAGAACTTACCTATCCACAGGAGATGTTGAGAGTGTTCTCCTTCAGCTGAAAGACAGGCGTTGTATCGTGTAATAAATTAGCGTTTACTCGTTGTGATTCCCTTCTGTTGTGAGGGATATCTGCTGCCGTATATTGTTCTCCAGCTCCACCAGAGTACGGGTAATTGAGCAGTACACTTTGTATTTTAAATTACCCCACGATAATTAAACATCAAACGGGCTTAGGTTCGTGCTTCAATTAATCACAGTAAACACGCAGGGGGTACAGGAGTAGTTACATAATGTAATGATGTAACTTCCAATGTTACTGTCTTTCAACCGAAGAACATTTTTAGTATCCTCTGTGAAAAGATAAGTTCTAACCTATTAACTGGTGACGTGAGTCATCCAGATTCCCAAGAAATAAAAAAAGCATCTGTGCTTCTTTAATTAAATCTTGCAGCTGTTGTTTATGTTACCTTATTAACTGTGCGCTGACATTTCACACCCTGGTTGATGAAAGTTTAGTGATTTAATGACTTTAATGACCCTGGTTAGCTCGCCTCCGCCTCGCGCCATCCCGCGGCCCGAGTTCGGTTGGCTGGCGGAAGGCGCGCGCGCCCGGCAGTCGGTTGTTGACCCCGCTCCAGCAAAAGAATCTCACTGTATTATTTAATATAAATCGTTTTCAACCCTCAATGGGGTCATCGTCAGCATGGATTGCTTTGCTTTAACTTACATAGGGTATAAAATGAAAACATGTAAAAGATGAACTCTTAAGAATTACAATTCTAATAAAATGGACGTCCCTTATCATTTAAGATGTTGCTCAGATATTAAATTAAGAGATTTGTATGTATATATTATCCTATATAAACAATTATTACTGTCTCGAATTTTCATGTAATGTCAACTGGATTTGGTGCTTGGCACAGTAGGCGAGTGGTTATCACATCTGACTACCAACCCCCATGCTTGCAGGTTCGCTCCTGGCCGTGGTCAGTGATTTTTGAAAGGAGATAAAAATCACGGCACGGATGTCATACGTTGTTGGCATGTTAAAGAACCCATTTGAATTCAGTAGACTGTGTTCATGATGGCAATATTAATCTCCGGATTTTCCGCCAACACAAAGTTCCTCCTTTCTCTACTAGAAAGCGCTATAGTGTCAAGGAGCTTAGATATCTAACTTCTTCGACTTCCATAGCATTCCAAGGAATGACAAAATTCGACATGCAAGCTGCCTCTGGGCGTCAAATAACAAAGCTTGCACCCGGCACCGAGGCCATACGATATAAAAAAAACTGGATTTGGTTGTGAGGTAGTCCTGGTTTAAAGTCTATTGAATCTGTTAATTTGTGAAGTCTACAATTTGAGTTGGATTTTTTGATAATTGTCATTCATTAATTTAGGTAGTTCTTGGTTCATTTTACGTTAAAAATGTTGTCTCGTCTTGTTGTAAGTTCCTTTTTGTAATGGGTGTCTTCTGTTTATGTTGTCTTTATATTATTCCAAGAATGTATTTAAACATGTCCTTTGATGTTGATTTATATCGATAACGTCTCTTCGTTTTCCTAATCTTCTTCTTCGCGAATGGGTCACTTAGGACCACGCGGAATCAACATTTTCTGAGCTTTCCTCCTTGCCCAATAGTTCTTCATTTTCACTGATTGCTGTAATTTCTGTTCCTCCGACCAGGTACGTCGCTGTGGTTTCTTCTCATCTTCCTCAAATCCCCTTGTGTGAACAATTTTCCGGATCATATTTCTATCTTGTAAATTTGGTGAACCCAATTCATTAAGGTACTTGTTTATACCATTTTGGTCTTGTGCGTTTGATTTGCAGAAATTTGTGGATTCGATACGCGAGTCTGGTAGGATTCATTCTTTCCAAATGGCTTAGAAACTGAATTCGTCGCAATCTCATTGTATCAGTTAATTAAGAAACTCTTTTATAAATTTCAGAGTTGGGTTTGGGGTAGTGTATGCCATTTACAATTCTGGGCCCTAAGATTTTCCTCATGATTTTCCTTTCTTTAATCTCTAATTTTTCCTTTAAGGTCTTACGATGTAAACTGAGCGTTTCTGAAGCATATAGAGCTTCAGGTTTAATCACTGTACAGTAATGACGAATTTTGTTGTTCCAGGACAAGCTTTTTTTGTTATAAACATTCTTTGTGTGTTGAAAAGCAATTTCCATTTTCTGAATTCGTGATGCTACAGATTTATTTTCATTGCCATTTTCAGTGATCCGTTCACCTAAGTATTTAAATTCTTTCACTCTTGCAATCTTATTGATACCAATGACAATTTCAGGTGGACCATTCTTAATATTTGTCATAAATTTAGTTTTTTCATAGGAGATTTTTAGTCCTATTTTGGCTGCTTGCTCCTCCAATATAACAAGCTGTTTCTGTGCATCAGCGACGTTTTTGGCAATTAGTGCTAAATCATCAGCAAACGCTAGACAATCTAAGTCAATACCCTTAATCTTTGGGCCCAGGCGGTGAGATGGTGCACCTGCTTTCCTCCATTCTCTGACAACTTTCTCAAGAGCACAATTGAAAAGTAAAGGGGAGAGCCCATCCCCTTGAACGACAACCTGTGTTTATTTCAAACTCATCACTACAACCACCCATAAATTTAACATTAGCCTTCGTTTCAGTTAGTGTATCTTTAATAATATTTCTTGTTTTGTTATCAAGTCCAAATTCTGTTAAAACATTAACAAGTGACATGCGATCTATACTATCATAGGCCTTTTTGAAATCGACAAATGTGATGACATAATTTTTGTTTGTTGTGTTCCGAAAATATGATATAGTATTCTTCAGGTTCAGAATTTGCTCAGCACAGGATCTCCCCTTTCTGAATCCACCTTGGTATTCACCAATTCTTTGGTCAAGTTGACTCTCTGCACGGTTGAGTAGAATTTTCTAGAGAATTTTATATGTGACTTGAAGAAGGGAAACACCTCTATAATTGTTCGGATCAGACCTGCTTCCTTTTTTTTTATGTATGGGGTGTATTATTGCCATCTTCCAATCCTTTGGTATTTTTTCAGTTTGCCAGATGTCCAGCATAATGTCGTGAAGTTTTTTGATGAAATTTTCCCCTGCATTTTTCCAAAGTTCTGCAGTTATTTGATCTTCTCCTGTGGCCTTGTTATTTTTTTAGTGATTGAATTGTTTCTCTAATTTCCTGAACTGTTGGTGGGGATGAATCTTGATTAATTCGGTTAGAAGTGAACTGAAACTTTTCCAGAGGGCTTTCACTATTAAGTAATTTAGAAAAGTATGCTGCGAGGATTTTGCAGTTAGCATCAGTGGTATAAGCCATATAAATTAAACAGATTACTGTAATTATAACAATAGACAAAAATGTATGATTTATGAAGGGGACAACAATAATAATAGAAACGTTCTTTGAGTGACTTAGTACTGGATAATTTGCTCAGGGCAGGGAGGTTGGAGATCTGCACAAACCAGGACTGACAACTCATAACTAACAAAGTTATGAATTGTGTAGTTTCCAACACACACAACTGAATATCCTTCCATTGTCTTCAACACAGCTTAAACTCCCAAGACTTTATTAATGTCCAGAATTCTGCTCCATTGTAGCCTTAATAAAAGTAATACACAACCCTGTTTTTCAAGATCTTTCACTTTACGGCTGATATATTATGTTAATAACAATAACTTAATGCATTAAAACGGAGACATTAATATTATTATTATTATTACAATGATAATTTTTCTTTGGTCCAAGCAAAATACAATATCTTTCATGAATTTAAATGTAAATACCAATGTAAAAACCTGTTTTTAGAATCACACTCTTTTTGTCTTTTATACATTTCTGCTTCGGACAGTTTTACTCACTCGATCACTTTCTTCTGTTCGACATGTACAAACTATGTTCGTATACTCGTTGTGCAATAAACACTGTCACTTACTAACGACTCACAGTACTCTCTTATTCACTTATTGTTCCAAGAACAACATTCATGTAACACCTTAAAAGGCCCTCTCCAACAAAATGCATATACACATACTCAGTAGCGATATTATAAGATCGGGCCCACAAAAATAGGAAATTAAAAAAAAATCAAATCAAATGGAAAGTAGTTTTGTAATAATAATAAAACAAAGAATAGTTACAATATTTTGAATACACCACAGTACATTTTTTAGCCTACTTTTCACATTTTGCAAAAAATGAGGGAAAAATGAGATCGATCCGGGAAAATGTGTGTCTGTCTGTGTCCCTCCCATATCAACTCCTAAACGGCTGCAGCAATCGAAACCAAATTTAGATGAGTAAAGATGTATACCGGAATATCTCAAGCCCATATTTGAAAACGATGTCAGTGCTACCAACTGCTGAAAAAACGCACTAGAAATTTGAGCTCCATGTTGGATATCTTGGAAGGTATGCATGGGAGCTATTCCAAAATTGGCACACATGTAGAAAGATAATACCATTTCAGTTTAATTTCCAGGAGTACATACATGCCAGTGTTGCCAAAATAATTTTAAGACTTCTGATAGGTCCAATTTTTAAATGCATATAACTTCGACATTAACAATTGGATTTCAACCAAATATAGCCACCAGGGCTGCCAACGGTTGATAATTGCTCTCTCTTTTTTTAAAATCCAAATACCAATATATCAAGAAAGGATGCAAGCCGACAGCTTTAAACTATGCACACGTATAGTACCTGACATTTTAGAATAATTTGGAGTAATTTATATACGTCAGTTCTACCAACATGACTCTAAGCCTGCTGATAGGACCAATTTTTAAATACATGTAACTTCTATACTGTCAGTTGGATTTCATCCAAATTTCGTATGTGCTATGTGTAACATAACAGATATGACTATAAGTATTCTTAAGAGCAATCAGGGCTGACAACTGTTAATAAATGCTGTCTATATTTTTTTAACCTAATATTCTAGATAGGTTCATATACTGTAGATTAATCATTGGCATGAATCTTAATTTTAAGAAAAGTAGGCTCTTTAGTTCATCATGGAACTACTTGTTTAATAATATGAAAGAAACTTTCAAGTCCCCTTGTAGAAGAATATTATGTAAACTATGAAATATTAAAAAAAGAGAATTATAAATTAGTTTAAAAAGTATAATTATTAAATAATTAATTAAATTTAAAGAAATTGATAGCACGGGACCCTGGGCGGTCGCCCTCCTCGCCCTCCCCTGCACATACTTATAAATCTCATATAGTAGAGTCCCGAAAACTTGACATGTTTTCCACAGTAAATAAACCATAAAATTAGTCGGTACTTACATTGCTTGAACAATATGATTAAGGCCTGTCATTTTTGGAACCAACTGTTCATAACAACGTTTCTGCTAATTAATTAAAATGCTCTGCCAATCAATACAAATTCTGTTTAAATGTTGGTACATGTTTCGATATACGATATCTTCTTCAGCGTTTATCATCATCATCATCGATCCTCCACTCCAGCAGTAGAGTGCTACTGAGCGGGTGACAGTACGGTAATTTTTAAAATTTTAGACGATCTTTCATCCTGCGGGTTGCTGATAACTCCCGTTGTTCGGCATTTCGTCC
The DNA here is from genome assembly GCA_946902985.2 of Meconema thalassinum. Lineage (NCBI taxonomy): Eukaryota > Metazoa > Arthropoda > Insecta > Orthoptera > Tettigoniidae > Meconema > Meconema thalassinum. Next base: position 81,121,306 of record OX336398.1, read on the forward strand.
ACGCAGCATTAATTCTAATTTACTAATTAATTTATATGGTTTCCATTCATAGTTTTGGTGTCAGTTCAAAAAAAAGGAAGCTTGTAGTTTAACGTGACCGTTCATCTGTAGATTATAAGCCACGGGACCTCCTTTTTACGTGGAATCCGAACCACAGGACATGGCATTTCACTTCGAAAATCTCACATGTACTGACCGGGAGTCGAACCCGGACCGCCTTGGTGAGAGGCATACAGCTAGACCGCTGAGCCACCACGCCCCCGGTGTCAGTTCAAATCCCATAACTATTCATTTATTAATTAATTTAATTACCGTATTATGTTGTTATTACTGCAAGAACTTCAAGAGGAGAAAGCCAACATCTGGAGGGATTTCTAGCCGACAGATGCCATGATGACCTCTGAGTGGAGGAATTCTATGTATGAACTTCGCCATTTCATGACACGTTTCGCTGTTCATGGTTTTCATTTCAAGCTGTGCAGCAAGAAGGTCTACCATAACCAAGACGAGAACTGTAGGTGTGAATTGTGTGGATGATGATAATTGTTGTTTTAAGGGGCCTAACATCTAAGTTATCGGCCCCGTGAATTGTGTGGAAAGTCGTGTGAAAGATATCACGCAAAAGTTTGTAGTAAGAGAACAGTGACATTAACAGAATTCTGTACATGACTTCATTGTGTGCAATTTTAATTATTATTGTATTTGACCATTGGTTGCAATAAATATCATTAATTATGTTATGATATCTGAAGTGGAGTTCTGTAATACTTCATATCTCAAGAGATGAGATGATTTATGATTGCACAATTATATGATTTTGATTAGAGAGGGCCTTTAATAAGCAACAAGTGGGTTAAGAAAATTATCAAGTTATGTACAATTAATAAACTAAATAATATGTATGACGACAAATTAATAACATACACTGTTACCACTTCATTCTGTCTTTCTTCACAAAGAAATGAAGAAATAAATTACTGCACGATAGTAAATATTTGGAAGGAAGGTGGACCATGAATAGTGAAATTTCATTGGTACAATATCAGTAAATCAGACAATATCCATATTTCTTTACATACATGGGTTGGTTTTTTTTAGTTTTGGCACCTTAGTTATTTATAACTGGATTAATAACTCACTTAGATGGTTCCAAGTTTCACAGGCCCTCGATGTAGTCCCCACCATTGTGTACAACGTGTTCACAGCGGTGCGGAAGTCGTTGGATCCCGTTGGCACTGCCCAATCTATTGATGGTACGAAGAGAGTGCTCGGCAGCCTGCTCCCCGCGCATTGTCATCTTCATCTTCGGGATGAGATCATAGTCGCAGGGACTGATGTCGGGAGAATATGGGGGGTGATAGAGGACCTCCCAGCCCCAGCGATCCAACAATGCCGACACAACGCCTGCTGTGTGTGCCCTAGCATTGTCATGCAGAAAGATGGGTGGTGTAACCATGTGGTGGCGCCGTTTCCTTCTCAGAGCTCTTCGGAGATGGTCTTGCAGAAACGAACAATAGTACGCCGCATTAACGGTTTGCCCTCGGGGAACAGTATGGCAGAGCTTCCGTACCATTGAAGATATTAAGCAGGCTGCCTAGCGCTCTCTTCGTACCATCAATAGTTTGGGCAGTGCCAACGGGATCCAACGACTTCCGCATCGCTGGGAACACGTTGTGCGCAACAGTGGGGACTACATCGAGGGCCTGTGAAACTTGGAACCATCTAAGTGAGTTATTAATCCAGTTATAACTAAGGTGCCAAAACTAAAAAACCAACCCATGTATAGACAGCTAATTCAGAGTTTGTGGCCCTTATCCGAATACAAGTTTTGGTACAGACTGTACTTCAGTCACATCGGGGCGAGGAATGTAGCTGACGAGCTCTATTTGTGTTATGATCGCTTAAAAGATAAAAATGTTAGAAGTTGTTAAAGAAAGTGGGAATAGGAAGCACGTAATACAGATACAGCAAAGAATTCCGCAATCCAAATTAAATTAGTTTCTCAAGAAAGCTTGTGAAATTGAAAGTCTTCGTAGTCTCCAGTAATAAGCACACGCGAATTCAAGGCGGGAAACAGGTAGTCCATATTTTTATACAGTATATACATTTTTTTCCCCTTCAGACCGCTGAAAAACTTGACACTCTTTCAAGAAAAGAGAAATTGGCACTTCAAATATGTCCAATGTCAAATATTGATAGTCATTGCAGAGACAGATGCTTAAAAAACAGTACGAACTTTGAATGAATTCGATGTTTCACATATTAAGAAAGTTATAGCGATATTTCACTCTCAAAGAAGGAAAAAACAATCCTCCCTCTTGGTCCGATTTTGCCTATTAACGAACTCGGCCGAGATCCTCAATCTTATGTATAAATTTGAAAGTGATTGGTGCAAAATGACGGTAGTTATTGTATCCATGAGAAAGTGATATAAATTCTATATAAACTTTTGAACTGATGGTGGTTTTGTGGTCTAGGGGATGTGAAATGGGAAGATATGTCCAACTCTTCTGGAAGTCGTAACATGGTACGCATTGCAATAGGCAGCTTTCTAATAAAATCTACCTAAAACCTCAAATTAGCATGGTAATTGAGAAATGGGATGAAATTGGGATACACACTCCCTTTTGATAAACAAAGAAAACTTCTAATCTGCTTACGATTTTAAGGTATACTTTCGCTAATTTTCTTAACCCACTTTGCTATTTTCACACTGGGTATTGACACAACTCCTCATTGATATGGAATGGGAGAGTTTCCATAACCACAACAAATGTCTTGTGATGTTTTCTCTCATCAGCAACCACACAAATTAATAGAAAAAAAAAAGAACCATTATAAACAATATAACTAAAAAAATTACATAAGAAAACAAATTATATACAATAAATTAACAAATGATCTTTTTACATTTACATATAAACACCCTACTTGGACACCATAATCGATGCGATCTTCATATTCAATTGTTTGGTCTCAACATCGATTAGTATTATATTCAATATTTTCCCACTTTTCAATACAATTTTCTTTCTTCGGTTACACTATTTGTAGTACATGTTTCGGTCTGTTTGGCCTTCTTCAGCTACATACATTTTTGTACCATTAATAAAACATTTGTTTTTGCATTGAAGCCAATGCGGGAACAAACGTCTATGTTACATTTCTTACTTATTGAGAGAAACAGCAATAAAGATGACTGTTGTCCGCGGGACAGGGCTACGCGGTAAGACGTAACATTAAGACTATTGTTCCGTAAACCAATACATTATAGTGCACGCTCTCACTCACTCATAATGAAAGCGTACAGAATAGAATAGCTCTATTTTAAGTTTAATGTTATTCAGGGGCGGATCTAGGGGAGGGAGACTGCCCAGGGCCCCGCGGTCCGGGGGCCCCGCGCCATGGATTGTTTTAAATTTAATTGATTAATTATTAAGTATACTTTTCGAACTAATTTATAAATCATATTCTTTTCTCAGTGCAGCTATGACCTCCCGCGACCGTTTAGCAAATTTAGATTTCAGTGAAATAATAGAAGACTTCAGCCGGGAAAAAAGTCGCAAAGTAATATTTTAATATTTCATAGTTTATATAAACTTTTTCAAGGGGACTTAAACGTTTCTTTCACATTAATAAAAAAAATGTACTGTAGTGTATTCAAAATATTGTAACTATTCTTAATTTTATTATTATTACAAAACTATTTTCCATTTGATTTGATTTTTTAAAATTTCTGATTGTTCTGGGCCCCACCTTATCATATCGCCCAGGGCCCCGCAAGGCCTGGATCCGCCACTGATGTTCTTGTTTGAACCTACTTATAATGTATTAGTCAGTGAAAACAAAGTTCCTTTAAAGGTAAAACGCGAATGAACGTGTTTCTTTGCCGTGGTAAAGGTATTTTTATTAAGTTTCAAAATACAACTAAGGTGCTTTTCCTTTTTGTCTCTACACAATAATTTGCACTAATAAGCTTAGTAATACACAGCTGATAACACCAGAATAGCCTCCTGACTAGAATGTGTTCATTATGAGCATTCACTTCGAAACAGTATTGCCGCATTCGAGCGGGAAGCGATGTAAACAGACTTTTGTTCCGATATTTTTAAAGAGCATTTCGCTTCACAATTTCCGGAATACTGAAGCCATCTGTCGAGATATGCTCGAACTGCTTGCAAATACGTATTCAGAAAACAACATAGATGTTAGTTCCGTGAATATCTCAAATTACACAAAATGTAACATAGACATTTGCTCAAGCATATGCTTCATATGCACATTTAGACTCTATAAATTGCCTTACAATGATAAAGAAGAATAAAAATTTACAAAAATTTTAAAAAGGTTAAAACTTATAATATAGATTTGGAATGTTATTCCATGTCTAAAAGCAGTGCCATTGGTTCCTAATGTGATGAGGGTAAAATTGTTTAATAAGCCTCATATCGAGATTTGTCTTAATAATAAAATAATAATAATAAAACTATTTATGCAGCACAGGTTCAATTACAGCAAACAGACCCAAACATGTATTACCAATAGTGTTAAAGGAAAAAAAATGTATTGAAAAGAGGGAAAAGAGTGAATATAATCAACAAATCAATACGGACAAAGAATGAGTTATGTTATACAGTAGAAATACATTGATTAGTATAACTTCATGAAAACCAAATATACAAGAAAACTTATAATACATTGTACTGTGGCATTAAGTAATTTCTGTTCCACATAAACAATAATATCTCGGTCTATGACATTCATACACATATTTCAAAATGAATAGAAGTTGATCGGATTTAGATGACGGCATTAATGACCAAGGAGCCTTTTCATCTTTTTTTGGAAACAAAAGTGCGCAGTGCGATCGAGTCAGCACGGCTAAATTCACAGAAATACCCTTGCCAAGAGAGTTAGAAACTGCTGGATTGGCTCAGTTGAGGACATGTGTTTGACGTCCGCATTCGTGAGACATTTTAACTCTCTACCCTTTGTCTCTTTGATAGGCATTCTAGAGCAAGATTAGAGAGTATGTTTTTAGCTTATAAGGGAGAGAATGTAGTCTATGGTAAGATTAAAATAATGCTATTGGTTTTACGTCCCTTTTAACTACTGCGGCTTTTAGAGACGCCGGGGTGCCGGAATTTTGCCCCGAAGGGGATCTTTAACGTGCCAGTAAATCTACTGACACGGCTCCCTCGCATTTGCGCACCCTCAAATGCCAGCTGACTGTGCCAGGATACGAACCTGCAACCTTGGGCTCAGCAAGCGGGAACGTTACCGCTGAGCCACGCAGCCAGCCTCTATGGTAAGATGCTTGTGGTGATGGCCAATTTGACAATTCTTGTTAAGTTAATAATAATGGGAGAAAATATTCAATTGCAGAAAGAGGGGATATTTTGCCAGATGACATTTTCAGCCAAATGTTGAGTGTTTTATGAAGCTACAGTCATAGATACTATTAACGTACTGCATGAGATCGTTTTATTCTAATCTTTAAATAAATTACATTATCATACCTGCCAACTTCCCAGATGACCTTCCGTAAAAATATGCAGTAAAACACGACAAAATGCCTATTATTTTCTTCCTTTCCGAGTTCTGCAGCATTAACATAAAATGCTACATGTAACTGATTTTTAAGATGACGCAGACTATAATCACCATGTTTGATGTGATGGGGGACAAATGGTTAAGTTAGATTGTTAGTAACTTATTTAAGATGCTGTGGACTATAATCACCATGTTTGTAGTGATGGAGAACAAAATGGTAAGGTTACATTGTTAGTAACTTATTTAAGATGGTGTAGACTATAATCAGCATGTCTGTAGTGATGGGGGACAAAATAGTAAGGTTACATTGTTAGTAACTTATTTAAGGTGAAACGGACCATAATCACCATGTTTGTAGTGATGGACAAATGGTAAAGTTACATTGTTAGTAACTTATTTAAGGTGACGCGGACTATAATCACCATGTTTGAAGTGATTTGAAAATTTCAACTGTTTTCATAGTCTTTTTGAACATATTTTAAATGATAGTTTTATCGCAATTTTGCCATTGGGGATTATGTCCCCAATTGCAAATAAATCTACCTGTCTAGCAGAAAAGGCTCTTTACTCATTATGACGTACTGTAAATCTCATCAAATTCTACTAAATGACGCTGTGCTGTTATTGAGAAAAGGGATGAGCTATACAAAAGAAATAAACACAGAGAAGCGACTTATGAACTTAACATTAAAAAAATAAATCAGAGAGCTTTCTTGAAATACTCCCAAACAAGGCATGGAGAGCATCCAACCAGTCTAGTTAACGCTACACTACCAAGTCTAGCTATAAATGGATTCACTTTTAGTCAGAGTAATCAAAAGCTAATCACTAGAATGTGTGTTGTTTATTCTTAGAAGAAAATTTGTCACCCGAGACGATGGTTCCAACATAGATAGTTACTTTTGTAACCATCGTAAAATCACACCGCAATAACATAATAGAAGATCAATATAATAATAAACTATAAAAATCCCTCTCGGCATGCCGGAAGGCAGAGCTAGATTTTGCCGGGCAAAAAAAAATAATTCGAATTCACTAAATTTGCCAATTGTTGTATACCTACAAACATTCCACATGATTAGCAAAACCGAAGCCCATCTTCTTATTCAGGGTGTATCTTAATTATACCGACAAAAAAATCAGGGACGCTCTGCGTGTTATGTAAAAGACAATGCCGCAATCGGATTGGCGGAGGAAATTTTTCCCTCCGAGAAAATGAGGTTACTTTGTTACTTCCGGGCGCGCGATTCAAATCTACGAACTCGCCGTATCTGCTGAGCTAGAGAGCAAGCCACTGGCCACCGCTGTGCTTCAAGCAAGGGAAGGGAGTGTGATAGAAGGTGACAGAGATATGCTGGCGGGCATGCGCAAGTTTCCTCGATCGCCTCGGCCCGCCAGCATATCTCTGTCTCCTTCTATCACACTCCCTTCCCTTGCTTGAAGCACAGCAGTGGCCAGTGGCTTGCTGCCTCAGCAAATACGGCGAGTTCGTAGATTTGAATCGCGCGCCCGGAAGTAACAAAGTAACCTCATTTTCTCGGAGGGAAAATTTTTCTCCACCAATCCGATTGCGGCATCGTCTTTTTCATAACATGCAGAGCGTCCCTGATTTTTTTTGTCGGTATAATTAAGATACACCCTGTATATCGGAAAACATTTTGCTCACCCCTTGACATAAGGGTGGGTTATATAAAAAATTCTTTCAGATAAAAGTTTTATCTGGGGCAAAATTTCAGTACCCCAACGTATAACGAAATTGGGCTCATAAACAGTTTCGTTTATGAGTTACCTCATTTCTAACGAAAATGGGCTCTTGGTCTGTTTCGTTAAGAAGTTACCCCATCTTTAACGAGATTAAAAGCCACAGTAGTTAAAAGGGATGTTAAACCAATAACTGTATTATTATTTTCCAGACCAAGGCGCTGCCTCACTATCAGATAGCTACTTAATTGTCCTCATGAGGGCCTCACATCATTTTTATAAAATCGCTGACGGAGCCGGGAGTCAGGCGTGCAACCCTAACATCATGCGGCCAGCGACTTTTTGACTACCCTCCACATAATGAAACATTTATAGCTAGACTTAGTAGGCCTACCTTCTATAATGCCACGGATAGGAGAGACCCCACACATGGTGCTGCTCTCAAAGCACATCATTTACACATTGTACCATATATACAAAACAGTGAAGGAAGGTTAATATAATACATATATAGAGAGCAACAATTGTTTCCATACCCTAGGAATCAGTCAGTCTCAAATTGCTGGGCATTTAGAAGGATCAAACGATTAATGGCTTCACTTCCCCTAATTTTTAAGGGGATTGCAACTCTTTTTTTGAAGACATTTTGTGTGTCCAGGGGCACCTGCTTACTACAGTAAATGAACGGTATCCTGTAAGGTTCTTACAACAATAACTGTTATATTCAAGCTTATTTCCACTTTTTAGTACAATATTATTTTTTCCCCTTAACACTAGTGGTAGAACATGTTTCGATCCACTGTAGCAATCTCTTATACATAAAAGTATAATACAATAAAAATTATTTTGCAACATATTAGCCTACACAAGTTTAAAAAAAACATTGTAAAACTTAAAAAATAAACTTAAAATATATTTTTGGAACGTTATTCCAAAAAAAAAAAATATTAAAAGGATATATATACAGTCATACTTCAATATGTCAAAGTTCTTTCAGAGATTGAAATGACTTCGAGTTATCAAAAATTCGAGATATAAAAATAAATGACAAAGACGTTCTATTATCATAAATAAGAACAAACTGAGAACCAGTTTAATCCATTCAACGAATGGAAAGGAGAGTGGACTCTCAATACTGACCACCTGCTTTGGCCTCTACTTTCCAAAAACAGTCCAGTTCCAGGATTTCACCTCCCAAGGAGGGCATTGACTGCTCTAAATAGGATCCGCACAAATACCGGAATCTGCGCAGAGTCCTTGTTCAGATGGGGCAAAGTTCCGTCCCCCCAGTGTGACTGCGGTGCTCCTTCCCAGTCTATACAACACATTGCATTCGAGTGCAGACTGCGGGCCTATGAAGGTGATCCACTGGACTTTATTCAGGCCACACCTTCTGTGATACTGTGGCTGGATAGTTTGGACTTAAAAGTATAGATATGTTGCTGTTTCTTGTCATGTGTATTTATGTATATATTGTATATAGTACTTTCTGTCATCTTTCAATCTTGTTTCTGCATGCAAAAGTCATACGATAAATAAATAAGAACAAACAAGTTATCTAGGGCACAAAAATTAACATGGGAAACTTACAAAACAAAAGCTTATCAATTAATGCAAAAATTAAACATTACAATACAGTCATAAAACCGGTAGCCACATACCCAGCAGAGACATTATTCCATTTAAATGAACATTCTAAAACCGACAGATTACAAAAGATCGAAAGGCAAATTGGAAGAACTCGTATCAATAAAGAATATAAAAAAGATGGGCAATGGCAATTAATACCTAACAATATTGTCTATAACAACCTAGAGCCCATTACTGATACCATGCGAAAGAAAAGACTAGGATTCTTTGGGCACATCATGAGGATGCCAGATTCACGTCTTCTAAAACAACTAGTACAGTACAATCTTGCTTCAAAAAACACAACAACTGGATGCCGATGGTTAAAAGAAATCAGAGAGGACTTAAAAGAAATTGGCCCAACAACAGAAGATGCTACAAATAAGAAAAGTTTAACTACACCACTCAAAAATATGACTCTTCATTTATCACTCACAAAAAAGAAAATTCCAACAAGAATATTTTTCGCCCAAGAAAGGGCAAGACGATCAACATTACGTATGAAGAAGTACTGGTAGGACTGGAAGGCTCTTACAGTTCCTACAAGTCGACGAACTAATGGATGGTTAAAGTGATCCTTTGTGGTCTCAAAAGAAGAAGAAGAAGAAATACCTAATTACTCAACTGTTGCTACTGTTGTTAGCTGGCTTTACCAACTTGCAGGTTCGCTCCTGGCCGTGGTAAGTGATTTTTGAAAGGCGGCAAAAATACGATACGCATGTCATACGATGTTGGTATGTCAAAGAACCCATTTGATTTCAGTAGGCTGAGTTCATAATGGCAAAATTAAACTCGGGAGTTTCCGCCAACACAAAGTTCCTCATTTCTCTACTAGAAAGCGCTATAGTGTTCAAGGAACTTAGATATCTAACATCTAACCTCCTTGACTTTCATGAAGAACAACGAAATTCGACATGCAAGCGACCCTCTGGGTGTCAAATAACAAAGCTTGCACCCGGCTTCCGAGGCCATACGATATTATTATTATTATTATTATTACCACCCACTTACTCCCACTGTCTGAGGTGAATATTGACCTCAACCCATCTTCCAACCTTAAGTAGCATATTTATTTATTTATCGTATGGCTTTTAAGGCCGGGAGTGTCCGAGGACATTTTCGGCACGCCAGAGGCTGTAGCTGCTTCTAGCGGACTCCCCTAGGGTGAGCTACAAGTTCCGTTCAATTTCAAGTAGTTCCAACTTTCGCTACCAGATATCAACGATACCCAGTGGTGAACGTTGGAACTTTGATAGAGCGTTCCGACGAAATATAACCTAACAATTTAGCTTCACACAAGTTTTGGCTGTGGAAGAATCCTTAACATGCCATAAATCCATGACATGGGACCGCCGGCTTTACTTCCCCTCCGAAGGAAGGCATACTAAAGGATTTTTAACGCTTTTAAAAAATCCGACGACTTCGGCCGGGTTTGAACACGCTATATTGGGCACAGCAGTTCAGCATGCTACCAACTACACCACCGAAGCCGCTTTAAATGAAATTCACATGAAGTTAGAAAAATTTCAAAAATAATAAATATATACTAGATATTTAATATCCAATGAGTTGTTTCAGCTACTATGTCGTCTTGTCCATAATATGTTATTATTACGGTACCAAGAGGTTGCTCAGCTCTTGACCATTTGGCGAGATTTCCTTTGTCCCCGCGGTAGGTCGCGGAGAAATGTATGCGATGTTACGCGATCGTCACCGAATTCTGTCTTCGCAGTCAAATGCGGAGAAATATAGAGATGTTACACGATCGGCGCTGGTCTCAGTTGTTTGGTGAGCTTCCCGTAGTTTTCACGATAGAACACGGAGAAAAATCGCGATTTAGATCATCAGCGTCACTTTTACTCATTCGACGAGATTTCCATTGTCCTTGAGTTCGGGCATAAGAAAATATAGCATTATTACGCAATGCGGAGAAATATTGCGATGTATCGCAATCGCTGCCGCTCTCGGCCGTTTTACGTTGTCCTCGAGATATTATGCAAACGTCGCCGCACCCGGCCGTTCAACGATTGTCTGCCTGTCTATCTGTCCTGATAGAATGGCGGAGGCAAGCTCAAGGTAGGGCATGGTTAAAATTCATGCGTAGTTATGAACATGTTGTTCGGTCGGCGCCGTGATTCCTTTGTCCCTATGCTGTAGTTGGGAGTTCATGAGTTCAGGGTGGATCACGAGGAGGATTTAGTATTTCGATGCTACGTAGGCTGCCATTTTTAAGTGGGTTGATGCACTTCTCGCTCCCCGCACGCTTTTAAGTATACGGTCATGGGAAAAGTGACAAGTAGGTTTCGTGATGGGTGCCCCGTGATGGGTGCCCAATCACCTTTGACAGGATTCCCGCAGTCCTCGTGGTCACAAGTTCACGATAGGGGACGGGTTTTATGATTTTACGCAACTGACGTCGATCTCGGTCCGTTTGACGAGATTCCCGCAGGCAAGTCTTGCGGTCAGCCAGCCGTCTTGAGGATGCGATTTTGGAGGATGAACGTTCGAAGTAGGTACGGTATCGAATATTACGAATTGTTCTGAGAGGATTGCACAAATAATACGACAAGAGGGCAAGTTTTATTTCGACTGAGAACCACGAATTATCAGCAAGTTATCGAAATAATCTGTTAGATTATATATCCGATGGAACGAAAGTTCGAAGGAAAAATCGACTTATAACGGAATTTCGAATTAACCATACTGAATGTCGCAAATTTACTTGACATATTTTTAAAATAAGTTATATGTATTTCGAAGATTTTTCGCAGTTTTTTCGAAACGGTAACAATTCGCAAGATTGCGACATTAAATTGTTTCGCATTATTTCTGGACTTCAATTTGACATAGTTTCCAAATAACAGAAATGAGAGATTTCTTTTTAGTTTCAGAAGTATTCGCGAATAAACATCTCGCGAAAAGTCAGGTTTCCTAATACAGTAACACAGAAAAATATTTCACACGAAATTAAGACTTCTTGATGCCTAAAATATACGTTAAACCGATGTATACCGCTCAAGGTATCCTCGGTATGTATTTCCTTGAGGTCGGGCACGGAGACATATAGCTTAGTATTATGCAATAGGCACGGCGCCGCTTGCGTGAAACTCGCAATCTCTGAGCCTAGCGGCGCGAGTTTAAATGATTCAACCCGCCTTCAGAAAATTTTCGTTACCCGTTTGTAAAATTCGTTACTTTTTCGTTACCCATTTGTAAAATTCGTTACTTTCGTTACCGGTAGACACCCTGATAGAGCATTCCAACAAAATCTAACCTAGAAATTTAGCTTCACACAAGTTTAGTCTGTGGAAGGTTCTTTTACATGCCATAAATCTATGACATGGGACCGCCGGCTTTACTTCCCCTCCGAAAGAAGGCATACTGAAGGATTTTAACGCTCTTAAACAATCCGACGACTTCGGCCGGGTTTGAACCCATTTTCTTGGGCACAGCAGTTCAGCATGCTACCAACTACGCCACAGAAGCCGCATAAATGCATAATAAGCTGCTAACAGAAATACACGGTTCAGGAGCCCTACACAACTGAATCCATATTGTAATTCCCATGTCACATCTAAAGAATGTAATTCAACTGCATTTTCACCCCAACTTCGGAGTAAAGACGCATATTTTATGTCTGGGGAACAAACCATCATTATTGAGTTTTCGAAATATCCAAATAATAGAACTCCGAATTATAGAAAATAACTGACATACAAATTGTGTAGAATGTCACCGTGAAATTAAAATTACTTCGAGATATAGATTTTCGAGTTATAGAAGTTCAACTGTATTATATATATTTATTTTAAGTGTATTTTTTAGTTTTTAAGTGGAAAAAAGCTTGAATATAATCAACAAATCAATACGAGCAAATTATGACTTATGTCAAATACAATTATAACTAACGTAAAATTCTTAAAGATATGATTAGTTGCATGTCATGCTCTTAAAATATACCAGCATCGTTCGATCAAATTAAAACACTCGCCCTTTTATGCCATAAAATAATCATACAAATAACTTTAAAATATACAAGTACTTACAAGTCAAATACCAACAAAACCATCTATAGGCAGTGATATCTGTATTAGTCCTCCTCTGACCAGCTTTAAATTAACATGATCATCATTAAATCCAGCAAAATCTTGTAGTTTTTTGCCGTTTCTCTTACGGGGTTTTGCCCAAGTGCATCAGGTCACGCTCTTTGTACACCCTGTGCACTAGACAAAACTCCGCAAAAAGAAGATTTGCTAGTTTTTAATTACATGGCCATGAACCTCATTATTCAAATAAGCATGGATATGATCTCCCAATTCAAATCTTTCAAGGCGATGATATGAAGAAGAAGGTTATAAGCTCGTGGCACACAAATACGAATTGCTATGCAACACTTACGCCATTAAAGTTTGATCAATTGGTTCCTCAGTTTAGGGGCTGCGACAACACGGTCATGTAGCCCCGTGTACTTTGGGTGTGTGTAGAATCTGTCTGATAACCAGTGTTAATTTTGATGGTGGTATTATTGTGTGTAATCTGTAATCAGGTAAGAACTGCAGATGATCAATTTCAAGTAGTTCCTACTCTTGCTACCAAATGCTGCTAATGACACCTAGCTATGAACTTGGCTACTAAATGCCACCGCAACCGGCACCTGGCGGCGAACGTTGGAAGTTAATAGAGCGTTAATCAAATCTGACCTACAAATTAAGCTTCACACAATTGTAGTTAGTGGAAGGTTCTCTTACATGCCATAAATCTATGACATTGGCCTGCCGGCTTTACTCCTCTCCGAAGAAAGGCATACTGAGGGAACACTTTTATAAAAATCCGACGACTTTGGCCAGGTTTAAACCCGCGATCATGGGCATAGAAACTCAGCATGCTACCAACTACGCCACCAAAACCGCCGCCATTAGAGTTTAAAAAAATAGCGAAGTTCACAGCTAGGTGTCGTGAACAGTAGCATTTGGTAGCGAAAGTAGGAACTACTTGAAATTATTGTCTGCAATCCTTACTTGAATTAAAAACAGATAACACACACTAATACAGTCATCACAATTAACACAGGTTATCAGACAGATTCTACACACACCCAAAGTCATCATCATCATCATCTTGCACAGTTTCCAGCCACTGGCCGGGTCTGTTTGGAACACAAGCCTCTCCAATGTCTTCTGTCTACCCACCATCTCTCAGCCTCCACCCTTGTCCAGTCTTCTCCTCTCTTCTTCACGCTTTCTTCCACCCCCCTTCAGCCACCTGTCTCTCGGTCTTCCTCTCGGTCTCTTTCCTTCCCACTTCGTCTCATGTACTCTCCTGGGTATCCTCTTCTCCTCCATTCGTTTTACATGTCCATACACCCAAAGTACACGGGGCTACATGACCGTGTTGTCGCAGCCCCTAAACTAAGGAACCAATCAACCTTCTTTGAACTTTAATATTCTCCACATAATCGTCGCGCCTTGCTTTTCTTCCATGAATTTTTGGTTAAAAATACACGACAATTATGCGAGGAAATACTGTATGATTGTATGCAGTTGTGTGTGATGTTTCCTACTGGATTAAGTGTAACAAACCATAATGAAAGGAGTAATCAAAGAAAAGACTGAAATTGATCAGTAAAGCACATAAAATTATTACCATATTTCTTAGCCTATCATTATTGCAATAAAATGAGGAGAATAGGGAGATGATATTCCACTTCTTACGGAGAGTAAAGTACACACTGAGCCATAATATCAATAAGTAGAGTGATAAGAGCAATAAAAGTGAATTGTATGTTATAGATTTAGGGATATCAACATGTCCCTGCCCTCTGATAACCATTTCCATCTCTCATTGATATGCAGTTAATAATATCATCATATATATTATTTCAGTAGTATAGATCCCTCCTCCTGCGCTCACAAGCGACCGATAGTGACAAATGAGCATTCAAATGAAAGAGAATAGACATTAGCAGTGACATATTGCACTATAATTTCATAAATATCCATAATTTCTTTAAAAGATGACTTAAAAATTGTACGAAGTGTGCAATTTGCAAACACCGTTGCTGAAAGAAAATACGCTCCATAATTGCTGTCCATGGGCCGCTGTAACGCCTGATTCATGTTATATTAACATCCTGAGGTCTTTCCTTTATCCTGAAATGTAAATAGTGTTCTATAATCATTTGGTTTAAATAAAAACATAACCCTTCTCCTTAAGTCTCTCATTATGAACCTATTGGGGAAAGTGTGGTTTATGAACATGCGAGATTTCTCGCACGGGTCCACTAGTATATATTATTTCAGTAGTATAGATCCCTCCTACGGCACTCACAAGCGACCGATAGTGACAAATGAGCATTCGAATGAAAGAGAATAGACATTAGCAGTGACAAATTGCACTCTAATTTCATAAATATCGATATTTAAAAAAAAAAACGACTTTTAAAAAAATGTACAAAGTGTGCGATTTACAGATACTGTTGCTGTAGGAAAATACGCTCCATACTTGCTGTCCACTTCACATTTGGGCCACTGTGACACCTGTTTCATGTCATTTTAACATTCTGAGGTCTTTCCTTTATCATTTTGCAAGGATTTCAGAAACAGTAAATCAAAGGAATGAGTACTCAAATCGTATAATTTCATAAATATCAAATAACCGGTGAGTGATATGATGATCCAATTTTCAGTGATTGCCTTCTTAAGTTAGGGAACGTAGAACTTGGAATTCTAACTGAAATGTAATCATTTCTAACTGAAATCATTTGGTTGAAATAAAAACCTTTCTCCTTATGTTGTTGTTGTTTGAGTGTTCAGTTTTATGACTGGTTTGATGCAGCTCTCCATGCTTCCCTGTCCTGAGCTAATCGTTTCATCTCTACATAGTTACCACACCCTACATCCGAGGCAATCTGTTTAACATATTCTAACCTTGGTCTACCCCTACAGTTCTTGTCCTCGACCCTTCCTTCCGTAACTAAGCTTGCTATACCTGGGTGTCTTAGTATGTGTCCTACCAGTCTATCCCTTCTCTTCATTAGCAGTCGCAAGAAACATCTCTCCTATCCCACTAGTCTTAATACCTCTTCGTTTGTCACCCTATCTACCCATCTGATCTTCATCATTCTCCTTTAACACCACATTTCAAACGCCTCAATTCTCCTCTTTTCTGCTGCACCATTAGTCCAAGTTTCACTTCCATACAGCGCCACGCTCCAGACAAAGGCCTTCAAAAATGACTTCCTAACACCTAAATCTATATTCGATGTCAACAGATTCCTTTTCTGTAGAAATGCTTTCCTTGCCTGAGCCAACCTACTTTTTATATCTTCTTTGCTTCGTCCATCACTGGTTATTTAGCTTCCTAAATAACACAAGTCTCGTACTTCCTTCAGCTTTTTCACCTGCCAATTTGATGTCCATAGAGGTTTCTGATTTCTTTCGGCTGCATTCCAATATTTTTGTTTTACATTTATTAATTTTTCATCATGAATTCTTTCCTCAAGCCGGCCCCGTGGTGTTGGGGTAGCGCGCCTGCCTCTCACTCGGTGGCCCCGGGTTCGATCCCCGGCTCCGTCAGGGATTTTCAAACTGACATGAGGGTTGGAACGGGGTGCACTAAGCCTCGTGAGGACAATTGAGTAGCTGTCTGACAGTGAGACAGCGCCCCGATAACGAATACCAAGATTAACGGCCGAGGGGACCCGGCGCGCTGAACACGCGTCACCCCAATATCTACAGGTCGAATGGCTGGGCAGCGGTCGCTTGGTCGGCCTAGGCCCTTCATGGGCTGTATTGTGCCAGGGGTTGTTGACTATTCTTTCCTCAAGACAGAGTCCATACCATTCAAATACTCTTTCAAATCCTCAGGCGTGTCGGCCAAGATGACGATGTCATCGGCAAATCTCTACTTATGTCTCTCATTATAAATCTATTGGGGAGAGAGGGGGTTATGAACATGCAAGATTTCTCGCACGGGTCCGCTAGTTGAGTGATATTACTGTATGGATGTATAATTCAAAGTTCTATCTTAAATAAGGATTTTAAAAAATTAAAAAATTGAACCACCTATATGAACACTTTACTCGATAAATATATCTAGCAGTAAATGTTTCAGCCAACACTGTGACCTTCTTCAGCTATAGTGATGAAAGACTTGAGAAATTGCCGGCATATTACATTAATAGTTAAACTAAATTTAAAACATCCACCTTAATGTATTATGCCATTGTCATGTGAACATGTTTTAGCTCTCTATGGGGCCTTCCCCCAGGGGCTCACGACTTGTGGGACGTGAGCTGGTGACCATGGGAACCCCAGCCGAGTCCAGCATTGCTTTCACTTATTTTTACTGAGCTCCTCTCTTTCATTTTTCCTGTCACCCTTCCTTCGTTAACTCCGACGGTAGGTTGGTTGGTTCCTCAGTTTAGGGGTTGCAACAACGCGGTCATGTAGTCCCGTGTACTTTGGGTGTGTGTAGAATCTGTCTGATAACCGGTGTTAATTGTGATGAATGTATTAGTGTGTGTATCTGTTTTTTTATTCAAGTAAGGACTGCGACTTGGAATTTATCAAATAGTTCCTACTTTGGCCACCAAACGCCACCGTCAACGACTACTAGGCCTAGTTCAGAACTTAGCTACTAGACACCACTGCATTCGGCTCTTGGCAACGAACGAAGCAACCTAAGAGCGTTGTTTACATTCTTAACCTATACAATTTAGTTTCACACAGGTGTAATTAGTGGAAGGTTCTTTAACATGCCATAAATCTATGACATGGGACCGCCGGCTTTACTTCCCCTCCGAAGGAAGGCATACTGAGGGATTTTCAACGCTCTTAAAAAATCCGACGGCTTCGGCCGGGTTTGAACCCGCTATCTTGGGCATAGAAGCTCAGCATGCTACCAACTACGCCACCGAAGCCGCCTTCTCCGATGGTATTAGGATATCTGAGGCCTAGGGTGTCTTTCACTTTCCTGTCTTAATTAACCCTTGTCTCGTCTTTCCTGACACCATCATTCTTCGAGGGGTCAGACCTCTTACCTTCACAGTATCTCCTGCCTTCTGCTCAAGGTCCTAAAGGAGACAGGGTGTGACCATTCAAGGGCTCATGACTGGTGAAGTCGGGAGTTGGCAACCCCGAGGGATTCCTGAGCTGGGTTAGGTATTTCCCCTTTCTCCAGTTCCTGTTGTGCGAACCCTCTTCTCTTCCCTATCTGCCTTTCATGGCTCTCCTTCTTTCCAAGTCCCTCAATTCTCATTCTTCGAGGGATGAGGGCATTTATTTTCCATGTCTTTTATTTCCCTAATTCTTAATTTGCCCGTTTCTTCCTCCATCCCGTAAGTTAGTTTTAGTTCTAGTGTTCATTTCATCATCATTTTTAATTTTCAGCCAAACCATTAGGGGCTGATGACCTCCATGTTAGACCACTTGAAACAACACTTATCTGCATCATTATTTATCATCTACGGGGCTTTCTACAGCACAAAAAAACTTAGGATTTCGAGCATTAAATTAACATTAAGTAACCACGGTGGGCGAGTGGTTATCATGTCGGACTACCAACCCCAAGCTTGCAGGTCCACTCCTGGCCGTGATAAGTGATTTTTGAAATGCAACAAAAATAACGGTACGCATGTCATACGATGTTGGCATGTTATGAACCCATTTGAATTCAGTAGGCTGTGTTCATAATGGCAAAATTAATCTCGGGATTTTTCGCCAACACAAAAAGTTCCTTTCTCTACTAGAAAGCGCTATAGTGTCAAGGAGTTTAGATATCTAACTTCCAAGGAGTGATAAAATTCGACATGCTTGCACCCGGCACCTGAGGCCATACGATGATATTATTATTATTATTATTATTAACCTTATCATTGACTTCAACTTGGCAAGTATAGGTTATACAATTTCGGCCATGACTATATCCTTTTCACTTGGTTCGATTTGTCTTTTGAAGGACTGAATCTTGTATGCGGGCCTGATCTAGAACATACAATTCTGTATTGCTTAGCAATCATGACAACCAATAACTAGATAACCTCTTATGAACCATAATGGATAATGTGTTTAGTATACATATTAAATTCGTATTAATTAAATTTACTAAGGACACCTGTCAATATTATAATGTTTATTGTTGTAACATGTTTGCAACCCTTCAATAGGGTTATCGTCAGCATGGGTTGCTTTGCTCTAACTTACTATACATCAAATAGGCCTTTATTTTAATTTAAAAAAACATTATAGCAAATAAGACTTAAATCTATGAATACAATTTTGAATTTACAATTCTAATAAAAATGGACATCCTTATATACAGGGTGTCACAAAATTACGTCGACAAACTGTAACTAGAGGTTCCGGACCTTATCTGAAGCAACTGAGATAGGAAATGAACCATTAAAAATCTGTGCGACGTTAAACTTTTAACGAGGCAAATCGGCAACACAGCGCCGAGAAAGTGTGACTTTTTCTTACGTTTCCGTTCTGTACCAGCCGTGGGCGAATGCCGCCACTATGGCCATAATGTAGCCAAAACTAGTATAATCCATTAATGCATATGCATATTAATTCAATTTATTGACATAAGGTATAATAAAATCATTAAATACCCATGGTATACCCTTAAAAAACAATAACATCTAACATAATTTGGTGGCTTCTGTTTATGTTGTCCTTAAATTAAAGGAATGTTGTCCTTAGTAAATTTAATTAGATAATCTCACTCAAAAAGGAGATTGTAGAATTAATAGTCTTTAAGATACATCGAGCTCAAAATGGTGGTTTTGCTTGAAACTTTAACCTTCTGATCACTAGACAACACTTTCTGACTGAATCATACACTTTAAACTCAATGTACTGTACCTGGATACATGATTAGAGGTAGCCTCTTTATTGTACAAGGTTTCATCTTGGAAGGTCGTCAACAACCTCATATTAAATTCTGTATAATTTCCTCCCTTCGATACGTTTCAACATGTGACCAATCTTGGCTTGGAGTATTGCAGATGGCAACAATGGTTTCATTGACTGGCATCTGAGTAATAACCTCATACGTATACACTTAATGGCTAAAATTCATGGGAAGGCACGGAATATGATGTCAATAACGAGTTGCTCCTCAACGAGCCCTCAATACGTCGAGGCATCGACTCGACAAGAAACAGGCTCCTGACTCCCCAACTTTCAACTGGGCGGTGATCTGACTCACAGTAGCCCTTCGATCGCCTCATATGGTTCTGCTGCGGCGACGTGACGTGACGTCCGTTCATTAGAACACCTGTGGTCGTCCCGTGCGGCGTATTACGCGGATGCTAACATTGTCCCAGTGATATTGCAGATCCACCCTCGACACTGTTGACCTCGGAAACCAGAATTCGCGTATAATCTCCGAAATGCTATGACCCATTCGCCGTGCACCGATGATCATCCCTCGTTCAAAGTCAATTAACTCGCGACGTGTTGCCATCTTCACTACACTCTTGTCTATGACAGACTGTTCTGTTCCGCCGCAACGCTCAGGAGTCGTACACGGCACATTTTCTCACGGGACTACCCTTCCCGTGACCTTTGGCCAATAAGTGTATATACAAAATAGATAATTGACTATGTGCTTTTAAGAGAAGCCAAATTGGAAACCATGTTGTTGGACTACGGCACATTAAGGTCTGATCTTGAGCTAGCCTCACACTGGCTCTAAAGCCAGTTTACAAACAATTCTCAACAAATGGCTTCTCTACTTAGATGAAGTTACTTTTCATTAAAAAAAAGTTATTGCTGTTTGAATTTTAAAAAACACTTTTTTTTTGAGAGTGAGGCTTATTCAAGTTTGAAAAATACAGTCTTCTACTCATCTAGCCATTATAAAGAATAAAATAATGCCTTTTGTGTTTCGTACAGAAAGTATCTAGGTAGCTTTACCTACAGTAATCTACAAGTGGAGAATTTTTATCTTAATGCACATTTTTACCCCTTTAGTCAAAGTAGCTTTGTGCAGAGGACTGTCACATCTGCCTAAATGTGGAAAACTGGATTCTTCAGCAGTTGAATATTCACAGATATTGTGTGGGACATCTCAAACAAGAATTCAGCAACGATCATTTGATGATGTTCTGTGGGAATTAAATCAACAGTTGAATATTCACCGATATTATGTGGAAATGATTCCAAAGTAATTTCAGCATCAATTAATATATGTATATCTTCTGTGAAAGCTTTCCGAATATACATTTAACAGATGAATATTTGCTGAAATTAAATAGGAATGCCTCGGACATAATTTCGGCAATGATTATTTGACTAGTCTTCAAATATGAATTCAACAGTTAGAACAATGACTTCATTTGATGACTATTTGCCAATATCACCACTATAATTTCAGAGGACGAACATTTGAAGATGGTAAACACGAGCGAGTTAATCCCCACAAATGACAGCAGAATATGTTTGAATGCTGTTCTATCTACGTTTTCAGCAGATGACTATTAGTTCAACAGACGAACATTCGATGATGATCAACACGAGCGACAGAATCCCGATAAAAGACAGCAGAATCTTTGTCAGTTGAATATTCTTCTATGCTCTTCTAGCTACGATTTCAGCAGACGACTGTTCTCCACTATGATTTCGGCGGACGAACATTCGATAAGTGAGTGAATCCCAACCAAAAAGAGAGCGGAATCTCTTTTCTCCATTAGCGACACTCCGAATGTCCGCCTAGTGTGTACTGACAGGTGCTCAGATTACAGATATGAGGATGGAATTCTTAAGTAACTTGACGTGCTATTGAAGTGATCTCTCACTTGTGCGTTGTGTAGTTGCTGGTGATGATATTATTGCTGACCGTGTCCTCGTCCATGGCCTGGTCCCAGTTGAACAGCTCGCCCTGACGACCCGGCAGCTCGCCCAGGTGCGAGAACCTCTCGCTGAACTGAGGGTCTCTCATCTTGAGACGCACAAACCTCTGGTACATGAGCTTCTTGGCGAAGGCGTACAGTTCGAGGTCGAGAGCGTTGAGGCGGCGGATCGCGTCCAGCTGGTCCTGTCCCAGGGTGCCGAGCGTCATGCTCGACAGAGTCGCGTTGTGTTGCTCAAAAGGGATCAGGAAACGGAGATTGAAGGTCTCTTCGAAAACATACTGACCCACCTGAAATGGGAAATGATTTTCTCGTTAATTCAGTAAGCTCTTGATTATCAAACTATAGCTTTCAGTTGGTCAACACAAAATACCTTGTAATAAATATGATATCCAAGCTTGCCACCTCAGGGTAGCGGGGCGATGTACTCGCTAAATGAACCACACAAAGTACACTACACCGACTTCACTAATATACACTAATTTATTAATAACTAATACTACTGTCGACCAAAGTATTATGTGTACTCGAGTTTGAAGGTTGTTTGTAAAGTAACCAATAGACCCACATAAAATCCAATAACATCATCATTTTCATCGTTCTATTTTACATTAGTTCATGTAGGTTTGGAATTTTTAATTTATATTTTAATAATTTTTATCGCAGTTGGAACACAAAAAGTGCACGTTTTTAAGCGTGTTTCAACCATGCGTCACATTTAAGAATTGTTATCTCAAAAACCCGTCATCAGATCGAATCCAACTTTTAACAAAATATACATTGGAATGTTGTATAACTGGTTTATTCATTTCAAAATTGTGTTTGTCCAAGAAACAAAGTTGTTATTTTTGTAAGGTAACTTTTTCTCGGCTTGGGGTGGTTGGAAAATGTAGTTTTTGGTTGCATTGTAATCCTCATACATCGAAAAGTTATGCTGTATGACTGTGAAATACGTAAATTAATTCACTTATTTTATATCGGTTTGTATTTCTATGGGGAAATAACACTAGTTTCACCAGCTAGCCGCTCCGGGAAAAGCTGTACAGCGTTGCCGAAATGGTGCCCACACGCATCATGGCGCGTCTCGCTCGGAAGTGATGGGCTCCATCTCAGCAACGCTGTACAGCTTTTCCCGGAGCGGCTAGCTGGAGAACCATGTGTTATTTCCTCGTACAGATACAAACCGATATAAAATAAGTGAATTAATTTACATATTTCACAGTCATACAGCATAACGTTTTGATGTATAACGATTACAACGCAACCAAGAACTACATTTTCCAACCACCCCGAGCCGAGAAAAAGTTACCTTACAACGATGATAACAATTTTGTTTCTTGCACACACAAAATTGTGAAATTAATAAACCAGTTATACAACATTCCAATGTATATTGTGTTAAAATTTGGATTCGATCTGATGACAGGCTTTTGAGATAATAATTCTTAAATGTGCCGCATGGTTGAAACACGCTTAAAAACATGCACTTTTTGTGTTCCAACTGTGTTAAAAAATATTAAAATATAAATTTAAAAATCCAAACCTACATGAACTAACGTAAAATAGAACGACGAAAACTCGAGTACACATAATACTTTGGTCGACAGTAGATACATATTCTGCATTTATCTCTCTCCCTCATCACCCAAGTTTCTGATCCATACGTTAGGATCGGCACAAAGTAAGTCTCGTACATGATCCCTTTACATTTCTGGGGCACATCCTTACTCCATATCAGGCCTCGAACACTCTTGAAGAATCCAACAGCACAACTTCCTCTTTCATCTAGTTCCAAGGCATTTCCCCCATTTTCTTCAATGACACATCCCAGATACTTGAAGCTCTGCACTCTCTTCAACTGCTCTCCGCCTAACTTTATCCCAGAGTATACTCTGTCCTTCTCACGTGTTGTCATCACCACTTCATTCTTTTGCGTCGAAAACTTCATTCCATAGGATGACACTACTTCCTACTACTACTACTAAAAGCAGAATACAAGCAGTGGAAATGAAGTTTCAGAGGAGTCGTATAGGTGTAACGAGAATGGACAGAGTCAGAAATGATAGTCAGAGAAATATTAAAGGAAGAACCCCTACAGGATAGGATTGAAAAATCAAGGCTACAGTGGTATGGACACGTGAAAAGAATGGGAGAAGAGAGAATACCAAGGAAAATATTGGAAATGGAGTGGAAGAAAATGAGACCTAGAGGAAGACCAAGGGATAGGTGGATAAAGGGTGTGAAGAAAAGTGTCGAGAGAAAAGGAGTTAATTGGACAACAGTGACAGAAGAGAAGTGGTGGATGGACAGAAAAAGATGGAGAGGCTTGTGGTCCAAGCAGACCCAACCTGCGGTTGGAAACAACTCTAGTTGATGATGACTAGATAGCCTACATAACACGATGACAGTTCAAATGCAAATACCCTGAGGAAAGGTTGAAATCACAAACATATAATGATAATAATAATTCTTCTCCACATACTAATTCTTCTTTTCTGGTTGTTCTCTGGCAATCAAAACTATCAATACCTGTTTGTCAACATGTAAGCAAGCTTCCATTACCTGCATCTCTTGTACAGTATCTGCAGCTACCTTCATAAGGGATGGTTGGTTCCTCAGTTTAGGGGCTGCGACAACGCGGTCATGTAGCCCTGTGAACTTTGGGTGAGTGTAGAATCTGTCTGATAACCGGTGTTAATTGTGATGGCTGTATTAGTGTGTGTATCTGTTTTTTAATTCAAGTAAGGACTGCAACTTTAAACTTTTCAAATAGTTCCTACTTTTGCCGCCAAACGCCACCGTCAACGACTATTACGCCTAGTTCAGAACTTAGCTACTAGACGCCACTGCAGTCGGCTCTTGGCAACGGATGTAGAAACCTAAGAGCGTTGTTTACATTCCTAACCTATACAATTTAGCTTCACACAGGTGTAATTAGTGGAAGGTTCTTTAACATGCCATAAATCTATGACATGGGACCGCCGGCTTTACTTCCCCTCCGAAGGAAGGCATACTGAGGGATTTTTAACGCTCTTAAAAAATCCGACGGCTTCGGCCGGGTTTAAACCCTCTATCTTGGGCATAGAAGCTCAGCATGCTACCAACTACGCCACTGAAGCCGCCTTCGTAAGGGAAAAACACTCCTCACAATGCTTAATGTTCTTCTGCTTCATTTCTTATGACCCCTTACTTCTTATTACAACCCTTAATACTTGTCTGTCTGATTGGACAAACCGATTCATAACTTGATACTCTTCTTTCCTTTTTTCTTATTACTTCAATAAACCTTTACCATACATAACAACATTTCATTCTCATAACTGCCTACACAAATCATCCCCACAAACAGAAAATATATAACCTCCACATCACCATCCCAAAACATAACATTTTTCCTTTTAGAACATCATATAATATTGATAAAAACAAGACATCACCATAGTAACATTGTAAGTAGTCAAAGCCACCTGTCACCCACTGCTGGACCACCACAAAGAATCTTTATGTCACAAAACACTAGACTCTCTGTGGTGCTCCATCAATAGGTGGCCATGGTTAGTAACCTCATTTACCCACATCACACACCATGGCGCTAATACATACTTAAAGAAACCCAAAGGTGAGTTCTGTAACCAAATAAATTCGGTTACGACTTGGCTTGTTGCTTTTATAGCGGCATATTATTTTATTTCTTATGCTTCAGCGACTTACAAGGCTGCTAATATACAAAGCTTAACAATCATAATAAGGTGAAAGAAGAAAAATTACAAGGTTAACAAAATACGACTAATGAACTATGAAATGTATGAAACACGTATAAATTAGAATAAAAGACCTGAAGAGTGGGCAAACCGCAAATAAAAATAAATAATTTAAATAGCTATTCAGCCTTAAAATACACATAATTTATGAATATAGGTCATCATCATCATCATCTTGCACAGTTTCCAGCCACTGGCCGGGTCTGTTTGGAACACAAGCCTCTCCAACGTCTTCTGTCTTCCCACCATCTCTCAGCCTCCACCCTTGTCCAGTCTTCTCCTCTCTTCTTCACACTTTCTTCCACCCCCTTCAGCCACCTGTCTCTCGGTCTTCCTCTCGGTCTCTTTCCTTCCCACTTCGTCTCTTGTATCCTCCTGAGTATCCTCTTCTCCTCCATTCGTTTTACATGTCCATACCATCTAAGTCTAGATTTCTCTATACCATCCTGTAATGGTTCCTCCTTCATTAATTCTCTGGTCCTCTCATTTCTTATTCTGTCCATCTTTGTAGCTCCAATACTGCTTCTCAAGAACCTCATCTCACTGGCCTGTATTTTGCTCTTCTCCCTTCCTTTCATAACCCAGGTCTCCGAGGCATATGTCAGGATAGGGACATAGTACGTCCGATATATGATCTTTTTGCTGTTCTGAGGGACATTCTTGCTCCATAACATGCTTCTCACACTCCTCCGGAATGCTTCTGCCTGTCTCCCCCGCTCATTTATTTCTCTATCGTTTCTTCCATTATCTTGTATCAGGCTTCCCAGATACTTGAAACTCTCCACTTTCTTCAGCTGTTCCCCACCAATTGTTATTCCCGTTTTGGTTCTTTCCTTCTTCCTTGTTGTGATCACCATCTCACTCTTATTTATGTTAAATTTCATCCCATATCCTTGTATTATTCCTTCTCACACATCCAACTGTTCCTGTACCTCCTCCACCTTGTTTCCCCAAATCATCAAATCATCTGCAAACACCATTGCTTTCATCTTTCCTTCCCCAATTACTTGTGCCACTCGGGTCATTATGTCATCCATCACCACAATGAAAAGTAACGGTGACAGTGCACTCCTGAATATAGGTGATTTCTCAAAATACGAATGGATCCTTTAAGGGCTGTTACTGCTATGGTATTAATGGTGGCATTTGAGATACGAAATTTTTTACACGTTGCAGCAAAAAGAGAAGGTATTGTACCCCGGGCCCCCACTAATAACCCAATAACTTCTATTTCTTGAAGGCGGTATTTTTCCTTGTAGAAAGGGACTGTAGGCCTGGCATGGGTTTCAAAACACACGGTTGGATCCAACATATAACCCTTCTTTTTATCTTCCTTGTAGGCTATGATGTCAATGCGCCTGCTACTGCCGTGGGTGGCTAGCCCTGAAACTTCTTCATGCACCACGAAGCCAACATCCCTCAGACTCTCTGCAAGGATGGATCTTACTGTAACAATGCCGTGAAACGTAGCCAGGCAATTTAATGTATACCTGAGGTATCTTAGATAACCACCTTCCCTCAGCGTGAATG
The DNA here is from genome assembly GCA_946902985.2 of Meconema thalassinum. NCBI lineage: Eukaryota > Metazoa > Arthropoda > Insecta > Orthoptera > Tettigoniidae > Meconema > Meconema thalassinum. The sequence goes on from OX336398.1 coordinate 81,148,336, forward strand.
AACTCGTCCTCCACACGCCATGCATGTGTGTAGCGACAATAACAAGAATGCAGTTTTGAGCACGAGCTCTTGGAATACAGCTGCAGTTGTGGTGTTTCGATCCGCCAGCAATAACGCGTTAACTTGCTGCTCATCGTAAGGATGAAGTAAAAATTAGTTACTTTGTAGCTACCTTTTAGTTTATTTTAGTTACCTTTTAATTCAAGATAAGTCTGCGGTCTGCAAGTACCGTATTTGCTCGCGTATATCTCGCACTTTTTTCCTGAAATTTCAATTAAAAAATGGGGTGCGAGATATACGCGGGGGCGAGATATAGCGAGCCGAAAATACGAGTGAAATTTGTCGGTGCGAGATATACGCGGGGAATTTCCGTATTCCTCTTGTATTGCTTGGGCTTTGAAGATAAGGAAATCTGTGCTATACCACTCGCGCCAACATGCTCGTATGTTTCGAAGATTGCGCAAGTAGGCCTACTGTTACATCGCAGAGAAATGCAGTTTAGTCTTCTCGAATCTCAATGATTTCGTCTTTACGTATTGCGTTGCTTAAGAGCTCGGCCGTGTGCAAGCATGTAAAGCGGCGCCGCGTGGGTGTTAGCACGCTTCAGCCACGCTCGGCTAAGTTCGAGCTCGCTCGGGCATGTAGCGAGGAACAGATATGGAAGATATCGATCGTATCGATCGCTACGCGTCTGCGCTCTAAATTCTGCCTCGAATCATCCTTAACGAGCTCATGATGTCTTTTTCATAGGTTCTTAATGTCGCATAACCATAACACACAAACTGATGCAAACTTGCGTAAACTGACGCTATACTGTAGTGCCGCTACGAACGTACAAACTCGGACAGACCTCGCGCAACCATGCGATGCGGCGCCGGCGTGACTGTTAGCACGCTTTAGGCCTACATTGTGTCTTCAGCCGCAGTCGGGTAAGATCGAGCTCGCTCATACATGTAGTGAGGAATCGATATGGAAGATGATCGATCGTATCCAATATAAATGCTGGAGTTCCTTTTCTGCCTTGAATCATCCTTAACGAGCGTATAACGTCTTTTTCAATGACGACTTGTGGCGCGCTAAATCAAACGTGTTTATACCTCAAGGTTATTACGGTCATTTATATGACGGCGTCAAAAATGAATGCGAGATATATGCGAGTACTTTTTTTCTCCTGAAATTTCAACTACAAAAAATGGGGTGCGAGATATACGCGAGCAAATACGGTATATAAACTGATCGCTTGTGAAGAAAAACAACAATGAACTGTGTTTAAAGCAATGAATAAAATTCACTTATGGTGTTATAAAAATTTAAAAAATAAATAATAGATATTTAATATCAAATGAGTTGTTTCAGCTAATATGCCGTCTTGTGTACAAGAAGTTATGATTACCAAGAGTTTGCTCTGCTCTTTGCCGTTTGGGGAGATTTCCTTTGTCCCCGTGGTACATCACAAAGAAATATATGTACGTGATCGTCACCGAATCCTGTCTTCGCAATCAAGTAAGTAGAAATATCGAGATGTTCCACGATCGGCGCTGGTCTCCGTCGTTTGACGAGATTCCTGTAGTTTTCACGATAGAACACAGAGAAAAATCGTGATTTACATAATTCAGAGATTTCCAATCGGTGCCGCTTGTTTGAAACTTGCTCCCAATTGTTCCATCGCAATCTGTGAACCTAGTGGTGCAAGTTTAAATGATTTCAGGGTGTCTACCAACTCATCTTAAAATAATTCCCTGATTATTCCCTGATTTTTCCAGAATTAATGAGAGAATTCCCTGAGTAAAGAAAGCTAAACATTCGCCCGGGAACGGGAAGTGTGATGAAATGCACGCTATTTTTGATTGGTTTTAAGCGCTCTCCAGGAACAAGAAGCAAAATGTAATCCAGGAAAGCAAAAGGAAAATAGAATTAAGTTTTATGTTTTCTGTTCTCGGAAATTCCAGGATTCAAACAGATGTGAGCAATGGCGGCACAAGGGAAACAGTTGTGAAAATAAATTTATTTCAATAAGTGAACTTGTTTTCCAGTAAAATAAGCAAGGTCTATTAAGTCATGCTACAGTAAATGCCTCCAATAAAAGGGACAAAGGGAGGTTGAATACACACATCAAGGTGTCACCATATGAGTGGGATCATCTTAGACCAATATTTAATTTGTAAAATCTTTCATTACCATTGAAATCACTAATCTACGTCGCAGGTATGATATTCGGTAGCATACAGTAATTTACACATATCCAAGGGACGAAGGGAGGCATATTCCAAGTTCTCACTATGAATTAGGTCCACCTCGTCAAGACAGATGTAAGTGAGTAATCATCATCCAAGTCTCACTACAGCCACCCGGGTGTGGTTTACAAGCCTCCTCCACTCCTTTCGGTCCCTCCATTTTTACTGTTCCATCACTTCTGCCACATCCAACCCAGCTTCTTCAATGTCCTTCAAAATTTGGTCAACCACCTTCTTCTCGGTCTTCCAACGGGTCTCTTTCCCTTGACTTCTCTTTCTAATTCCCTTTTTGCTACTCTTTCTTTACCCATACTTTTTACATGTCCGAACCAACGTAACCTTGCTTTCTGTATCTTCTGATTTGACGGTTCCATATTTAACTCTTCTCTCATTTCAATATTTTGAATTCTATCCCTTCTTGTCTTTTCAGCTGACATTCTTAAAAATTTCATTTCTACTGCTTGTATCTTACTATTTTGCCTTTTATTCGTTACCAGTGTTTCCAGTCCATATGTTACAATTGGTATGAAATACTGTTTATATAATATTAATTTCGTCAATTTAGTAATTTATAAGTGAAGCCTCCGTGGCTTAGGCGGCAGCACGCCGGCCTCTCACCACTGGGTCCGTGGTTCAAATCCCGGTCACTCCATGTGAGATCTGTGCTGGACAAAACGGAGGCAGACAGGTTTTTCTCCGGGTACTCCGGTTTTCCCTGTCAAAATTTCATTCCAGCAACACTCTCCACTATCATTTCATTTCATCTGTCATTCATTTAATCATTGTCCCAGAGGAGTGCGTCAGGCCTCGGCAGCCGGCACAGTTCATATCCTCGCCGCTAGATGGGGGCTTCATTCATTCCATTCCTGACCCGGTCGGAGACTGGAAGCAGGCTGTGGATTTTCATTTTCATTTTCAGTAATTTATAAATACATTTAAATGAAAGAAATCATTATCAATGATGTTTCGACAGGCCAGAACACACCATTATCAGTCTAAAATAATTTAACCTAGTCTGTTTGATAATACAAGGCCGAGTTTGAAAGGTGTTACAAACACATTTCCTGGGCGCAATTAAAAACAAAATAGGACATAAGTTCTAGCCTAGCCAAGGAACGTAGGAGCAATAAATATGCATTTAAGGGCACTAGGCATATCCATCATATTACATAAACATCAAACATTTTCCTTGTTCCCGTTCCAGTGGTTAACCAGAGCCCCAGCAAGCTTCCCGTTCTCATTCCCGGGCCAATCGTGAACCAGCCTGAACATAACTGGCAGCATCTACAAGGTAAAGATACCAAGTGGACTTCAGATGATCACATTAACAACTTCATAGTGATCATGAGCTAGACAACAGCACAAGTGCTTGAGCTTCCGTTAAGCCTTTTGATCACTACAGTATAAAGTACAAGGTATCCCAAATGAAATATTCGTAAGCAGAGCGAGAGGTTATTTGCCTCGATGCACAAGAGTAGACACAGATCGAATAGCACATGATATAATCGGGGGTAGCACAACCACGTGTTTGAGCGACTACGTATTTTAGGGGCTAAATCATATATCAACAGCAGCACAAGAACACCCTGGAAATTATTGCACACCATAAGTTTTCACTATAGATTTAGCACACAATGGCACAAATGTTATATTTTTAGTAAACTTCAAACAGCACACTAAAGCATTAACAGTAGAACTACAGCAGACAATAATCAAAGAATACCGGGATGGAAAAGCCACGCAAACAGTATTGTCAACCCAGGTCTAACACATGTTGCCCGGGCGCGCACTAACACTTGACATGACAATACACACGGTAAAACCTCACTTCCTGTACCGAAAGCACTATCGAGACAATATACCTATCAGCGCTTTTGAAGCTTACACTGGGCAAACCGTTAAAAATATCAATATACTATGAGTGTAAGAATTGTTCAGCATGGAAAGTTCTACAAAAAAGTCCGCGAGAGCATATATCTATCTTCAATACATCGCCCACTATAAGAGTTTTTAGATTGGACGGGAGGGTGATTTGAGTTTCATGCACCTCGCCATTCTTAAATTACGTCTGACAGGAATTCGTTGTACATGCTATCTCCATGATAATATAATTAATAGTCCAGTCAGTGATTTCAACCCATCATGCAGAGACGTAAAACGGATATAGGCCTAGGTCGTAGTTCATTGGCATCGAAAAAAAAAAAGTGCTTGTCACGTAATGCATTCATAACTGTTTCCGGACGAAGCTAGTATATTATACTCTGTGAGCTGCCAGAATAGGATTGACATTTCTCGTCTCGCCATGTGGTCTGAGAACGAGATTGCCAAACTGTACAAGCCAGAGATAAAGCTGACCAGGCACTGAGGCACGTGGGCGGTAATATTGCAACGCAGAGTATTATGACATCAACTATGCGAACATGGATTGGTCAAGAGGCAGAGCGGTGATCACTGACGTGGAATTTCCGCTGAAATGTCAATCCTATTCAGGCAGCTCACATAGTATATTTATAAACAATACTAAATTTAAAATATTTTGTCGCCAAAGTTGCTACATCTACCGACAAAATCGCCAAATTGGCAATACAGATCGCAACGAACAAAATGCTCAAGGCCCAATAAAATGGCGTAGTTGGCTCCTGCGCAGAAAGCGAACGGAAAAGTTGCCACATCATACGTTCAGTTGACCTTGAAAAGGCACTGCTCATTGGCTGAGCACTGTCATCAGGGCGTCTACTGTAAGGATGAAGTAAAAATTAGTTACTTTTTAGTTACCTTTTAGTCAATTTTAGTTACCTTTGAATTCAAGATACGTCTGTGGTCTGCAAGCAAAGAGGCTCATCACGCGGTGAAGATAAACAACAATGAACTGTGATTAAAGCTGTAAATAAAATAAATAATAAAAAAAAAATACTAGATATTAATCATTAAATTAGTTGTTTTAGCTAATATGTCGTCTTGTGCACAATACATTGTTTTAATATCAAGAGGTTGCTCTGCTCTTTAGCGTTTGTCGAGATTTCCTTTGTCCCCGCGGTAGATCACGAAGAATTGTATGCGACGTTACGTGATCGTCACCGAATTCTGACTTTGCAGACAAGTACGGAGAAATATCGAGATGTTACACAATCGGCGCTGGTCTCAGCCATTTGACGAGATTCCCGAAGTTTTCACGATAGAACACGGAGAAAAATCGTGATTTAGATAAACGGTGTCACTTTTGGTCATTCGACGAGATTTCCATTGTCCTTGAGGTCGGGCACGAGAAAATATAGCATTATTCCGCAATCGGCGCCAAGAATCCAGTTGTCCTAGTCATTGAAGGTGGAGAAATATCGCGATGTAACGCAATCGCTGCCGCTCTCGGCCGTTTTACGAGATTCACGTTGTCCTCGCAATATTATGCAATCGGCGCTGCATCCAGCCGTTCAACGATTGCCTGCCTATCTGCCCTGACAGAATGGTGGAGGCAAGCTCAAGGTTAGGTGTGGTTAAAATTCACGAGTTGTAATGGACATGTTGTATGGTCGGCGCCGTGATTCCCGCTGTCCCTATTCTGTGGTTGGGAGTTCATAAGTTCAGGGTGGATCACGAGGGAAAATTAATATCGCGATGCAGCGTAGGCAGTCATTTCTAAGTGGGTTGATGCACTTCTCGCTCCCCGTACGCTTTTAAGTATACGGTCATGGTAAAAGTGGCGAGTAGGTTTCGGAAAGTTTCGTGATGGGTGCCCAATCACCTTTGACAGGATTCCCGTAGTCCTCGTGGTCACAAGTTCACGATAGGAGACGGGATTTATCATTTTACACAACTGACGTCTATCTCGGTCCGTTTGACGAGAATCGCCCTGGCAAGTCATGAGGTCAGCCAGTCGTCTTGAGGATGTGATTTGGAGGATGAACGTTCGAAGTAGGTACCGTATCGAATATTACGAATTATTCTGAGAGGATTGCACGAATAATACGACAAGAGGGCACATTCCCTTTCGAATGCGAATCACGAATTATACAAGTTATCGAAATAACCAGTTAGATTATATATCCGATGGAACCAAAGTTCGAAGGAAAAATCGACATATAACTGAATTTCGAATTAACCATACCGGATGTCGCAAATTTACGAGACAGATTTTTAAAATACCGGTAGGTTATTATGTATTTCGAAGCTATTTCGTATTTTTTGTTTCGAAACGGTGACATTTCGCAAGATAGCAACATTAAATTATTTCACGTTATTTTTGGACTTCAATTTGACTCAAAATTTAGAGGTCAATAACTGAAATGAGAGGTTTCTGTTTAGTTTCGGAAGTTTTCGCGAATAAACGTCTCGAGAAAAGTCAGGTTTCCTAATAACACAGAAAAATATTTCACACAAAACTAGAAAGTATCCTTGATGCCGAAAATATACGTTGAATTGATGTAGCCTATACCACACAAGGTATCCACAGTATGCATTTCCTCTAGCTCAGGCACGGCGAAGTATAGCTTATGCAATCGGCGCCGCTTGCGTGAAACTCGCTCCATCGCAATCTCTGAGCCTAGCGGCGCGAGTTTAAATGATTCAACCCGCCTAAAGAAAATTTTCGTTGCCCGTTTGTAAAATTCGTTGCTTTTTCGTCACTTTCGTTACCCGTTTGTAAAATTCGTTACTTTCGTTACCGGTAACAAGCGATCACTTCCCGCGAAATTCGAAAGTAATGCTTCCACTTTTACGAGAAAAATCCCTGATTAACAAAGAAATTCCCTGATTTTTCCCTGATTATTCCAGAAATTCATAATTCCCTGAGAATTCCCGGTTTTCCCGGTTTTCCCGGGTCGTAGACACCCTGGATTTAAATTGACCTCAATGAATTTTCATTAACTCCTAACACCCAGACATAAAATTTAGCTCCTTTATTTTACTTTCGTTACCTGTTTGTAAAATTAGCTACCTTTTAGATACTTTCATTACCGCTAGACACCCTGTCTATTGAATTATTTTGAATAACCTCAGGATGATGATGTCAACACTATTTTGTAATTTATGTTCTAAATCAACTCCCAGGGGCTCCCAAATCGTGGGACATGGTTTGGCGACCACGGGACCCCAGCTGAGTCTGGCATTGCTTCCACCTACTTGTGCCGGGCTCCTTTCAGTTATCTTTCCTGTTGGCCTCCCTAGGCCAACACTTGTTCTCTTCCGACCCCGACGGTATTAGGGTATCCGAGGCCTAGGGAGTCTTTGAATTTCCCGCCTTAATTGGCCCTTGCCAACCTTTGGGTGTGGTGAACCCATCGTACAAATAACCTAAATATGATAGTGAGTGAGTCGTGGCCTCGGATGGAGGTCCTTGATTCACGCCCCAACCCAGATCACTGGACCTGGGAAATGAAGAAGATGTTCTAAATCAACCGTTCCTATTTAACTAGTGGCCTCATTGTATTGCAATATCTCGTGTGGCGAATACACAACTGATACTCTGCAGTAAATGGAAAGAAGTTATGCCAACTTATCTGAAACTGATCGTTGTAATCTGGTTTTAGAAACTGATCCCTGTAGCGTCCTCGATGCAAGCATTCTGCAGTCCCAAGAGTCAGGGTTTATTGGTAACATTAACGGGTCTGGGGGTTTATTTACCTTCTGATGTTCTGTAAGGCCAAAGAATGCCATGGAAGCAAGGTTCCTCTTGGCGCTGGCTAGCATCACGCGGTCCCGCTCAACCGGGGCCATGTACGACATGTTGTAGCAGCCCACCAGAGCCAGGTCCGCCAACATACGTGTTTGCCTGCAACACAAAACACCCTCAAATAATGATGACAACGATTCCATGTGGCCAGTTCAAAAAATAATTTTTTCTCCATTGACCTCGATTTTGTGTTCAACTTCTGCATGGTGCGCTCAAGTTTTTATTTTTGGACGTTTTTAAAAGTCACTCAAATAGAGATGTGTGTATTCTTTATTACTGGACAGGTGACATAATAAATGGTGTCCACAGGCAGGAAAAGTCAGAAATAGTCAGGAAAAGTCTGGAATTTTGTTTTTGGACAGGAAAAGTCACGAAAAAGTGTGAAAAAATGGCGTAAGTCAGGAAAAAATAGCGAAAAGTATTAGAATGTCAGGAATTTTATATTAACCATACAGTATTTTGTGTTTTACAGCCATATTTTGATGTTACTAATTCAACTAATATCTGAAGAAAAAAAGCAATAACTCACTGGACATTATGGTACGTTTACATTTCTACAGTACATCATAGTAAAAACCTCTTTTACCTATTTTTTGTATGCTTTTTTGGCGTTGTCATAGGGATGTGGCGACCCCATCACTATAGTTTAGGTTATTAAGTACTTTAATTTATGTATTATTGCATTATAATTTACTTTATTTTGCATTTTAAATGAGTAAAGAGGCAAGCATTGGGCAGCTATGGGGATGGTAGAGGCTGCAAATAAGATATATATATTTGCTCAATAAACCATTTTTCCAATGTTACCATGACTTCGCAAGTCAGGAATTTTGTTGAAAAATGGTCAGGAATAGACAGGATAATTGACATTGAAAATTCTGTGGACACCTTGTAAAATATCAAAATGTAATGCTTTTCAGTTGGTCAACACCATTGTATCTAATTGTAATGGGTGTTTCCCTAATAAAAAACAAACAAAAAAAAACAAAAAAAAACATGAGATTAATAAATACACTTGAATGAATGTCAAACGAAGACACTACAATGCAGTAGTCAGACCTTCAGTCCTCTATGCAGCAGAGTGCCTATATCTAACTAGAAGACCCCATTAAGAGCCCTTGAGGTGCAAGAAAAAAAGTTCCTGAGAAGGATGTAGGACCAAGGATTCTACCAGATGGAAGACGATGGTATAAACCAAATCATGAGCTCTACCAGCATCAAGAAAATCTCATAGATGCTATCAGAAGAAGGCGACTGACTTCTACGGACAACTGTCCAGAATGGACTCGAACAGGCTATCCCATAGGATCTTCAAGGTTGCTAACAAGGGAAAAGTCACTGGATTCTTGTGGATGAAGTAAGTAGAAAAGGATCTTGCAGAACTCAATATTAATCAAAATGACATACAGTAGATGACTGGAGTTAGTGTCATATAACTGTCAACGTAACGTCCCTCACAGAAGCTACCACAAACCAAAGGATGAGACCAGGAAATGGTCTGAGGAGCACAAGATTGAATTTAGCAGGAAAAGCCCAAGGCACCTACAAGAAAGCAGCTGCCAAACCCACCACCCAGAATACCAATCGTGGCAAACAACGACGATGACAGCGAGAGCTGAAAAAAAAAAAAAAACTTTTGGATGGTAGCTGGTATTACAATATACAGGGTGTATTGGTGATGATGTTACAAACTTTGAGGGATGATGGAGGAAGGCAAGCTGCTAACTGTTCAAAATGGCATTCCCCTGCGTCAATGTAGGCATAGCAACGTACCATTTCAACTCGTCAACACGGACTCGAGCCTACAGTAAGCAGTGGAGTAGTTGAGGTATCCTCCTAGCCTCTTCTGCTCGTCGGGAGTGTCGACCCTTCAATCGTAGCACATTACAGTACAGTACATGAATTCCACTGTCGAAGGTATCAGACCGATTTTTGGTTTGACTTTTGACTGCCGGTCACCGTGGTGTAGTGGATACGGCGTTTGTCTACTAATCCCAAGTTAGAGCAGACACAAGAAAAGCTTGCCGAAACTCAACCTCAATGATTCGCAGAGACCAATATCAATCGGCGTATTTTAATGCTCCTTGCGGGGCTCCTGTGTTTCCCCCGAATGCTGAATACCAGGATCACTGCTCACTCCATCCTTCAACAACGCGGCTTGCTCCTAGGCGCGGTCTACAACTGTAAACCAAGCGTAAACCCAGTCACAGTTCAGCCTGCCAAGCCTGGGCAGATGATCCGTTCAGAACTGCTGCTAGCGAGCTACTGCCGCAAAGTGGGAGGGGCGTTGTATGCCATTACCGAGCACACCCGAACATGGCTGAAGATCTGCACAGCATTCTTCGGCAAGCTTTTCTTGCGCCTCCTCTAGCGGTGTCAAACCCGTCTGTCGGTGGCGATTACAGGTATTCACATGTGCCAACCCTATGTCGTTAGCTTCCGGCATGTTAAAGAATTTCTTCTTCAAGTATCGTGTACGGTACCCCGAACATTGGTGATCATCATGGAAAAGGCACCTCTGTCCACCGCAAGCCGGAACAATTCTTCAACAGATCGAATCCGTGACCTCTCCTTGATATTCTGAAGCTAGGACATCTGTCTTCTGCCACGCCTGTAGTGTGAAATTCTGCCACCCCGGCATCTGTTAAGAACTAGAATTGAGGACGGACGTTAAACAACAGCAATTATTAATAACTGTTAACTGTCGATCGTTTCCGTACATTGGTTACTTATCTCACAATGATCCATTTGCCTTCCTCCATCATCCCTCAAAGTTTGTAACATCATCACATATACACCCTGTATACACTTATTTAGTTGCAGCAGTTATTATAAATTACCGCAACTTGTCAAGATTTGTTGGTGGTTGGTATTGTACAATACCCAAGGGGTATGCACCCCTTAGAGATCATCCCCCCCATCATCTGTCTAAATCTCATAAAAGGCAACCCTTTAAAAGCCTACCCAATATCCATCAATACTATAAGGGCAGCTGGCTACTCCATAAAGCAGCTCAACCCTTGCGTAATTATGACACACAGCGACATACTACAAACTGGTTCAACTATGCCACAACGCGCTGACAGAACAGAGGCTAAAGGTATAAAAGGTGCCTTAAGTGGGTCACGAGAATCTCTCCATCACCAGTGCTTCGACGAGACAGCCGGAGGCTAACGACAGTGTCAACCGAGGTGAGTCAGTCAGTCAGTGTTCAGAATCCTATTTTTGTAACCTAACACCCACAGTTTGTACTCACATTATAACATCACAAGATCCCTTAAAAGGGACTAACAGTTACTCATTGCTGACCAATAAACACTTGGTCAGTCTCTTACACTTGCATTACTGATCTACACTCTTCTTCACGTCCCCACGTCCTTCCTTACTCCCGTCACAGTCGGACGTGACACACCGTAGTAATAACGCCAACTCAGACGTCCTTGTATTCCTCACAGCGGCTAGCGTGCTCAATTGAAGCGCGTGCCGAACCGCTGACACTAGCAAGGTGATTATATAATAAGTAGCCGGCTGGGCGACTAGTACACCGACCCGCGTGCTAAGGCTACATCCCTTAAACCACATTTACAGTCTTTATAGGAACGCCCCCTAGTTCCTAGCACACCACAACACACTACACTGGTCAGCTTGCCCTGTCAAGGGGAGCTACCCTTATTTAGGCACAAACTCATAAATTAGTACAGCAACTCTCCCTTTTAGATCCACCCCCAAATAAGGGATCTAAAACACTGGTGGAGGCGGGGTCCTACGCATAGAGAAAAGGGACTCAACCAACGAGCCCTCGTAGGTAAAACGACCCCTTCCGTACCGCAAAAAGCCAAGCAAATTAGTGAGAAAATTTTTCCCCCAGACAGAAAGCACCATATTTTTTTTTGGTGCTCTAAACTAGCTACACAAGGGAAAGGCTTGATAAACCAACCCCCTAGCCCCATACAGAACCAGAGAGATATAGGAATACACTGGCAAACACGCACAGATTTTTTTTTTTCTCTCTATTGTTACTTTAGGCCCATACACTTCAGGCAGAATGGCACCTCATGAAGAGATTGCAAGCCATGAAGGTAATAGGGGTATGCCAATATTAGTAGCATTATTGGTTAGATGCCAAAGGCACATACAGATCAGGCAAACACAAATACGGACACTCAAAACAGAAAATCGGGACAATACAGGGCAAACAGCCATACACTCCGTCAGAGGGTAGGACAGCGCGATTAAGATGCGCACATAAGCACTTGCAAACAGGCCATATGCCTCAATAGGCAGTACACCCAAATTTGGGACGAATACCGTGAACTCCAAACCAACAAGGCCATTTTTGAGTTCATGGTAGGGCCACCAGCCCAGCCGAGAGAGGACATAAGCGTAGATACGCTAACTCGACAATTTGCGAGGATGTCCCTCTCGCCACGTACTGCCACAGAATGGAAGGAGTTCGCCGTGGCCACAGTCAAGAAGACGGCCAGGTTAGGCTCCAACTTACTACAAAATAAACCTAACACAAACACACGTCCTTCAGCTCCGGATCGGAAGGCAATTTTGCCAAGCCGAGGGGAAGAGCCTAGAACAATCCCCTCGGACCGGATGAACGAGAGGGAGTTGAAGCCAGGACCTTCAATCACACATAATACGACAGAGGGACAACAGGAGGTAACCTCGTCATGGGCTGACGACGTAGAGCCTGACCTACCACATATAAAGCCTACATACACTCACACAGATAGGCTAACACAGTGGCAGGAGGCTGCCGTGGCCACGGGCCAGAAAGCGGACAGGCTACACGACACCACATTGGCAGGACAAAAACAGGCACTTAAGTGGCCCTCACCGCCAGTTCAAAGGGCAAATTTGCCAGAACGGAGGCGAACACCGGCATTAGTCCCTCAGGATGCACGGTACACGCACATACAGATTAAACAGGCATTACCATACAATACACGGGGATTAGGAAAGGTATTATTACCCACCCCACAAAACCTCGCAGTCAAACATACATACACTCCCGCAAAATCTGCTAAGATAGCGCCAAGCGCAATAACGCCCTTAAATACAGGTACACTTAGACCTAGAAACACGCGCTACGGTGGAAGTAGGGCAAGGCTTACTTTGCTAGAAATTCCGCCGGAAAACAGCAAAGAAACACCTCAATGGATTTCAGAGGCCTATAATATCGTAACAGGGCAAAACCCTTCACCTTTCTGAGCACTGAAACTCGAAAGACGATAACGACTTTCACCAAGGCCAGAGAAATAAACTAACATCGCTAACACCAAAATTATAGGCCACATAAGTTCTTTCACACGGGGGCGATAGGAAAATGGTCCAACAAGTACATAATCAACATGAGATCGCATATTTTTCTTTCTTATTTTATGTATATACAGTGCAATATAGCCAAATTAGAGGGAACAATTCTAAATCCTTCCGGTTTTTTTTTTTTTCTTTTTTTTCAACCATGGCATTTTCCTCTCAGGCCATCAATGGTTATTGGGCGAAGTGATTAACGCCATAACGTAAAGTCTCTAATATGCTAAGCCAAGTGGAAGCCAAGCAGGCTTCAGGCCGGAAAGAGATATTTTGAACACAACTTAAGCATAAAATCACAGCATAAAGCTTAAGTGAGTCTTTCTAAGTAGAAATGACTAAACGTTCTATGTTAGGGTTCCACAGTTTGATAGATTCTCCTGTTGCGGGCGAAAGCCGTAAGTGTGGCAAGAATTAAGAATCTCAAACTAGTTTCAAAAAAAAAAAAAATTTTTGGGAGGTGTGCTTTAACCAACTAAAAAGCCCAATTGCACACCGGGATGAGACACTGTCATTTTGGTGAGTTACAATTACTTTGATAGGCAGGTTTGACTCCCACAGTGCACTGGCTTTGCTCGTGACGTGGATACAAGGGTATCAGTTACGTCTGGCAATGGCCTTCCTAAGGTGTACTAGACAGTGTCGGTAGATTCCCCTGAGACGTAACCAGATTACGGTAGTACTCACGTTACCAAATTGGTAAATACTACACTCAGGTCCCAATCACCATTTTTTTTCAAACACATAGTGCTCACGACATAATTTTTAGAGACTAACGCCACCTACTATTATTTTCTTTCAATGTGCTCTCTTAATGCAGAGCGGGGCATAAATAATTTTTTTTTTGTTTCACACATTTAGCCCAAGAAAGAAAAATGGCCAAATAAACTATATATATATTTTACACATAGGTATACATAACACAACACTCGGGGACACAAGTGTAGTCAATGGGAGGTTCTTTTGCAGACGGCCAATGCATATGAGATTTCCGAAGTGAAATGCCATGGCCTGTGGTTTGGATTCCAAGTAAAACGGAAATCCCGTGGCACACGATCTCCAGAAATGGTCACGTTAAACCACAAAATTCCCCTCTTGCCTTTTTATAATGCGAAGAGCACTAACAGAAAAGCAGGCTGATTAAGAACACATGTTCGGATACACAGCGTTATCGGAACAAATAAACAAGCGAGCGCGCAAGACATTGCAACCCGACACCCTCATACTCAGCAGTAAAGCAGACCTCCGTGATAAACTGCGAGCCTTACAAACGACAGTTCCCAAAGCACACTGCACGGAATCATTCATAGCCAACCTAAGAACCCTATATCTTCAAAATTTACACTACGAGGAGAGGGCAAAAATAAGCAAACTCCTCGCAGGAAGGTATACTAGGGGTTGCGCACAGAAAAACACACAGCCCATTTGCCATAGTGTAGGCGGCACAGAAATGGCCACCAAATCTTTACAGACAACCGGCTTCGAACCCATGTCCACACACAAAAACCTCGTACCGAAAACTAACTAAACAACGGTATTTTCGGTACGAGAAACACAAACAAAATACAGGCAGAATGCCCGCAGAACATGAACAACGCAGACATATAACACAGAGAATTACATAGAACACGGGTTCGAACCCCAGAGAAAATTGCACGCCAGGGAAAAACAAGCAGACGGCCTTCCAATCACACCAAAATTGGCCCATATAACGGCTTAGACAGATAATACTACATTCCTGCGGCCAAATGACAGGCATAAAATTCCAGAAATACACTTGACAGGGAAAATGGACTTTCCAGACAGAGACATATAAATTTCGTAAGACAACGGTCTTACGGAATAATGGCCACACAACGGCAATAGTAGCAGGGCGGATTACCACATCGGGCCGCCAGGAATTTAACACAATGACCACACTGGCATACGTGCAGAAAAACACGCAACAGTGGTTAACCTACATAAAATCCCGGCCTGAAGTTACACACACAAACTGATGACTTGCAGACTTAGCCACTTTGCAACACTGTCGATGACAAAACGCGATTGTGTAGTGGCAGTGACCATGAATAAACAAATGCAGAACAATCATAACACTATACATTTTTCAACACTGCGAAAGCATTTATCAACAAGCAGACGTCACAGACCAAAACTTGTCGCAGGCCCAGAGTAGCACGTTCGTAAAGACGTTGGCAGGCCACGGGCGCTTCCTACCCATACACAATATACACAGTAGGACTTAGCTCTACAGCAGACCAGGCGTCCGCGTGGTGTAGCGGAGCGTAGTCACACACACACACACAAACGCGCTCACCAATCAGGGGCGAACATAGGGACTTTGAGGAAACGGGACCTCCCCTTAACAACTTCTTTTTGCGACCCTAGTCCCGAAACAAATCATTCCAGGCGACTAGGACTTAGCCCTATAACGGACCAGAGTAGGTCGTGAAGCTTCGCTATCCCAAAGCGCGGATAGAAAACCAACATGGACCAAGGGAGGATGACAAGAGAACATGCTAACAGCGTCCCACTCTACTCCCTTCCCATAACCTTTTCACGTCCAGACATAAACAACGCAAACACATCTACACGACCATAAACAGCTACACTACACTACAAAGTATACATAAGGGTTGGTAAACTTCATGTGTTTACAGAAAGGGCATGCTACGCCCTGAGCCCCACCGCTATCACCTGAATGAGAGGGGTGCATCGGCCAACAACAACTAAGCGTAATGCACATCTCCATCTGAGAGATGAGGCCATAAGTAATAAATACTAACCATTTTTTTTTAAAATTTAAATCATCCCGCATGAGAGGGAAATATATTAGTATTATGCCTCAACCTACACCTATCCATACATGAGTGCAAACGCCTCATATCCAGACGCATGCATGTACATCCCATCCATTCACCAGGGGATATTGATATCAGACCGGCATGGATTTTTATTTTATTTTTTGCAACCCCGGGAATTACCTGCCCCGTTCCACTCACTGTAGGAGCATCCCAGCACAAAAACCGGTTCCAGGCCGCCACTAACGCGGAATTCGGAAGTGCGCAACCTCCTCCTACCCTGCTTTAACCCACTCTACAGATAACTACCCCCAGATCACAATAACAGGGTACCTGACGCCACAGACCCTACTAACACCTCCATCAAGGTTAAAAAAGAGCATTATCGCTGGAGAAGCTGATATAGCACAGGTAGCCTAAAGTAGTCTACGTATGTAGAGGTTTTACCAGCCCACCACACTGGAAGTATTTTACATTTGACACTTTTTACACAGGTTACACCTATATTTAAAAAAAAAAAAAGGGAATCTGAAACACCCTGGCTGATGATACCGGCGTTAGCCAAAGGTCAAAAGCACAACACTAGGAGCAGAGCTGGGGAAGGCGATGTGGACCCTTACCCCAGTCGGCTCATCAAATTACTGACGACTAGACCAAATAGACGAACCACGTAAGGTCAAAGCATTCGCGGCCTGGTCGGGCAAGCTCTGGAATCCTAGGTGCGCATAAACCGCCCCTGGGAGGAAGGGATGCTAAACCCACTTTGAGCCACGGTCGTCGAAGCCAAGACCTGCAGGGAGACTTTCTGAGAATGGCGGGAGAAATAGCTCACTCCGCGCCGGCCTCGGGAACTATCCCTAGAGACGACCATATTATGACTAGACTGTTAGTTAAATTTACGTAAGTAAGACTTCCATGGCGGGAAGCAAAACTCCTGTGCGTTGGAGCATACTACGGCGGCCCATAGAGGCAAATTTATATATCAATGCGAAAATGCATACTACGGCGGCCCATAGAGGCAACTTTATATATCAATGCGAAAATGCATACTACGGCGGCCCATAGAGGCAACTTTATATATCAATGCGAAAATGCATACTACGGCGGCCCATAGAGGCAAATATCACTGCGAAAGCAGGTTGCGACGGCCGATTAAGGCGGAGAGGATATTATGCCATTGGACCACACTGTCCAATGCCCACATAAATGACGACGCATCGGGCAGTCAGAGGGCATTAAGAGATGGGGCATTGCGCGCCCCTCACAGGAGCCAAGTGGGCGGCTCACCTACGACTAATCGGAACGGCAAAACGAGCACGACAAGGAAGTTACAGCGGGCGGAACGGTTAGCTTAGTGGCGCCGTAAGCCGCCCGCGGATAGATTAATCCTAGTAATAGACGTCGACACTAGACTTAAGGGGACGGAATCTAGCGACCCTAGAGACAACCGGTGTTTCTGGGGCTCGTGCGGGTGGTGATCTGGGGATTTAATTGCCCCAGGCGATCGTCCTAGGCCAAATTTAGTTATAGACGGTTGCATTTGACACGCAACCTAGGATTAAGCAAATTTAATGAACACTGTTGCAATTCAGCACAGCATCTTTCGGCCATAGATTAAGGCAACCCTCTCGGCTTAGATGTAGTTTTTTTTTATATATATACCATAAGTAGAATAAGTGGTATAAGAGAACGCCGTTCGGCGCCTGATGACCCACAAATCCGTCATCAGGGTAAGTCCGATAATTCATGATAAGTTATTATAATGTAGCATAGTCTTACATTTAAGACAATTTTTTTTAATACATATATTGAGGTAAAATTTCGGCGCCTGGCGGCCCAAATTCGTTGCCAGGGTAAGCCCAATACTACAACACATTAGGAAATGACGTCACGGCACCATATAGGGTAAGCCCGGCCATATATCGAGTAATAATAACCATGCCATTCTTTTCACAGGTAAAAAGGGGCTTCAGACTGTGGCAACGCTGCCACAGGAAGCGGCATATGGAATAGGGAATTTCAATGTTTTGTTAACCTCTCCATTTTTTTTTGCAGGCATTGTCACCTAGAATATGACACGTGTAATTATGATTTTGCTGCCAGATAGCAGCAACATGCTATTTAATGCCCCCTTATTGTAGTATTATACCTGTGCATACTAACCTCCATTTAACATTCATTCTCACTTACACACTCACTACATTTTTTTTTACAGCTACACGTCAATAATCTGCACAGCGGGAATGATGCCTGTGGGGCATCAAGCTTGCTGGCAGATCTACATAAAACAAAAACACTTGAAGCGTCAAAATGCGACGCAGCTTACGGCGATGAGGGCGCAACCGGCATGTGGCGGCGACCCTCATGGCCAAGTGTGCAAGCATTCACCCACAGAGGATGCTTCACAGACTAGGTATTAAGAATACACTGCAAGCGGTACGACCACTCAACCGTGCCAAGAGGTGGCCGTATAGGATCAGCCGTGATACGGCAAGCGTACGTACAAACAGGTAGCGTGCACGCGAGGATCCAAATAAAAACTAGAATTATAAGGGTTTAGCGCGCTTAAGTAGACATAAGGTCATTGTAGTTCATAATTTTAAAGAGTAAACTACATACATATTCATGCGCCCACGGGCAATTATTCCAATGGAAATTCCTAAATGTCAGCATCGCAACATAATATTTTTGTCTGTTTATCAAGTTCACGTGTACACGATGTCTATATTTTTGTTTTGTTTTGTTTCGTTTGCTAAGGTAACACGTAACCAATGTCTGTGAATTGTTTTCTTTCATTTTTCTCTCTTCTAACTTCCCCATTTGTCAGGGTGTTCCGTTTTATCCCACACCAATAAATACATTTTAAATATTTCCTTTAAATTATACCCTGGAACACCCATTTTTTTCTATTCTCTCCTATCTTCTTTATTGCGGGGAGCACTTTTTCCCCAAGATAGGGCGGACGACGCAATCATCCGTTCGGCCCTGGGTTTTTCCTCCCTGCACAACTATGTAACCATGTATAACCATGTTTTTTTTCTTTTTTATGCCGACAACGGCAATGGCGATTGTGCCTCAATAGCAATTATTTTCTTTATTCAACAATGTTAATGCACATTTCACCATGCAATGTAAAATTTATATACATATATATCTATGTACACCCCATAACCCTCCCCTCTGAACACGGGCTGACCGCACACCTACACTTCTGCACGACGACACCCGTTCCATACGACGACGCTTACGACGCCACCACCAGAAGAGACGAGGGGGATTCAAAAACTACTACGACAACATCCCAACCCCAAGTGCCCTTCCCGGTCGCGAGGACGCGACCAAATGGAGGAAGAGGCTTGTACAATACCCAAGGGGTATGCACCCCTTAGAGATCATCCCCCCCATCATCTGTCTAAATCTCATAAAAGGCAACCCTTTAAAAGCCTACCCAATATCCATCAATACTATAAGGGCAGCTGGCTACTCCATAAAGCAGCTCAACCCTTGCGTAATTATGACACACAGCGACATACTACAAACTGGTTCAACTATGCCACAACGCGCTGACAGAACAGAGGCTAAAGGTATAAAAGGTGCCTTAAGTGGGTCACGAGAATCTCTCCATCACCAGTGCTTCGACGAGACAGCCGGAGGCTAACGACAGTGTCAACCGAGGTGAGTCAGTCAGTCAGTGTTCAGAATCCTATTTTTGTAACCTAACACCCACAGTTTGTACTCACATTATAACATCACAAGATCCCTTAAAAGGGACTAACAGTTACTCATTGCTGACCAATAAACACTTGGTCAGTCTCTTACACTTGCATTACTGATCTACACTCTTCTTCACGTCCCCACGTCCTTCCTTACTCCCGTCACAGTCGGACGTGACACACCGTAGTAATAACGCCAACTCAGACGTCCTTGTATTCCTCACAGCGGCTAGCGTGCTCAATTGAAGCGCGTGCCGAACCGCTGACACTAGCAAGGTGATTATATAATAAGTAGCCGGCTGGGCGACTAGTACACCGACCCGCGTGCTAAGGCTACATCCCTTAAACCACATTTACAGTCTTTATAGGAACGCCCCCTAGTTCCTAGCACACCACAACACACTACACTGGTCAGCTTGCCCTGTCAAGGGGAGCTACCCTTATTTAGGCACAAACTCATAAATTAGTACAGCAACTCTCCCTTTTAGATCCACCCCCAAATAAGGGATCTAAAACAGTATCCTTTTTATCTACTACCATTGGGATCAGAAGAGAACAAGAGTTGACCAAGGAAGGACGACAGGGAAGATGATAGAGAGGGGCCTGGCGCTGCAGGAAGCAAGTGGTCACCGGGGGGAAGGGGGTTATAAGGAATGAATGATGATGATGATAATTGTTGTTTTAAGGGGCCTAACATCCAGGTTATCGGCCCCTAATGGTCTGTGTGATAGCGAAAATGTCAATGAAGAGGAAACCAGAACGAAAAGTAAGTGAGCAGGAAAATACTTACAAAAAGGAACTCAGATTGAAACTACTCACAAAATGGAGAGCGGTAATACATACATAAGGGAATTTCGAACGAAAATACTCACAAAAGGAATAGATCGAAAAATATGCACAAAATGTAGGTGAAATTCAAAATACGTACAATATGCAAATGAGATTGAAAATTAACTACTTGAACAAAGCGGGGTAGGTTGAAAATACAAAATGCAATTGCTTACAAAATGTATGGTAGATTCAAACTTCTCATTTGGATGGACAATACTTACAAAATGCAATTTAGATTGAAAATACTTACAAAATGTAATTTACGTTCAAAATACCCACAAAAATGCAATTGAGACTTAACTACTTGCAAAAAAGCGGTGTAGGTTGAAAATACAAAATGCAATTGAAATTCAAAATACTCACAAAAGGACCCCCCCCCCCCCCCCGATATTGAAAGACTTACTAAAAAGCAATTTAGATTGTCAATCCTTACAAAATGCAATCGAGGTTGAAAAACACTCACAAAATGCAACGTAGATCGAAAAGACTGACAAAATGCAACGGAGATTGAAAACACCCACAAAATGGAGTGGAGATGCAAAAATAACAGTGCGGGAATCTTAAAGGGAAAAGGAAATATAATGAAAAGAAAAACAACAGGAAAGAGGAGAGTGTCCGTCCCACAGGTAAGGGGTAAAGGGTCAAAAGGGGAAAACCGGACCCAGCTCAGGAATCCCTCGGTGTTGCCAACTCCCGAACTCACCAGCCGTGAGCCCCTGACGGTGTAGCACTTTCCAGGGTGCACCAGAAGTGCTGGGGCTACATACACCCTACCTCCTTGAGGGCCTTGAGCAGAAGGCAGGAGATAACAGGAAAAGAAAAAGAAGGCTCCCAGAAGGAGGGGATCAGGAAAGATGAGACAAGGGCCAATTAAGGCGGGAAAGGAAGAGACTTCCTAGGCCTCGGATACCCTAATACCGTCGGGGTCGGAAGAGAACAAGAGTTGACCAAGGGAGGTCGACAGGAAAGAAGACAGAGAGGAGCCCGGCACAAGTAAGTGGAAGCAATGCCGGAGTCAGCTGGGGCCCAGTGGTCGCCAACCCACGTCCCACTAGATGTGAGCCCCTGGGGGAAGGAATGAATGAACAAGACTACACAGCACATGGATTATTATTGTTTATTTAGTAGACACTTGTGTCCACTTTCCCACTGACTTGACAAAGTGCTGAAGGTCAATGACCTGTTGTGTTAATCATTGAAGAG
The DNA here is from genome assembly GCA_946902985.2 of Meconema thalassinum. Classification (NCBI taxonomy): domain Eukaryota; kingdom Metazoa; phylum Arthropoda; class Insecta; order Orthoptera; family Tettigoniidae; genus Meconema; species Meconema thalassinum. The sequence goes on from OX336398.1 coordinate 81,170,105, forward strand.
AACTTCACACAATGTTAATGAGATACAAAAGAAACTCTGTTTTACATTTCAAAGTGTGTGAGCCGGTCTTTTGCCACAGTGAGTGGGACAGCCCACAACATCTATGTCATCTGCCCCTAATATTTCTGTTTAAGAGAAGAAAAGGGAAATAGAAAAAAGTTAGTTAGCTATTGTTGTTTCAAGGGGTGAAATAGCAAGGTTATCTGCCCCTAAAAATATTTTTAAAATTTAAAAGAATAATTGACGATCGAAACTGGTTATCCAAGCGTATTTATTACTCTCATGTAAATTTTTATCAGGATTAGGGAACCATCAACATCATCTTCTACAGTTTCCAGCCCCTGGCTGTGTCTGCTTGGAACATAAGCCTCTCCATCATTTTCTATCCTCCCACCACCTTTCACTCCTCACTCTGTCCCACTCCTCTCCTCCTTTCTGCACTCCTTCCTTCACACCCACAATCCACCTATCTCTTGGTCTCTCGCCCTCCATTTCCATCTCGTGCATCCTCCTTGGTATCCTGCCCTCCTGCATTCTCCTAACATATCCATACCAACTTATTCTTGTAAGGGATTCTCTTCCACAATCTCTCATTTCTTATTCCTAATCAGTAGGGCCCGGATGTTGATGACATGTCATCTTTTTACTGAGCTGTCTAAAACAATGCTGAAGTACATAGAAACTCCGGACGGGCCACCCCGTCTTCAAATACGGTATGTCATTTCTATTTTGCATCTTTTGCTATTTTTCCATTTTAAGAGCATTTTTTTAAGTTTGGTAGATTTTTTAGTCTTTTTTTAGAGATATCGTCCTTTTAAGGTAATTTCTTTCCAATTTAATCATACCTCAGCTTTATATGAGGGAGTCAGATCTCTCAAGAGTTAAGAAGAAGCTAGTAGCTGATACAATATAATTTAAAATATTGAAATATTGATTCCATTTCCTTAATCAACCTGGTGGAAACTAGTCTTAGCAACAATCGTGGCGAAACTGCTGCGGGTATTGCATCAAAACTGGAAAAATTGCTGGACAAAATCCTCCGGGTATAAAACATTATGCAAAATCTCAGACATTCTTTCTGGTGAAAACTACTGCATGGATGGGATTGAGGAGGATTTAGCAACAAACGACCTTCCTCACTTCAAGTACGCTCCAATCACATCAGTTGATGCTGAACACAGCTTTTCGAGATATAAAAACTTGTTGGCTGATAACCGCATATCATTTACATTTGACAACATCAGAATGATATTCGTAGTGCAGTGCAACTCAGACTAAAGTGAACATAAACCTTTTGTTAAGTGATAGAAATCTATTTTGATTGACTTTTCAGTTTGAGCGTAAGATATAATTTTTGAATTATTGGTGAGTTTATTATTATAAGATCATTTTCTCCATTTTATAGTGGATTTATAGAATTTTTAGGTGATTTATTACAGTCATATTTCAAAATTTTAAGTGCATTTTTTTTTTACTATGTTACGGCATCAACATCCGTGCCCTACTAATCTGCTTCCACACATTAAAATTGGATACAATCGTGTTGACAGACTGAAAAACATCAAATCTCAATCTTTATAAAGGGATCTTCAAATGATACTGAACATAAAAAATACATGTGTTGGATTGGACTATTAGAGTTGTTTTATAGGAGGCTAAAGTTTGAAGAAAAAAATTGAGAGTATTTATTATTATTTATTTATTTATTTATTTTATTTAGTCAATTTACCCTCTAGGTTGGTGGTTCCCACGGACGCAGCGAGGGAACTCACCACTACCGCCTCTATGGGCAGTGTCCTGGAGCTGGGAACATCTGGTCGGGATGGATACAACTGGGGAGATGTGATCAGCACTTCGCCCAGGCGGCCTCACCTGCAAAGCGAACAGGGGCCTCATGAGGGAGGGGAGAAGATGGAAGATTAGGATGGATAGGCTAGGGAGAGGGAAGGAGGCGGCCGTGGCCTTACAGTAGGTACCATCCCGGCATTTGCCCGAAGACGAAGTGGGAAACCACGGAAAACCACTTCGAGGAAGGCTGAGGTGGGAATCGAACCCCCTCTACTCATTTGGGCCACCCGAGGCTGAGTAGACCCCGTTCCAGTCCTCATACCACTTTTCAAATTTCGTGGCAGAGCCGGGAATCGAACCCAGGACCTCCGGGGCGGCAGCTAACCGTGCTGACCGCTACGCCACGGAGGCGACGAGAGTATTTATATTTTTGTTATTTAAGACTTTAACTTTTTTTATCTCTATTAGAGGTTCAGTGTTTGTAGGAAAGTGTTATTAAACTGCCTTGGTCTCATGGTTCTAGAGATAAGAGGGGCACTTTGTATCGAAGGACACCATTTTTCAAGAAAGCAGGTCAAAGTTGGAAGGAGGTAAAATTATCTCTTTTATGTACATGTTCTTACAAAAGGTCCCGGCCACTGCAATCCCTACCCTCACCTTAATATAAATACACACTTAGCTTTTTGAGTGTAATATATCAACAGTTTAACAATTTTCTTGAAATGAAAATCAATAACATTCACCATGCTAGGAGAATGTATAATTTTTCCGTATAAAGTCCCCAATTTTTTGGATGTAACGATAATCTCGAGAATCACTGGATGGATTTTGATGCGGTTTTCACTATTTTGTAAAGGATTTCTCGAGGAAGGTTTCTGTCGAAAAACATTCGTTTATGACAAAAGGAAGCAGAGCAGTTAACAATTTTAGTGAATCGAGTCAAAGAAAAACGTGCCATCCATGCGCCTTTCAAGCTTACGCTGGTAAACCGTTCAAGGTACTACGCCAATCAATACATATAGTGATGTAAAATACCCAGGTATTTATAAATCGGGGTAAATACCCAACTCACTTGTCCTACATGTTTCGGCTTGACAATGAACTTTTGGCTGAAGAAAGCTTCATTATCAAGCACAAAACATGTACAACAATAGAATAATTGTTTCTTAATTTGTTGTTGTTGTTTCCTATGGCTAGCCCGGATTCCAATCCATCAGCTTCCTTGCGTTCCAATAGAGTTGTGTGAGGTTTCTTGAAGTTCTAGCAGTCACATAAAGTTTGTTGCAATGTAGCAGGTGCCCCTTAACCATTTTGCTTCCAGGTTCGTGACAAAGTGTGCATTCTTCAGATCTCAGGATGTTGATACGTTTCAGATGAGCTGCAAGGCAGTCATGGCCAGTGTTAAGTCTGAAGAAGGCTACAGCTTCTCTTCTTGGTGTTAATTTATATTGATCCCATTTAGCATCAATGCCCTTCCATAATTTGGTTTCTGCTGTTTTCTTTGCCATTTCTTCATACCTGTTTTTGATAGTATTTTTCAAGATCCTTTTTGCTGACATAAAATGTCTGACTCACAGTGTGGTAACTTTTTTTTGCTAATCTGTCTGCCTCTTCATTACCTGCTATTCCAACATGAGAAGGGATCCACTGAAATGAGATCTGTTTGTGGAGTCTTTGAAGGGTTCTTATCATACAAAAAAATTTGTCAGTTCTTTATTTTGAGGCTTATAATTTGACGAGACGGCTTGGATGGCTGCTTTTGAATCTGTAATGATAACACATTTTTGATAATCAATGTTTCTGACTAATAACTGATGGAGTGCATGTGAAATTGCTCTTATCTCAGCATCAAAGTTTGTTTTGTTATGGCCTACTGGGAAGTAGAGTGAGAAGAGAGATGAATGTATTCCTGCTCCAGTTCTATTTTCTTTGTCTTGTGAGCCATCCGTAAATATTTTTAGCCATTCTTAATTTGTATTGATTGACTTTTTCTTGAAACGTAGTGGTATTATGGCCTTCATCAGTGGTGTTGCTATAATGAATAATAATAATAATTGGTTTTACAACCCCTTTAACTACTGCGAGTTTTAGAGACGTCCGGGTGCCGAAATTTTGCCTCCAAAGGGGATCCTTAACGTGCCAGTAAATTTACTGATACGGATCCCTCACATTTAAACACCCTCAAATGCAGCGGGATTCGATCCCGCTATCTTGGTTTCAGCAGGCGAGAATGTTACCGCTCAGCCACGCAGCCATTCTATTTTGCTATAAAGAACTACAGTAATTGCGGGCAAAAGCTTGCTTGTTAATATTTCACTTGAGGTTTTAAATCGAAACCAAGGAAGAAATTAAAAATTAACACCAATCTTAAAACTCACAAATTTTCTGCAGAAATGACCTACAGAAAGCCTATGGAGATTTCAGTTGAGTTGAGAAAATCCCGATCTGAAAGAATGAAAAAGTACTGGAAAGAGTGCAATAACCAAGCAGTACTACCTTCAAAGAAGAAGTGATCGTGGAACGACTCAAGTGGTCCAATGTGACCAATCAAGATTAATAATTATAATAATAACATAATGTAAATAAAAATAGACTTTCCAATGAAGAGAATTCAAAACTAAAAAATAAAATATTAATGGGATGAGGGGGTGAAAAGAAAGAGAACAATAAAATAAAATCAATTACAATATAAGTAAGGTAGTCTGAAGACAACATTAAAGACAGAGAACAATTTAGAAATAAAATCAGAAATACGAAAATTGTACAAGTCTCAAGGGAGGACACATCAGGAAAAAACATGGACAGAGGAAAGGAAGAAAAAGCACAGTGTACTAATGAAGAGGTTTTGGGAAGAAAAGAAGAGAGGAAAATGAAGTGAAGCTGTGAGAGGCTCAAGTTCACACGCTCTCCTGAAGGGGAATAATCGGAAATAATAAGGAAGGTGGTAACCTGTTGGCAGCCAGGTTATGCTGACAGGCAGCGAACTCGTCCAGCGTGACTCCTCTCCAGGACGATCCCTTGTAGCAGCGCGGCAGCTCCTCTCTGGTGGCCGCGTGACCCCCACACCAGTGGCGAGAGTTGCGCCATGTGGCCCCACGCTGGACGTGTCTGAACTCTGACAGGTACCGGCTGATGGGCTCCCTTAGAAGCGTTATATAGAAATACCTGCAACCAGAACAACCACAAATTCACACTTTGTGATGGTGCATCAACGAAGCACAGACTTTAAAGGAATATAAGGCAGGACAGGTGTTTCCACTAAGAGAAACTGTGAAGGAGAAATTATTTTTATTTATTTATTTTATTTATCTTATGGCTTTTAGTGCTGGGAGTCTCCTAGGACATGTTCGGCTCGCCAGACGCTGGAACATTGATAGAACGTTCCAACGAAATCTAACCTAGAAATTTAGCTTCACACAAGTTTAGTCTGTGGAAGGATCTTTTACATGCCATAAATCTATGACATGGGACCGCCGGCTTTACTTTCCCTCCGAAGGAAGGCATACTGAAGGATTTTAACGCTCGTAAAAATTCCGACGACTTGGGCCGGATTTGAACCCGTTATTTTGGGCACAGCAGTTCAGCATGCTACCAACTACGCTACCGAAGCCGCTAAGGAGAAATTAAAAGTATAGGTATGGCTAAGAAAGCACTGTCTAGTCTAACAAGAATATGGAAAGATCATCATATTACCAAGGAAACAAAAAGCAACTGGTTCAAACTTTGGTATTTCCTATAGTCACATATGACTCTCAGACCTTGACCATAAATGCTGCATGCCGTAAGAGAATCAAAACCTTCGAGATGACGCGTTACCGAAGAATGCTACGAATATCGTGGGTAGCAAGAAGAACAAATTAATCTATTCGGAAGGAGCTAAGGATTGCTCCTAATACACACTTACTCCCAAACATCCAAAGGCAAATGTTGAAATTTTTCGGCCATGTCATCCAGCGAGACGGCATTGATAAGCGTATCATCCAGGGTAAAGTTGACGGAAAACGGCTGAGGGGACGTGCCCCGAACCGGTACCTGACTAATCTGCCACTTCAGAAATTAATGCATATGGCAGAAGACCGCAGTCTATTGTTAACAGAATTGCGTGAAGGGTCACGACATTCAAAATCGAACTACGACCAAGAAGAAGGAACATTATTATGATTCCTAAGGGCAGGAAGTGCCGAAGGATGTGAGAAGCGTGTACTGGTAGTGAAAGCTGCATTATTTAAACACATCTAGCAGGCTAATTGTACAACCTATTTCTTCTTTGTCCTTTGGGCCTACTGAGGACCATGGGGTTTGCATCTTCTCGTCGCTTGGGCCTTATGTTGTCTTCTCTTCCAGTACCGCTTCATCTTCCGGCTATGAGCCAGCTTTCTTCCCTCCGTCCATAAAGGTCTGCTGTTCCCTGTGTTCTTCCTACCAGTAAGTGTTGTGGGAAAATCTCCCCGCTGAATGACTTGCCGAAACAGTGGGCGGACATGTATGAACTCACTTGGGATCCCCTGTTGCTTCAGATCGGACTTTACTGTAGAATTCCACTTGTTCCTGAAGGCTTTCCCTTTGCCTGCTACTGTGAAGATTTTGCGGGCGAGTATGCAAGGGCTCATGCGGGTTCCGCTCCTTTTAAACCCTTTATAGGGTAGAATACTGAAGATATTTTATTTGTATTTTTTAACATTTAATTTTAATTATTTTAGCCTAATATTAATTAGTATTAGTTTTAATTCTTGTTTTCATTAACATTATAATGTTCATATTTATTTTTATAACATTATTATAATTTTAAATTTTATAAGCTTTTTTTTTTTTTTTTCATCATTTCCCCTTTCCCAGTTGACAATGGGTGGGGGCAAATATGGTTCCTCTCCACTTTGTTCTGTCGTTCCACCATTCCTCTTCCGACACAGTGTTCCAATCCAGGTTCCCTTTTCTAATACTATTCTCCACCGAGTCCATCCAACGCATTCTTGGTCTTCCTCGTCCTCTCTTCCCTGTCATCCGTCGTTCCAGTGCTCGTCTTGGTAGCCTTACTTCATTCATCCGTTTGACATGTCCAAACCATCTCAATCTGTTTTGCTCCAGTTTGCCATTTAGTTTCTGTACTCCCAGTTCTTTCCATATATCTTCATTTCTCACTCTGTCCGTCCTCGTTTTCTGGACCATACTTCTCAGGAATCTCATCTCAGCTGCTTGTACTCTGCTCTCATCCCTCTTAGTCATTGTCCAAGTTTCTGCTGCATATGTCATTATAGGAACATAATATGCTTTGTACATAACTTCTTTAGCCTTAATTGGTATATCCTTGTTCCATACTAGTCCCCGTACCTGTTGGTAGAAAGCACTCCCGAGTTGTATTCTTCTGCTAATTCCAAATCAAGTCTTCCATCTTCAGTCAGTTCACTTCCCAAGTATTTGAAGTGTTTCACTACTTCCAATTCCTTATCTCCTACTTTGATTACTCCTTTTCCTTCTTTCTTATCTCTACCCATCACCACTGTTTTACTCTTCTCCACATTTATCTTCAATCCCCATTGCTCAATCTTTTCATTTATCACGTCTAACTGTTCTTGTAACTCCATCTCATCCTCGCCCCAGATCACAACGTCGTCTGCAAACAACATTACCTTCATCTTTGCCCTACTATATTCTTTCATTGCTGCCTTCATGATGTCATCCATCACCATTACGAACAATAATGGTGACAACACACTTCCTTGCTTTAGTCCAGTGTCAATTTTAAACCATTCCGATGTCCCGATTCTAGTCTTCACACTACTGTAGGACTCCATGCACATTCCTTTTATCATGTCTCTCAGTTCCTTGCCTATCCCCGTATTTGATAAGCATTCCCAAACTTTTGTTCTAGGGATGCTATCATAGGCCTTTTCTAGATCAATAAAAGTCATTACCATATCCTTCCCATATTCCCAACTCTTTTCAATGTTCTGTCTCAGAATGACAATGGGTTCTACTGTTGACCTGCCCTCTCGAAATCCAAATTGCTCCTCCTCTATTTGGCTTTCTACCTTTACTCTAATTCTTTTTTCTAGGATTCTTTCCATTACTTTGGCAACGTGCGAGATGATGGTGATTCCTCGGTAGTTACCACACACCTTCCTGTCTCCTTTCTTGAATATTGGCAATATTATTCCCTTTTTCCAGGCTTCAGGTACTTTCTTCTCTCTTCACACACTCCTGAGAAGTCTGTATGTCCACTGCAGCTTATTTATTTTAAATTTTACAATCATATTTATATTAATTCTGATTTTGTACAATCATATTTTATAAAAAGGGATGGGGTAGCAGGAATGAAGAAGGGAGAAAGTTGCTGGAGTTTTGCAAGAGAAACTGTTTAGTGGTAGGCAACTCCTGGTTCCGGATGAAAGAAAGCCACAAGGTAACGTGGTACAGCAGTGGTTTAACAAAGAAATATTTGGTAGATTACATACTGTACGACTGGGAAATGAAGAGAAGTGTCAGAGATATAAAGGTAATACCATCAGAGGCCTTAGATAGCGACCACAGAATACTTGTAATGAACCTGGGAGTTGTTAAGGATAGCAAGAGGACAGAGTATCAGGAAAGGAGAATCACAGTATGGAAACTCAAGGAAAAGGAAGTCAAGGAAGAATTCCAGAAGATAATAAGGGAAAGGATGCCAACAGACAATCCTAAAACAGGGGAAGAGGAATGGAAGCAATTCAAAAACACAATGGTGGAAGCTGCAGTGGCAGTATGTGGAAGAACAAGCAACAGAAAGCAGTGTAAATAGACACCATGGTGGAATGAGAGAGTAAAAGAAGCTGTGGGAAGGAAGAACAAGGCTTTCAGAGTGTGGTTCCAGGAAAGAACTGATCTGGCAAGGGAAGATTATAAGATGAAGAAAGAAGCAAACAAGATTGTCGCAGAGGAGAGGAATTAGTGGATGGTAAAGTGGACAGAGATGATGGAGGAAGACAGCAGAGGAAATAAGAAAGTACTTTATGGGATGGTCAAAAGTAAGAGAAGAGGTCTGCGAGAGGATGTGGTAATGATGGACAAAAACGGAAATGAGGTACACAACAAAGAGGCACTCAAGACAGTGTGGAAAGAGTACTTTGAGGATTTGCTGAATCCAAATGGTCAAAGGGAGGAAGACAATGCATTGGAAGATGGAGAAGACAACACAGGAATGGAAAAGGACCTGACTTGGAGAGAACTGGAGATGGCTATAAACAAGATGAAAGGAGGAAGGGCACCAGGTGTGGATGAAGTGAGTGTTGAAATGGTTAAGACAGCAGGGGAGGTTGGGAAACAGTGGCTGTACCGTGTGATGAGGGTGATATGGAAGGAGAAAAAGACCCCAGAAGATTGGAAGGAAGGATTAATTGTCCCAATATTTAAGAAAGGAAGCAGAAAGGAGTGCAGAAATTACAGGGGAGTCACACTCATATCTCACTGTGCCAAGATATATGAAAAGATATTAGAAAGTAGAATACGAGCCAAAGTGGAGAGAAAATTGAGAGAGGAGCAGTATGGATTCAGACCTGGGAGATCAACAGTGGATCTCATATTTTCAGTGAGACAGCTCCAGGAACACCACTACGAATTTGGAGAGGATCTGTTGATGGCCTTCCTGGACATCGAAAAGGCCTATGATAGTGTGTGTAGGGAGAAGGTTTGGAAAGCAATGGAAAACATGGGAGTGGAAAAAGGGACTGTAGGCAGAGTGAAGGAGATGTATTGTGGAAGTGTGAGTTGTGTGAAAGTTGGAGGGGAAAGTACAGACTGGTTCAGACAAATGAGTGGCCTGAAGCAGGGTAGTGCGCTGTCACCCCTTCTCTTTATTGTGGTTATGGATGAGGTAATGACACGGATAGCAGGAAAGATAGGAGAAGATAAGATGAAAGCAATGGTGTTTGCAGATGATCTCATGGTCTGGGAAAACAAGGAGGAGGAAATTCAGGAGCAACTGAAGGCTTGGGAAGAAACAGTGGGAGAGTACAGATGGAAGTTCACCATCAGTAAATGTGAGATCCTGTTAACGACCAGGAAAAAGGACAGACCAATGAGTGGGATAACACTTGGAGGTGGACAGCTGAAGAAGGTGGAAAGTCTCAAGTACTTGGGAAGTATAGTGGAGGAAAATGGGAGAAATGACAAAGAGATTACGGAACGTGGCAGACAGGCAGAAGCATTTCTGAGAAGCATTAGGAGCTTAGTGTGGAATAAAGATGTCCCACAAAAAAGCAAGGAAGTGTTATACAGAAGCTACTATATCCCGATACTGACCTATGCTTCAGAAACATGGACAATGAAGAAAAGAGACATAAGCAGAATACAGGCAGGTGAAATGAAGTTCCTGCGAAGTAGGATCGGAGTAACAAGAAGAGAAAGGTTGAGGAATGAAAAGGTCAGGGAAATGGTGAAAGAGGAGCCCTTGCAAGGTAGGATTGAGACATCAAGACTGAGGTGGTATGGACACTTAAAGAGAATGGATGAGAAGAGGATTCCCAAGAGGATACATGAGATGCAGAAGAAACGACCAAGGGGAAGACCGAGAGATAGATGGCTGAAAGGAGAGGAGGAATGTGTCAAGAAGAGAGGTGAGGACTGGACCAGAGTGACAGCGGAGAGGTGGTGGGAAGAAAGGACTAAGTGGCGAGGCTTATGTTTCAAACAGACCCAGCCTGGGGCTGGAAATTGTACAAGATGATGATGATGAAAATGATTTAATTGCTTTTATTTAAAAATAATATTTTTTTCAATCACCTTAGTTCAAGTTAAGTGGCCATAGAAGGTCAGGCATCTTTTTCTCATACTCGTAACGATGTCTTCCTGATGTGTGTCGAGATCATTGTGCCGAATCCTGTAGGTGCCTCCCTCTTCTCGTGCATCCTATTTATTTAATTAATCGAATAGCACTTTTACAGAGCACTTTAAAACAATACTTCAATTCTTGCTAAATGTATCTTTCCTTTCTGCCCACATTTGCTTCATCCTCTCTGATCTCTGCTTCCCGAGTTGTTCGATGTTACGTGGCTGCTGACTTTTTCTTTCTTGTTCATCCCTGAAGATCACCTTTTGAAGTTTACCTCTAAATAAATCCCTATTAAGGTAACTGTACCGGTTTTCGTCACTGATCCAGTCTTCGTCACTCTCGTATATAAGTACAAAAGATAAGCATGTCAACGGGTCTTTCTCAACGCACAAAGTCTTACGAGATGCGTCATACCTTCCTTGCCGATAAGGAGCAACTTTGCGAAATCATGCGTGCGATGTAATAGGTGATTCCCTGCATCAAGCATCTCCTGTGAGCTGAGCTGTCTTGACGCACCATTTGCTTCTCGCATGTGCTAAGCACGCGCGCGAGTTAATTATGTGCATGCGAGCTATGTTTTAACATTTTAAAATGTTACAAGTGCGTGATATAGTTGGTAATTGTTTCTGTAATATATGTGATTTGTTATCTCGTGCTCACGTGCCTAGTTTTGTTAGAAATGCCGGTGACGAACACTGGATTTAAAAAAATGCACTTTACCAATGCTCGTCATTTGTGACGAAAACTGGCACATTGTCATTTCTCCTTGCAAGACCTAACTAACAGCGGCAATATACTTATAATGTAGCTCTAAAGTACCCTGTATTAATTAAATTATCATTTGATCATCGTGTCCAGTAGTCGTCATAGCTGACGAACTTTAGAGCACATTCGTGCAAGATAATGTTAATGTTCGTGTTAACGTTTCGCAACCAATAAACATTTACAGGGTATTGTTATTATTACGTAGGTCTCTCTTCTTGACGGCCGCACCTCAGTAGGCCTAGGTTTTTTCGGCTAGGCGTGCTACAGAGGATTTATTTTTATTGAGATGATCAATAATATATTATTCTAAGACCAAATCTTTGCTTTCAGGCAATATGTTAGATGGTAGTTGTTGTTTTAAGGGGCGGAACTACGAGGTCATCTGCCCCAGGCAATATGTCGAAACGCACAGTTCTGAATTATGATATTGAGCAAATGGAAGCTGCTATTAAGGCCGTTGTGGAGGACGGCATGAGTATTAAAAAGGCCGCGGAGAGGAATGGTGTTCCAAGAAATACCCACTCGGACAAAATTAAAGGAAAATCTCCTCGAGAGAGGAAAATGGAGCCAAGTTTTATTTTAACAAAGTAAGCTGAGGCTATGCTAGTTCAATGGGTAATCTCACTACGAAAAGCGGGGTCCCGGTAACAAAGCACAATTTGCAAAAGCGTCCAGTGCCTTACACAAGAACTGAAGAGGGACTTTCCTTTCAAAGATGGCCGCCAGGAAGGAAATGGCGTGAATCTTTCATAAAAAGAAATCCAGGTCTATCTTTTACGAACCCCTCAAAATTTGACAGTAAGCCGTGCTGCAATTACAGAACATCAAAATAAAACCTGGGTTTCAGAAGTCTACAGCTATTCAGTGGAAAACGACTTCCAGTCATTTTGTCAGACCCTCGGCGACTGTTGAACGCTGACGAGACGGTTTTCTTTCTCAATCCGAAAGGTAACAAAGTGCTGGCGAACAGGGGTTACAAGACAATATATCAGCAAGTGAATTCGGATGAGAAAGAATGCTTGACGGTACTTCTAACAGGCAATGCCCACGGCGATATTTCTCCTTCCCTTGTAGTGTTCAAGTATGAACGTCTGCCGCAAGACATCATTATTGCCTCAATGCCAGCACACTGGGGCATTGGTAAATCGCCAAACGGGTGAATGATGGGGGGGAAGTGTTTTACGAATTTCTCAGTAACATATTTCATCCTGGGTTGGTTGAGAAGGAGATTCCTCTCCCTGACATTATTCATAGACGGGCACTTCTCACACTTGACCATACATACTAGTAAATTTTGTAAGGATCATGGAATTGTTTTGGTCGCTTTACTACCTAATGTCACACACGTACTTCAACCCACGGATGTAGGGGTTTTTAAGCTACTAAAGACTGCCTGGAAGAAAAATGTACATGAGTGGCGAATTCAGAGGGTTTCTATGGCAACAATCGGTGTTAGGCCTCGGCGAATGGTCATTTTCCGGGCTGTTATACCGTGGTCTCACTTGTTTAGAGCAGAATTACGATATTTTCCTGCTCGTATGTCTTCTACCCACCAATCCCGCTTCCCGTTGCCATCTCTTTTTTTTTATATTCCATTTTTATTAAAAAACATAATTACTGGTACTGTTTTATTCGTAAATGTTAGCCTCCAAGTCGATAAATCGGTGTATTGCGCAACAATTGACAGAAATGCATTATAAACAGCAGACAAGGAAAATTAACGATGTGACGAAAATTGGTGCAAACGGGTGACGAATATAGGAAATATCCAAATACATCGTGCCGAACACTGGCGCAAAAACACACTTCTTTTAAAAAATACGTCATTTTTCCTAAAACGAATATCTTTGATATTTGGTCTTTCCTAGTGATTGAGTAGAGTTTGAGGTTAGGTACAGTGCTTTTGTTGATTAAATTTACCAAAATGTGTACCGTGTATATGATTTCTTGTCTAAATCTCCCTTAACATGACGACCATTGGTGCATTTACCTTATGTGTATCCAGTATCCTTAGTCAATGTTGGCCTCCTTAAGTTCATTCAATGTCTGTGTAAACCACAGTGGTTGTACTTTAAGCTTTAAAATTGTATTAAAAATTTGGTTTGACAGCCTGTCATTATTTACAGGATGTCTTCCAAAACCAACTAACAGATTTCCCTGATAATTTCCTGATTTTTCCAGGATAAATCAGAAAATTCCCTGAGCACTCCAAAAGAATGGTTTCAGGAAGGTCTGAAAAGACTGACACATCGATGGCAAAAGTGCATAAAGTTACAAGGAGATTATGTTGAGAAGGTGAACAACTGATGTGGAATGTACTTCATTTGGGAAGAGAAAAATAAAGTGTAAAACAATATTGTACGCCCCTTGTATATATATATATTTATTTATTTTTTCTTCAATATTTTGCCAATTTCTAAATTTTTCATCCAGAAAAACCATTGTACTTGCGAGTATTGAAAGTAGCTCGTCAATAGTAATGCTCTCAAAAATCATACAGTTACACATTTATATACAAATACAAGAGTCCATGACGGACGAGAGCGCTAACGTGCTACCTTGTGTGTCCCTGGCATCGGAAGAGCATGGGTTCGAATCCCACCTCGGCCGCCTTGATAATGGTTTTCGTGGTTTCCTATTTTTACTACCAGGCAAATGCCAGGACGGTTCCTTTCAATAGGTCCACGGCCGATTTCCTTTAATAATCCCTTCCCTGACTCGTCCTAAAAAGAAAATACATGGCCATTGGCTGCATTAATAAAATTATAAATACACAGACTACACATGTAATTTGTGTGCTCTATCTTGCAAGTAACTTAATGATAGCTTACTGATTTTACGTTCAGTATGAACATACAGTACATCTACAACAATCATCACCAGGATATACTTTTAATACGTGGATGAAAATTTACGTCCCTTTTAACTACTGCAGCTTTTAGAGATGCTGGGGTGCCAGAATTTTTCCCCGAAGGGAATCTTTATCGTGCCAGAGAATATACTTTTCCCCCCATCAAAATTTAAATGCTAAATTTCCAATTATTCAAGGTTGGACCTTGTAAATTTAAAATTCCCTGAATGTCATTAAAATATCCTGATAATTCCCTGAGTTTTTCAGGATTTAAAAATTCCCCGAGTTTCCAGAGTAGTAGACACCCTAAATATTTTATTTAAATGCCCCAAAATTGACAATCTTCTTTTGTGCATCGTGTGTACATGGGTTGGTTTTTTAGTTTTGGCACCAATGCTTCAGAGCCAAGTTGCAACAATGTTGGGCGCTGCCACTTTTACCAACGGTTGCTGCCCTGCATCTCCTCCCTCAGAGCACATGACCTCGCCACCGCTCGTGCGCAGTCGCGCCTGTTAGATGAGTAGTGTGAGACCAGCGCTCGCGAAAGACAGTCGCAATGTTTTCCAAGCAGGAGTAGAGAACGTGGATGAAAATTCAGTGTACTAGGGATCGCAGTGCTAAACAGTGTTACCTAGGATTGCAGGAAGCGTGCGGTGCAGCTGCGTTACCGTTCAGAGCGGTAGCAAGATGGGTTGCAGCCTTTCGAGATGGGCGCGAACGTGTGGAGCACATGCCTCGGTCTGGTCACCCACCAGGAAGTGATGACAATATACAGATGGTGTCCGCGTTAGTAGAGGTGGATCGGAACGTAACGATTCGTCAATTAGAGCAAGATACCGGACTGGCGCATTCAACTATCCTCCACATCCTGAAGGACTTGCTGAAAATGAGGAAGATTGCGTCCAAATGGGTTCCGCATGACTTAACCGACATGCACAAATGGCTGCGATATGACGTTTGTCGTATGCACTTGCAGCGATATGAGCACGAAGGAGAGGCCTTCTTACGGCGTAACATAACCATTGACGAGACGTGGTCCAGATCTTATGAGCCACAGTTAAAACGCCAATCGAACGAGTGGCGGCACCACGGAAACAAACATTGTGAAGGTAATGTTGATTCTTGCCTATGATTAGGATGGTGTGATCATTCACCATACTGTTCTCTGAGGGCAAACCGTTAATGCGGCGTACTATTGTTCGTTTCTGCAAGACCATCTCCGAGGAGCTCTGAGAAGGAAACGGCGCCACCACATGGTTACACCGCACATCGTTCTGCATGACAATGCTAGGGCACACACAGCAGGCGTTGTGTCGGCATTGTTGGATCGCTGGGGCAGGGAGGTCCTCTATCCCATATTCTCCCAACATCAGTCCCTGCGACTATGATCCCATCCCGAAGATGAAGATGACAATGCGTGGGGAGCGCTTCCGTACCATTGAAGACTTTAAAAGCAGGCTGCCGAGCGCTCTCTTCGTACCATCAATAGATTGGGCAGTGCCAAACGGGATCCAACGACTTCCGCATCGCTGGGAACACGTTGTACACAACGGTGGGGACTACATCGAGGGCCTGTGAAACTTGGAACCATCTAAGTGAGTTATTAATCCAGTTATAACTAAGGTGCCAAAACTAAAAAAACAACCCATTGGGCCAATTATGTTTGGAGCAGTCTTCTTTCTATGGTCATGATTTTGTTTATCTCTCCTCTCCACATTAGTTCTAGTGTTTCTGCACCAAAGAGAGCCTCAGCTCATACATCCTTAGGATTTCGTGGAATCAACAATATTTTGAACTTTCCTCATTGCCCAATATTTCTTCATTTGCATGGTCTGTTGTAATTTCTGTTCCTCCGACCGTCTCCTTCTTCCAATCTTCCTCAAATCATCTGATGCGGAAAATATGCCTGATTACATTTGTATCCTAATTCAATGAGGTCTTTCTCTATTTGTTTGTAAGTTACCTCGTTGATCTTGTAAGTTTGTTTTGCAAAAATTTGTCGATTCAATAAGTAAGTCTGATATTCATTCTTTCCAAATGGCCTAAAAATTACAATCCTCGCATTGACATTGTATAGTTCTCTAACTTTCCATGTTAACATGCGGTGACTTAAATGTAAGGCAGTAGCACGCGCTGTTAATAACCATTGTTAGCTACTGACCAATAGCATGCTTCCTCTATCTCTCCAGCCCTGACTGCCGACTCGCTTGACAGGTGTCCAGTGTTGCACAGCTGCACGTAGTTCTGTCAGTCTCGCTGCTTGCTCCCAGTGGCTACAGTGGAGAGTTGAAAACACTGTGCCTCGAGCTGGGAAAGCCTTGGTTCCCTGCATACATGGAATGTAAACATATCCGCCCAGCTAGGTTTTTAAGGCGAGCCGCTCGTTAACAAGGAAAAGGAGAGGACTATATCAGTAAGTTCAGAAATAAATATTTCAGAGTTGGGTTTGGGGTAGTGTAAGTTATTCCATTTTTAATTTTGGGCCCTAGAATTTCTCTCATAATTTTTCTTTGGTTGGTTCCTCAGTTTAGGGGCTGTGACAACACGGTCATGAAGCCCCGTGTACTTTGGGTGTGTGTAGGATCTGTCTGATAACAGGTGTTAATTGTGATGGCCGTATTAACTTTTTGTGTGTTATCTGTAATTGAGGTTAGGATTGTAGACAATCAATTTCAAGTAGTTCCTACTTTTGCTACCATCAACGACACCTAGCCGCGAACTTGCCTACTAGATGCCACCACCGCAACCGGCACATGGAGGTGAACGTTGGAACTTAAAGAGCGTTAATCAAATCTAACCTATAAATTTAACTTCACACAATTGTAGTTAGTGGAAGGTTCTTTTACGTGACATAAACCTATGACATGGGCCAGCTATTTCCCCTCCAAAGGAAGGCATACTGAGGTTTTTCTTTAACACAATAGACAAAATATTCCTTCAAAACAGCTTGATGTAGGAAATGCCAACGTGGTGTAAACGATGTAGGCAATAAGTACGGTGTAAATTTTTGTCTTTTGAGGTTGGAATAACGTAGGCTATATTTATTGTCATACACTAGCATTTTTGGTTTTCACCGTGGAGGCTTGGGTTCGATTCCCACCTCAGCCGAGAAATTTAATTCTGACCTGAAGGCTGGAACGGGGTACACTCAGCCTCGTGAGGCAAAACTGAGAAGTGGTTTACCATAGTTTCCCACTTCTACTCCAGGTAAATGCTGGGATGGTTCCTAATTCAGGCTATGGCTGCCTCTTTCCCAATCCTCATTACAAATACACATACTAATAATAATAATAATAATAATAACCCCTGGCACTACAGCCCATGAAGGGCCTAGGCCTACCAAGCGACTGCTGCCCAGCCATTTGGCCTGCAGATATTGGGGTGACTTGTGTTCAGCCCATCGGGTCCCCTCAGCCGTTAATCTTGGTTTATGTGACCGGAGCGCTGCCTCACTGTCAGACAGCTACTCAATAGTCTTCACGAGGCTGAGTGCACCCCATTCCAGCCCTCACGTCAGTTTCTAAAATCTTTGACAAAGACGGGAATCGAACCCGGGTGAGAGGCAGCCATCCTACCCCAACATCACGGGGCAGGCACACATACTAATACAGTCATCACAGTTATCAGACAAATTACACATACACCCAAGCACATGAGGCTTCATGACTATGATGTTGCAAAGCCCCTGAATCAATAAATCTTTAGGAGGAAAAAAAATAGTAAATTAATTATTTTTAGGAAATATCTCTAAACAGACCAACTTTAGTGGGGCCCTGTCACAGGCTACCACTGCTGTGTTACGCCTCCTACAATGCAAAGAATGATGCCCAAGATGGAGAAGAATTTCACAGTGTTATAAAATCACTATGTTAGTTTTATTCTGAAGGTAAGAGATACAGTTTCCACTGCAGTAGTGATAATTGACAGTAGCCTAATTTCAATTGCTAATGACTCCCAGAATTATGGAAAAAGGTATAAATATCATATATTATCAAATAGCCTATTAGCTAAGTAGAAGTGTAAAAGCCAGGATTTGATCTCCACCAGAATTAATCATTAGAATTTGCCTACTAGATTACACAAGGCCTTAATATGCTCCCTCTTTTCGCCCACCTTGTTGTAGAATCTTTCAACTTGAGGTGTAAATACATTCTCTAGGTCGCTCCACAGCGAGAAGGTCAGAAATAGTAAGCATAGCCGGATGGCAGTCGAAGTGTACAATATTGGTTGACAAGAGTAAATTGTCTGCTAGATCCTACAATAGGATCCTCTGACATGAGCAATGCCTTCTAGATTTCTATAATAGGAGACTTTGACATGAAAACTGCCTTCTACATTCCTTTAAGAGCATTGCCGTCTAGATTCCTATAATAGGAGGCTCTGAGCACTGCCTTCTAGATTCCTCCAAACATGAACATTGCATTCTAAATTATTATAATAGGAGGCTCTGAGATGAGCACTGCCTTTTAGATTCCTATAATAAAAGACTCTGAGGTGAGCAATGCCTTTTATTAGATTCCTATAATAGGAGTCTTTGAGATGAACACTGCCTTCTAGATTCCTCCCAACATAAACATTGCATTCTAAATTACTATAATAGGAGGCTCTGAGATTGGCATTGCCTTTTAGATTCCTATAATAGTAGGCTTTTAATAACAGCCTTCTACATTCCTAGAGACCACATAAGTGGCTTTGCCCCTGCTCATCTGGGAGGTGCATTTAATCACAGTCAACTTTGATTCGTTGCTTTCCTCCTTTCTACACAGCCTTGACTTCACTCATTGGGCACGTGGCAAAATGAGGAAATAGGCCCAGTCAATTTCACTCCCCAGATGTAATTGCCAAGACTGTATTGAATGGAGGGAAGGGGTAGGCTTACTGTATACCAAGTTGGCTATGATTTAATTTAGTAGGCTGAACATTATCAGTATCATCTGATAGGTAATGTTATGTGCTCTAAACCTTAAGAGACAGAGCCAGTGTTTCAAACATTGATTGTCAAAGCCTTGTTTTTTTTTTCTGTAGGGTCTCCTTCGGCCAGGGCTATGCACCTAACATTTGCTGTCATCTCGTCCAAGTCTACATCCTTGCTCCTCCAGTACGGGCATACTGCAAAGTGCTGGGCAGGGAAGACCCTGCAGTAGGCAATGCTTTAGTTCATCTCCGTCTCTGGACTGCTTATCATCAAGTTCTATTGCCTGGCATGAAATCTCACCTAGACTACATCAAAATGACACACCTACCTCCTTTTAACAGTGTCTCCTTCATTTTTATCCAATTCAGTATCAACACAGCTCGTTAATTCAGTCCAGTCCGCATGCAATCCACACTTCCATCCTGTAGAATAGCGACTAAAAAGCCAATTTTCATTTCGATTTGGCCGAAAACAGTAACACCTCTTTCTCTTTCTCTGACATGTACAGGGTCTTTCTAAATCTAAATCACGGACCAAATGTCTCCCAAAGGATGTCCCACCAGTCTTCTGGATATGTAAGAATACCATAACATCATGGGCATTCATATCGAACTGAAAATTCTCATTCAAAACATCATCATAACTCAACCCAGGACTTGATATTTTTGAGTTAACTGGATCGGAGTGAAGAAGTAATGGTTTTCCTAAATTATCATGAATAGGAAGACGGAACGTCCAATCCGACCAGCTGGTTTCACGGGAGGTAAGGGCACATACTTGATCTGGACAGAAATATCCAAAGTAAACAATACCACTCACAGCTAACAAAATACAAATTAAGACCACGGTACGTAACCTACTCCTGGACCGTGATTCCATTTTAATTTCATAAGTAACAGATTCACGAAGAAAGAGCGCAAAATCACTGTCGAATACTTGAACTTCAACGCTTTTCTTTGCCATTTCTTATCTGGATAATCTTCGTACCACTTCAGCCATCTCAAGAAGATACACACAATGCTATTGTTGTCTGGAGGCTATTGGCCATGCGATCACAGTCAAATTCTGAAGTATGCACTGAGGCATACATGAATTTCACATATGGGAAACCGGTTTTCAATAACAACAGAACCAGCTTCTCCGTTATCGAAAATACACTGTGTCATTTGACTAAAATATTCACTCGCACTGGTATGCTGCACAATAGTACACAAGCAAGCTCACTTCACTTTCACAGCTTGCCGTCAACGAGCAGCGCCTTTTAGCGAACAAATGACGCTCACCCACAACCAGACGTCAAAAAGAAATATATGAAAATGATGCCAGACTGTGAGTGAGAGTTTAAAATAAATAAAAACTGGTCACGGGAAGCAGAGTAATGATATGTTTCGTGAGCACTAAACAGCCTTGAAATAACCCATCGTCATTACGATGCGGTGCGATGGTACTCGCTCTCACTTTTCTGTAGGCGTTTTTCTAACTTCAACATGCACATTATTTTCGTTTATTTTCGGCTGATGACATTTGGCAACCTTCACCAATCCGCTACACATGAATAAAATAATTGGCACACACTTCTAATTTAATGCTTCCGCTAGTAAACGTGAGTTTAAAATCCATGAATGAATGATGAACGGCTGACTGGGTACAGATCGCTTCGCTCTCAGGAGGGCATTTCAATAATATCAAATTAAATTACTTCACAGACGGTGATATAAGACTAATTTATTTTCATGTTCTGGATTATAATATGTAAGGGTTTAACGCAACTAGGAGCAGGATGGAGAAAAAGTGCTCGCGCACCCAGCCGTTGAGCGTTTAGAGACAGGAATCGATTCTGCCGACTTCCAAATTGATCGCGAATCGTTTGTCAGAATGGAAGGGGGCTTAACACCATTAAAAATTTACGTTGTGCGCTTAGTTTCCAATTCGCTGCAAACTCAATAGTCCTGCCTCCAGGCTGGCTGCGTGGCTCGGCGGTAACGTTCTCGCTTGCTGATCCCAAGGTTGCAGGTTCGTATCCTGGCACAGTCAGCTGGCGTTTGAGGGTGCCCAAATTCGAGGGGACCGTGTCAATTAAAGATTCCGTCACCCCAGCGTCGCTAAAAGCCGCAGTAGGTAAAAGGGACGTAAAACCAATAACATTATTATTATTATTATTATTGTCTCCATAAACATTTGCGGTGTGTTATGTGCCGTGCGTTTGTGCTGAGACGTAGCCTGTTGTGGTTACGTCCTCAGCCAATTTGCGGTCCAAATCTTGCTGCTGGTGTATTTGGGAAAGTCCACAACTATAATGGATCACGTGCGTTGGCTTGCGGCGATACTTGTCCACAGTGACACGACATTTTATTTGCGTGCACGCAAACTGTGTTGTTGGTCTTGTTTTTCATTCCGAAACAACATTCACATTTGAGACTGTTTTGCCTTTCAGCGTCCAGTCTAGTCAGCAAGCCTCTGTTTGCGAACTAATTACCTCTATTAGCAGTTAGCACTGCGGCCGCCTCTGCATCTACACATCTCACACTTTGAAATCGTTGAACACTGAATCTAAACATCGTCTCCTAGGTCTACCTCTGCTTCTCTTACCCTCTACAGCCGGACACATCAACCTCTTAGGGCGTAGTGGCTCAGCGGCCAAGCCGTCTGCCTCTCAGTGAGTTCGATTCCCGGTCAATTCATGTGAGATTTTCGAAGTGAAATGCCATGTCCTGTGTTTCGAATCCTACGTAAGATCACGTACAACTACAAACTTCCTTCCTTTCATTAACCTCTTAGGTAATCTCTCCTCCCTCATTCTCATCACATGAACCCACCATCTGAGTCGACTCATACGAACAGCTTCATCTATATAACGTACCGTATTCAATTCTAAGTTAGCCTTTATCTCTTCATTACGAGTACCTTCCTGCCATTGTTTCCATCTATTCATGCTACCCTCATATTAGTTACCTCTAGCTTATGTATCAGTTATCCTGAATCTACCCAGCTCTCACTTCCATACATCAAGGTCGGTTAGGGTTGCCAGATTTCAAGAATGGAAAAACGGAACACACGTCCCAAAACATATTTCTTTTTAAAGTAAGGTTGCTAAATGTTGTAATAAATAATACCCATATGTATTAAATACACATTACATAATCAAATACACAAAATTAAAACTAGATATTGCTGACATATCATATACCGCTAGGTCTATGACACCAGCTACTCACAAGTACTTTTCATATGAACGACCCTTTGCAAGGATTTTTGATTTGTAAGTACCTTCTGATAAAAAAAAACACTACAATTTTCGTCATAATTGTAATATGTGAACAATTCTTGTTTTATCAAACTAATGGAGCTTCTGTTTCTATCATCTCTCCATTTGATACGGTATTCACGACAGAAAAAACTCGCTCCGTAAAAGCATTGGAGGGGGAAAATGCTGAGTATTAACTTCACAAGGACTAAGATATTCCTTAATTTTGTTGACCCTAATACATCTATAACATGTACCGATCTGATACAGACATAGAAATCATTTTCTCTTTCAAACTTGCACCTGTATCACTAGAAAACAAGCTAGATATTACAATCAATTCTGAAGCGGGACATTTGAACATTGGTGGGAAATTGAATATATTATCAAATTAAAACGGAATATCTGGCGTTCTGTTAAAGATTAAAATGGAACGCGGAACAAAATAAGAAAAAACGGAATTGTTCCGGGTAAAACGGAACGTCTGGCAACCCGAGGGTCGGTGTAGATACTGAGCGATGTAGGGAGAGTTTCGTCGCTACACTAACTTCTTTCTTGTAAAATACTGTAGATCGCAGCTGCGAACTCACTGCATTGGCTTTTATACACCTCGACTCTATTTCCTTCTCCATACTTGAAATGTTCCACCTGCTCCAATTCAGTTCCTCCTACCTGGCATTCTATGTTCTTGCGATTCCGAAGGAAATAAACAGACGCACCCCGTGAATACCATTATGAAGGTCCGGTTTCGTAATTTAATTCCGATTTGAGCGCTGGAACGGGGTCACTCATCTTTGTAACGCAAAACTGAGAAGGTGTAGTAGGTTTGATTCCTACCTCAGCCAACCTACTAGTAGAGCTAGCTTTCCGTAGTTTCCCCACTTCTAATTCAGATGCTGGGATGGTACCTGCCCCATTATAACAATGATCATAAGTGACCTGAAGCCCTGCGCGGATATCCGCAACATTTTTCGCCATGCGGATATAGTTTGCATGGCTGTGGGGATAGTGGATAAGCTGCGAATAGATTTTAGAATACTATCTGAGCTTGTTGAATATCATTACTAGGACCGTTCTGGCTTTAAGGCATTCATTTTAAACATGGCACACGACTTACTTAACCTAGGGGAACGAATTTCTCCTTAAATGTCTAAATGTATTGCTTTAATACTTAATATTCACCCACTCGAATGCTTCTATGGGACACGGAGATCCCGCTCCGATCTCACGAAATGCCTCCACTGAACTCTGTTTTGGGCGAGTTCATGCCAGTTGTCCACATTCAGATGTCTACAAAGTTGGGAGATTACATGACCAGCCCATTGAAGTCTTCTGGAGTTAATGATGTTGAGTATTGGTGCTTGCTGTGATAGTGAATGTATGTCTTTAGTTGATCTTTTTTTTTTTTTCAGCTGTGAGATGCGGGGTCAAAAAATGGTCCAAACATTTTCCTATAGACTTTATTTTCGAAAACCTGCAACTGGTGTTCTTCCCGTTTTGTTCAACTCCATGATTCTGCACCATAAGTTAGAACTGGCCTAATTATGGTATTGTATACTGTAACCTAACATTTGTAGGTTACAGAGACTCCTTCTAGTTTCTTTTAGTTATTTTTATTTTATCAGTTTGCCAGCCGTGGCCACCTGTTGGTGGGGGACCATGGAGAGTCTTATGTGTTGTGGCACAGAGATTCTTTGTGTTGTTCCATCAGTGGGTCTGGTACCGGGTGAGTTAGCCGAGGTCGCTGGCAGTCGCTCACATCCGGGAGGCGAGGAGGTTCGAATCCCCCCGCCGGCAACCTTGAAGATGGTCTTCTGTGGTTTCCCATCTTCCTTCCAGGCAAATGCCGGGGTTGGTCCTTAACTATAGGCCACAGCCGCTACCTTCCAACTCCTCGACCCTTCCTTCCAACTTTCCTCCCCAACGGTACTTGTAGCTCACCCATTGGGTGTCCGTCTCGAAGCAGCTACAAAACTGGCGAGCCGAACATGTCCTCGGACACTCCCGGCACTAAAAGCCATACGCTAAAAATAATAAAAAATAAAATAAAAAAAGTGGGTCTGGTGGCTTTGACCAGTGTGTGAGGTCAAGATTCCTTGACATGGCATGGTTGCCATGTTTTTTTTAAACTCTGAGTGTTGATAATTATATGGAGTATGGAAGATATTTGGTTTTGAGAAAAAAAAATGAGATTGATGTATTGGTTGATGGCAGGAAAAATGGAAGCTTGCTTAGATTAATAAATGCATATATTTTGTGAAGTTGAAGTAAGTGTCTTTGTGTGATATCATTTTTAAGCTAGTATATTGCCTCACTACCCTGAGATGGCAATCTTGGTGAAGTATTATATTTTTATTACAAGTGTCTCCCAACATATGAATTATTACATGCACCATAAGTTAGTTCTGGCCTAATGATGGTACGGTATTGTATATTTTCAATTTTGTATTTCTCGTAAAATATTTGGATCCCAATAAAAACTGCAGAGAGTAGTACACTTTGTTAGCATTCCGTATTGTAACTTTAATTTCCACTTCTCTATGATTCTGTTCATCAATCATGACTCCTAAGAATTTGAAATGTTCAACCCGCTCAAAACTATGCTTGCCAAAAAGATGAGGTAACCGATTCCCAAACACGTCAATATTCCTCTTCATTAGCATGTACTGTACTGAGCTTCTTGGTAATTAATTCTAAGTTTAATACTTTATGCTTTCTTCTTCTTCTTCTTCTTCTTCTTTCACGGCTTCATTGGACCACTTCAGTCAATCATTTCTTGGTCCTCTTATTCAGTAAGTTTTCTTTCCGAGTCACCCAGTAGCTTTTCATTCGCTCTGATCTTCTCAGGCGTTCCTCATCTGTAAATACCCTTTTTACTGTATTACGTTTGTATATTTTTGCCTGTAATCTTATTTTTATACCTTTCAGTTCTTTTTAATTTTTTGGTTTTGTTTTGCAAGTCAACCAAGGTTATTTATAATTCTTTCATATCCCTCTCTATATTATTCTGCTAAGGTCCCATTCCAGTTTTGTACTGAAAATAAGGTCCCATTAACACCAACATACACATATGCGGTACCTACAGGTTCAGAATAACCCAATGCGTAAGCGAAACGCACTCACTTACTCTTTAAATCCCTCACAATTATATAAATACCTTAAAACAGAATCTCACAGGTCCATCTATTTCTGTAAGACGTAATGCAATTCCAATAATTATTACATTACTGTGAAAGTTTCCAGACGGTTATAAGGTTATCACTGAACCAAATTAAGCTGTAAAATTCATCAATACATACAGTATAATGCGCTTAAGTGGGTCAAGGGGCACTCTAGATTTTCTTCACGCAATTTTCACGTGGTACGAAATGTCTTTTTCACCCGACTATGAAGGGTCTCCGAAAACCACATTTAAAGGCCCTTAAATTAACAGTGTCTGTGATATTCCCAGAAAACTAACTTCGCTCTGATATACCTATGAAGGAATGACAAACCCTATTAGTACTTTTTTTTTAAATTATAAACTAACTTTTAGTACCTACACTTTTAAGAAATTTTATAACCACTGCACCAGTATCTGAATTGATAAAGTCTTATTATTCATACCAAGGATAAATCAGTCATAGCATTCATGATTGAGATTTTGCTACGTGTACTCTTTACAACCAGAATATTCGCGGGCGAAGCCGCGACGGATAATGCTAGTCTTCTCTAATTTCCTTAATACATCCTTCTTGTTGTTTCATATTCCAAAGTTTCACTGCAATTTTTCTAGATATCCTGGTTTCTGGTGTCCTCATGATGTGACCCAAAAATAAATCCGTTTCTTCCGAATAGTATCAGTGATGGGCTCCAGTTCTCTGTATACCACTTCATTTGGTACTATCCGCCACTGTCCATCTTTCTGATATTTTTTATTTATGCAAGTTCTAGCTATTCTTCTTTCTACTTTTAAATTTTTTTCGATTCTGTTTTTCTTTATGCTTTATCTATTTAAAAATATTATTTTAATGACAGTAGATTCGGATAATAAACGTGCGGATGTGGGGCGGATGCGGATAGAATTTCGATTCTGTTTTTCTTTATGCTTTATCTATTTAAAAATATTATATTAATGACAGTAGATTCGGATAATAAACGTGCGGATGTGGGGCGGATGCGGATAGCATTCGTGCGGGTGCGGATAACTTAATGTTTATCCACGCAGGGCTCCAGTAATTTTTTTCAGGAGTGTTATTTATTTTTTGAACATATATCACATATATTGTATCCTCCCAGTCTTTGGGCAAATTCGTGATGACCGACTGATGAGCTACCGCCGTCACAGTGACAGAGGTTATCAGACATATTCCACACACACCCAAGTACACCATGATATCGCAAAGCCCCTAAATAACAACCAACCACTACGCCCCGAACTTCCTCCCACATTTCCGAAGAAATATAGCCTTTCATCTGCGATGAAAAATAATAGGCTACAACCATTTCCAAATTATCAGTATCTTCTGAACAGCCATAGACTATGTACGCTAATACCTTATCAGACCATTTTGCCATAACCAAACATAAAACATCACAACAAATTGGTTGAAAAAGTTATGCCAGAAAGCCTTAAATCTCTTCATTTTGCACCGAATTACCCAAAAGTATCCTGGGGAGGAACCCCGGACCGACTTTTCTTTGGGGGCTATTCTATGCCCCCCAAGACCCCCCACAAAATAAAACTATATACGCTCCTGTACACATGCATTGACCGGGAATCGAGCCTGGTTCGCCTTGGTGAGAGGCTAAGAGCTTGACCGCTGCGCCACCACGCCACCTCAAAACAAAACTAAACTAAACGCACAACCCAAAACGCAAGAAAAAAAAGCAACAACAAAATAAAAGACTTAATAAAACATGGTTTTGGATGAGTGGGACGTAAGTAGATACCATCGTGGCATTTGCCTGCAATAAAAGTGGGGAATCATCTCTGCGATGGCTGAGTGGAAATCAAACTCATATCCTCTCGAAGCTGAATGATGGTTGGTTCCTTAAATTAGTTTAGGGGCTGCGACAGCGCGGTTATGTAGCCCCGTGTACTTTGTGTGTGTGTAGAATCTGTCTGATAACCGGTGTTAATTGTGATGACTGTATTAGTGTGTGTTATCTGTTTTTAATCCAAGTAAGGACTGCAGACGATAATTTCAAGTAGTTCCTACTTTCGCTACCAAATGCTACCGTCCACGACACCTAGCTGTGAACTTGGCTACTACTAGATGTAATCGCAACCAGCGCCCGGTGACGAACTTTGGAATTTAAGAGCATTAATCAAACCTAACTTACAAATTTTGCTTCACACAAGTTTAGTTAGTGTAAGGTTCTTTTACATACCACAAATCTATGACATGGGACCGCCGGCGAAGCTGCTCTAGCAGTGGCGGGGATCAAATCCGATATCTCAGAGATGGCAGTCAATAACACTTGCTACTGAAACAATAATAATAATAATAATAATAATAATATATTAATGTGTTTTACGTCCCTTTTAACTAATCAGGCTTTTAGAGACGCTGGGGTGCCGGAATTTTGCCCCGAAGGGGATCTTTAACGTGCCAGTATATCTACTGACACGGCTCCCTCGCATTTGCCCACGCTCAAATGCCAGCTGACTGCGACAGGATACGAACCTGCAACCTTGGCCCAGTAAGCGAGAAAGTTACCGCTGAGCCACACCAGGTGACCCTGTCACATACTGTGTCCAGTTGCATTCAGTTAGGGACGGACAAATAGCGCTGCTCATACAATACATTTCTAAACCATGGCTTCCCGAAATCAGTGGTGGCGCCAGGGGTGTGCGAAGTGTGTGGCTGCTTAGGGCCCCACGCCTCCCAAGGCCCCACAAAAGGTTACTGACAACCAACGATAGACAACCTCTTAAAATAAATAAATAAATAAATAAATAAATAAATAAATAAATAAATAAATAAATAAATAAATAATAATAATAAAATAAAAAGTCACCTCCGTAACGTAGCGTTCAGCATGGTTAGCTGCCTCCCCGGAGGTCCTGGGTTCAATTTCCAGCTCTGCCGCAAACTTTGAAACGTGGGATGAGGACTGGAACGGGGTCTACTCAGCCTCGGGTGGTCCAAATGAGTAGAGGGGGTTCAATTCTCACTTCAGCCATCCTCGAAGTGGTTTTCCGTGGTTTCCCACTTCGTCTTAGGGAAAATGCCGGGATGGTCCCTACTGTAAGGCCACGGCCGCCTCCTTCCCTCTTCCTTGCATATCCATCCCAATCTTCCCCTCCCTTCCATCCCATATGAGGCCCCTGTTCGCTTTGCAGGTGAGCCCGCCTGGGCGAAGTGCTGATCACATCTCCCCAGTTGTATCCACTCGGACCTGATGTTCCAAGCTCCAGGACACTGCCCGTAGCGGCGGTAGTGGTGAGATTCCTCGCTGAGGAAACACCAACCTAGTGGGTAAATCGACTAAATAAAAAATAAAAAAAATAAAAAAAATAGAAATCTGACCTTCATTAACCTTACAACTTGGGCTATACGACATTTTTGCTCTTGTTGAAATTAATGTGAAACATAATTCTAACATTTATCGCTAGATTTCGCATTAAACAACTGTATTGACAAAATAAAATCCCTCCTCCTCGCAGTGTTTGATGGCTATTCAAATACACATCCAAGACAGAGCAGTGGCTTGCATGAAAGCCATGTACGACATTATTAATCTACAGCAGCTATCTTTAAAAACAGCTATGCATCTATTTGACGCAAAGATCCTACCATTTTTCACTTACGGGATCCACTTGATATGGAACCTGGCCACTATCGAAAGAGTTAAAGCCCAATTCCTGAAAATCTTAATGGGGATCTCAAAATACCTGCGCTCCCGCCTATCATATGAATTAGCACGGGAACCCTTCTTCGTCGAAGAAATATGGAGAAAATTATCTATCCTAAAAATAAAAAAAAAAGCTGAAGCGCACCTAGCAGAGAGAAGGGAGCAGAGAAAAGACATCCCGCAGGAATTTTACAGCACGGATGCCATGATCAACCGGAACTGGACCAATGCCAATCAGATAAATTTAGCAGTGCATGGGTACCACCATAAAATATGTAAAAACATGTCCTACCACGCCCCAAATGAACTCTGTGTGTTCGTTATGTGACCAGGTCTGTGACATATCACATCACACCATGCCAACACACTCACTACTACTGCTTTGGCTGTCGTTGACTCTCCAGCTAAATACTGTGCAGGTGTATGGTTGAACAGCTCCCATTGCCAACTGGTTGATATTCAACTCCGACAGACAATGCGGATTATCTCTGGCACTCTACATTGCACTCCCTCACAGTGGCTACCTGTACTGTGTAATATTGTTCCTCCTCACATCAGGAGACAGCAAGTTCTTTCCCGCCTGTGGCACAGAATTATGAATAATGAAGTTCTCCCAATCCACCAAGACGTCAGTCAATCAACCTTCTACATCCAGGTTGAAATCACGGAAACCAGCCTACAAGACGGCTAAGGAACTTACTTCAGCTCCATTCAACCCCCGAAATTCATGGAAAGTTGAATGGTCTACCTCTCCACCTCGTCTTGATCCTACCATCAAACTACCTGGATTCCCTCGAGCTGTCTGGTCCCGTCCGAACAGAATTCGATGTGGCACTGCTCGAACTAGAGCAGCCTTACATCAGTGGGGTTGGATAGACTCGCCTCTTTGTGATTGTGGATATGAAGTGCAAACCATCAAGCATGTCGTGCAGGAATGCCCTCTATATAATGTACTCTGGGACCTTAGAAGAGCTCCATGCAGCCACTCCACAAGCTCTTGAATGGATTCAAGACCTGGCAGCCCATATGTGAAGGGTCCTAATGCTGTAAATTGTTTATTTG
This sequence comes from Meconema thalassinum, assembly GCA_946902985.2. Classification (NCBI taxonomy): domain Eukaryota; kingdom Metazoa; phylum Arthropoda; class Insecta; order Orthoptera; family Tettigoniidae; genus Meconema; species Meconema thalassinum. The sequence goes on from OX336398.1 coordinate 81,200,373, forward strand.
AAAATTTATATTTATTAATTACAGTACTGTCTTGTAAGCATCATACGCTAAATAAAATAATAACACGATGTAATAAAAATAACCAGAAATCACTGCGTGATTATGGCAAGGACTAAACTAGTGTAAGGGGACTTATGAGTGAGTTTCCAAAATCCGAAAGTACTGGACAGATCAATTTGAAATTTTAACCACATGTAGATATGCCTCCAATTAGAGGATATTCTGAATTTCAAATTGATTACTCTAACCGTTTCTGAAATAATAATAAAAATATTTTCAAAACATAGGGTCATAAAAAAAGTTCCTTGCGATGGAGTTTTCACTTATTTTCATCCATACTTGGTAAACAGTAGCACAATACATGTACAAATAGAAATTGCTCTGGAATTTTATGTACCTTTTATATGAGAGTCAGAAATGATAGTCAAATTGATAATATTCATGTTTTGCCCTAAAAATAAAAATTATTTATTTTTGAAAGCAAAAAAAAAATACAGTTAATTTTCACTGACATAAAAATCCAGAGCAAATTGTAATATTCATACATATTTTAATATGCAAACCAACTTTGAACGAAATATCTTCAAAACTGCAATACAAGGAGTATTTTTTATGATATTACATGTAACAAAAATCACTTCATGAGAAAACAGGAATTGAAATTGGAACTGCCCTGCACCATATGTACAGCCCTCAGACTTCTTCATCCTGTCTTCTAGGGACAAGTTCAGCAGTTTTCTCTTTTTTCTTGCAGTTTTCTTTCCTGGGGTGGTCCTTTTTCTGCTCTGTCGAAGACGTATGTGGTCACGTTGCTCACTGATCTTCACTGAAGGTCTTGTCTTAATAATGATGCGCATCCATCTTTAAATCACCGCCTGGGCTTTAAAAATGGCGCCACGGGAAAAAATCCAACACTCCTTGATTCTGAAAAGGTGTGGGCACCAATTTTCGGTAAAATCCAAATTTCCGTATTTTGGTCCATATTTCATGAAAACTCACTCATAAGTCCCCGTAAATCTATATTATGCACATTCGTGCGCTTTTCTGTTAATAACAAATACAATGAGGAAGACACTCGAGGTAGAAGAAAAACTGAAGAAAGTGGAATTGTAACGGCTTTGAAGTACATCGTGGAGAACAATCTGAGTGAAATTTATCCAAATACAAGTATTGCACTTAGAATAGTTGCTACTATTCCCGTCACAGTTGCGGCTACCGAGTTTCTCAAAATTTAAATTAATAAAAACCTATCTCAGAAACACCATGACCCAGCACTCACAATCCTGTCCATAGAAAATAAATTGGCATCTAGTTTGGACTATAAAGATTTAATAAAAGACTTCAGCCAGATAAATAGCATTTTTAGCATTCTTTGTTACTGTAAGTTTTTGAAATAGTAATACTGTGCCGTATTTTATGTTCGACCCTGACTATTATATGTCAGAAAACTGTATCATAATGATGGTCATTATAACACTATTTTTCATTATGAAACAGTTTCTCCCACCAATCAGAGCTCAAGAAACAGTTGTTTGACCAATTAGATATCGAGTTCCACGGTCTTCTAATTTACATTTAACTGCCTGGCCTAGTGTCATAGTTGGGTAATTGAGGAGGCCATGGTCAAATACAAGGCATTCTCTGTGTCTCATGCGCTCTGTTCAGTACATAAAACTGGCGAAATCTGGACAGATATTTATGAATATTTATGTTCGAACATAAAATAGTTATAATAATTATCGTCGAACATAAACAGTCGTATGCAACTCGCCAATAATGGTAATTAAGACACTCGTATGGAAATTACAAAACTCGCATACGCTTTTTTTTAATAAACATACTCGTGTCTTAATTATTGCCATTATAGGCTCGTTGCATTAAAATAACAATATTACAATTCTCTCAATTTATTTCACTTATTTTTATTCCTAGCCCCAGACCCCTCCCTCCCCACTTCCCGGAAGTAAGAGCCTTGCAAATCTCGTACCGCACAGGGCCCCGCACTTCCCGGAATGGAATACCAGGGGCGTAAAACATGGGGGGAGAGTCAGGGGGAGCATTTCCCCCCCTCAAGTTTTAGGTGCACGACAAACTGTTTAAGTAGCTTACCCTCAACAAAATCAAAAAAGTAAAATAACCAGAAAGTATTCTATAAACGATTTAATACTACGTTAGACGGAAAATGGGAAAAGCCATCTTAGTTGCTGTGATGGAGCCCATCACTTCCGAGCGAGGCACGCCATGATGCGTGATGGGCTCCATTTCGGCAACGCTGTACAGCTTTTCCTCGAGCGGGTAGCTGGTGAACGATGTGTTATTTCCGCCTACAAATACAAACCGATATAAAATAGGTGAGTTAATTTACGTATTTCACAGTCATACAGCATAACGTTTTGATGTATAAGGATTACATCGCGATCAAGAACTACATTTTCCAACCACCCCGAGCCGAGAAAAAGTTACCTTACAAAAATGATAACAACTTTTTTTCTTGGACTCGTAAAATTTTGAAATTAATAAACCAGTTATGCAACATTCCAATGTATATTGTTTTAAAATTTGGATTCGATCTGATGACGGGTTTTTGAGATAATAATTCTTAAATGTGACGCATGGTTCAAACACGCTTAAAAACGTGCACTTTTTGTGTTCCAACTGCGACAAAAAATATTAAAATATAAATTAAAAATTCCAAACCTACATGAGCTAACGTAAAATAGAACGACGAAAATGATTATGTTATTGGATTTTATGTAGGCCTATTGGTTACTTCACAAACAACCTTCAAACTCGAGTACACACAATACTTTGGTCGACAGTAGGTGTCAGCCATTCTTCGGAGCGATTGCAGCTTGCACGCCACATATCTATTCGGGATTGCCTCGGTAGTTCTGAGGAAACTTTTCCTTGATTTGAGTCTTGAAGTAGCTGGCCTGTATCCATACAGAGGGTGAGCTTTAGATGTTACGCCTTCTTCTTCTTCTTCTTCTTCTCAATTTTTGCTGCAATCTCACGACGAATATTAGGAGGGGCCAGGCCCGACGAGAGGGGGGGTCAGGCAGGGCTGGTGCCCCGGGGCCCGACCCTTCCAGGGGGGCCCGGCGTCCTAGAAGGATGTGCAAAGCACTTATTTTTCAGGACGCGAAGAGATATTTTCCCTTTCGTGATACTCTTTAACGTCTCAGTACCGTTAAACATAAAATCAATTTCCCTTCTTTATTTACGACTTAGAAATGACTCTGGTTCCTGACGAAGCCGCGGCAGGAATGTAGGATTTGGCTTCCCGACTGCGGTGTTATTCGTAGTGTTACTCAACAGTAAAAAAAGGCCTGTTTGTCGTTACAGATGTCAATTCATTTAGGGGCTTGCAACATTCAACCCGTGTACTTAGTAGCTAGTAGGTCTAGTATCACTGGTGGATAATGAACCATTGGCGCTCCGTTGGGGATGGTTTGCATCAAATAGTACTGTAGATATAATTCAGTATTTGCTGACGCGTTAGTTTTACGGTTTGTTTCTGAAGGCCTCCGCGTTATTGAATAAAGTTGACTGTAAAGCAGTATTTTTCACAAATATTAATGAAGCGAACAAAATAGAAAACCAAAAAATGTGCGAATTGTGTAGACTGAAGGGGAGGCTAGTAGCTGTTGTATAATAAGTGAGGTGTATTGGCAATATTGTTGTAACAATTTGTATTGGAGAGTCAAAACTTAGACCCTCTTAAAACCATTAACTGCTGGACGAAAAGCGGGGTATACACAGTGTGAGCTGTGCTAAGGCCTCTGTGACATGATAAATCGCATGCCGTATTCTTAGTTGCCGACTGGGAATGCGTTGGCCGTCGCGACTATTACTGTAATTATTAGGGTTAAGAGTAGGGTAGGTGTCCCTGGACTTGAAATGAGGTACTGCCCCGGCATTGGTCTGGAGGGAGTGTGAAAAACCACACTCAGGATAGTCGCTGTCAGCGCCCGGATTCAAACCTCCGATCTGTAGACTTGCTGTAGGCCCCCATCACGGTCATTGGTGGGCTACACCGCGGGGTCTTACTTGAAGATGTGAGAGCTTTTACTTCAATATCGGAGAGTCTTTTCTATAGCCACTAAATGTCGTATATGAGCTCGCGAGGGAGACTTTCCTCATCGAGGACCTGAGATGCAACCTTATTCTACCAGGAGGAGCAGCATATGATAAGCTGTTGCATAAGCTAAGGGAAAAAAGGAGAGACATTTGGGAGGACTTCTATTCAACGGAGGCCATGACGGATCGGAAATGGATGGATACGGGCTACCAACTGAGGCATATAGTCACGATACTGGCTGTTCACGGGTTCCACTTCAAGATGTGTAAAAACAAGGTTTTCCATGAACCGAACACAAACTGTGTGTGCAGGCTATGTGACCAGATATGTGAAAGATATCACCTCCAGAAGTGTTCCTCGAGGTCAGGTTCGATTAGTGAGTTTATCAAGGATTAACAAACACTTATTGAGAGCTCATTGGTCGTCACGTTGTTATATCGGTACGTTATATTTTTCTGTATCCTCGATGCACATTGTGCGCAATAAAGTTTATTATTAAATGTTAATGGTCACCAAATTTTTACTCCAAAATATCCCAAAATAATCACCCAAATGGCCTATCCTATAACTCAATAATTTGGACCTAATTTTTGCAAACTTTTCCGGAGGAGGGCCAACGGACCCCACTCTGAGCTTGGTGATATTCCATACCCCCAAGATCCCCGGTGTGTCCACTCCCCCATAACCTTGGCTTAAATCCGCCCAGGATGGTCACCAGTCATAGATAGGATTGAGGATGTTTAGGAAAATCTGGCTCTAGTTTTGCTTACTGCAAAGCAATATTAAATTATAAGAAATCCACTGACTGCCAATTACAAAATATAGTTCAAATTCACATTTTCTTCTTTTGTGAAAACAATCACTGATCAGCTGCAATCTATTGATAGTACATAATAACTTGAGTTAAGTATGAGCACTGTATACCTGTGGTTAATTATGAAAATATATTTTGCTTTGTTTAATGTACAAAGATGTGTGATCGCCGTTCAACCAAAACACTTACCAGTGTTTAGGCTTAGACCCAAGGGCGTGACTCTTCAAGGTCAGCAAATTTTAAGAATGTCAACATAAATACACTATATGTAAAATTCTTTTAAAATACGTCTTGACTTTGTGTTAACATTATGTTTTCATTATGAAAAGAGATTACGTCATATGTCACAGAGGCCGTAGTACTGCACAGTGAACAGTATACCCTTTCCACCTCTTTTAACATGCAGTTCAGTGAGATGAACTTCCTGTTGATTAATTTTTGGGTATTATGACGTAGGGACAGAATTGAGGAGAAAATGAATGTATGGGTTAAAACGATGAATCATGGAAAATAAGCATAGAATCACTGACGGTGGAATTCCAAACCACCTGTTTCCGAGTTCATGGACAACAGCTTTTTTTTATTGTGAGTATTTTCCCAAAGTTAAATACTGTAAAAGCGATGCAATTACTGGTCCGATAAATGCAACTTTTTTCAAATTTGTGTACGACAAACGAGCATATTGATTTTATGAGTATCTCTGAAGTTCTAAAATTATTGATATCAAAGAGGATCTGCAGAACTTTAAATCTGAACACTGTGCATGCTTACAGTGTTACCTCATCGAGACAAATTTAGATTTGTCAAACGCCAAAACAGTGTAGTGAATTAATGAAAATTGTTACGGTACCTAGTTTTTGATGGCTTTAATCTGATATTAATTTTTGTTAATTGAAAATAATGCATTAATACACGCTTGTCAGGTATAAACATTGAATTTGCAAATAATTTTGGATCCATTCCTCCACTTTCAGATGATGTTGTAAATTTTACATACCAGCATTAACTTATTTATATTGATAGTAATTCACGCTCTGCTTATGATAATAAATATAGCCTGGATTTACTGGAATATATAATTGAAATATTATTATTATATATGAATTGCAGCCAATGGTCATTTCAATTGAACGCCCGTAGGCTCCCCAACAAGTTTAATTTCAAGTAGTTCCAACTTTGGCTACCAGACGCCACTGTCACTGACACCCAGCAGGGAACTTTGGAACTTGATAGAGCGTTTCTAACCAAATAACCTACAAATTTTGTCTACATACTACCAATTGTAGTGGTAGGTTCTTTACATGTCATAAATCTATGACATGGGCCCGCCGACTTTACTTCCCCTCCGAATACAGGGATACTGAAGGATTTTAGCGCACTTAAAAATCCGACGACTTTGGCCGGGTTTATACCCGTGATCTTGGGCATTGCAGTTCAGCATGATACAAATTATTATTATTATTATTGCTTGTTTGCTGGCTCTTTATGTTCTTGTAATTGATTTCGTAATGAACATTTAGTGCAAATAAAAAAATGTACAAAATCAGTTTGTGCAAATTTGCGAGGATTTTACAGAATTTCGTTTCAGAGGGGGGCCCGGGAGATTCCAGCCCCAGGGCCCGTCGTCGCTCTCCACGGCCCTGGGAGGGGCAATGCCAGCAAGAGTGTACAATTTATCCAGAGGAGTAGGCTTTAGACATCCGGTAATAATGCGACAGGTATCGTTTAGAGCAGTATCTACATTCCTGGCGTGGGTTGACTTGTACCATAGTGGGGATGCATATTCCGTAGCAGAGTAACATAGAGCAATGGAAGAGGTTCTCACAGTATTGGGATGTGCCCCCCAGGTAGTACCCGTTATTAACGGGTACTACCTGGGGGCCGTTATCTTCCTTATAATATTATATCTTTTAATGAAACACTGTTTTAATTATTTAGCAACTCATATAGGCCTACTATATATGCCTCCTACAGTCAAATATTAAAATACGGTATTAAAAATTATAGGTAAGCCATAATGTTTATCAAAAACTTGTGATTTCATTAAACTTAGCTTGGCACCCGAAGGATTATTTAGAAATATTGAATACAATTAACGTTTTTTTTTTTAAATTTAGCGGTAGGCCTATATTACCGTATTATGTCAAGTTTTGAAAGCCTAAAAGGAAAAGATGTTCTCCCTGGTTGGTAGGCAACCGCAGTTTATAAATTTGACCCCCCCTCCCAAGTTTGTGAGGAGTTTTACGGCCCTGTGGAATACCCTAACTTCGGCACAACATGGCTAATAGGTTGATGAACCCGAAGATGAGAGTAAATTTCACTTTCTTCCACTTTTCAATTAGCCGGTACGTTATTCACCTGCAGCATAATCAACGTAAGCGATGAATTTCGCTCTCCTCAAGGCAAATACGCCACGTTAATATTTTGTTCTTTGATTATAGGGTTACCAACTGAAAATTTTAGAATGCAGGACATTACTGTGAAAAAAGCCTAACAACTACATTGAAACAATAATCGCATTCTATTCAGACGTAGTTGTTGTTGTTGCTTACTTCAAAGGCTATGTTATTGTGTTCATATAGCCCCTTGTATTTATCTGCGTGATAACCTGTGTTGTTACTTGTTGGTATGTCTGTACTATAGAGCCTTGTGCGGATAAACAAAACGTTATCCACAACCGCCCCACATCCGCATGACTTTTATCCGCATCCGCCCGACATTTATCTGCATCCGCCCCACATCCGCACGACTTTTATCCGCATTCACCCCACATCCGCACGACTTTTATCCGCATTCACCCGACTTTTATCCGCATCCGCCCCACATCCGCACGACTTTTATCCGCATCCGCCCGACTTTTATGCGCATTCGCCCCACATACGCCCGACTTTTATCCGCATTCGCCCCACATCCGCCCGACTTTTGTCCGCATTCACCCCACATCCGCACAGCTTTTATCCGCATTTGCCCCACATTCGCCCGACTTTTATCCGCATTCGCCCCACATCCGCCCGACTTTTATCCGCATTTTCCCCACATCCGCCCGACTTTTATCCGCATTCGCCCGACTTTTATCCACAATCGCCCCACATCCGCACGACTTTTATCCACGTTCGCCCGACTTTTATCCGCATCCGTCCCACATCCGCACGACTTTTATCCGCATTCGCCCGACTTTTATCCACAACCGCCCCACATCCGCACGACTTTTATCCACATTCGCCCGACTTTTATCCGCATCCGTCCCACATCCACACGACTTTTATCCGCATTCGCCCGACTTTTATCCGCAACCGCCCCACATCCGCACGACTTTTATCCGCATCCGTCCCACATCTGCACGACTTTTATCAGCAACCGCCCCACATCTGCACGACTTTTATCCGCATTCGCCCGACTTTTATCCACAACCGCCCCACATCCGCACGACTTTTATCCGCATTCGCACGACTTTTATCCGCATCCGTCCCACATCCGCACGACTTTTATCCGCATCCGCCCCACATCCACATGACTTTTATCCACGTTCACCCGACTTTTATCCGCATCCGTCCCACATCCACACGACTTTTATCCGCATTCGCCCAACTTTTATCGACAACCGCCCCACATCCGCACGACTTTTATCCGCATTGCTAGTGGTTTGAGGTTTTCGTTTGAAGACACAAAACACAGGTCCGGATTGGACTCCCGCCTCCAGGCAGCTGATCTAAATGCGCATCTGTCTTTGGCATCAAATATTAGATGAAAATTGTGTACTTCTGCCCATGAAGCTAAAGCTTCTCCATTAGAATCATTGGAGTTATATTTCCATTGCTCATGGTGACTGTTGAAGTCACCTGTGTAAATAACTGGATGAGGATGTAGGTGGAGGACTTCAGATGGCCACTGAACTGCGGGAGGTTTGTAGATGTTTACAACGTGCAAGTCTCCAATTTTTATTACAACTTCATGGATGTCATTAATGGCATTAGATGAGATTAAGTAGGCATTCTCAATAGTGTTTCGCACATACGTGGCCAGGGGCGCACCCAGGGGGGGGGGCTTTGGGGGCTTAAGCCCCCCCTAAAAACCTGGGAACACTTTAAAAACATTGCATCACATAAACATAAAGAAACCTTCCAAACCGTCCGTCTGCAGGTGTCCGTCCGTCGTATCTGTGATGCGGGCAATCCAGGTAACAGGCTCGCAGACTCCTAGGTTGGTGTCCCGGTGAACCGTAATGTCGTAGTCGTTCAGGTTGGACAGGCGGACGTACGGCCGAGACGTCGTGTTGATGAGGGTCTTGGCAACTAACAATCCTTTTGTCTGGATGTCCTCATATTTTGGCTCGATGACAGCCGCCACTCCCTCAGCAGTTCCGTCGACAATTACGGCAGCGCTGATCTCCGTCCTGGTGGGAACGATGACGTCCTCTCTCAGCCTTACTCGTCGTGGGGTGACGGCCTCGTGAGTTGGTTGCAAAGCAAGTTCCTCACCTCCGAAGTGCAGAGTGTTGGTACTCAGATCCAAGATGATGTTGTTCTGGTCCATGAAGTCCAGTCCGATGATCACTTCATTTGATACGTCAGCCACAAGCACTGGATGCTTTATCGCCTGTCGACCAATGACGAACTCCAGTGATGCTTCGCCATGTACCGGTGCGGTCTCTCCGGTCGCGGTTATTAGTTGGAGGTTCCTTTGTGTGGGTTGCACTCTCCACTTCGGGATCACGGTGGGACTGACGATGATCCTCGATGCTCCCGTGTCGATTAGCATGGGCCAGCTCACTCCGTTGACGACTCCGTCGACCATCAGACTGCTATTATCCCTCCTTAACTCAGTCACACGAACTTGGACTGCCGGGGCTTGACGACTGTCACAAGCAAACCTTTGCCCCCCAAGGCTGGCTGATACTTGCTTTCCTGGGCCGCGTGGTTTCCCTACGACTGACTGTCCCGACGGAAACCCTTGGCTGCGCTGATCACCGCAGTCCTTGCTCAGGTGGCCTCTCTTACGGCAAGTCCAGCAGGTCGGTAGTCCACTTCCGGGCCGCCTCTCCGGATGTCCTTCGGCTTCGTTTTTGTTGGTGGTACTGCGACCCTTGAAGAACCGGCCTAGCGCCTCCATCAGTTCATCGACCTGGGGCTTGGTCTTGTCGGCTTTGGATGGTTCGTCGATGTCCACCTGACGCACCCGCGCGCGCATTCTAGATGCCTGTTTTGCCGTCTCGAACTCAAGTGCGTGGCTCAGCGCATCTGCCACAGACTTATTGCGCGCGAGTCGCAGCGCCTGTTGAGTGTCCGAGTCCCGTAGTCCGTCGGTGAAGGTCTGCGTCGCAATCTGTTCCAGAAAGTCGGCCGGCGCTGTTGGATAGCCGAGCCTTACGTGGCGTGCGATGTCCATCCCGAACTCCAGCAGGGTTTCCGCGTTCTTCTGTACCCGGGTCCGGAGCTGCATCTGGTAGGCCTGCTGAAGATGGCTATCTCCATATCAGGACTCCATATGGGCGATCAGTGAAGCGTAGTCCTGGGATCCAGTCGGGATGGCCTGAAGGACGTTAAGGGCGTCACCTCTCAGCGCTACAATGAGAGCTGTAGCCATTTCTGTGTTGTTCCAGTTATTTATGGAACAGGCCGCCTCGAACTGACGTAAGTAGGTGCTCCACGGGACCTTTCCGTCGAAGGTAGGGGGCGTCACTCTGCTATATCCCGTTCCTGATATTCCCGGTGTAACGGTGGGCGGGCGTTGGCGCAGCTTGGCAACTTCCTCTTGTAGAGCGTTGAATTTCTCTTCCACCCCCGTCAGTGGGCGTTGGCGCAGCTCGGCAACTTCCTTTTGTAAGGCGTTGAATTTCTCCTCCACCCCCATCAGCGGGCGTTGGCGCAGCTCGGCAACTTCCACTTGTAAGGCGTCGAACTTCTTTTCTACTGCCGTGACTTCCTCGCGCAGACCCAGTTCTAATTTCTTCAGGTCCTGTGTCAACTTATTCTGACCGTCTTCCATCTTTTTCTGGCCGTCCTCTATCCTCTTCAGATCCTCCGCTAGCTTATTTTGACCGTCTTCCATCTTCTTCTGGCCGTTTTCTAGTTTGGCAGTTAGGTCCTCGGCTAACTTCTTCTGGCCGTCCTCCATCTTCTTCTGGCCGTCTTCCAGCTTCTTCAGGTCATCCTTCAGGTCCTTGGCAAATTTCTTCTGGCTGTCCTCCATCTTCTTCTGGCCGTCCTCCATCTTCTTCTGGCCGTCTTCCATCTTGGCTTCCATGCCACTTAACTTTTCTAGCAATGCTGCAAATTGCTCTTCCATTTTAGATGTTTGTCTTGTAAAGGGCATGCACTCACAGGAAAATTAAAATAAAAAAATTACCCGCTCGGGTTTTGAAACCAGGACCATCAGGTGTTGTGCTTGTGTTTGAGTTCGTAATCCCGCTTCTGACACCAGTTGTTACGTGCCCCCCCCCCTCCAGTGGCACTTTTGTTAACTGGACTACGGTGGGTTGAAGCACAACACAGATTGTTCCTTTAAATGAAATAATTAAATTTATTGCGGCCATAAAGATACACCACTCAACAGCAAATACAAGCAATTAGAGCCTTACTCCAGTTTCCTCAAGTCTCTTCCTTATGGAGAGCTCTTGCCCCCTTTCACTTGTCAACAAACCACAGAAGTTAATTCGTCCTAATGAGTCAGGTGGCCTTGACAGAAACTACCTGCACCTCTTCCTCATGTACACAAACTACAGTTACTTGCTACACGCTGCTTCGCTGTTCACAAGCTGGGAAACAATGTCACTGGATTTCGTAACTCGTACGGCACTTCGCCACAATACGTCTGTCGCTCAGTGAAATCACACTCGCTCAAAACACAGACAGTCCCCTGTATGCTTCTCACTCCCTCGCTGTCAAGAGAATCGGCTTCACTAGGGGTTTCGCAAGTCACCACACTTCTGTCGCTCAGGATAAACTCTCGCACTAGCTCGAAAAACACAACCACAACTGCTTGACAGGTCGCTCATATAGCAGGCCGGTGACTCAATAAATGCTTCTAGACCCATCCAGGGTTCACGGCTTCTCGAGGTTTCCTTCACTGGCTGAGTCACGAATATTCTGGACCATCCCTTTGTCCTAGTAGTCCTGTTGCATAAGGCGCACGCAATACACTGAGGCAGAGCAGCCCAGCCCTGGGGCAGTTGTGACTCATGCGGCGAGCGATGAAACAAACTCACAGCCGTAACAATATTTACATACAATAATAATAATGGACACATTCTCTTTCCATAGCTGAAATCATGTTATTGAGGAAAGCCCCCTCCAAACCAAAAGTCTGGGTGCGCCCCTGTACGTGGCAATCCCATAAGCTAGATGGTAAGTTGCACCAAGGAGGTCATATCCTGGTATTTTGCCTCTTGATTTGAGTTGGTCTTCATCATTTGCATGTGTTTCTTGGATGGCAATTACATCAATATTATTCTCCAAACAGAGCTTAGATAAATATTGACTTTTAGATCTGCTAATACTCTCTATATTAATCTGTAGGATTCTAGTACTTGGTCCAACGTATCTACGTCTTTGGTTCTTAAAAGAACCGTTGTTGATGACAGGAGTCATAGTGATGTGATTGTGCTAGGAGATCACAAGGATTGTATAGCAGCCTGAGTTGTTGCTTTCTTAGCACCACCCAGGGGTCACGTGTAGGGTACTTACAGGTTAAACCTACGGACGTGAAACAACGGCAATATTAACGAAGGACTTATGTGCAATGATTCAATACTTCCGTAAATGGGGACTTCAACCGAACCCTAATAAAACTGAATCCATGTGCTTTCATCTGAGCAACATCCTAGCCAACCATGAACTAAACATATATTTTGATGGAAAACGTGTGATTCATAACAAATACCCAAAGTACCTTGGAGTGACACTTGACAGAACACTGTCATTTAAACAACACCTAACAAACACTGCAGCCAAATTGAGGTCAAGAAATAACATCCTACAAAAACTGTGTGGTACAACATGGGGTTCCACTGCGTCTACCCTCCGATCAACTGCCCTAGGTCTTGTATACTCAGCAGCAGAATATTGCAGCCCTGTTTGGCTAAACAGTAGTCACACGAAGCTAGTAGATGTTCAAGTAAACCGAACTATGCGGATTATTACTGGTACAATCAAGTCCACACCAGTTTTCTGGCTACCTGTCCTGAGCCGTATTCCACCTCCTACGCTGAGAAGAAAGAATATCCTCCTGAGAGAATTTAACAAAATCTGCAACAACCAACAGCTGCCAATCCATGAGGACATACCTGCAATCCAAATCAATAGACTCCGCTCCAGACACCCTGCAATCAGAACAGCCAACAACCTGGCAGACCATAACTTCAATCTTCATGAAGCCTGGGCAGAAAATTGGTACAAAAACACTCCACCAGAGCTACATAGTTTTCTCCATAGTAACAACAATCCATGGGAACTTGATCTGCCCCGTAGGACATGGTGTACACTGAACAGGATACGCACGAACCATGGGAGATGTGGTGATCTACTATACAAATGGGGAAAGATCACCTCTCCAGAGTGCACGTGTGGCTTCCAGTGTCAGACCATCAAGCATAGAGTTGAAGAGTGCCCTCAGAACTTATATCCTGGAAACCACTTTGACTTTCTGTTTTCTACAGCAAATGTGTTAAACTATGTAAATAATATGTCTGTAAATTTGTAAATTATGGTTATATTTTCTTTGTGTTCCAAAAAGTGATGTGTAATTGCCATACGATTAATAATAATTATCCGCATTCGCCCGGCTTTTATCCGCATCCGCCCCACATCCGCACGACTTTTATCCGCTTCCGTACGTTTGTTATCCGAATCTATTGACATTACAATAATATTTTTATTTTTAATCAGATAAAGCATAAAGCAACACATTTAGACATTTGAAGAGAAAGTCGTTCCCTAGGCTATGTATGTCATATGCTATATTTTAAATGAATCTTATTACAGCCAGAATTGCAAATTGCAACCCTTTTCAGTTCGGAGTGTTAAATATGCTTAATGACATAATTTGAATGATATTAGCTCAAATCATCATCTTACAGACTTTGTTATGAAAAAAGATACCGAAAAAATATATGCCATAACATCCGGGTCCTAGTAATGATATTCAACAAGTTCGGATTGTAATCCAAATAACTATCCGCAAATTTACTCCAAACATTATCCAGAGCTTATCCTCTATCCGCACAGCCATGCAAACTACAGTATATCCGCATCCGAGTAGGGCTTTAACTATAGGTTGGTTGGTTCTTAAGTTTAGGGGCTGCGACAACGCGGTCATGTAGCCCCGTGTACTTTGGGTGTGTGTAGAATCTGTCTGATAATCGGTGTTAATTGTAATGACTGTATTAGTGTGTGTTATCTGTCTTTTTTTAAATTTAAGTACAGACTGCAACTTAGAATTTTTCAAATAGTTCCTACTTTTGCCGCCAAGCGCCACCGTCAACGACTACTCGGCCAAGTTCAGAACTTAGCTACTAGACGCCACCACAGTCGGCTCTTGGCAACGAACGTAGAAACCTAAGAGCGTTGTTTACATTCTTAACCTATCCAATTTAGCTTCACACAGGTGTAATTAGTGGAAGGTTCTTTAACATGCCATAAATCTATGACATGGGACCGCCGGCTTTACTTCCCCTCCGAAGGAAAGCATACTGAGGGATTTTTAACGCTCTTAAAAAATCCGACGGCTTCGGCCGGGTTTGAACCCGCTTTAACTATAGTGTGTGTATTTGTATATTGGGGATAGGATTTGCCATTTGCCTGCAATAAAAGTGGGGAACCATCTCTGCGATGGCTGAGTGGGAATCAAACTCATATCCTCTCGAAGCTGAATGATGGTTGGTTCCTTAGTTTAGGGGCTGCGACAACGCGGTCCTGTAGCCCCGTGTACTTTAGGTGTGTGTAGAATCTGTGTGATAAGCAGTGTTAATTGTGATGGTTGTATTAGTGTGTGTTATCTGTGATTCAGGTAAAGACTGCAGACGATCAATTTCCAAGTAGTTCTACTTTTGCTACTAAATGCTACCGTCCACGACACCTAACTGTGAACTTGGCCTACTAGATGCCATCGCAACCAGCACCTGGCGACGAACGTTGGAACTAATAGAGCTTTATCAAATCCAACCTACAAATTTTGGCTTCACACAAGTGTAGTTAGTGGAAGGTTCTTTTACATGCCATAAATCTATTACATGGTCCCGCCGGCTTTACTTCCCCTCCGAAGGAAGGCAGACCGAGGGATTTTTAAAACGCTCTAAAATTATCAGACTACTTCGGTCGGGTTTGACCCCCGCGATCTTGGGCATAGAAGCTCGGAATGCTACCAACTACGCCCAGGGCCGGATTTAGATTTTATGCGCTCCTAGGCCCGTGGGTTTTTGCCGCCCCCTTTCATACCATGGTGAGGGAGGGAGAATTTAGACCCCAAAAAGGTCTTTGCGAAGGAAATTTGTATTTTAACGTACCGGAATCGTGAAGTAAAATCAATTAAATAAATGAAAATAATGAGAGAATCATCTGTTTCTAAATTTGTATATATAAACTATAAATAAATAGGCCAACGAGATATTAATAGTACATTATGCATAGAGCCTATAATGACTATAATTAAGACACGATTATTTTTATAAAACGAGCGTATGCGAGTTTTATAATTTCCATACGAGTGTCTTAATTACCATTATAGGCGATTTGCTAACGACTGTTTATGATCGACGATAATTATAACTTTATTATATGTTTTAACATAAATATTCATAAATATATGTTCAGTCGCTAGAATGTTGTGATCGGGTGCTGCGATGAGTAGTATATCTCTGTTTTCCAAGCGCTCTGGACAACCGACGCATGCGCTCTGTGTGCTTCAATGCTATATGTTCAGACTGTGTATTCAGTGAAACTGTCACCGAAGTCGTTTCAATACAACGCGCTGTGTAGAAATTGGATTTGACGATATTAAGGTACAGTGGTATTTCTTGTCTCATATTCACAAGTTTATTTACGCGAACATATGGACGGTGCACTTTCGGTAATTTATATAGACATGTTGGATTTTGAGCGCATGCGCGAAGGTATCCTTATCTAATTGGTCACACAACTGTTTCTTGAGCTCTGATTGGTGGGAGAAACTGTTTCATAATGAAAAATAGTGGTATAATGACCATCATTATGATACAGTTTTCAGACACATAATAGTCAGGGTCGAACATAAAATAAGTTTAAACCATTTAAGACTCATTATACACTTACAGATATTCAGATATACATATATGTCTATATGAATAATTAACTATCATACAACCTACAACGATGGATAGTTAATTATTGTTGTTCCTTGGAGCGCTATGAAAGTCAAGGAGGTTAGATATCTAAGCTCCTTGACACTATAGCGCTTTCTAGTAGAGAAAGGAGGAACTTTTGTGTTGGCGGAAAATCCCAAGATTAATTTTTCCATTATGAACACGGCCTACTGAATTCAAATGGGTTCTTTAATATGCCAACAACGTATGCCATGCGTGTCGTGATTTTTGTCGCGTTTCAAAAATCACTTACCATTGCACAGTGGGTCAAAATCGAAATCTAGGAGGATAAAATTATTTATTTTCACAATTAAAAAATCAAAATTTATTACTTCTACATCATTCTCATATAATTGCCGCTCACTATTCTGGGATATAAACGCATCTTACAGTAAATCTGTCACCACTGTTCGAGCAGTCTGAATCGGAGGGTGAATGTAAGTGGCTGTGGTTTGGTTGTCTTTGTGGTTAGTGTGATGCTTTACGATGGAACATGCAGCTGAAGGTATAATCTTTGTAACGCGTTTCAGTGATTAATTAATGGGCGTATTTGGTACGTAATTTTAGCTATATTTGCATTATATAATATTAAACTATTATTTTTAAAATTATATTTTCACTTAGATTTTTAGTATGTCGCGACACTCTGCGTCACTTTCTACTTAACGTTAAAATGTAGATAAAGTCTTGTAGTTTACGCCTGTTATAAGATTTTTTACATCTTTTTGCAACTTACTTGGTTATTTTACGTTTCAGAAGATACCGCGCAACCAGTTCTCACAAGTTTACAACTGTTTGAAGCACTGGGTTCGACGATTATGTCAAAAGTCGAACTTTGTGACTTTGTTAAAAGTAAATTAGAGGTAGAAAATTTTTCTGAAGAGATAACTGAATGCTCTATCCAACTCCTTGTCATAGGAAATTTCTTGCATGTGAAAACGTAGCTTAAAAAAGGTCTTAACTGATGTTTATTATGAAGTAAACAAATTATATACGTTGCTTTCAGTCTAAATTCATGATTAAAACGTAAAAATAATTTTGTCCCCCTAGATTTTGATTTTGACCCACTGCGCATTGCCAGGAGCGAACCTGCAAGTTTGCGGTTGGCAGTCCGATACGATAACCACTCACCGAACGTGGCAATCAATTTATGAAATAAACTGGTGTGACAATGAACAATCGAAATATTCTCGGGATTGCAGGAGGGGGGATCATGGCAGATCCTGTAACGGGCTACAATCCGTAAAACGGCCATGTAAAAGCCACGGCCCAGTCTTGCCCCTCACCATGCGGGCGCCAATGACTCACTACATGCAGACCACAGAAGTGGGAGCGATTAGACTAATTGAATCCAGTAGCTGTTCCGGACATTTCCCAGTTCCTAGACCAGAACTGAGTTGACGCGATGGTAGATAACAGAAGCAAAACAGCACCACAATCATGAATAGAAGGAAGTGTAAAGGTCACTTTCCGTATCTGGCCTTAGCTGAGTGATAGGAATATAAATAGGTCCATTTCCATAAGGAGAACAATGGGTGCTATTCATAGCCTAACATACATGTGGTGTTACTTTTCATACAAACACTGTACTTGTTTTATTTTAAGAGCAATGGACACTAATCTCGTCAGGGGCGTAAAGAGGGGTGGCCCTAGGACGGTACGCTGGCATATGGAGGGCGCAGAATAGGCAATGATAGATTGTATGCGCAAAAATTTAAACCCAATCACCTATTTTCTTTTAAGGTATTCATCGACCCCATTAGTCATTTTCAAGAGAATTTTCGTTTTTTTTTTAAATTATCTCATTCGATAGTATGTCCTCTCTAGTTTCCAGAAATAGTTTATACTGGTTTTATTGTTGTTTAGCTCATTTATATTCACTTTAATGATCGGTGTGCACGCTTTTCAGCAGCTGTCACTTTGACGCACAGGTGCAGCAGATAAAGCACACATTAATCTGGCTTTGAAGATAGCCTTTATTGGTGGCGAAGTTAGGGCTCAAGGCCCTCTCTTACACTTAACCACTAGAAGAGTATACATCTACATGACTTATAATTACAAATACCAATAGCACAAATAATATTAATAGCAATAAGAATAGTGATGATATGAATAATGGTACAATCATTAATTTCAAAAATACACAAACTAAAGTACCCTTAAATGACGTAATCCAATCATTCATCTCATTCATTCATTCGTTCATTCAACATTTATCCAGGAAGTCAGCGGGATCCACTCAGCAAATACTCGCGGTAAGCCACTTAAACTTGCGATGAGAGGGATTGTCTCTAATGTTCGCAGGTAGCAAATTTCATGATCTGGACGTAGAGATTATGAACGAGCGGTTGTAAGCAGCAGTACGGTTTATAGGCAAGAGAGGAGCCAGATCTCGTATTGTGATCATGATAGGACGAGAGGTAAGAGAACGGTGAAACAAGATAGTTAGGGGTATTAGTGAAAATTATTTTGTGCAGTAGTGATAACATGTGGAGTTCACGACGCTGGTGCACTCGAAGCCACGACAGCTCCTTATAATAGGGTGATATATGATCATCATATCGCAGACCAGAGATATATCTTACACAGTTGTTGAGGCACCGGTCCAGTTTCTTGTTACTGTCGCAGGTTATTTCAGTCAACACAGTGTCACAGTAGTCAAATATAGGTAGTATCAGAGAGCGAATTAGTTGTACTTTTGAGTCGAACAGAGAATACATTACCGAACCGTAGAGGATATAAGCATTTATGTAAGCAGTCTACTCCAGAACTAAAACAATGTAGGAGATACTCACTGGTCGGAGAATGCAGAAGATTGACCTAAAATCCAAAGAAAAGGCAGTTTTTAGGAGTTGAAAAGTAAGACTCTTTACTCTAAATGTGTACCTCAAATTTAAGTTACGATTTCTCTCACTTAATTTTTTTCAATATTTGTCATTACTTGGGCAGTTAAAATGTCCACTTAGAATGCAGATACAGTGGAACTTGGATAATTCGAGCCTCAAGGGACCAGAAAAAAATTCGAATTATCCAAAAATTCGAATTAAGAAAGTTCTTTGAAAAGGGTAGAGAAAATATTCAAACTTGTAAGGTTTCATTCAAGAACCTTTATTAAACTATATAATGACTGTATCGTGAATAACCTCAAACGTTTCAAATGATAAAATAAAACAAAAATGTGCTATTCTCCTATATAACGACAGTAGGCTAGTAATCCAGCAATCTAGTTAAGTCTTAGAGAAATCTACTGTTTTTCAAAGAAGTTTGAGATTTTTACGTGTTTCCTACAATTAAGTCTCTCGGCCATCACAAAAGAGTCTAATAAATTTAAGGAACTGCAAATAGAATCACTTCCGTCAATTCTACTAAAAAGAAAAACGCCGAAGTTCTGTGATGTGGTTTGTTGCTTGGGCTGCACTCGGAACAGTTTTTTCGGGAACTTCCTCCACGAGTTCATCGCCAGATGCGTCGTCACCATCTTGTCTTTCGGACCCAACTGTTTGGCACGTAAAAACTTCGAATTATCCAAAATATAATTCGAATTAACCATGATTTTTTAGCATTGATTGTATATAAAATGCTAGGGACCAAGAGAAAAATTCGAATTAAAGAAGATTTCGAATTATAGAAGTTCGAATTAGCCAAGTTCGACTGTATTAGTTTCATTTAAAAACTAAAATATAGACAAATACCGGTAATGCATCTATGTTGTAAAGCAGAATGAAGCTGTTAAATTGAAATTAGGGGTCGCACCCCCCCACAATTAATTTATTTTTTTCATTCAAAATAACCTAAATTGTAAAACAAAGCTAATATATTTGCCTCAATCAATGATACAAAAACGATTCTGCTATACAACATTCTGAACTTAGAGTAGACAGCAATGACTGAATTAAGTTGAAAAAGAGAAAAGATATCGCGTCCTAAAAATGCACGTTATTTTTGTGATTAATCTTTGAAAAAGACCCCCCCCCAAATTTATTTAATTTGTGTTTTTTTCGCAAAAATCCACTAGTTTATATTCTTGGAATCAGTTATATCAATTTCAAGAAAATAAGATAACTTGTAATGAAATGTCCTCAGTAGTGTCGATGAGTACCTCGCGTCGAGTTGAGCCTCTATAGCAGTCATGAGCAAAGTACGGCCAGCGACATGATTTCGAATTATACTATCTACAATAACATATAGGTTATACGAGGGCAGATCAAAAAATAAGTTGCACTTCCCAGTTATGCCCATTTATTACACCACCTATACAACAGCAACACGCCTATAACGACATACAATGTAACGTCACTTTTCCACATAGTTTCCAAGATACTCCAAACATTTCTGCGAACGCACAACCAACTTGCCGATGCCGGATGCATAGAAAGTTCCTCCAGCGTTCTACAACCACACGGAGACAGCGGCCTTCACCTCCTCATAGGTCTGGAAACGTCGACCACCGAGCTCCGTTTTGAGCTTACCAAACAGATGAAAGTCACATGGCGCTAGGTCGGGACTGTAGGGTGGAATTTGCCAGACCTCCCACTTGAAACGCTGCAGCAGTTCGCTCGTTTGGCGGGCCTTGTGAGGTGTTGCGTTATCGTGCAACAAAATCACACCAGCGCTCAATTTCCCCCCGGCGCTTCTCTTTAATCGTGCAATTCTTCCTTTTGGCCCATAGGAATCGGATTGTCGCACGCATCTCATATTTGGAGTGAATGTCCAGTCGACGCGCCATTGAATTTGGCCGCTATTCACACCATATAAGACGAGACACCACAGCGACCTGCCTAACAGACGTGTGGGCATAGTCTGTCCCTTTCTCCGCTGTGCCCACGTTTGCGAGACACAGCGCGCTGCTGCAGCGCGTTAGTGCAACTAACTTTTTGATCCGCCTTCGTACTTTCTGTTCTGTATACTGTGACCGTTTAGTTGATGTCAACAACCACGATGACTCAACTAACGACACATAAATCAAATAAAAAGTACCGTGAGGATCAGGTGACCTTCCATAAAGGCTAAAGCGGCACGAGAGTCCGTAGTCCACAGGGATCGTGGTACATGGTGACGATGGTCATAGACCGCCTAAGGAAAGGTTCACCTTAGAACTAGACTGAGAAAATAAACATCCAGACTCATGTAAAACACCGTGAAAATTTATTAAAATTCACAAGCCCCTAGCCTAGTTCGGAGGGTTATAATCGGCTAGTCCGCAAATTAATAAATAAACAAAGATAAAGAACAGGTCCCCTACCTGAGAAGTTACTGAAAACCCTCGCGAAAGATCTAACTCACAATGATAAAGCAACAACAGCAACGCTAGGAATATGGTACGACGCAAGTCCCTAGTTCAAGTTACAAGATCAAGCTAATATCTGAATTTACATTTAACAGGGTAGCAAAACAAATCTAGGTTAGGATGGTACCATTTCGACATTTAAATTTAACATTAATTCAACTAGCTAAGTCCTATCAATTAACAAAATTTACGGCGATGACGTCCGTAAAAGAAAACAATTACATCCAAAAGCTAAGTGTACAGCCATGAAAAACAAACAATTTAATTATGCTTAATAACTATGTGCTAACAGCACACAATAAAGTAACATGTAGGGTTTAATACACTTGACATCATAAATTAATAACGAAATAGACACAGTAGTTTTATTAAAAATTCCTGCCTACACCTTGGTTTACTCTTTGTAAACCATAGTCATCTAATGTGTATAGTTACGGTGACGAATGCGCAGTTGAGACCACGTCTGACATCGCATGGCCTGAGCTCCACAAGCTACGAACTCTAGGTTCGCACATGATTCAGGTCGCTACAAAAATGTCAACTGTCCTAGTCATTTCCTCACAAGGAAATTATCTTCAACTGCACGGCTATGTCAACAGTTCCAGAATGCAAAGAACAAAGTTAGATAGAAAGAATCGTTAGTTAGGCTTGTTTTACAACAATTATGCATTTTATTATTAGAATGTCGGTTTATAGGTTTATCGTAGGTTTATGGCGAATAACATTGACAATAGCCTGGGCACGGAGTGTCTCCAACTGAGATAATTCTCCACCAAAAAGCCTCGACTCAACAGTCGGAATATAATCAACGAGTATAACAACTCGGGCACACAATAACACGGGTTACCAGCGGCGCTAAGCTCGCGTTCAATAACTCTGGGATAGGCCTGTACAACAGTTACCTTCCATAACATCTGGTCAACGGGATCATCCCCGGACAAAGCATACAATAACATCCTGCTATAACAGGGTAGACTTCACCATCCTATAGAAAACCTTACATAACTGTACCTGTTATACGACAATACACGCAACAGAGCGTAAAACTAACAAAAACCGATCCATAAAACAAGTGATCAAATACAAGAGTGGAAACTGATTTCCATAAGCAAAGTAGCAATGAAAGGAAAAGCGAATACAAATTGTACTCTGTCCTCGTCTATAGTAGTTTTGTCTCACAATAAAGCAGGCGTGCTCTAGGTCACTGGGTTACATAACCAGTTTATTCAAGGCCGGCGATTTAATCAATACAAAACCTGCACTTGGCCGGTTCATAAAAAATTTTACCATGGGTTACGGATCTCTACAGAGTCCGTGTATCAAACGCACGCTATAAATCTGAGTATAGTAATACACTTCCGTCTTTCTACCAAAGACGTCTAAATGAAAGTAAACTTACAATAACTGAAGCTCTTTGCTTTAAAAATGCAACTCAGTAGTTGCTAGAACATCAAGTAAAAACGTGTCTCACACGACACAAGAAAAATATGATAAATGTGGCACAGATTCACACACTAGATCTGCTTAATGATACGTTGGGAACCGCGTTCGATGCTAGGCAACGAAACGTTCCTTCTAGTTGTTAGGTCCAAACATGACCAAGAATAGCTTCTGAGCTTATTCAAAATGAAATATAATGCATTTACAAACTGGTAGTTACTGTCGACTACCTAAATGATACGACCGTTCTAACGACAGTCAGGGGTGTAACAAAGGATGGCTGCGAAGAATGCAGTCAATTAATAACCAAGGCATCTGATTGCCATAACTACAGTCAGCAAAGACTTGAAAATTACCCCAAGTAGGGTTGAACAAAATAGCCTCAAAATGACTACGATCAGGTTCAGCAAAAAGGTAGGCATTGACGTTCCACGACGTTCACCAAGCTGCACCAGGGCTGACCAAAATGTCTGACCCCAAGGGTGTCTCACTCTAAACTGAAATAAATGACATCTAACTAATCTAGTTACATCCCTACCTAGAAAAATGGCTGACACTGAGTGTGGTTGATTCACAAACTACATTAAAACTACTATACCACCAGAAACTAGAACAAAGAAGGGGTGTGACAAAAACTCACGAAATGGAGGAGCTCTCACTCAGCTCTCTATTCCACAACAAGGGTTGTACATAAACCTCTCTGGCTCTCTGGATCGGTATCCTCCTCATCAGGATTCCCATCTGGACTCCCCCAAAGACCAGGGTTCGATTTGTCCCTGTCGACATCTTCGAGGATATGCCTGGAAATGGCATTTTGGCTCCTTCCCTCTCGTTCATCGTTCTGGAAGTTCCACCATCATGCGGGTCCCTGTAGAAACGTCACCCCCCCATACCGGGATGGTATTAGCCCATGGTGACTGCTTCAACCATGGTGAAGAAAAGTCCAATCACGTGGGTAGCGAAATAAGTTGCGTGATTATTCATCCTCTCACTTCCAAAATTATGATGTCCGTCGTGACTATTATTGGCTTCAATTATAAAATACGACACAGCCTTAATCTTGCAGATGTGAATTAGCATGTGAGCTAACACTATTTTATAATGCTGCACGTGCTAGTGACGCTACTTTTGTATCACGCAGCATCCGTGAATTATACGACGTTTCAAAGATGAAATTTCCACTTTGGCAATTTAAATATCTCATACAATTATAATCACACTTATTCAGGATAATTGTAACACTATTACCTGTATATTTCCACTAGGCATCTGCCCTCCACATACGCGTGGGTAATATGTGATGTCACAGCAATGTTGTGCAATACACTATACTTGCCAATAATTATTTCCCAAGCTTCTTATTTAATTCACTGGACTTCATCGACAGTGAATATTAGTATTTGCTTGCTCGATGGCACCTTATAATCACTTTTAACGCTAAACAGCGGATATTCTTCTACGTCTCGTAGGACAAATGTAATTCCACGCCTACACAAGGCGGATTCTCAAGACGCAGTGCTCCGGTACTGGGTGTCTCTAGAAAGTAGGTCGTCAAAACGAAAACGTTGAGCGACTACTTACGTTCCTTTTTGCGTATCTGCAAGGGTATTACCTTACCTAAAGTAAAAATAAACATTCTCCAAAATGTTTTAATAATGCAGCATGACGAAATGGAATATTCTGAGTCTCGTAGGAAAGATAAAAATAATTAATAAGACCTCAGATAATAATTAGCAGTTTACACCAAAGTCAAAAGTGCGATTCACCGCTACTTCAAAGTATCGCGTGATCTCTCAGCTTCACGTGGCTTCCTGGGTGTGTTCAAAAGTACAACATCCCATCATAAATGCTCTGTCATAAAAAAATATCACATGAACCATAGCTCAGCGGGTTCATCTGCCTCTCTGTCGTTTCAAATAAAATGTTGGGATAACATTTTTATTTGCTTTGAAATTCATTCAAGAGTGATATTTTTTTAGATTGGCTGCATTAAAGGTTCCAATGCGCTCTCCTGTCCTAATGTCTTCTATCACATAACTTCCATTGTTTAAAGGCTGTCGGATACGACTAGGGCCATAATACAAGGATAGAAATTTCCCATATATGCGGTCTATAGGACTAAAAATTCCGGGTCTCCTTATAAGGATAAGGTCTCCTTCTACCAGTGGTTCTCTAAACCTCTGGCGTCTAGTTCTTCTCAAGCTCTTGGCAGCTTGTCTGTCCATAGTCTCTCTCGCAGCTAAAAGTCTGCTGGCATGTGATGGTTGTAAACAAGGTGGATTTACAATCACACGATCCCATATTCTCAGCGGCATCTGGTTCAAATGCAAGACCATAGGTATTTGACCAGTGCTTTCATGTACTGTTGAATTAATACATTTTGCCATAATAACAAGGACTTCAGTCCATCGCCAGTGTTCTTCTTGACAATATAATCGACAGAATTTTGCGATAATAGACATCACGCATTCTGCTGGGTTGCTCTCTGGATGTCGAATAGATGATAAAACATGACCTATTTCAAGCTCATTCAAGGCATTGGCAAATTCTGCTGAGGTGTACTGTGATCCGTGATCAGTCAACAAGAATTGTGGCTTTCCTGCCTCCGGTATCACTTGGCGTCTAATCCTCTGAATAATCTGATGTGCAGTAGGTTTTTGAATTGGATGAAGCATCGTATATTTCGTGAACACATCCACCGTTACAACGATGTATCGATTCCCACGACGAGCCTTAGGTATTGGGCCATACAGGTCCTGTGCATACAACTCTCTAGGTTGAGTTGGTAGTATTGGTCTAGGTTGTTCCTTCAGCAAGTGTGACGTGTATTTGTTCCGCTGGCATGCGTCGCAAGCACGTAAACACTGTCTAACGGTGGCTCCTAACCCTTTCCATGTGAAAGACTCCTTGATAGTTGCAATGGTTTTGTCTGTTCCACCATGTCCAATGGATAAATGTACCATAAGAATAACAGATTCTTGGTATCTCCTAGGAATAACTGCACGCAGTTGAGTGTGGTCCTCGTCTACAAACTTGTATAAGACACGATGATAAATCAAATAATCATCTGCAACAGCAGCAATCCTTGCATAATGATCATCCTGTGGATCCATTCTTCGTTCTAGGAAACGGATAATATGTCTGAGTTCCTCCTCACGTCGCTGTCCTTCAGGTAAATGACGAAATCGGCGAAGGTGTTCCTCGCATTCTCCCTCGATGTCTATGGCATTAACAGTAGCTTCAGGATTCCGGCTGAGGATGTCGGCCAACACATTCTCTCTGCCTGGTCGATAAACTATTTCCAAATCGAACTGTTGGAGAAACAGCGTCCAACGTGTGATCCTGTCGCTTGCCAGTCTTGTTCTCAAGATGAAGGTCAACGCATGATGATCGGTTCTCACAATAATCCTCTGACCTAACAGAAGTTTCTGCCAGTATTCAAGTGCGTAAACAATTGCAAGTGCTTCTATCTCGGTCGTGAAGTAGTGAGATTCATGTGCTCTTAAACGTCGGCTTAAGAAAGCGATGTAATGGCGTTTCTTCTCATCATCTTCCTGCAGTAAAATGGCTCCTATACCAATGGCAGATGCATCAGTTTCTAGAATAAAGTTCCGAGAGTAATCTGGATATTCTAACTGAATTGAGTCCACAAGCATCTGTTTAGCTCTCCTGAAAGCTATCTCGCATTCATCATTCCAGTTCCACCTGCAGTTCTTTTTCAATAATCCTTGCAGTGGTGCAACAGTTTCGGAATACTTCTCACAATGAGCAGCAAAGAATTGGAGAATTCCTAAGAATTGTCTCACGTGTTTCACACGGGTTGGTGTTGGAAATGCAGCAACAGTTCTAATCTTTACCGGATTCGGTCTATATCCTTCTCCATTGATTATGTGTCCTACGAATTTCACTTCTTTCTGAAAAAATCGACACTTGTCAAACTTGACCTTAAAATTTGCCTGTCGGAGATTCTCAAAAACAAGGCACAATGTCTTTAAATGCTCTTCTTCTGTTCCCGAAGCTATGATTATGTCATCCACATAACATATTACTTTCTGCTCCACTTCATGAGTCAGCTTGGCATCAAGTGCTCTGATTAATGCGGCTCCGGCATTTTTCAATCCAAATGGTAGTTTTTGGAATACATAAGTAGTCCGATCAAACAAGAATCCAGTATATTTCTGAGTATGCTCAGATAATCTGATATGGTAATAAGACTGAACCAAGTCTAATGATGAAAATATCCTTTTTCCTTTGAACTTCCTGAGAATGTCCCTAATCTTGGGCGGTCTGTCGTGCTCAGGAGCTAGGCGTTCATTCAAGGCTCTGGCATCAAGACAAAGTCTCAAGCTTCCATCTACCTTAACCACAGGTATTATGGGATTCAAGAAAGGAGTCGGTGATTTCTTGATTGTACCTGCTGCTTCCATCTCATGGATCTTCTTAGCAGCTTCTTCGAGATGTTTCTCGGCAATCGGATAGATCCTTTTCTGGAATGGGGAATCGTCCAGTAAAACAAGATCATACTCGTAGTCTAATATCTCACCAGGTGTGGTGTCGAATATATCCCTGTATTCGTTCAGTATTGCGTCAAGATCCTCATGTGTGGGTGCTGATAACGGTTCTGCCTCTTCGTCGGCATCTAGTGTCGCCTCAATTTCCTTGCCCTTTAATGCTTCGACTACGTCTACTTCGGATAGGAATTCCGGTTCTTCTTCAATTAGGCTCATCTGAATGGGTTCGTTCGGCTTGAACTCTACCGTATTCCGTCCCATGTCAATGATTCCATCATATTTTCTAATGAAGTCTGCGCCTAAAATGGCATCATGATGCAGGCCCTTCATTACGAGAAATTCGTGCAAGTACACGTGGCTCGAAATCTTCACAGTACACAAAATCTGGATTTTGCACGTTACAACGCGGTCAGGTATGACACCTCTGACTCTTATAGCTGAAATGGGCAACTCCGTCACCTCAGAGTTTGCTCTAAGTCTGGCATGGCAATCGGCGGAAATTACACTAATCATCGCTCCAGTATCGATGAGTATGACTACACTGACTTCATTCAAGGTGGCTACAATCTTGGGTAGACGTGTTAATTCATAATTGTGGTTCGTCGTTCGTCGTTCGTCCAACAAGTCTTCTTGGATTGGCTCCCAGAGTAATATAGAGGCAGTTACTCGGTGCTCAACCAAACAAGAATCTATTGATTTTTCGGAGTTTTTTTTTCTGTCATGGCGAGAAGTACTGGGCTGGTTCTGCTCCGTCTCCTGCGCCGAATGTCTATTCTCCCTCGAAGTAGGGTTCCGTTCTCCCTCTTCTTGGATCTGCAATTCTCTCAATTGTTGAAGGTACTCACGGCTCTCCCGCGCTCTTCCTTTCCAATCCCTGTCTGGCTGGTATCTAGGGTCTCGATTTCTGTCGTAACCCCCACTATATCGATAGTCTCTACGGATACGTCCGTGTTGCTGATTTCTTCCTTCATTCCCTCGGCGGTTGTTTTCATGACGTCGGTTGTCGTCCGTCCTTCGGTCGAATCGCCGGTCCCAATGACTTCGCCGGTCATCATGTTGATTTCGAGTATACGGAGTGTTGTTCCATTCTCTCCTGTTATAACTGTAATTGTTATCACGTCGCCCAGAATCCTCTGTGGTTTGTGTTTGTTGTGGCGTCTGGCTCACTTTATCAACAGTCGTCAGATTCATATGTCTATCCTCGCGCCTATCAGCCTTCTGCTGACGGTGTGTAGGAAACTGTTCTGTGTTAGCGTCCAACCTTCGCAGTATCTGGTCACACTGCTGGAAAGTGGATGCCCCTGCAGCGATTAACACACGTTGTACATCCGCAGGGTACTGCCAAACAATTGTGTTCACCAAATCTTGTTCGGACAACGGAGGCTGAAGACAACGGAGCTTCGCGAGCTGTATTGCGAAGTAATTCGCATAACGAGTAGGTGTATTGGAACTGTACCTTCGAGTGTACATCTCAGCTCGGATACTCTGCTGGATGTCGCTCGACCAATATGTTCTCAATAACGCTTCCTTAAAGTCTTGGTAGCCTGTAAATGAGTATCGGAATGCTCTGAACCAGGTACCGGCTTGTCCCTCAAGCAGTCGCTCTATAACTCTTAGTTCCCTCTCTGGAGTTACCATAGTATCACGTAAGTAGCTTTCGACATTTGCTAGGAATTCCACTGGAGTAACACCGCTCCCAGTTCCCAAGAAGCGAGCTGGTTGCTCCTCTCTTGAACGAATTATGGTGACATTTCCCTGCGTATTCGCGGGTCTGAAAGTATTTTGCATGTAACTCTGCGTAGGAGTGTTAGTCTCATGGCTAATTCGATTAGATGCTGGTTGAAACGGGTGAGCGTCAAAGTTCAAGGTCTGACCTTGCGCTAAATTAGTGAATTGTGACGGCTGCGATTCCATAGGCGCGCTGGGTTGGAAATGGGTAGGCATCATTCCTCCTGATTGAGATATAGGCGTTTCCTGAGATTCTCCCATCTGCGGGTGTACGTGTCTCTCTCTTGGAGTCGTCTCGAGTCTGTCCAGGCGTCTTTCTATTACTTCAAGACCTGGGATGGTTCTGGCTGCGACTTTGTTGCCTAAGTCGTTCAATTGCAGCTCGATCCTGTCAACCTTTCCCTTGAGGTTTGTGTCTACCTCGCGTATGGCCGTCCTAAGGTTATAACTGAGGTCTAGCCTCTCGGTCACCGCGACTTCCTCAAATCTCTTTTGTAAGGAATCGATATCTCCTTCAACTCTGGACATATTTTCTTGGATTTTACCCACATCGTCTCTAACCTCGGCTACCTTAGCCTTGACGGTAGCTTCGTGTTCGTTGAGGTCACCTCTCAATAACATGAGGTCAATTTTGTGTTCCTCATGATGAACATCAACTGTCTCACGTAGACTGGCTACGGTTTCCGTCAATTCAGAAATGTTTCTCCTGTTGGTGTTAAGTTCCTCTTTAATCTCCATCATGCCATCAACGATAGTCTTCACGTTGTTATTAACGGCATTGGCAGCTCCTCTCATCAAGATTAAACCAACGTTCATGGTTGCCATGTCCTTCTTCACATTTCCGATAAATCCCTCGACGTGATCTAGTCGAGTCCCGAATTCTTCCCTGGTATGTTCCAGATCTGCTCTCATGTCTATCTGGACTTTATTCAAGGTTGTCTGAATTTGAGCTGTGTGCTCCTCCAATCGGTTTTGCACCTCCTCCCTAGCTCTATTCATCTGGTCGGTTAAGCAATCTACGCGCTGGTTAGCCTCCTGATGGTGTCGTATGACATCAACCCTAACAGCTGCTAAACCTGTCGTCAGATCATTTCTCGCTTCGATCCTATATGTGTCCATGTCTGCCCTGACTTGAGTTAAATCAGCCCTAACATTATTTACAGAGTGGGTGTTAATTTCTAAGTCCTGTCTTACATTGTTTATAGACTGAGTGTTAATCTCTAAGTCCTGTCTAACCTGGTCCACATGACCACTGACATTGTTGACTTCCTGTCTAACCTGGTCCACATGACCACTTACAGTATTTACAGCCTGAGTATTCTGACCTAAGTCAGCAGTAATCTGTTGAAGATTGGCATTCACACCTGCCATCATCTCTCCAAACACACGACGAATAGTTTCCTCATCCATAGATAAGAAATATATGAGAAAGTGAGGGATCAATTTCTACTGGAACTTACAGCTATGATTAGTTACTTGGTGGTATAAAGCTTGCTTCATTTATATAAATATCACGAGTACAGCTGGAGTATGCAAACTAAGTGCTTCTACATTTACAAAGACAACGGTGAGCAAAGCAAAGTATTACATTTACTTAGGATGAGGCATCATCAAAGAAAATCCTATCCTTCATTTATCCAACACTAAAGCCTCACCCCATGGACTTCTATCAAACATGAATGCCATGCAGTCAATTGATCTGCAGTACGACTTTCTAAGTTCGTCCCAGTCCTGTCAATTTACCATTAATCAACATTAGGATCCTCAAAAAATAACATGGTACTGAGGGTCACCACGTTAACGTCGGCACATGAGTTGGGCACCATTTTATGACGTCCAAGTCGAGATGTGACCGTTTAGTTGATGTCAACAACCACGATGACTCAACTAACGACACATAAATCAAATAAAAAGTACCGTGAGGATCAGGTGACCTTCCATAAAGGCTAAAGCGGCACGAGAGTCCGTAGTCCACAGGGATCGTGGTACATGGTGACGATGGTCATAGACCGCCTAAGGAAAGGTTCACCTTAGAACTAGACTGAGAAAATAAACATCCAGACTCATGTAAAACACCGTGAAAATTTATTAAAATTCACAAGCCCCTAGCCTAGTTCGGAGGGTTATAATCGGCTAGTCCGCAAATTAATAAATAAACAAAGATAAAGAACAGGTCCCCTACCTGAGAAGTTACTGAAAACCCTCGCGAAAGATCTAACTCACAATGATAAAGCAACAACAGCAACGCTAGGAATATGGTACGACGCAAGTCCCTAGTTCAAGTTACAAGATCAAGCTAATATCTGAATTTACATTTAACAGGGTAGCAAAACAAATCTAGGTTAGGATGGTACCATTTCGACATTTAAATTTAACATTAATTCAACTAGCTAAGTCCTATCAATTAACAAAATTTACGGCGATGACGTCCGTAAAAGAAAACAATTACATCCAAAAGCTAAGTGTACAGCCATGAAAAACAAACAATTTAATTATGCTTAATAACTATGTGCTAACAGCACACAATAAAGTAACATGTAGGGTTTAATACACTTGACATCATAAATTAATAACGAAATAGACACAGTAGTTTTATTAAAAATTCCTGCCTACACCTTGGTTTACTCTTTGTAAACCATAGTCATCTAATGTGTATAGTTACGGTGACGAATGCGCAGTTGAGACCACGTCTGACATCGCATGGCCTGAGCTCCACAAGCTACGAACTCTAGGTTCGCACATGATTCAGGTCGCTACAAAAATGTCAACTGTCCTAGTCATTTCCTCACAAGGAAATTATCTTCAACTGCACGGCTATGTCAACAGTTCCAGAATGCAAAGAACAAAGTTAGATAGAAAGAATCGTTAGTTAGGCTTGTTTTACAACAATTATGCATTTTATTATTAGAATGTCGGTTTATAGGATTATCGTAGGTTTATGGCGAATAACATTGACAATAGCCTGGGCACGGAGTGTCTCCAACTGAGATAATTCTCCACCAAAAAGCCTCGACTCAACAGTCGGAATATAATCAACGAGTATAACAACTCGGGCACACAATAACACGGGTTACCAGCGGCGCTAAGCTCGCGTTCAATAACTCTGGGATAGGCCTGTACAACAGTTACCTTCCATAACATCTGGTCAACGGGATCATCCCCGGACAAAGCATACAATAACATCCTGCTATAACAGGGTAGACTTCACCATCCTATAGAAAACCTTACATAACTGTACCTGTTATACGACAATACACGCAACAGAGCGTAAAACTAACAAAAACCGATCCATAAAACAAGTGATCAAATACAAGAGTGGAAACTGATTTCCATAAGCAAAGTAGCAATGAAAGGAAAAGCGAATACAAATTGTACTCTGTCCTCGTCTATAGTAGTTTTGTCTCACAATAAAGCAGGCGTGCTCTAGGTCACTGGGTTACATAACCAGTTTATTCAAGGCCGGCGATTTAATCAATACAAAACCTGCACTTGGCCGGTTCATAAAAAATTTTACCATGGGTTACGGATCTCTACAGAGTCCGTGTATCAAACGCACGCTATAAATCTGAGTATAGTAATACACTTCCGTCTTTCTACCAAAGACGTCTAAATGAAAGTAAACTTACAATAACTGAAGCTCTTTGCTTTAAAAATGCAACTCAGTAGTTGCTAGAACATCAAGTAAAAACGTGTCTCACACGACACAAGAAAAATATGATAAATGTGGCACAGATTCACACACTAGATCTGCTTAATGATACGTTGGGAACCGCGTTCGATGCTAGGCAACGAAACGTTCCTTCTAGTTGTTAGGTCCAAACATGACCAAGAATAGCTTCTGAGCTTATTCAAAATGAAATATAATGCATTTACAAACTGGTAGTTACTGTCGACTACCTAAATGATACGACCGTTCTAACGACAGTCAGGGGTGTAACAAAGGATGGCTGCGAAGAATGCAGTCAATTAATAACCAAGGCATCTGATTGCCATAACTACAGTCAGCAAAGACTTGAAAATTACCCCAAGTAGGGTTGAACAAAATAGCCTCAAAATGACTACGATCAGGTTCAGCAAAAAGGTAGGCATTGACGTTCCACGACGTTCACCAAGCTGCACCAGGGCTGACCAAAATGTCTGACCCCAAGGGTGTCTCACTCTAAACTGAAATAAATGACATCTAACTAATCTAGTTACATCCCTACCTAGAAAAATGGCTGACACTGAGTGTGGTTGATTCACAAACTACATTAAAACTACTATACCACCAGAAACTAGAACAAAGAAGGGGTGTGACAAAAACTCACGAAATGGAGGAGCTCTCACTCAGCTCTCTATTCCACAACAAGGGTTGTACATAAACCTCTCTGGCTCTCTGGATCGGTATCCTCCTCATCAGGATTCCCATCTGGACTCCCCCAAAGACCAGGGTTCGATTTGTCCCTGTCGACATCTTCGAGGATATGCCTGGAAATGGCATTTTGGCTCCTTCCCTCTCGTTCATCGTTCTGGAAGTTCCACCATCATGCGGGTCCCTGTAGAAACGTCACCCCCCCATACCGGGATGGTATTAGCCCATGGTGACTGCTTCAACCATGGTGAAGAAAAGTCCAATCACGTGGGTAGCGAAATAAGTTGCGTGATTATTCATCCTCTCACTTCCAAAATTATGATGTCCGTCGTGACTATTATTGGCTTCAATTATAAAATACGACACAGCCTTAATCTTGCAGATGTGAATTAGCATGTGAGCTAACACTATTTTATAATGCTGCACGTGCTAGTGACGCTACTTTTGTATCACGCAGCATCCGTGAATTATACGACGTTTCAAAGATGAAATTTCCACTTTGGCAATTTAAATATCTCATACAATTATAATCACACTTATTCAGGATAATTGTAACACTATTACCTGTATATTTCCACTAGGCATCTGCCCTCCACATACGCGTGGGTAATATGTGATGTCACAGCAATGTTGTGCAATACACTATACTTGCCAATAATTATTTCCCAAGCTTCTTATTTAATTCACTGGACTTCATCGACAGTGAATATTAGTATTTGCTTGCTCGATGGCACCTTATAATCACTTTTAACGCTAAACAGCGGATATTCTTCTACGTCTCGTAGGACAAATGTAATTCCACGCCTACACAAGGCGGATTCTCAAGACGCAGTGCTCCGGTACTGGGTGTCTCTAGAAAGTAGGTCGTCAAAACGAAAACGTTGAGCGACTACTTACGTTCCTTTTTGCGTATCTGCAAGGGTATTACCTTACCTAAAGTAAAAATAAACATTCTCCAAAATGTTTTAATAATGCAGCATGACGAAATGGAATATTCTGAGTCTCGTAGGAAAGATAAAAATAATTAATAAGACCTCAGATAATAATTAGCAGTTTACACCAAAGTCAAAAGTGCGATTCACCGCTACTTCAAAGTATCGCGTGATCTCTCAGCTTCACGTGGCTTCCTGGGTGTGTTCAAAAGTACAACATCCCATCATAAATGCTCTGTCATAAAAAAATATCACATGAACCATAGCTCAGCGGGTTCAATACCTAGAAGTGAAAAACTGTTTCAATCTCATTGTGTTTATGCGTTTTGTGTAATAGGCAGCTAGAACTGATTGAGTAACAATGTAACAATGAATTGAAGCAACTAATCCTCAACGTTTCGAAACTTGAGTTCTACAAGGCCCTACCAAAATCAAGCTTCCCAAACTTGAAATTTTATGCACAGAAGATAACTGCCTTGTTCGCATCTTCCTATTTCTGTGAACAGGTGTTTTCTACAATGAAGTTTCGCAAAAATAGCGTCGGAAATAGATTGACAGACCACCATTTAGCTGCGCTACTAAGAATCTGCTCATCCCAGTTTCAACCAGATTATGAAAAACCTTTAGAAGCACAGTCACAGTTTCACTTGTCACATACTCCTTCCTCATCTGACAAATAATTAAGGTGTGTTCATAGTGCTAATACTGAGCTAAGACGAAAGCTCGCCAGAGTTAGGAACCACGTGGTTCAATGGGCATCAACGAACCAAGAAGGTGTTCTTTTTTCTACCATTTTCTACCATTGTAGTCTATAAGTTTTGTTTCAGGGGCGGCTCCTGATTAAAATGTTAGGGTGTGCCAGATGACACTATTTGTTGTTTCATATTAAATATTGTCTTAGATTTAGCATTTATTGTTGCCAATATTGTCTTTATCATAATTCCACGCAACACAACATTTGAACAAGTTTTAATAAATAGTTCATGCATTAAAAACTGTACTCACGTGGCTCTTTATTTGTAAATATATTCTCTCCTGTGCTTGGATGAAGCAAGTTTATCTATCAGTTTGGATGATGAGGTCATAATTATTTAATTTCTAAATTTGTGTTCAGTGCTATAGAAGATAATGGATTTGTTAATAAAAATTCCACTTTCATTTTCCTATGTCGCATACAATCGACATATTAAATAACTACGTACCGTGCCACAAAAGTTAAAAACACATCTATACAGTAGAAATTAACTTCGTCCACAGTACTCACTAACACATTTGAGCTGTACTTGGAACATCAGAAGTGAAAATGTATAAATATATTTTTGTCTTATGTCAGCAAGCTGCAAACAATAGCTGAATACCTGTTTAAGGGCGTGGGGTGGGGTGGACCCTTCTCCCGTAATCCAGTTTAACAGAGACAGAAGCAGGAAGTGAAATGGAGACATCTTCTATTTGGCTTCAATGCAACGCTATGGGCCCAATCTGCTGGCCCTTGAAGAGAGAGACAATTCCCTTCATAGCACTGAAGAATTCGCGTGCAAGACAGTGCTATGTCCACTGTTTGCTCACCCGGCCCATCAAGCCATATACGTTACATGGGACTTTCTGTGGAGCGGCCCTCGCTATGACGATACACCGTACGAGGGTATCGGGATCTTAAGCTAGGGATGAGTTATTTATAATGAATTCTCTTTAGAGATTCTAGAAGGGTTAACACTTATTTTAAGTTGAGTATCTGCAATATAAAGTATTTTTAAAATACATTAATTAAGCAAATTTTTTGCAATGCTTCATAACGGCCTTGGGTGGGCAGGGCCCATTTGGCCCTTAATGACGCACCGTCCCTGTTTTGTTTGATTTAAAATTCAGAAATAATAAGTTTATAATATATCTATAAACATGTGTTGTTTCTCTTTTCGGCCCGCCTAGATTATTTTGTATTGCATCTGGCCCTGTCCCTAAAATGTTTGCCCATGTCTGCTCTATGGACTGCGTGTTAACAACCACTCTCATTTCAATGTCTGCGTCTTGTTCGTTGCCGGCTTTGACATCTTGCTAGTATCTCTTGAGCCCATCTAGGGTTGCCAGACGTTCCGTTTTACCCGGAACAATTCCGTTTTATCATTTCAAATGATCTTGTCGACTTCATCGTTATGCTTGAGTCTAACGTTATGCGTTACGGAGACGGCGACCACGTGACGTCATGCAGCCGCGCGGGAAGCTTGAGTCTAACGTTATGCGTTACGGAGACGGTGACCGTGTGACGTCATGCAGCCACGCGGGAAGCTTGAGTCTAACGTTATGCGTTACGGAGACGGTGACCGCGTGACGTCATGCAGCCGCGCGGGAAACTTGAGTCTAACGTTATGCGTTACGGAGACGGTGACCGCGTGACGTCATCCAGCCACGCGGGAAGCTTGAGTCTAACGTTATGCGTTACGGAGACGGTGACCGCGTGACGTCATGTAGCCGTGCGGGAAACTTGAGTCTAACGTTATGCGTTACGGAGACGGTGACCGCGTGACGTCATCCAGCCACGCGGGAAGCTTGAGTCTAACGTTATGCGTTACGGAGACGGTGACCGCGTGACGTCTTGCAGCCACGCGGGAAGCTTGAGTCTAACGTTATGCGTTACGGAGACGGTGACCGTGTGACGTCATGCAGCCGCGCGGGAAGCTTGAGTCTAACGTTATGCGTTACGGAGACGGTGACCGCGTGACGTCATGCAGCCACACGGGAAGCTTGAGTCTAACGTTATGTGTTACGGAGACGGTGACCGTGTGACGTCATGCAGCCGCGCGGGAAGCTTGAGTCTAACGTTATGCGTTACGGAGACGGTGACCGCGTGACGTCATGCAGCCGCGCGGGAAACTTGAGTCTAACGTTATGCATTACGGAGACGGTGACCGCGTGACGTCATGCAGCCACGCGGGAAGCTTGAGTCTAACGTTATGCGTTACGGAGACGGTGACCGCGTGACGTCATGCAGCCGCGCGGGAAGCTTGAGTCTAACGTTATGCGTTACGGAGACGGTGACCGCGTGACGTCATGCAGCCGCGCGGGAAGCTTGAGTCTAACGTTATGCGTTACGGAGACGGTGACCGCGTGACGTAATGCAGCCACGCGGGAAGCTTGAGTCTAACGTTATGCGTTACCGAGACGGTGACCGTGTGACGTCATGCAGCCACGCGGGAAGCTTGAGTCTAACGTTATGCGTTACGGAGACGGTGACCGCGTGATGTCATGCAGCCGCGCGGGAAGCTTGAGTCTAACGTTATGCGTTACGGAGACGGTGACCGCGTGACGTCATGCAGCCGCGCGGGAAGCTTGAGTCTAACGTTATGCGTTACGGAGACGGTGACCGCGTGACGTCATCCAGCCACGCGGGAAGCTTGAGTCTAACGTTATGCGTTACGGTGACGGTGACCGCGTGACGTCATGCAGCCGCGCGGGAAGCTTGAGTCTAACGTTATGCGTTACGGAGACGGTGACCGCGTGACGTCATCCAGCCACGCGGGAAGCTTGAGTCGTTATGCGTTACGGAGACGGTGACCGCGTGACGTCATGCAGCCACGCGGGAAGCTTGAGTCTAACGTTATGCGTTACGGAGACGGTGACCGCGTGACGTCATGCAGCCGCGCGGGAAACTTGAGTCTAACGTTATGCGTTACGGAGACGGTGACCGCGTGACGTCATGCAGCCACGCGGGAAGCTTGAGTCGTTATGCGTTACGGAGACGGTGACCGCGTGACGTCATGCAGCCACGCGGGAAGCTTGAGTCTAACGTTATGCGTTACGGAGACGGTGACCGCGTGACGTCATGCAGCCGCGCGGGAAACTTGAGTCTAACGTTATGCGTTACGGAGACGGTGACCGCGTGACGTCATGCAGCCACGCGGGAAGCTTGAGTCTAACGTTATGCGTTACCGAGACGGTGACCGTGTGACGTCATGCAGCCGCGCGGGAAGCTTGAGTCTAACGTTATGCGTTACGGAGACGGTGACCGCGTGACGTCATGCAGCCGCGCGGGAAGCTTGAGTCTAACGTTATGCGTTACGGAGACGGTGACCGCGTGACGTAATGCAGCCACGCGGGAAGCTTGAGTCTAACGTTATGCGTTACCGAGACGGTGACCGTGTGACGTCATGCAGCCACGCGGGAAGCTTGAGTCTAACGTTATGCGTTACGGAGACGGTGACCGCGTGATGTCATGCAGCCGCGCGGGAAGCTTGAGTCTAACGTTATGCGTTACGGAGACGGTGACCACGTGACGTCATCCAGCCACGCGGGAAGCTTGAGTCTAACGTTATGCGTTACGGAGACGGTGACCGCGTGACGTCATGCAGCCACGCGGGAAGCTTGAGTCTAACGTTATGCGTTACGGAGACGGTGACCGCGTGACGTCATGCAGCCGCGTGGGAAGCCTAAGTTAATGGGTAATGGACGGCGAGTGCGTGACGTCATGCAGCCACGCGGGAAGCCTAAGTTAATGGGTAATGGAGTCTGTTGAAAGAGTACTGGGCGTCGAGCGACCTAGGGCTTCGAGCGAAGCGAGAAGGCAGTTGTAGCATGAGTCATTTGAAATGATATAAAGTCTAGTCTTTCAGACTGACTGTAACATTTTTTTCTTGTTTTGTTCCGTGTTCCGTTTTAATCTTTAACAGAACGCAAAATTTTCCGTTTTTTTGTGTGGTTTGTTTGATAATATATTCAATTTCGCACCAAATTTCAAATGTCCTGCTTCAAAATTGATTGTAATATCTAGCTTGTTTTCTGGTGATACAGGCGCAATTGTGAAAGAGAATGATTTCTATGTCTGTGTCAGATAGATGGGTGCATTAAATTAAGGAATATCTTAGTCCTAGTGAAGTTAATACTCAGCATTTTCTCTTCCAATGCTTTTACGGAGAGAGTTTTTTCTGTTATGAATATCAAATGGAGAGATGATAGAAACAGAAGCTCCATTAGATTGATAAAACAAGAATTGTTCACATATTACAATTATATCGAAAATTGTAGTGAATTTTATCAGAAGGTACTTACAAATAAAATATCTTTGCAAAGGGTCGTTCAAATGAAAAGTATTTGTAAGTTGCTGGTGTCACAAGCCTATATGATATGTCAGCAATATCTAGTTTTAACTTTGTGTATTTGATTATGTAATGCTTATTTAATACATATGTGTATTATTTATTACAACATTTAACAACCTTGATATTTTTTAAAGTCGTTTTGGGACGTGTGTTCCGTTTTTCCATTCTTGAAATCTGGCAACCCTAAGCCCATCTATCAGCTTATTCTTCCGCTCCTCTGTTAAAGGGCCTCTCCGTCTTCTGGGTTCTGCCTTCACCATAAAACCCTGATAGCTTTTCACCATCCTTCTGAAACTATTCCTGTCTTTGATTTTATCCTCCGTAATGCCCACCTGTCTCATATCTTTCTCACACCAATAGCCTTGCGTTAGGTCATGGGGCCAAGCTCTGTGCTGACTCGGTAGACGCGTGGGTTCGAGCCCCACCGTCGGCTGTCCTTGAAATGGTTTTCCGTGGTTTCCCCATTTTCAACTCCAGGCAAATGCTGGGACAGTACCTTCTGACAGGCCACGGCCGCTTCCTTCCACATCCTTGCCCAGTTTCATTCATCTTCATCCATTCCATCTCTCATCCCGACGCGCAGGTCGCCCACGGGCGTCGACTAGAAAGACCTGCACTCGGCCTCTCAGGAGGCTACACGACAAAAAAAACTGGTTGGTTCTTAAGTTTAGGGGCTGCGACAACGCGATCATGTAGCTCGTGTACTTTGGGTGTGTGTAGAATCTGTCTGATAACCGGTGTTAATTGTGATGAGATGACTGTATTAGTGTGTGTTATCTGTTTTTTAATTCATGTAAGGAATCCAGACTTTTGAATTTTTCAAATAGTTCCTTGTTTTGCCGCCAAACGCCACCATCAACGACCACTAGTTCAGAACTTAGCTACCAGACGCCACCGCAGTCGGCTCTTGGCAACGAACGTAGGAACCTAAGAGCGTTGTTTACATTCTTAACCTATACAATTTAGCTTCACACAGGTGTAATTAATGGAAGGTTCTTAAACATGCCATACATCTATGACTTGGGACCGCCGGCTTTACTTCCCCTCCGAAGGAAGGCATACCGAGGGATTTTTAACGCTCTTAAAATCCAACGACTTCGGCCGGATTTGAACCCGCGATCTTGGGCATAGAAGCTCAGCATGCTTCACCTTATTACTATTTAACCCTACCCGCAAACATTAATTATATATATCAGTGAGCTGGGGTGCGCGCATTTCAAAGTATAGGCTTAAACATTTACCGTGAAATTCGCACTTAACGTTCTAGAAATATTAACGAGTTGAAACCAATATCTATCTGCAGAAAGTAGTTGCCCAGGAGTTTAATTATTCAGAATTATTAAAAGACAATTTCAAGCGCAAAAGCGAGGAAGGCGGTAATCTAGACTTTTTTTGCTTCTTAATATGTTTCAATCATCTATCTATATATATATAATTTTAATAATTTTAACAGAGAGACTGGATATCAGCTAAGTGACACTTGGCTACCATTTATTAAGGATCTAGGAAGATAGTTCCTCTCAGTTTCTCTGTTCTTCACCTATTTCAAATTGTACTTTTTTCCTCTATGGCTACAGAGCCTAGATTTGATCCCCTTTGTTCGTCACTGGAGGAGTTTCCATCTGTTTTTTCGCCGTTGCCTCTATGACGTTAGGTATCGTTCAGATACACTTCCCTTTTGTTTATGTTTCCTTATATCCATCTAACCCTCCCACCTCCCCCCCTCCCTTTTCTTTTGGACATCCTCATTCTTCGAGGAGTCTCTATATTTTCACCCCGCCCCCTTTACCTTCTTCTTACTTACTACTCTGTCCGCCGTTCTACTATGGTCCATACAGTAATTTCTGGCAGCTGCTCTCTGGTGACGAACAGAGGAATTTATCTATATTTTTTGTAATTTTTGTAATCTCATTGATATACTTTCTTTGGCCACATTGTTTGATTCCATTGAAAAAGGAGGCAAGGTTTCTCCGAAACTTATAGTTATAATTTAATTTCAAACGGCATTAGCCCAAAAAACATGAATTATTTATATGGAAATATATTTATTTGTTTATAAAGTGCTTTTAAACAAATAAACAAGACTATATCCCCTGGTATAACTGTTTAGCGTACTGCCCGCATAGCACTAGAGCCGGGCGGGTAGCCTGTACACATGGGGCGCACACAACTCAAAATTTGTTTAAAAAGTGCGTTTAAAGAAATAAACATATTTATAGAAGCCCGCATTACAGTAAAGCCAGGCGGGTGGTCTATTCGCATGCGAGAGTTCTCGCAGGGTTCGCTAGTTTTAAATTAATTTACGATGTAAATTTGATGTATGCATGATGTGAGCGTTGTCTGCAACATGGCAGTTGAATTTTAAAATATTTTTACTGTTATTAAAACTCAGCAATTTGTCTAGGTATGTGCCGTGTCTTGTGTGGGGTTTCGCCTAGGGCACAAAGCTGGCTCATCAGCGGGCTCTTGATGTCCCCACCCGGACCCCCACAGGAGTAGCGAACTGCGCACTACGTTCCTTTTTAGTAAGCGCACCGGCGCCTCTTATCTGCGAGAACTAAAAGCTCAAGCAGCCATAACCTCCCTATACCAAGATCTCTTTGCCTGAGGCCTGTAGTGTATTTACTGCGGAGCTCGTTGCCATCTATGAAGCTCTGCAGTTTGCACTACAGGATGTACGAATCCACTTTCTCGTGTGTACCGACTCTTTGAGTACGTTGCAGTCAATTGCTACATGTTTCCCGCAACACCCACTAGTGCAGCGAATCCACGACCTACTAGCCGGGCTGTGCAACGCTGACACTCGAATCACCTTTCCGTGGCTTCCAAGCCACATGGGAATTGCGGGAAACGAGTTAGCGGATCAAGCTGCAAAAGAGGCGGTATCACTACCACCTCGACCAATGGAGGTACCCGCTAGAGATATTCGCTCTCAGTTACGCCTACAAGTTCTGGCATTTTGGGAGAGTCAGTGGCTAGCTGACCCACAGCCCAGTATACTGAGAGCGATCAAGGGAACTACTCGCGTGTGTGGTGGAGCTCTTTCCGGTCATACAAGATCCACCCGCTCGTACCTGATTGTAAGGGAAGACCCCCCCACTTTGTACCTGTGGAGCCATTTTCACCATGGCCCACATTTTAACCGAGTGTGTGGATCTTGCTGACTTACGAAACCTTGGTTTGCAGATGACACTCAAACTTATATTAGCCGATGACGCGGTGGCTGCTGATCGCGTTATCCGCTTTATAAGTGAGATTGGGTTATTGCCAGCAATCTAAATTTTCCAGTATAAATTGAATCAACGACTTGTTCGTTTTTGAATGATAATTTTTTGTTCTTCCGTAATTTTTGTTTATTTTTATAATTATTATTTTTATTTAATTTTCTTGGTTTATTAATTTTTTAAGTGCCCACCTCTAAACTTTAAATTCAATTCCAAATATGTATTCTTTAATCTGTGTTAAGAGGGGCGGATGACCTCGTAGTTCCGCTCCTTAAAACAACAATAACTAACTAACCTCCCTATGAAGGCTTCCAAAAAAATGGTATATTGGCTTTCACGGCCAATGAATTAAAACTGCTGAGTTTTTACTGTTATCGTTTCTCCTCCACACTACTACTAGGCTATGCTAATCTTTCGGAGGTCCGAGTTAAAAATAATGTAACAATGTATAAGTATGTTATATTTTAGTCTCCGGCGACCACGGGACCCCAGCTGAGTTCAGCATAACTTCCACTTACTTGTGAGTAGGAATAATAGAGCGGTTCTGGCGCAGGGGCTAATGGGCAAGATGGCCGCCGCGCACAACCAGCCTTATGTTATTCTTATGGAGGGGTCATTCAGAGCTGGCGCAGTGGCTAATGGGCAAAATGGCCGCCACGGCCTCAGACCGTGAATGACGTCACAGAGAGAGGTCGGCCGTTTAATTGCTAAATGGAATATTTATTATTATTATTATTATTAGGTAATTATCAATTGATCATGTGCAATCCTGACCAGCTTTATATTGTCAACCACTTGGTGTAGTGGCTAGCATTCTTAGCTGTTACTGCGAAGGCCCGGGTTCGATTCCTGGCTCTGCCAAGAAATTTAATTTCTGGTCTCACGAGTGGAACGGGGTACACTCAGTCTTGTAAGGCAAAAGTGAGAAAAGGCGGGTTTTAATTCATACCTCTGCCATTCAGCCTAACCCAACTTCATTTAACCTCACCTAACCTAACCTAACCTCACCTAACCTAACCTAACAAAACCTAACTTAAAAGTGCGAGCAAAACAAAATGAGAGCAAAAAGTGTGAGCAAAAAAGTGAGAGCAAACGTGAGAGCACAAATAATAAACTTAGTTATGACCTAACCACACCTAACCTAACCTAACTTCACCTAACCTAACCTAACATAACCTAACTTTAAAGTGAGAGCAAATATGGGAGCAAAAAGTGGGAGCAAAAAGTGAGAGCAAAAAGTGGGAGCAAAAATGTGGGAGCAAAAAGTGAGAGCAAAAAGGTGGGAAAAAAGCAAGAGCAAAAAAGTGGGAGCAAAAAGTGGGAGCAAAAAAGTAAGAGCAAATGAGAGAGCACAAATAATAAACTTAGTTATAACCTAACCTAACCTAACCTAACCCACAGAAACCTCATTTAAAGATTTTGCATTTTAACATTTTACATTTTAACATTTTAGAT
Organism: Meconema thalassinum; assembly: GCA_946902985.2. NCBI lineage: Eukaryota > Metazoa > Arthropoda > Insecta > Orthoptera > Tettigoniidae > Meconema > Meconema thalassinum. The sequence continues at coordinate 81,244,618 of OX336398.1, forward strand.
TTTTTCATTTTATATTTTTTAGGTTTTACATTTTACATTTTTGATTTTTTGTATTTTAGATTTTAGTTTTTTTAGATTTTACAGTTTAAATTTAAGATTTTTTGATTTTAGATTTTACATTTTCCGAAAAGAGTAAACTACAAGGTCACATACCTAACCTCACTAAACCTAACTATACCAAACCTAACTTAAGCTACTCCAAAGGCTAATGCACATACACAAAGTATATAAGGGTTCATGCAACTATCCTTATGCTACTCTTATAGGCTACTGTACAACAAGATCACTACCCCAAACGGGTATTTTTTTCTTTCATTTTGTTGTTTACGCATTTGTCAATTTTCTAATTTCCCATTTTCAGTTTTTTTTAAATGTCAGTTTTAAGTTTTACAATTTCATAATATGGAAACATGGAATTTGCATTTTGTTGTTTACACATTAGTCAATTTTCCAATTTTCCATTTTCAGTTTTTTAATGACAGTTTTAGGTTTTTCAATTTCATAATATGGAAACATGGATTTTGCATTTTGTTGTTTACACATTTATTAATTTCACAATTTCCCATTTACAGTTTTTAAAATGTCAGTTTAAAGTTTTTCAATATCATGATATAGAAACATGGATTTTCCAATTTGTTGTTATACATTTGTCAATTTACGAAATTCCCATTTACAGTTTTTAAAATTTCAGTTTAATGCTTTTTTCTATTTTGTCAATATGGAAACATGGATTTTCCAATTTGTGTTTTACATGTTCATTTTGCATTAGGAGTGGAGAGAGGTGGGTAGTAATTAAAAATGTACAAGCAGTGTCCATACAATATTTTTTTATTTTAAATACATCTACACTATTTACACATAATACATTTATATATATATATATATATTCTTTTTTTTTGTTATAAATTGTACAGTTGTTTTTATTTTGTTTTCTATTTATATTTATTTTTTGATTATGATTACCATTTTATTTTATTTTTGTAGTGTTATTGTTTTATTTCCTAAATTGTTTTATGTATTTGCTAGTTGCAGGCAGAAGATTTTGATATTCATAACTTAACTCTTTAAGCATGGTCAATGATTGAGTAATGACCATAGGCATGTGTACCTATACCATCAGCATCAATCACTCTTTTATCATCACCAGGACACAAAGCAATTTTGTTTAGTCTTATAGATGATATGTTATGTTGTTTAGAAGCGAAAATGTTCATTGGTATTCTTTTTACATTGTTTTTAATGACACAATCCTTATAATCTTGAAAGCTTATACAATTTTTGACAACACCTTTGCTAATACCTTTAATCTTTTTGATTTCTTTACCATTTATGTCTAAAGCGTACATTTTAGCTCTAAGTCCAACAAATGCTTTTATAATTTGTCCACAAGCCTCGTCTTTAAATTTCCCCAACGTTTTCTTGTTTGATGTAGAGTAACATATGTGATTAGTAGGATAATCTGATGTGTCCGGGTGTTCTAGGAAATCCAACTTGTCTTGATATACATCTGGGGTGTTAACCAAATAAATGAACGAGTCGGTATCCATATACATGAGTTTAAGATTGTTCATTCCATAATAGGGTAGCAGGACATCATAGTGGAGGGAATACATTAGAGTTTTTGAAATATCCAGTATACACATTCCAATATATATAGGCGTATTGAATACAATGTTACGTTTAGCCATGTGGAAAGCAGCTAGGTTAGGACCATAAATTGTTCTGTCGATGAATGTTGGTTTAGCTATTAGCTTTTCTGCCTTTTTGCTGTCAGTCACAAGACGTATGTCTATTCTTTTACGGATATTTTCCATTGTTTTCCCAAAAATGGCATTGTTGAATAATTTGTACAGATTTTTCTCAAAATCATTTTTGGCTTGTTTTCGAAGGTTGTTATTAAAATCAACGTATGCCTTTAACCAAGATCTTTGTTTAAACTTTAACACACGATGGATTTTTATCAATTTTATTCCATGATCTAAAGCCTGTTTTAATGCCATGTAGTGAACAACATATCGCCTTCGATTTCCAAGATGAGGAATTAGTTTTTTCAGAGACGAATCCTTAGGTTGTGTACACTCTGGTAGGAAAGGTAAATCGTTGTGTAGATCATGAAGGTCAGATGGGTAATCAACATCAACGTCTAGAATGTATCCCACAGGATCGTCTTTCTTTAGTTTTTCTAGATCAACAGTATCTGGAGAAACCCACTGAAATCCACCATAAGGAAGGGAGTGGCACATAGCCCACCCGTATTGGTTGTTGGCATCATCATAGGTAACAAACTGCGATGGTTTCTCAGAATCATAGGTTTCCATGTATTTATTGTTAGCTTCAGCATACCGATGAGACACCTGGCATATGCCTCCACGTATTCCAGACTCGATTAAAAGAATCTGATCGTAATCCTGTAGCAATTCCAGTTCAATGCCTGTGTAAAGGAGCATTGCCTCGAAACTTAAACCAGGCGAAGTAAAAAAGTGTGCAGCATCCACTCGGTGTGTTTCTACTGTTTTGTTTCTAAACGTTTCAAAGCTGTCTGCAAGAAGGAGTACATCTGATGTTAGGTAGAGGTCACTATATTCCCCTAGAGTTTTAATGTTGAACTGATTCCAGACATTTTTGGCATGTTCATAGTCTTCTTGACTAACATCTTCTTGACTTAATTTGTTAAAGAATGCCTCTTTTGGAGGTAAACACGTTTCACTTAACTTTTCCCATGAGTCAATGTAGTCATAACAAAATACCCCTTTACGAGTCATGAGCATTGCATTTTCTTTTCCAAAGTACTTGTCTGTTTCAGGGTATGATGTTAAGTTGGAAACTAAGTTTTCCAAACTACTCGGCATTAACCGAAACGTATCCACAAATCTAAGCTTAACATTTACTACATATTTGGTAAAGGAAATGTACTTTTCTTTGGAGTTAGCGATAACATCCACTCTCTCAGTAGTACACCCCAATTGCTTTACAATGAAATTTGCGTCGTAGCCACTCATATTATGTAGAAACACAGGAACGGGGTTTCGTGTTTTACACCTCAAATTACAGTTATTGTGAGCACTTCCACGGTATTCCCCTGTAATATGGCAGTGGTCTCAAACTTTCCAGTCCTGTTGGGTAAATGGTTTTTGACACAAATAACAGGTTTCAGAACATTGGAACTCTGCTTCTTGAGCCTGAGTTAAGGCCTTTGGAACATTTAAGCTGTAAAGGCGATCAATTTCATTAGCTATTGAGATCAAACAGTCCATGAACTTTTCTGCAGCGTCAGGCCCACGATAAATACCAGGTTGGCTTGAAAGATTTGTCTTTATGTGTTCCACAGCAGGTGAGGGTTTAACGTATATACCAAAGCTCATAGGAACATGACTCTGGTATGGCACTGTATAACTTGCCTCAGGATTAGGTAGACATGTTTGATAGGGTAAGAGTATACTTTCAAAATCTGCATAGATAACGTAAGGTATTCTCAGCATTTTTTCAACATTTAAGAATTTGACAATGGGGTTTTTAATAGGCATTTCAACCCTAGCAATGTCATGCTGGACACACAAAGCTCTATGTTCTTTCAATTTTTCCATTCCTTGTTGTCCATATCGATTATCAAAGTGTGTAAAACACCGTTTACACGTATATATTTTATGTTCATAGCGGGTAATCTGATGTCTTACTAGTTTATCAAAATCTTTGATAAAGACGTAGTGGTTCTGGCCGGATGATGAACTTAGCAGAAGGAGGTCGCGATGGTCTTGCAGCTCTTGATCCACAACCTTCAGAGGGAACAATTTGTTGTCTTGTTCCAATCCAAATACATTAATGGATATATCGTTGGCTTTTTCAAATTTGGGAATGTCAGCTAGTAATGTAGGAAATGATATTACAGAAAAATCATACTTGTTTTCCAGGTCCTTGTATTTACTAATGCGTTGAGCATCCTTTTTAACCAGTTTTGCTAAAATGGCATACATAAAACACCTTTCATCATTCAAATTTTCAGGATTAATGCAGGCTTTTCTTGCTTTTATAGCTGCTGGTAATGGAATATATGTGCTGCCACGCAAGGGATTGTATTTATTTATTTTCAATCGTACTCCTTCCACTGCTAACAAAGCCCAATTACTGCCTTTTAGCTCAGATTCTTCCATTTCCGTAGTTAATTTTGTAAATTGTGTTTCCAAGAAACTACTCAAGTCTGTTTCCAAAAATAGGGCCTGATTTCGTGTTTGAAAAGCACGATCTGTAATTTCATTGGTACATGTATGAATGAATCTACATTCAGCCACAAGATTAACTTTTATCGCATTTTGCACTGCTAGTTCTTTCTGCATAGCTTGTATTATTTGCTGTTTGGACTCTTTAAGGTATGAATTTTAATCCTTGCACGTATCGCAACGAATGAAATAGGATTTAAGTCGACCTTGAAAAGATGTCTCATATTCAATAAGTCCATTTTTGTCAGGGACCAATGACAGTAGGTAATGTTTTGTAGGCTCAGATTTTTGTCTTTTAGCTGCCGACACAACATTACAACATTCTTCATGCCGACGTCCGTTGTACACATTGTTGAATGTACTACTACACGTTTTGCACTCATGGAATTCACCACACGATACTTCATGTCGCTTCCTATGATAGTCTCGAAGAAAAGCTTTTCCACACTCTTTACACATATAGCTAGGAATGGGTTCTTCCATCACGAATGTTGATTTCTGCAAATAGCTGCTTACTGCGTATCACAGGGCTAGAGGTTGGTCGGTGAGACGGTCTTTCACGATGTGAACACCGTGAGAGGTAGTAGTCAACTGGTGATATTCTTGTTAAGGGTCCTCTAATATACCCCTATTCTAGACCAACAGCTCTTTACAGCGTATGACAAGGCTGTAGACTGGACAGTGAGACGGTCTTTCACGATGTGAACACTCTAACAAGTAGTAGTCAACTGATTGTATTCTTGCTAAGGGTTCTCTAATATATCATAGTCAAGACCAACAGCTACTTACTGTGTAGTACAAGGCTGTACAATGGTTGCTTTGACAGTCTTTCACGATGTGAACACAGTGAGAAGTAACAGTCAACTGGTGATATTCTTGCTAAGGGTCCTCTAATTTACCCCTAGTTAAGCGTAACAGCTGCTTACTGCTTATGACAAGGCTAAAGACTGGTTGTTTCAACGGTCTTTCACAATGTAAACACTGCGAAAGGTAGTAGTCAACTGAAAATATTCTAATCAAAAATCAAAATTGGGTCATTTTGTCCTCCGAAGGAGGGCAAAATGCCCAACTTCGGAGGACTGGCCGCCATCGCAACTAAGGCGATCTTCAGCCCTGGAGGTATTGAATTTATGGTTGTGAGGTTACCCCACCAACAAGACGGCCCCAAGTAGAGGCCCCGCTCCCTCCAGGGAAGACCCCGGAAGACCCTTATTTATTGAGATCAATAATTATATAAAAATACAGAGAATGACATACCATCAATTAATTTCTTGAGGCTTAAAAAGAGTAATATAAAATATATAGATTAGTAGCAAGAATTGTATGGAATAAACTGAATTCTTGACGTCTTGATGATGCGGTGTCTTGAAGTCTTAATGTCCTGATGTCTTGATGTCTTGTCGCACGATCGTTGCCAAAAAGGAAGGGAGAATTTAGGGTAGGATTGAATTGAAAGAAATTTACACAGAGTAAGTTGGTAGAGAGTAATTAGCTTTACTTAAAGTAAGTGTCTGCCAATCTGTGTCTCAATGGCTAAAAATGATTGCATGAATAAATTTAGGGGGGATATGTATCAGGAGGAATGAGATGGAAGTTGTCGGGCCGAATATCATTGTTAAGGATCTGTAGTGCCAGGGTTTGAGGAAGAGGCTTAGAGTGCCTGGTAGGCCCTCGGGCGCTGGAAGTCATAAGAATGTCGTAAGTCAGAGGCTGTCGATTGTAAACTAATGTCTGGAGGGCTCGTAGTCTGATTTTAAAAAGATGGTGAAAAGATGATGGAAGTGTCTTGGGGTATACTAGCAGATTACTGTCGCGGTTCAACGGAAGGCCATAGGCAATTTTGATAGCAAAATGTTCTACTGATTTTAAAATGCTATATTGAGGGAAGGTCGCTCCAATCCAGGCCAATGAACTATAGTCCAGAATGGGACGAATGAAGACTTTGTATGTGTTGAGAATTTGGATTGGGGAAAGGCCCCACGTTACCCCACGAAGACGTTTGAGGAGTGCTATCCGTAAGCGTGCTCTCCGTGCCATTTCTTTAATGTGGGGGCGCCAAGAGAGATTTATATCTAATGTAACCCCCAGATACACAGCCTGACGGGATGGGAGAATGGCTTCTTGGAAGATTGAAATACGGAAAGGACGAAAATGGTTGTCTCTGGCTTTAAATAGTAGGAGTTTGGTTTTGTCCGTATTCACTGAGAGATGCCATTTAGAAAACCAGGCTAGAAGTGTATAGAGATAGGATTGCATTCTATTGGCAAGAGTGGTGGTGTTGTTGGCAAAGGATAAAATGGCTGTATCATCTGCGAACTGGAAGAGGTGTGAATATTTGTTCGGTTGTGGCATATCATAAGCGTAGATGATGTAGAGAAGTGGGGAGATAGGAGAACCTTGCGGAACACCTGAATAGAGGGAGAAGATGTGTGAGGAGGCAGAGCGGAGATGGATGAATGCTCGCCTGTTCAGTAAGAAATTACTGAGCAAGCGGACAATCGAGGAGGGAAGGTTAAGTTTCTGTAATTTATATATAAGCCCTCGTTGCCACACGAGATCGAAGGCCTTTTCCAGATCAAGGAGTAGTAGGGCTGCAGGACAGCCCTTGTTAAAGTGGGGGGTGAGGAGACTAGTCATACGGAAAAGCTGGGATTGTGTAGAAAATGTTGGTCTAAAACCTGCTTGAGTTGGGGGAAATATGTTTTGTGAGTTAAGGAAATTGTAGAGGCGAGAGGCGATAATAGCTTCAAATAATTTAGAGAAAACAGAGAGGAGGCTTATCGGTCGATAGGAGGAAAGGAGGGAAGGAGGTTTGCCTACCTTGGGGAAGAGAATTATTTTAGCTGTTTTCCAATGAGAGGGGAAACTACCAGTATAAAGAATAAAAGTGTAGGCGATGGCTAGGAAATGGATGAAGATGGGTGGCGCTTGTTTGATATGAGCGTAGGACACCTTATCTGTCCCAGGGGCCGTATTGCGTCTTTTAGCTAGCTGGAATCGTATGTGTTCAGAAGTAATGGGTTGGTTCAGTGGTGATTCGGGATCTAAAGTCGGGAGATGGTCAAAGCTGGGGGTCAGATAAGGAAGTTTTGGATTAGTTTGTTTGCTCACGGTTCTGTAGTCTGAGTAATTGTGTCGAGTATTAGGTTGGTCACTGTAGACGTTAGTGAAGTAGTCGGCAAAAGTCTCAGCTTTGTCTTGGTCAGTGAATGGGAAACCGTTTGGCCCTCTGATGGGAAAAAGGCATTCCTTGGTATTTTGCCCAGTAAGATTTTGAGATGTTTTCCAGAAAGGCCGAGCTGTAGATTCCTTAGCTAGATTGGAGCAAGCGTCAATCCACTTCTTTTTCTTAATAGCTTTAAGATAGGACCGAACATGTCGTTGGTATTGTCTATGTCTCGTGAGTAAGTCTGGGTCATTAGTCTGGCAGTAGGCCCTATAGTAGCTCCTTGATAGATTAAGAAGTTGGAGTGCCTTGGGTGGAATGGGTGGCTTGCTTGGAGTGACTTTAGTTATGGGAATGTGGCGTTGAGCTGAGACAGATATAGATGCCTCCAGCAAAGATATCAAATCAGACAGCTGCTCGTTGTTCTGTGGGATTGTGGCAGTAGCAAGGAGTTCAGTAATACTGCAGCGGTAGGCTTCCCAGTCTGCTTTATTGAAATTACTTCTCATGAAGGAAGGAGGAGGTGAGGGTTGATGGAAATTAAGTGAGGGAATTGTAATGAGGAAGGGCTGATGGTCACTACCGTAGAGGCCGAGTAGTTTAATTGAAAAGGAAGCTTGTAGTTTAACGTGACCGTTAATCTTGAGATCATGAGCCACGGGACCTCCTTTTTACGTGGAATCCGAACCACAGGACATGGCATTTCACTTCGAAAATCTCACATGCATTGACCGGGAATCGAACCCGGACCACCTTGGTGAGAGGCATACAGCTAGACCTCTGAGCCACCACGCCCCTAGTTTAATTGACGTGGTACGGGATAGGGAAGAGGATACTAAGGCTATTTCGGGAGTGCTCTGTGTTCTCACGATGGTGTGAGGGGGGTATAGCCACACGTTCACCATTCATAGTGTCTAAGTAATCCTGTAGGAGGTCCCTGTCATGGGCATATAGAGAGTTAATATTAATATCTCCAGCAAAGATGAAGTGTTTAAATGTTGAGTCTATGAAGTTAATATAATCTATGGGAGGTTGAGAACGGGGAGGACTATAAGCAGTGGAAAGAATGACAGGGTTCGAAGGGAGATGCACCATGACAGTGAGAAACTCAGGAACATGTAGAAAGTGTTGAGGTTGAAGTAGACGTGAAGGGAATAATTTGTGAACGCCAATGGCTACTCCCCCTCTGGATTCATGAGGGCGATCGGCACGATATAATGTGTAATTTGGAAAAACAGAATGGAGTCGAGGATTGAGGAAAGTTTCATTTAAGAGGAAGATAGCGGGAGTGTAGAGCTGAAGTAAAATGTCTAAGAAGTGGCGGTTGGATTTCAGGGAACAAATGTTGAAGTAGAGCACGCGTACGGAACACATTCCATTTCCTAATGTATTAGTCATAATTACATTTCCATTGGCCTGAAATGGAAGTGGACCTTTTGGCCCGAGGTGGTGGCTTGCATATTAAGGCCAAAAGTTGTACGGGCAGCAAAATGTAGTATTTCCAGCACCCGGGGGCGGTCGAAGGGTAATAGGTTTTGAAGACAGATTGCTGTGAAGCGAATCATGTCTTCAATAGAAGGTGGAGCAGGGGAGACGGATGATTGGGGGGGGGGTGTGATGGGATCTACGGTGCGGACAGGGGCGGTAAATTGAGGTTTTGATACGTCAACTGTTGGGCGGTTTGGACAATGGGGAGAGTAGGCTGGGTGGGAACCCTGGCACTGAGTGCATTTGGGTGGGGGTGAGAGGTTGGGGCAGCTACGAGTGGGATGAGCTTGACTACAATGGGCACAGATTGGCTGACGCATGGGGCAGTGGTCTGTTGAATGAGAATTATAAGTTTGGCAACGATCACATCGGAGAGGAGCAGGAGTGGAGGTTCTGGATGGTTCCACACGGTGGTGTTGCCAGTATAGGAAGGCGCCTTCAGCTAGTAGCTTGTCTATGGAAGCACGGTCTGCTGAGAGGACACGCACCAGGGTAGTAGGGCCACGATCGCTATTAATTCGGAGTATTTTATGGATGTTTAGGAGATGGTAGGTGAGTTCCTGGTGGATTTCCTGATTTGTGTAGGAGGTATCAACTCCACGAATCACGACAGATAGAAGGGGTTCACGGCGAAGGGATGGAAGTTTTGGGGAACGTGTAGGAAGAGGTTCCATGGCCACTTGTTCGCCTAAGCGAGCTAAGCCCATCTTGTGAATTAACACCTCCCTGGCATCACCTTTGGTTTTCAAAATGATGGCATGAGGTTGGGGGATGATTTGGGTAATGGAGCTGGCCGGTAGGAAGGTGCGGAGAATGGCCGAGATGCGGCGCGGTTCAGGCCGGGGCTCCGTGAAGTTAAAAAGACGGTATGTGAAGATTGATTCATTAGTAGGGGTAGGAGAACAAGAAGAGGAAGTAGTTGAGGGGATGGGACGGTTGATGGCAGGAGAGGGTTGAATTGATGATCGAGATGAGAAGTTAATTGTGGGCTGAGGATAAGTTTGAGGATGGGGCTGAGGAGATGGTTGAGGATAAGGTTGAGGATGGGATTGAGGAGAATATTGAGGATTGGACGAAGGAAGATGGTAGGTATGTCCAAGATAGTTGTACGCTACCGTTTGAGGAGTGGCCATGGAATTTGAAGAGGAAAAGGGTTGAGTTGATGGATAATGGAATTGCGATGAAGGAGTACTGAGTGGGGATACATATAAATTCGGAACAGATTGTGAGGGTTCAGGAGTGATTGGTGGAGGGACATGGTAAATTGAAGGTTGATTAGAAAGAGTAGGTTGAGGAGATGGATTTGTGTTGGCCGCTACAGTGGAGTAGGGAACGGTATTTATAGGAGGGGAGGGGTTAGAAGATACTGTAACCGTACAGGTTGTGAGTGGTGGATAAGATGTGGAGGAAGATAGAACAAAAGGTGGAAAATCTTCGGCTACTACCTGACGCTGCATGCTGCTGGATGGTTGGCAGGATTGGGGTTGGTCACTGCTGGCATCTGAAGTCTGCATTCGTCTGGCTCTGGCAGAGTGCCTTGATGGAGGTTGCTCTTCGGAGTCGCTGGACTCCCTTGATTTTTTATAGTCTATGGATGTAGGAGTTGACAGGGAGTCGGATTTCGAACCCCGTGAACGTCGTTTTTTTGTCGTTTCTTAGGTGCAGGAAAGGTCTCTGATAGTACGGAATATTGGTTACTCAACGGGATCGGCCCGTCGCCCTCCATGGGGCTTGTCTAGATTCGAACTGCTCTTGTAGTCACTGTTTCTTTGTAAATCAGTAGAAGTAGAAATATATATTTAAGTAATTGTTCGTCGTCACTGTAAGTTTAGATTGTCACAAATTTGAAGTCTAAAGCTGGTTTTCAGTCACGGTTTGTTTTTATGAAGGTTGGTAGCACTGGTTTTCTTCAAATAATAATTAAGCCTCACTAAACACTTCAATTTTGGTCGAGAGTATGAAGAAAAAAATTTTTAGTTTTTAATTTTTGCCACTAATATTGTTGGCAACAATACTCCTCACAACACTACGATACTACGATACTTCGGTATTCGCACACGCGACCGTTTCACGAAAATCCGTCAGAATGACAAGCTTCTGAGTATCTTCAGATAAATTCCGAAAATATTCTAACACCATACTCAAGGTTATCAGGTACTTACTGCATATCAAAAGGCTGTACACTCGTGTGTTAGACAGTCTTTTTTTTTGCTTAAGACCCTCTATATTCCCTACACAAGGCTATACATTTTAGTTCTAAACACTTAGTGGTTAATTGTATAATAAATTTAAATACACAGCATATACGAGCACGTTTTCATGCGGTAAAACTTTTCCAGATAGTCAAATGCGACACGCAAGGTATGTTGCCGCTATCTGGCGGTGACTATGAGAACTACTTGAACGACTAGCATGCTACCTAGCGCTCTATTTCAACACTCACTCACTGAACGACCAGCATGCTATCTAGCGGTCGATTTCATTACTCTTCAACTACCAGCCTGCTACCTATCGGTCAATATGACAACTCACTCAACTACCATTATGCTACATGGCTTTTTTTGTAAGATTTTTGTTGGCTTGTGTTGGCTTTTTTTTGTTGGCTTTTGTATTAGCTCTCTCATTTTGCTCTTACTTGTTGGGGCTTATTTGGTCTTGGAAAGTATGTCAGTCCTTCTTTGGCTGCATATTGCTTACTGCCATGTTTGTAAGCAGCAACAACAACACCCAAAATCCAAAAAAAAATCCAAAGTACTCTAAGGTTTATCAATGACTCTCAACTCTTACACTTACCTCTATCCCATGCCTAGTCAAAAAAAAGTGTATTTTTCAAATTTTTCAAAAATATTTGGAAAGTAGGCTATATCATTAAACTAAAAATCCTAAAAAGACATACGTTAACTCCAACATCTACCTCTATACCACTCTCAGTTCAAAAATAGTGTATTTTTCAAATTTTCCAAAAACATATTTCCAAAATGGGTTGTATTTCGAAAATTAAAAAGTTTACAAAAATGTTTGTTTGACATAAATGAATGGCCTTTGCCCCCTCTACCGCCGTACCAAGTTCCAGGTCTCCAGGACAAGAGAAATAAAACTTTGAAAATGGGTTATATTTCCAAAATTAGGAATTTTACAAAAACGTTTGTCTAACGTAAATCAATGGTCTTTACCCCCTCTAGCCCCACACTAAGTCGCAAGTCTCTAGGACAACAAAAATACAATTTTGAAAATGGGCTATATTTCCAAAATTAGGAATTTTACAAACACGTTTGTCTGACGTAAATCAATGGTCTTTACCTCCTCTACCCCCATACTAAGTTTCAGGTTTGTAGGACAAAAAATGAAAAAAGTTCAATTGGGAAAGTAGGCGATTTTTCATAAAACCAAACATTCTAAAAAGTGTTCTATGGACTTAAACGAATGGCCTCTATGTCCTTTATTTTGTATAATAAAACTTTTTTATATTTTACATTTTTTTGAAAAAAGTTCAATTTTGAAATTTTTATATTTTGGAAACTAAAGTGTTAACAAAAACATTGTTTGACATAAATGAAAGGCCTTGAACCCCTCTACCCCGAAAATAAATTTAAAGTCTCTAGGACAAGAAATAACAGTAGTGGAGTAGTGAGAGTTCTGCTTTACTTGGCGTGGCCGCCATGTTGGTTTTTTTGGGCACTGCATTTGACTATCTGGTAAAGTTTTACCGCATGAAAACGTGCTCGTATATGCTGTGTATTTAAATTTATTATACAATTAACCACTAAGTGTTTAGAACTAAAATGTATAGCCTTGTGTAGGGAATATAGAGGGTCTTTAGCAAAAAAAAAAAGACTGTCTTACACACGAGTGTACCGCCTTTTGATATGCAGTAAGTACCTGATAACCTTGAGTATGGTGTTAGAATATTTTCAGTTGACTACTACCTTTCGCAGTGTTTACATTGTGAAAGACCGTTGAAACAACCAGTCTTTAGCCTTGTCATAAGCAGTAAGCAGCTGTTACGCTTAACTAGGGGTAAATTAGAGGACCCTTAGCAAGAATATCACCAGTTGACTGTTACTTCTCACTGTGTTCACATCGTGAAAGACTGTCAAAGCAACCATTGTACAGCCTTGTACTACACAGTAAGTAGCTGTTGGTCTTGACTATGATATATTAGAGAACCCTTAGCAAGAATACAATCAGTTGACTACTACTTGTTAGAGTGTTCACATCGTGAAAGACCGTCTCACTGTCCAGTCTACAGCCTTGTCATACGCTGTAAAGAGCTGTTGGTCTAGAATAGGGGTATATTAGAGGACCCTTAACAAGAATATCACCAGTTGACTACTACCTCTCACGGTGTTCACATCGTGAAAGACCGTCTCACCGACCAACCTCTAGCCCTGTGATACGCAGTAAGCAGCTATTTGCAGAAATCAACATTCGTGATGGAAGAACCCATTCCTAGCTATATGTGTAAAGAGTGTGGAAAAGCTTTTCTTCGAGACTATCATAGGAAGCGACATGAAGTATCGTGTGGTGAATTCCATGAGTGCAAAACGTGTAGTAGTACATTCAACAATGTGTACAACGGACGTCGGCATGAAGAATGTTGTAATGTTGTGTCGGCAGCTAAAAGACAAAAATCTGAGCCTACAAAACATTACCTACTGTCATTGGTCCCTGACAAAAATGGACTTATTGAATTTGAGACATCTTTTCAAGGTCGACTTAAATCCTATTTCATTCGTTGCGATACGTGCAAGGATTAAAATTCATACCTTAAAGAGTCCAAACAGCAAATAATACAAGCTATGCAGAAAGAACTAGCAATGCAAAAGTCGATAAAAGTTAATCTTGTGGCTGAATGTAGATTCATTCATACATGTACCAATGAAATTACAGATCGTGCTTTTCAAACACGAAATCAGGCCCTTTTTTTGGAAACAGACTTGAGTAGTTTCTTGGAAACACAATTTACAAAGTTAACTACGGAAATGGAAGAATCTGAGCTAAAAGGCAGTAATTGGGCTTTGTTAGCAGTGGAAGGAGTACGATTGAAAATAAATAAGTACAATCCCTTGCGTGGCAGCACATATATTCCATTACCAGCAGCTATAAAAGCAAGAAAAGCCTGCATTAATCCTGAAAATTTGAATGATGAAAGGTGTTTTATGTATGCCATTTTAGCAAAACTGGTTAAAAAGGATGCTCAACGCATTAGTAAATACAAGGACCTGGAAAACAAGTATGATTTTTCTGTAATATCATTTCCTACATTACTAGCTGACATTCCCAAATTTGAAAAAGCCAACGATATATCCATTAATGTATTTGGATTGGAACAAGACAACAAATTGTTCCCTCTGAAGGTTGTGGATCAAGAGCTGCAAGACCATCGCGACCTCCTTCTGCTAAGTTCATCATCCGGCCAGAACCACTACGTCTTTATCAAAGATTTTGATAAACTAGTAAGACATCAGATTACCCGCTATGAACATAAAATATATACGTGTAAACGGTGTTTTACACACTTTGATAATCGATATGGACAACAAGGAATGGAAAAATTGAAAAAACATAGAGCTTTGTGTGTCCAGCATGACATTGCTAGGGTTGAAATGCCTATTAAAAACCCCATTGTCAAATTCTTAAATGTTGAAAAAATGCTGAGAATACCTTACGTTATCTATGCAGATTTTGAAAGTATACTCTTACCCTATCAAACATGTCTACCTAATCCTGAGGCAAGTTATACAGTGCCATACCAGAGTCATGTTCCTATGAGCTTTGGTATATACGTTAAACCCTCACCTGCTGTGGAACACATAAAGACAAATCTTTCAAGCCAACCTGGTATTTATCGTGGGCCTGACGCTGCAGAAAAGTTTATGGACTGTTTGATCTCAATAGCTAATGAAATTGATCACCTTTACAGCTTAAATGTTCCAAAGGCCTTAACTCAGGCTCAAGAAGCAGAGTTCCAATGTTCTGAAACCTGTTATTTGTGTCAAAAACTATTTACCCAACAGGACTGGAAAGTTTGAGACCACTGCCATATTACAGGGGAATACCGTGGAAGTGCTCACAATAACTGTAATTTGAGGTGTAAAACACGAAACCCCGTTCCTGTGTTTCTACATAATATGAGTGGCTACGACGCAAATTTCATTGTAAAGCAATTGGGGTGTACTACTGAGAGAGTGGATGTTATCGCTAACTCCAAAGAAAAGTACATTTCCTTTACCAAATATGTAGGAAATGTTAAGCTTAGATTTGTGGATACGTTTCGGTTAATGCCGAGTAGTTTGGAAAACTTAGTTTCCAACTTAACATCATACCCTGAAACAGACAAGTACTTTGGAAAAGAAAATGCAATGCTCATGACTCGTAAAGGGGTATTTTGTTATGACTACATTGACTCATGGGAAAAGTTAAGTGAAACGTGTTTACCTCCAAAAGAGGCATTCTTTAACAAATTAAGTCAAGAAGATGTTAGTCAAGAAGACTATGAATATGCCAAAAATGTCTGGAATCAGTTCAACATTAAAACTCTAGGGGAATATAGAGACCTCTACCTAACATCAGATGTACTCCTTCTTGCAGACAGCTTTGAAACGTTTAGAAACAAAACACTAGAAACACACCGAGTGGATGCTGCACACTTTTTTACTTCGCCTGGTTTAAGTTTCGAGGCAATGCTCCTTTACACAGGCATTGAACTGGAATTGCTACAGGATTACGATCAGATTCTTTTAATCGAGTCTGGAATACGTGGAGGCATATGCCAGGTGTCACTTCACAAACAACCTTCAAACTCGAGTGCACATAATATTTTGGTCGACAGTAGTTGTTAGGTTAGGCTCCTTAAAACAACAATTATGATCATCATTTTTAGTCTCTATGCACAGTTTAGTCTCCACAGGGGAGGGGGCGCCGCCGAAATGAGATCTCGCACCACCTGAGAACCTTGCTAGGAGGGGCAGATGACCTCGTAGTTCCCCCCTTAAAACAACAATAATTAACTATCCTTGCTAGGGCCGCCTCTCTGCGTAACAGAGCTAGGAACCAAGACGTTTGGAATGCTGATATAATGCTTGACCTCAGCCGTATTTCAACATTCTACCTTTATATTTCAAATTTTCAGTCGGTCAACCCAATATACTCCTGGAGCATGCGAAGAAATAACCTGAAAAGAGTTACATGTGATCTGGGCACCGAGAGGATTTAAGGGCCCCTATGCAATTTTTTCTCCCCCCCCCTCCTTTAAATACTCTACTAGCTGTTCCGGAAAGACAATGTCATTTTAAGAAAAACATTTAGAAGAAACAAACCAATCTCATTTCATAGAATACATTTTAGTATTTATTTGATAAAAGGCGGCTTCGGTGGCGTAGTTGGTAGAATGCTGAGCATCTATGCCCAAGATCGCGGGTTCAAATCCGGCCGAAGTAAAGGGTAAGTAAAGCCGGCGGTCCCATGCCATAGATTTATGGCATGTTAAAGAACCTTCTACTAATTACACCTGTGTGAAGCTAAATTGTATTGGTTAAGAATGTAAACAACGCTCTTAGGTTCCTACGTTCGTTGCCAAGAGCCGACTTCGGTGGCGTCTGGTAGCTAAGTTCTGAACTAATAGTCGTTGACAGTGGCGTTTGGCGGCAAAAATAGGAACTATTTGAAAAATTCAAAAGTCTGCAGTCCTTACTTGAATTAAAAAACAGATAACACACACTATTAATACAGACATCACAATTAACACCGGTTATCAGACAGATTCTACACACACCCAAAGTACACGGGGCTACATGACCGCTTTGTCGCAGCCCCTAAACTAAAGAACTAACCAACCAACCAACCAACTTATTTGATAAAATATATTTTGCAAAGTGCACAAAACAAATTGGGATTGGTGGCGGGTTCAAACCCGGCCGATGTCGTCGATTTTTTAAGAGCGTTAAAAATCTCTCAGTATGCCTTCCTTCGAAGGGGAAGTACTGTAAAGCCGGTGGACCCATGTCATAGATTTATGGCATTTAAAAAACCTTCCACTAACTACACTTGTGTGAAGCTAAATTATACGTTAGATTTCACTAACGCTCTCAAGTTCCAACGTTCGTCGCCAGGAGCCGACTGCGGTGGCATCTAGTAACCAATTTGACAACTAGTTGTTGTTGACGGTAGCATTTGGTAGCAAATAAAAACAGGAACTACTTGAAAATTGAATGAATTACAGATACACACACTAATACAGCCATCACAATTAACACAGGTTATCAGACAGATTTTACGCACACACAAAGTACACGGGGCTACATGACCGTGTTGTTCCAGCCCCTAAACTGAGGAACCAACCAACAATTTGGGATTTTTAATACAGTTAACATATAGGGAAATACGTTTCAATTATATAAGTTTTCACTTTAATTATACCAGTTCTTAATGAAAAAAGGAACATTTTAAAACTCCGCATTAGTTTGATAGCAGATTCAACACTAAATTAAATTCATAAAAAGTTATAAAAAAGAAAGCTTTTCAGTCGGTCAACACAATTTTTTGTGCCCAATTACATTAGAACAAGACAACACTGAAAAATGACTTTTATCACTTCAATATGAGTCGTCTAGTTGCAAAACTCGTTTAATCCACTTGTGCATAAGAATCATTTTCATGAGAAACGTTTCTCTGTACTTTGCCTCACGTATCTTTTGTATTTGTTGTTTTCTACTTTTTGCTTTGTGATTTTCGTTTTTGGTTTTGTGTTTGCTTTGTGCTTTTGCTTTTGAATTTTGCTTTTTGCTTCTTGATTTTTGTTTTCTACTTTTGCTTTTGTTTTTGAATTTTGCTTTTTGCTTCATGTATTTGGTTTATGGTTTTGTGTTTGTTTTCTGGAAAATCAAAATAAAACATAACAAAATTAAATAAAACAAACTAAATAAAACAAAATTAAATTAAAAATATAAGAAATAAAAATAAAACAAAACAAAAAGCAAAACAAAAAATTAAACAAAACAATTTAAAAGAAAATAAAACGAAATAGAATAGAACAAAACAAAAAAACCTAAACAAAACAAAAGGAAACAAAATAAAATAAAACAAATAAAACAAAACAAAATGAAACAAAATAAAATAAAATAAATAAAATAAAATTTAAAAAATCATAATTTTACGACATGATCCTTATTCACAAGTGGATTAAACGAGTTTTTCACCTGGACGACTCAAATCATCACCATCATCCTGAGCAATTTCCGACCGCTGGTCGGGTGTCCATCCACCATCTCTCGTCATTCACTGTGTCCTTGCCAGTGGCGGCCGGGGGAGGGGGGAACCAGGGGCAAGTACCCCCCCCCCCCGAAAAACCAGTTGTCTGCTACATTGATATTGCCGATAAAAATGATTGTTTCTGCAAACTGCACTGCAAGTAAAATCTTTGCTCTATTGCCTGCATTCATAAATGTGGTCAATGTTTGATATCACATAGTATGTAATGGCAACACTGTTAATATAATCGCTACATCGACATACAATATTTTATGTTTAGGACAGGTAGAAGCAGTAGCGTAGCCAGGATCGACCAATGGGAGGGTTATAGTTACTCGAATCCAAATTCTACAAGCATTTCGTCCCGCGGCGTAGCCACGCTCGTCAAACGTGCACCATGGCCGCGAGGACACCTGCAGTAAGGAGTTTTTCCACACTCCCTGCAGGAAATTGCCAGGATAGTGTCTTACTACAAGTCCCGGAGCGTCTACCCCATCCCTGTCCCTGATATATTTACACACATTACTACAGTCATCACAACAATATAGGTTGCCAGACAACTGCAACACACACCCAACTATACGGGACAGATGACCAAGATGTCTCAAGTCCCTCAAATGAATTATTAGCAACAACTAAACAAGTATTTCCATTTCTCAATGATATATTATTACACAAGTAAAGTTTCGTGTTTTTGGTCCAGACGTTTTCGAATGGTACAATATGCACAAAAGACAACAACAAAAAATACAGTTCTGTAAAAAATGAAGTTAATTTTTGACTGAAATGGTAAATCTATAGCATTCCTGTTCCCCTGACAGGAACAAAATAAACTCTTCAATCCCTGCATTTAGGCCCTTTGGCAAAAATCTACACCGTTTCAACGATCTGAACCAATTTTACATACTTACCCTTTGGAACCCGAAGAGTAACACTGTCTACTTGAAACTTCAGACAGACCACTCCATTCCCTGCATTTAGGCCCTTTGGCACAAATCTACTCCGTTTCACCGATCTGAACCAAACTGTATGTACTTACCCTTTGGAACCCGACGAATAACACTGTCTACTTGAAATTTCGGACAAACCATTTTATTCCCTGCATTTAGGCACTTTGGCACAAATTTACACCGTTTCACCGATCTGAACCAAATTGTACGTAGGCCTACTTACTTTTTGGACCCTGACGAGTAATACTGTCTACATGAAATTTCGGACAGACAACTCCATTTAGGCCCTTTGTCAAAAATCTACACCGTTTCACCGATCTGAACCAAATTTTACATACTTACCATTTAGAGCCCGACGAGTAACACTGTCTACTTGATATTTTGGGCAGACCACTCCATTCCCTGCATTTAGGCCCTTTGGCACAAATCTACATCGTTTCACAATCTGAACCAAACTTTATGTACTTAGCCTTTGGAACCCGACGAGTAACACTGTCTACTTTAAATTTCGTACAGGCCACTCCATTCCCTGCATTTAGGCCCTTTGGCACAAATATACATCGTTTCACCTGCAGTAATTTCACCGAATTTTACATAATTACCCTCTGATTCCCTGCTGGTTACACAGTCTATTGTTGGCTGGCGAGCGGGCTGCATCACGTCACCCCTACCAGTGTTCTGGTGCAGAATTTCGAAAATAGTTACATCTTGCGCTGCTTATAAATTATAGTCACGGGGAGTAATTAGTGCAGCAAGATTTCATAGCCCCCTTAAAACAGTTATCATCATGGAAATATTATGCCTCTGTATAAGTGCGATGGTGTTGGTGCAGTATATTGAGGTTATCAGCTGCAATAGATAGATAGATAGATAGATAGATTTTTATTAATTCCATTTGATCAAATACATGCATTCAATACATTTTTGATATAGGACACATCAGAATTTACCTCTATAAAATAAAAGAACTAACAGGTATATATTACTAATATTATAACTATTTAACTTATTATAATAGCAAATCTTAATAGATACAATCTTATTGCACAACTATTTACACCTCACTCTATTATCATAATATGAAAACTTAATTCTATAAATACAACAACATACAGCTAGGTATTACAATTAAATTAAAAAAGTAAAATATAATTATAGATTTCATCGCTCCTATACGCTAAGATATTCAACTACTGAGTAAAAACAATGGCACTGCAGATAAGCTTTCAACATTCTATCAAAGGTTTTTATTTTTGGGGCCAGTTTTATATACTGGGGTAGTTTATTGTATAATTTAACTCCAGTGTGAAAAGTTCCTTTTTGATATATGCTTGTGTGTGTGTGTGAAATATGAAAGTTTTGATTTTGTCTTGTGTTATGCCTATGAACATCATTGTTTGTTTTAAGAAATACATCTTTATTCATTAAATTCTTTTTAAAAACATAATACTTTCAAAGATATATATGCAGGGCAGTGGGAGAATGTTTAAATCTTTAAACAGAGGTCTACATGATTCTCTAGAGTTTACATTTGCCATAATTCTAATCGCCCTCTTTTGTATCCTAAACGTGTTTAGAACATCTGGCGACATACCCCAAAATATGATCCCATATGTTAAGTATGAATGGAAATAAGCAAAATAAGTATTTTTAAATGTGTGCATGCGTCTGGCTGCGTGGCTCAGGGGTAACGTTCTCGCTTGCCGAGCCCAAGGTTGCAGGTTCGAAACCTGGCGCAGTCAGCTGGCATTTGAGGGTGCGCAAATGCGAGGGAGCCGTGTCAGTACATTTACTGGCACGTTAAAGATCCCCTCGGGGCAAAATTCCGGCACCCCAGCGTCTCTAAAAGCCAGGGTAGTTAAAAGGGACGTAAAACCAATAACATTATTATTATTATTAATGTGTGCATGCTAGTGCAGGTTTTCAAAATAGGTAACGCAAAGCACATCGAGTTCAGTTTAGTATTCAGATATTGTATATGTTTATTCCATTTCAAGTCTTGTTGTATCCATAGTCCTAAAAACTTTGTTTCTGATTTATTTTTTATTTGATGACCATTTAATGTTATATTGGGTTTCGCAGGATTCCTATTCTGTATAGTGTGGAAATTTAGACATACTGTTTTTTTATAGTTTATTATGAGGCGATTATCTTGTGACCATTTGGTTAACTCTCCTGTAACGGAGTCAGCAGACTGCTGTATGACCTGTTTAGTTTCACCTTTTATTACGAGTGTTGTATCGTCCGCAAACAAAATTTCCTTATGTGAATGAACGTTCTGTGTTATATCATTGATATATAGAAGAAAGAGTAGTGGGCCCAAAACCGATCCCTGGGGTACTCCAAATTCAATAATTCCCTCATTGGACAATGTTTCATTAAGTAATTTGGTTCCATCATCCTTGTGTCTCAAGCTTACTATTTGTTTACGCCTTGTTAAGTAAGACTCGATCCATTTATTAGCTAGACCTCTAATACCATATTGATTTAGTTTGGTAAGGAGGATTTTATGGTCAACAACATCAAATGCTTTCGAAAAATCCAAGAATAGGCCAGTTACATGTTCCTTATTGTCAATTATTTCAGTATACAATTACTACATTCGTAAATTGCTGTCTGTGTAGATTTTTCCGTTCTGAATCCATGTTGTGAGTTTGATAATATTTTATTTTTTTCTATGAAACTTATCAGTCTCTTATATATAATTTTTCCCACAATTTTTGCAATACCAGTTGGTAAGGTAATAGGTCGATAGTTATCTAATTCACCTTTTGAACCGTTTTTGTGCACTGGAATTACTTTTGATAACTTCAAAATATCCGGGTAAGTTCCTGAGAGAATTGATCTGTTTATTAAGTGCGTAAGTGGATTTATTATATTTTCTGCACATTTCTTTAAAATTGCATCAGGAATGCCATCAATGCCAGCACAGAATTTATTTTTTAGCTCTTTTATAACTATTCTTACCTCTTCACTTGTGACATGATTTATAAATAAAGAATCACTGCATATATTTATTTTATTATTAGAATTTAGTGTATTTACCTGTGATTTATTTAATAATTTTTGTGGAATTTCCAAAAAATAGTCATTAAAAGTGTTTGCTATTTCCTCTGGATTATGAATCACTTTATTATTTCTGGTCAGTGTAATGTTCCTTTGTATTTTAGCAGATTTTCCAGTTTCTTTCTTTATCACGGACCACATAGCCCTGTTTTTATTAGATGATTGGGAAATAAAATTATCATTATGCATTTTCTTTGCTAGTCTTATTACCTTATTTAATATGCTAGTGTATATTTGTAGTATAAATTGAATTCAGGTGTTGTGTGGTATTGTTTATATAATTTGTGTAGAAATTTCTTTCTTTGACATGAATTTATAATCCCTGTTGTTATCCAATTGCTAGTTTTGTTATTTTGAACAGTTCTTCGTTTAAAGGGGGATGCTATTTCAAAATAGTGTTTTAGGGTACTGTTAAATGCATTAAATTTATCATTTACATTTTCTAGTTCATAAATTTCTGACCATGTTTCCTTATTTAATAAGTCATTGAAATATGTAACATTTGATTCAGTGAATGACCTGCACTTTAATTTTACTCCATTACCATTATTATTGATTGTTTCGGATACTTCAAAACTCAGTATTTGTCCATGGTGATCACTAAAACCCGGACAATAGACTTCTATTGAATGGTGATATTTATCTCTATTTATAAAAATTTGATCAGGGGTGGTTTTACTAAATTTTGTTATTCTTGTTGGGGTATTTACTGTAGGTTTCAGTCCATAGGAAATTAGTAACTGTGTTAATAATTCACAATTTCTATCAAATTTTAAGAAATCCACATTTACATCCCCACAAATTATTATATCGAAATTTACTTTGCTCATGTTATTGAGTAACAATTCTAATTTATCTATAAATAAAGGAAACTTTCCTGACGGAGAACGGTATACGCATACAATTATTAACTTAAACTGCTGTATTTTTACGGCAGAGAATTCAAAATCCTGTTCCATAATTAGATAATCATAAGCTGTTATCTGTTCATGATCTAAATTATTTCTTAAGAAGATGCAAGTACCACCATGGCTAATATTAGATCTAGAGTATTTACTAGCGTGTATAAACCCTGGGAATTGAATTAATTCGAGTTGTTCCTCTTTCAGCCAATGTTCTGAAATACATAGTGCTGAGATGTGCTGAGAAGTTCATTTTTAAGCATTAGATTTATGTAATCAATTTTATTATAAAGAGACTGGACATCCTGGTGGTAAATTTTAAATTTGTTACTTTTGCAAGCTTGTGTTTGTGATTTATTTACATTATTATTATCATAATTGTTATTATTATTGTTGCTAGACAAATCCGAAATACCATTGTTACACTCCGTTAAATTTGACTTCAAAAGATCTGATTGCCAAACCTCACGTATGGCTTCTTCTACCAGTTTCCCTGCTTCCACTCTAATGATATTACTGTTGAATTATTCTTACCATTTGAATTTACAATTTTGCAGATTTCATCACTAAGATACTCTTTTCCTAATCTATTTAAGTGTAGGCCATGCCGAGTGTAGAACTTCCTGTCTAATTTACTTACATCTACAATTTGGACATTTGGAAAACTCTTACAAATGTTATGAATTTTTCCATTTGTAGCCTCTATTTCTACATTTACACATGATTTGGGAATTAAATCGTATCTCTGCGGAATGTTTACAATAATGACATTTGTTTTTTGCATGGATGGCAATGCACCCTTTAAATCTTTGATTACCTTTTTACTCTCATTTCTATAGACATCGTTTGCTCCAGCGATGATCACTGCGTAGTACTTTGCAGTAAGGGACGCACACTCTCCTATCATTCCGTTCGTGACCTCTGCAATTTGAGCTCCTGGCTTTACTGTCGAAGTGACCTCCATTTCTCTGCTTCTCTCCAATACGCTTGCTGCTTAGTTGGTCCTTTCAAATTTACTGTCATTTATTCCGATCCTCATCCTTAAGCACTATGTGGCGATAAATGGCACTATTGCTACCTCAGGAGCTCGGGACATCTGAAGTTTTCCAAAGTGCTCTGATTAATTATTTTCCTACGGCGCCATGTGACCAAAGAAGACACTATAGGTCTCTACTTTTCTTACAGGAAGTGAGATATAGGTCCTAAGCAGTGTCTTTTATTTCACTTACTCCTCTTTCTAATCATATTTTCAATTCGTTTGTAAATTACACGTGTCAGTACTGTAGTTAGTAAATAGCCGTTTCCCTATTCTTTATTATCATTATCATTACGGGAAAATGACCTGAATGTTACGTGCAATATACTGTACTATTTATCACCCCCACTACCACCACCACAAAAATTGATATATATATATAGTTTAAGTATCATGTGCCAGTTCTGTAGTAGTATTCATTATCATACATGTTATATCGCGGGAGATACAAGATAAATAACACACACTTGTTAATATAAAACAACGGCTTATTTAACACTAGTTGATACACAAGGTGGACTAACTTGAGTGGAACTAGCGCGGAACTGACGTCTACAGTCTATGGGAGCATATATAGCCTACATAGTATATGGAAGGTTCCAGATTGGAATGTTCCAGATTTGAATGTTCTGGGCATAGCAACTAGAATGTTTATGTTATCTCAAGTAAATACACAACACTTTCTAGAATGTTCATGTTAACTCAAGTAAATACACAACATTTCCTCCCTCTTTTAAATGGATGATTTAGGAAACTTATCAGGAGAGAATCTCAATGGTGGTCGGCGCTGGCGAGTACTCCTGCGGGGAAAAAAAGGGGTTTGCGAAATAGGCGGTGCCCTGTCTACAGGTGTAGCTGGTGTGTCTGGTGGTGTTTGGGCTGTTGCTGGTGTCTCGGTGAAGCAAACTCGTCTCAGGCTCGGTTACTCGATGGCTCGTTCTTGATCGTTGGTTGACTCTCGATCGTTGGTTGATTCTTGATCGTTGTCCAAGTTGGTTTTGCCTTTGTTGGTGCCAGCAAACGATCTGATCTGATCAATGTGACGCTTGAATCGTTTTCCCTGGTAGTTGATCTCGTAGTGAAGGTCACCAGTATCACAATTGTTCCAGGGAGCCACTTGTCCAGCTTGATATTGCCAGACAGAAAGTAGACTTTCTGTCCAGGTTCCAGAGTGCGGAATGTTGAGCTCATTTCAGCTCGTTGTTTTTCTGTAACCTTCGTATGGACGTCATCAAGTCTGTTCAAGTTGAGTCTCGTGCGGAGGTCTCGTCCCAAGAAAAGCTGGGCTGGAGATTGGCCAGTGGTGGAGTGTGGAGCTTTGCGGAATTGACGGAGGAACTCGTTCAGGTTGGCGCGGAGTGTTCCCTTAGTTGTCTTCATCGCATAGAGGGCGTCCTTCACCGTTTGAACATAACGCTCAGCTTGGCCATTGGTTGAGGGATGGTATGGCGCTGACAACTTGTGATATTTCACACCAATATTTCTTAGGAAGGTCTTGAACTCGTCTGAGGCGAATTGTCGACCGTTGTCCGAAACGACAGTGACTGGCACGCCATAGACTGTGAACAGGTCATCCATGATGGAAATTGTTGCGGCTGATGTTGTTGATGTTATGGGTTTGACCTCGAGCCACTTGCTGTATGCGTCGCCAACAATCAGCAGCATGGTGTCAGCCACTGGGCCCGCGTAGTTAATGTGGATCCGTTCCCATGGTGCCTTCGTGTATTCCCAGTGGTGATCTCGGAACTTGGGTGGCGTATGCGCATGAGCTGCACACACGGCGCAAGCCTTGGCGAGAGACTCAATGTCGTTGTCGATTCCAGGCCAGAACACAAAGGAACGTGCCATGCCTTTCATCTTGACTATCCCCAGGTGAGCCATGTGCAGGTCGTTGAGGATAGCGTCTCGCAGTGAAGGAGGGACAACAACTCGATGCTCGAACATCAGATAGTTTTCGGCGAGGGTGTACTTCGCTTCTGGTGCCTTGTAATGCTGGCGGGTGAGGTCTTGCCCTGCTTCGATGATCTGGACAATTTTGCCCAGATGTGGATCTGTCCTGGTCTCGCGTGCGATGGCTTCTGCCCTAACTGGTAGCTGTTGGATCTGATGGACTGCAAAAAAGTCAAAATCGTCAAAACTGTCCGTCTCTTCTTCCTGTGGAGAAAAGAAGTTTCTGATGATGTTAACTGTTGTTGGTAGGTGTGCTCGGGAGCAGCAGTCAGCGTTGGCGTTGGCTTTGGATGTCTTGAAGATGACGTCGTTGTCGAAGTGTGCTAGGTAGTCGGCATAATTGGCCATGCTGTGGTGTTTGTACACCACACCCAGAACAATTGAACTAAGAGTACTATATTGATGTGCAATTGCAACGATAGTGCATCTAGATATTTATTGTGTTTAAGGGTAATATAAAATCATATGTTCATTCTCATCCATTCTTGTAATTAGACGTCGACCCGAGATTTCAAACCGTAAATTTACAACCCCTCCCCCAATAAATATTTTTCTTGAGCTCACTTGCAGAACTAGCAACTGACAATAGATACCACCCGAACCGTCATAAACAGCTTATGAAGAGGCAGGAAGAGTGGAAAGGGAGTCCCAACCAAGACCCTCGGTAGCCAGCAGGCTAATTCTAAAAGATGTCAGATCAATGTACCCTACAGCTTTTTGGAATAAATTGTTTTACGACGAGAAAACTGCAACCTTGTGATTTTTAAGGAAGATACCGCTACATGACACCAATATGGAAGTGTGTCACTGGGGGAGAGACCTTCACCCCAATATAGCCACTTGGTGCGTGATAAAGAACTTACTTCGGCCAATAAGGATGGAGAGTCACTTTCTGTAGACAATACTTTGATATTGCAATTGGCAGATCCCCTACTGCTGGTGGGAGATATAATTGCCATATATAAGCCGGGACAGAGCTGTATGGAGAGGAAGAATATTATTATGTTTTCACTTGAAAGCACTTCAAATTCTAAACTCGGACCTCACTTGTTGAGATTCAACTACAAAATTTCATTAAGTTAAACTAGTAAACTCAGAGGAGATCTAGCTAGGATATTTCCAGCAATGCGCTGAATATCGAAGACGAGTGAAACCATTCCATTCACTCAGCTAGGCGACAGTATCTGTGCAATTAGTGGGCAGATAGCTTTATAAGGGAGGATTGGTACTTCGAACCATGGAAGACCACGCGAGATGTCTACTTCAGGAACGAGATACCTCCGCCAACATCGCCCATGAAGATCTACAACCCGGTGAGCTCATGCATATTTGTCAATTGCAAGTCGGACGTAAATACTATTAACTTCAATAATTTAAAGAAATAACTTCCCCTTTTTATTTTATCTGTTTGAAAGGTCGCAAGACGTCATTCATCTCATTCTGTGTTCTTAATAAATTATTTTTACAATCTATAACTTTCTGTCAAGATTTACCCATGCTAGACTTCCCAGAGGTCCAAATAGATAGAATAAGGTGTTTTGCAGCTAGCCTCTGTTGCCCTTCCCCCGAAAGTAAAGAATCTCAATTTGATAATTATAAATTTATCTCACAACCGTCTGTTGGAGATTGGCGCCCTACAATAATTTAAAGAAATAACTTCCCCTTTTTATTTTATCTGTTTGAAAGGTCGCAAGACGTCATTCATCTCATTCTGTGTTCTTAATAAATTATTTTTACAATCTATAACTTTCTGTCAAGATTTACCCCATGCTAGACTTCCCAGAGGTCCAAATAGATAGAATAAGGTGTTTTGCAGCTAGCCTCTGTTGCCCTTCCCCCGAAAGTAATGAATCTCAATTTGATAATTATAAATTTATCTCACAACCGTCTGTTGGAGATTGGCGCCCTATTAACCGAGCTATTTACTGCACTCGTTTACTATCACGATCTAAGAAACGTTACAACATGTCACCCAAGCATGGGGCAAGCTGTGCACTAGCTATGAAACGTTACAATGCGATTGATGGACAGGACCGGTAAAGACCTCTCGGATGCAGGATCTGTGTGAGAGGCTTGTGATCGGTGATGAGAGTAAAGTGGCGAGCATACAGATAATTAAAAACCTTCTGTACAGCCCACACAATGGCCAGTGCTTCCTTATCGATCTGAGGGTATCTTTGTTCCGTTGCTGTCATCGTTTGACTGGCGTAAGCGATTGGACGTTCTTGCCCGTTGCTGAGCCGGTGTGACAGTACTGCGCCGAGGCCGGTCTTGCTGGCGTCCGTGGCCAACAGGAGTGGTAACGCTGGGTCATACTGCATGAGTACCTGCGGCGAGGTTATGGCGCTTTTGATGTCTTTGTATGCCCTGTCGCCTTCTGGTGTCCAGATGAGACGGTCCTTGAGCAGCATGTCTCTGAGTGGTCTGTCTCTGGTGGACACATCGGGGATGAACGAACTGTAGTAGGTTGCTTTACCAAGGAAAAGTTGGAGTTCTTCTGGTGAAGTCGGTTTCGGTGCATCACGTACAGCTCGGTGTGTGCATCAGTCTTGTGGATGCCTGACGCATCGATTTTGTGGCCAAGGTCTTCCAGGGACGTTTGAGCGAAAACGCATTTGGCTCGGTTGA
This sequence comes from Meconema thalassinum, assembly GCA_946902985.2. Classification (NCBI taxonomy): domain Eukaryota; kingdom Metazoa; phylum Arthropoda; class Insecta; order Orthoptera; family Tettigoniidae; genus Meconema; species Meconema thalassinum. Next base: position 81,273,267 of record OX336398.1, read on the forward strand.
GCTTGAGGTTGTGTTGCCGAAACCGTTCCAGAGCGGTGCTGAAGACCTGCATCAGATTTTCAAAGCTATCAGCAAAAACTATACTGTCATCGAAAAAACTTTCGACGTTTGGGAGACCATGCAGGACTGTGTCCATTCGCCGCTGCCAGATAGCGGGGATGTTAGCTGCTCCATATACTGCTCGCGTTGGGCGGATCAGACCGTGAGTTGGCGTGTTAAGCGTGAGAGAATGGCTGAACTTATCGTCGACCTCGAGATGAGTGTACGCGTCGGTAATATCCAGGTGGCAGAAGAGAGTGGCGCCGCGCATTCGGTTGAACAGATGTTCCACCTTGGGAATCGGATGTTCATCGATGATGATCCGTGGGTTGAGAGTAGCCTTGTAGTTGCCTTTAATCTTCAGTAGGCCGTTCTTCTTGGCGACGACGTGCGTTGTTGACGCCCACTCAGAGTAGTCCACTCTTTTGTAGAAGCCAGATACAATTTTCTTGTCGATTTCCTTGGCGTAGGCATTGCGGAGGGCAACTGGTACGTCTCGAGCTCGGGCGAAAACAGGTGTGGCTCCACCTTCAGGTGCATCTTCGCTGGGGGACCTGAGACTTTCCCGGGGATGTCGCTGAACACATCCTGGTAGCGAGAGTGTTGTCAAGCTGCTTCTGTTGTTCCAAGACCTGAGCCTGCTTGTCTGAGAGCTTGTGGATTGGGTCGGATTTTCTGAAGAGGTGACCAAAGTTGATCTCCCGTACAAACTCCGAAATCCACTCTCGGCCAAAGAGAGATTCGATTTCATCGTCAACCACGTAGATATTCAGGTTGCTGGTTGTTGTTCCGATGGTGTTGCACAATGACGTTTTGCCAATACATTTGATCGGATGACCGGTGTAACTGACGAAGTTACGATCATTTTTCTGCAACACAAATCCTGGTTTGATCGTACTTAGCTTAGATTTGCTCGTGTTTGAGCAGGGGGCGCCGGTGTCGAGTTCCATTTTGACGGTGGTTCCCTCTATGCTGACATCAACCAGTGGCTTAGATGCTGCGTTGACCGATCCGATGACCTCGATTTTGCTGAGGTACTCCACGACATCGAGGTTCTCTGCTGGAAGCTCTTCTTCGGTCACATGGTTTGTTGTTCGATGTTTCCTCGATTTTGATCTGCAAACTTTTTCGATGTGACCTTTCTTGCCACACTTCAGGCACTCAGCGTTCAGGAACCTGCACTGACTGCGAGGGTGGGCGTCACCGCACCCTGCACATGTTGATTGGTTGTCCTGGGATGCACTCTGGTTTACCTGGTGTGGTCATTGGTGCTGTCTGGTTAGGTTGTAAGACCCCTGATTTTGATGAGCTGACTTACTGCGTGGCGAGTGCTGGTTGCTGTTTTTCCTGGACAGAGGCTTCTCGTATCCAATCCGATTGGTTGATTCAGACTTATTGGCAGCTGTTTTGACCTCGTTGGCGGTGGTGCGAGTAGCTTCGAGTGCGTGCGCGATTTCATACGCCGCGGTGAAGTTCTCTGTTTTTTTTTGGCAATAATCTCGTCGCACATTTCCCGTGATTCCATCCACGCAAGCATTTGTTCCATTAACATGCGATCAAGGAATGTGCAATACTCACAAAACGTTGCAGCCTGCCGTAGTCATAAGGCGAAGGTGAAGCTAGCGATGGTTTCTCCTTGCTTCTGCATTACACTCCGAAATTTGATGCTCTCAGCAAACTTGTTGCGTGTGGCGTCGAAGTGAGTAGTGGTTTTTGAGGGATTCAGATACCTCCTCCTCCTCACCCTCCTCACAAGATGGCGGCAGCCCGATAACTCCCGAACGCATGGTCGGATTTAGACGAATGAGGTGTCATTGAACTCGGGCTAACACCCCATTTCCAATGGACAACATATTTCAACCCCAAAAGTAATACCTACCCCTACTAGGGGGTGAAATTGTAATTTTTTAGAGAATCTCCCTTTCCAATTGCAACATGTGAGCGTTTGAATGCCCATATGGATTTAAACGTTGTTCCACATAAAGTGCATGTGTTCGGTGGATAGTCACTATGAATTAACATGCTTGTTTTTTGTTTTTACGCATGCCCACTCATGGCTTTTGTAAGAGGGTGGGGGAGTGGATCCCTGTGGATGGGTTATTGTTGACAGGTCCTTGTGGACGAGTCCTTGTGGACAAGTCCTTGTGGACGAGTCCTTGTCCCTTTGGACTGATCCCTTTGGACGGGTCCCTTTGGCCTGGTTCCTACGGACTAACCCATGAATTTTTTTAAATTATGTCAAAGGGCCTAACTACATTTGTGTGTGTTGAATTGACGTTGTTCACCACTACTATAATGGAATAACGATATGAAAGGAAAGTGACGAAATACATGTGAACACGTGTGAAATGACCTTATTACCGTCCTCCTTGTGAAACAAGTCACATCCTGTTTTGCTTCATACGTGAGAAAATGTGAGTTCGAACCCGTGGTCGGATTTTGACGAATGAGGTGTCATTGAACTCAGGCTGATACCTCCTTTCCAATGAACAACATATTTCCACCCCAAAATAAAACCTACCCCTACTAGGGGGTGAAATTGTAATTTTTTTAGAGAATCTCTCTTTCCAATTGCAACATGTGAGAGTTTGAATGCCGATATGGAATAAAACGTTGTTCCACACAAGAGACATGTGTTTGGTGGATAGCCACTATGAATTAACATGCTTGTTTTTGTTTTTTGTTTTTTACGCATGCCCACTCATAGCTTTTGTAAGAGGGCAGGCTTTTTAAAAGATGGCGGCTGTAGTGTAACCTAACCTAACCCAACCCACGAGTGGTGATCAAAAAGTATTTTAAGTGACGCTTGTCGATTGGCAAACCAATAATCAAAGAGGGATATGTCAGGCCTTGAGGTGATAGCCCCTTTTGATTGATCCCTGTTGATTGATCTCTGTTGATTTGTCCCTTTGGACTGGTCTCTGTTGACTAGCCCCTTTTGGACGGGCCCTTTTTGACAGGGGGTCATTTTTGATGGATCCTTTTTGACAGGTGCTTTTCGACGGATCCCTGTTGACGAGTCATTGCTGACGGGTCCTTGTTGATGAGTCCCTGTGGACGGGTCATTGTTGACGGGTCCCTATTGACAGGTCATTGTTGACAGGTCATTGATGACAGGTCATTGTTGACGGGTCATTGTTGATGGGTCCTTGCTGACAAGTCCCTGTTGATGGGTCCCTGTGGAAGGGTCCCTTTAGACCGGCCCCTTTGGACTGGTCCCTATGGACCGGCCCATGAAATTTATCCAAATTATGTCAAAGGGCCTAACTACATTTGTGTGTAAAGCAGTGTGTTGAACTGACGTTGTTCACCAGTCCTTACTACTACAATTGGATAACGATATGAAAGGAATTGATTAACTAGACATGAGTTAACTACCAATGAAACACTTTGGCGACTCTGCTTGTTATTGACCAATGAGTAGGGTTTTAGAAAAACCGTTTGCTATTTTGGGTTATATACAAAAAATGCTTAGACCTTTTGAGTGACTATGTTTGCTAAACAAGACATTATACCAGACACGATTAGGATTCTTATGTAGCTCAGACAAGGAAAGAATTTCTACAGAATCTGTTGACATTGAATATAGATTTAGGTATTAGGAAGTCATTTTGAAGGCCTTTGTCTGGAGCGTGGCACTCTATGAAAGTAAAACTTGGTGTAGCAGAAAAGTGGAGAATTGAAGTGTTTGAAATGTGGTGTTACAGGAGAATGATGAAGATTAGATGGGTAAATAGGGTTACTAACAAAGAGGTATTAAGACGAGTGGGGGAGAAGAGATGTATCTGGCGACTGTTAATGAAGTAAAGAGATAGGTTGGTAGAACACGTACTAAGACACCCAAGAATAGCAAACTTAGTTAAGGAAGAAAGGTTCGAGGACGAGAACTGTAGGGGTAGACCAAGTTTAGAATATGTTAAACAGATAGCCTTGAATGTAGGGTGTGGTAGCTATATAGAGATGAAACGATTAGCTCGGGACAGATAGGCGCTGAGATCTGCATCAAACCAGTCAAAGGACTAAAAGACTCAAACAACAACATGTAAGTTCACTAAAATAATGTTGTGTAACGGTATATGTTAGTCAACGAACAGTAATGCATTACTAAAACCCATGACACGATACCTAAGAGCTTTTCTAAAATGATTTTAAAATGCCTTTAACCCTATATTGAACACCCAGTTCACAAGACTCATAACTGCAATGTTATGGTAAAACAAAACAAAATCTATATTTCAAAACAAGCAAGTGGTTTAGTCAATGTATACTGGAAAAAGTTTTGTAAACACTCAAGTCCTCAAGACTAATTAAATTAGTAACTGTCAGGTTGACCGAGTGGTTAAGGTGTTTGACTTAAGATCAAATTTTCTGTATAAGGAAGCAAGGGTTCGAATCCCTTACCTGACATAACTATTGCCTTGACATGGCTTGGCCACACTGCATTATTATAACACTCGGTACACAAACCATAGATATAGTGTATTGTTTAAGACCACTCTCTTTCTGAACATAGTCAGAGACTGTTGATGGTTAACAATTGTATTAATAGTGGGACATGGGGATAGTAATTAAGAAAAACAGACAATACCCATACAATATTTTTATTAAATTCATTTTATAATAGTTACACACTGAATTCAAGTCTATCTCTTTACCATTGTTCTATATAGATTTTTAAACACAACGCTTGTTGTAGATCCTTTTACAACTTTCTCCAGGTACTCTTGCTCTTAAAAACTGGGGAAGCCGCAATGGTTTTATAAACATAAAACCCTCATCCTCTTCTTTTTCATAATTATCATCATCATCATCATCATTATGAATATTATCATCAAAATTATTATAGTCATTGTCACCATCATTATCATCATCATCATCATTCTCAACATCACTAGAACTATCCAATTCCTCTTGTTTGTTTTCCACAGGGACCTCTTGTAGAGTCTGCGTTGCTTTTGTTAGTGTTAAGGGTTTTTTGAACGATGGTATTTGTCCTAACATGTCTTTTTGAGGTGATGATGAATGCTTTTTAACAAACAATGCACTATCTTGAGCAGCAATATATTTTTCTTGGACTTGCTTTTTTACCTGGGTTAGAGTATTTTGCGTATTTAAATGTGTATTAATTTGAGATTCACAATGATGTTCTTTTGAAGTAAGTACGTTGGAGTCTTTTGTTTTAATCATTCCTCGACACTTTTTGGATCGTTGTTTTGAACATCGCCAAATAACAGTTCCATCTTTATTGGTTGTTTTTACAATATATGTATATCCTTTATAGAAGACACATGGCTTGCCATGACTGGTTGTTGAGACTTCCATATCAACTAATACATATGAATTACATTTTAGTAAAGTCACATGAACAATCTTTAGATTACAAGTGATTTACACACACACACACTTTCCTAAATGTCAAGATTTATGGATGTTGTTTTCCGCCAACAGCTGCTTACTGCGTATGACAAGGCTGGGGACTGGTAGGTGAGACGGTCTTTCACGATGTGAACACTGTAACAGGCAGTAGTCAACTGACAATATTCTTATACCCTAGTCAAGGTTAACAGGTACTTACTGCGTATGACAAGACCGTACACTCGTAGGTTAGACCGTATTTTTTGTTTGTTGCTAAGGATCCCATATATACCCTAGACATGTTAGTTCTGAACACTTAGTGGTTAATTGTATATATTGAATTTAAATACACAGCTCATACAAGCACGTTTTGCGGATGGGAGGGGTGAGAGGCTGGCAAAAAAGGAAATGTTTTAGTTTAATGAAACGTCATGTCCTAGTAGGCGTGATTTATAGTAGACGCAATTGATAGTAGACGTAATTGATAGTAGGTGTAATCGATACTAGACGTGATTAATAGTAGACGCAATTGATACTAGGCGTGATTGATAGTAGGCGTGATTTGTAGTAAGCGCGATTTATAGTAGACGCAAATGATAGTAGGCGCGATTGATAGTAGGCGTGATTGATAGTAGACGCAATTGATAGTAGGCGCAATTTGACATGGGCGCGACTCAGATCATTTTTGATATCATAAAGTTACAGTGTCAATGTTTATACAAAGTACAAGGTAGAGGGTATTTTAAGACATAACCTCAGCTCACTTAACATAACCTAACTTTACCTAACCTAACTTTGTCACGTGACATGTTCTACAAGTTTAGACTTGCTTTAAGACTGATTATGACGTCATATATTGATGGGAGGGGTGAGAGGCTGACAAAAAAGGAAATGTTCTGGATTAATGAAACGTCATGTCCTAGTAGGCGCGATTTATAGTAGACGCAATTGATAGTAGGCGCGATTAATAGTAGACGCAATTGATAGTAGACGTGATTGATAGTAGGCGTGATTTGACATGAGCGCGATTTATAGTAGACGCGAAAGATAGTAGGCGCGATTGATAGTAGGCGTAATTAGACATGGGCGAGATTTATAGTAGACGCAATTGATAGTAGGCGCGAATGATAGTAGGTGTAATTGGTAGTAGGCGCGATTTGACATGAGCGCGATTTATAGTAGACGCAAATGATAGTAGGCGTGATTGATAGTAGACGCAATTGATACTAGGCGTGATTGATAGTAGGCGTGATTTGTAGTAAGCGCATTTCATAGTAGGCTCAATTGATAGTAGATGCAATTGATAGTAGACGTGATTGATAGTAGGCGCGATTGATATTAGACGTGATTGATATGGACGCGACTTAGATCATTTTTGATATTACAAAGTTACAGTGTCAATGTTTATACAAAGTACAAGGCAGAGAGGGGGTATTTTAAGACTTAACCTCAGCTCACCTAACATAACCTAACTTTACCTAACCTAACTTTGTCACGTGACATGTTCTACAAGTTTAGACTTGCTTTAAGGCTGACTATGACTATGACGCCATAGATTGATGAGAGGGGTGGGAGGCTGACAAAAAAGGAAATGTTTTGGTTTAATGAAAAGTCATGTCCTAGCAGGCGCGATTGGTAGTAGACGCAATTGATAGTAGACGCGATTAATGGTAGGCGCAATTGATAGTAGGTGTGATCAGGTACTTACTGCATATCAAAAGGCTGTACACTCGTGTGTTAGACACTCTATCTTGTTAAGGACCCCTATATATTCCCTATACAAGGCTATACATGTTAGTTCTAAACACTTAGTGGTTATTTGTATTTTAAATTTATATACACAGGTTATACAAGCACGTTTTTTCACACAGTAAAACTTTGTCAAATAGCCACATGCGACACGCAAAGTATGTTTCCGCTATCTAGCGGTGACTATGGAAACTACCTGAACATATCCTAATCTAATCCTAGCTAACTTCACTTGACGTGACCATACCGGTTTGTAAGCAACAACAACAACACACTAAGATTCCATGAATTCCAGAGTACTTTTAGATTAATTATCGACTCTCAACTCATATAACTATGTCTATCCCACTCTGTCAAAAACACGATTTTTTTTTTTAATTTTTGCTTGATGTCAATACTAAAGTGATAATGGGTTTTCCGATCCTATCACTATAAATTCATTACCCCCACTCTTATCTCGGTCTCGACAACAACCATGCCTATTTTTATTATGTCAGATGATGTAATGTTCGAGTGCAAAGTGGGTGTAAAAGTGAGTGCAAAGTGAGTGCAAAAGTGAGTGCAAAGTAAGTGTAAAAGTAGTTGTAAAAGTGAGTGCAAAAGTGGGGTGAAAAAGTGGTACCCTATTTGTAATGGCTTATTTTACAAGTTATTTTGTGGTACCCTATTCGTAATGGCTTATTTCACAAGTTGTTTTTGTCAATGTATTTAGAGGATATTTCTCTTGTTCATGGAAAGTATCTCAGCCCTTTTTATGATAGCATAATGCTTACCGTCATGTTTGTAAGCAACAACAACACACTAAAATTCCAAGAATCCAAACTACTCTAAGGTTAATGATGGTCTCTCAACTCCATTCCACGCCTAGTCAAAAACATTATACATTTCAAATTTTTCAAAAAAGGTAAATTGAGAAAGTAGGCTATATATATAAACTAAAAAATCATATGCTAACTCCAACACCTACGTCTATCCCATTCTCAGTCAAAAAATATATATATATATTCTTTAAATTTTTCCAAAAAATATTTGGAAAGTAGGCTATAATTTGAAAACTAATCATCCTAAAAAGTCATATATAGACTCAAACCAATGGCTTTTATGTCCTTAATCGATAGAACAAAACATGGAATTTGACATTTTTCCAAATATTGATCATTTTTAAAAATGGGCTATATTTTGTAAACTATGAATTACACAAAAATGTGTTTGATATAAAAATGACAGGTATTTACCCCCTCTACCCACAAACCAAGTCCCAGGTCTCTGGGACAAAATCCAAAAAGGTTCAATTTTGAAAGTAGACGATATTTTGAAAACTAATCATTCTAAAAAGTCATATATAGACTCAAACAAATGTCCTTTAAGTCCCTTAACGTTAGAACAAAACTTAACATTTTTTTCATTTTTTCAAAAAAAAAGTCCAATTTTCAAAATTGCCTATATTTTGGAAACTAAGAATTAGTTCCAAAATGGCGGTCGTAGCTTAACTCAACCTAACCTAACCCTACGAGGTGTGATCAAAAAGTTCCAAAATGGCTGCCGTAGCTTAACTTAACCTTTGATTGATCCCTGTTGATTGACCCCTTTTGATTGATCTCTTTTGATGTATCCCTTTGGACTGGTCCCTGTTGACTAGCCCCTTTGGACGGGTCCTTTTTAAAGGGGGAGTCATTGTTTTACGGGTCCCGGAGGACGGGTCCTTGTTGACGGGTCCCTGTGGGCGGGCCCCTTCGATATAATTTGGATAAAATGCACGGGCCAGTCCATAAGGATCAGTCCAAAGAACCGCCCACAGGGACCCGTCAACAAGGACCCGTCCTCCGGGACCCGTAAAAAAATGACTCCCCCTTTAAAAAGGACCCGTCCAAAGGGGCTAGTCAACAGGGACCAGTCCAAAGGGATACATCAACAGAGATCAATCAAAAGGGGTCAATCAACAGGGATCAATCAAAGGTTAAGTTAAGCTACGGCAGCCATTTTGGAACTTTTTGATCACACCTCGTAGGGTTAGGTTAGGTTGAGTTAAGCTACGACCGCCATTTTGGAACTAATTCTTAGTTTCCAAAATATAGGCAATTTTGAAAATTGGACTTTTTTTTGAAAAAATGAAAAAAATGTTAAGTTTTGTCCTAACGTTAAGGGACTTAAAGGACATTTGTTTGAGTCTATATATGACTTTTTAGAATGATTAGTTTTCAAAATATCGTCTACTTTCAAAATTGAACCTTTTTGGATTTTGTCCCAGAGACCTGGGACTTGGTTTGTGGATAGAGGGGGTAAATACCTGTCATTTTTATGTCAAACACATTTTTTGTGTAATTCATAGTTTACAAAATATAGCCCATTTTTAAAAATGATCAATATTTGGAAAAATGTCAAATTCCATGTTTTGTTCTAACGATTAAGGACATAAAAGCCATTGGTTTGAGTCTATATATGACTTTTTAGGATGATTAGTTTTCAAATTATAGCCTACTTTCCAAATATTTTTTGGAAAAATTTAATGAATATATATATATTTTTTGACTGAGAATGGGATAGACGTAGGTGTTGGAGTTAGCATATGATTTTTTAGTTTATATATATAGCCTACTTTCTCAATTTACCTTTTTTGAAAAATTTGAAATGTATAATGTTTTTGACTAGGCGTGGAATGGAGTTGAGAGACCATCATTAACCTTAGAGTAGTTTGGATTCTTGGAATTTTAGTGTGTTGTTGTTGCTTACAAACATGACGGTAAGCATTATGCTATCATAAAAAGGGCTGAGATACTTTCCATGAACAAGAGAAATATCCTCTAAATACATTGACAAAAACAACTTGTGAAATAAGCCATTACGAATAGGGTACCACAAAATAACTTGTAAAATAAGCCATTACAAATAGGGTACCACTTTTTCACCCCACTTTTGCACTCACTTTTACAACTACTTTTACACTTACTTTGCACTCACTTTTGCACTCACTTTGCACTCACTTTTACACCCACTTTGCACTCGAACATTACATCATCTGACATAATAAAAATAGGCATGGTTGTTGTCGAGACCGAGATAAGAGTGGGGGTAATGAATTTATAGTGATAGGATCGGAAAACCCATTATCACTTTAGTATTGACATCAAGCAAAAATTAAAAAAAAATCGTGTTTTTGACAGAGTGGGATAGACATAGTTATATGAGTTGAGAGTCGATAATTAATCTAAAAGTACTCTGGAATTCATGGAATCTTAGTGTGTTGTTGTTGTTGCTTACAAACCGGTATGGTCACGTCAAGTGAAGTTAGCTAGGATTAGATTAGGATATGTTCAGGTAGTTTCCATAGTCACCGCTAGATAGCGGAAACATACTTTGCGTGTCGCATGTGGCTATTTGACAAAGTTTTACTGTGTGAAAAAACGTGCTTGTATAACCTGTGTATATAAATTTAAAATACAAATAACCACTAAGTGTTTAGAACTAACATGTATAGCCTTGTATAGGGAATATATAGGGGTCCTTAACAAGATAGAGTGTCTAACACACGAGTGTACAGCCTTTTGATATGCAGTAAGTACCTGATCACACCTACTATCAATTGCGCCTACCATTAATCGCGTCTACTATCAATTGCGTCTACTACCAATCGCGCCTGCTAGGACATGACTTTTCATTAAACCAAAACATTTCCTTTTTTGTCAGCCTCCCACCCCTCTCATCAATCTATGACGTCATAGTCATAGTCAGCCTTAAAGCAAGTCTAAACTTGTAGAACATGTCACGTGACAAAGTTAGGTTAGGTAAAGTTAGGTTATGTTAGGTGAGCTGAGGTTAAGTCTTAAAATACCCCCTCTCTGCCTTGTACTTTGTATAAACATTGACACTGTAACTTTGTAATATCAAAAATGATCTAAGTCGCGTCCATATCAATCACGTCTAATATCAATCGCGCCTACTATCAATCACGTCTACTATCAATTGCATCTACTATCAATTGAGCCTACTATGAAATGCGCTTACTACAAATCACGCCTACTATCAATCACGCCTAGTATCAATTGCGTCTACTATCAATCACGCCTACTATCATTTGCGTCTACTATAAATCGCGCTCATGTCAAATCGCGCCTACTACCAATTACACCTACTATCAATCGCGCCTACTATCAATTGCGTCTACTATAAATCTCGCCCATGTCTAATTACGCCTACTATCAATCGCGCCTACTATCTTTCGCGTCTACTATAAATCGCGCTCATGTCAAATCACGCCTACTATCAATCACGTCTACTATCAATTGCGTCTACTATTAATCGCGCCTACTATCAATTGCGTCTACTATAAATCGCGCCTACTAGGACATGACGTTTCATTAATCCAGAACATTTCCTTTTTTGTCAGCCTCTCACCCCTCCCATCAATATATGACGTCATAATCAGTCTTAAAGCAAGTCTAAACTTGTAGAACATGTCACGTGACAAAGTTAGGTTAGGTAAAGTTAGGTTATGTTAAGTGAGCTGAGGTTATGTCTTAAAATACCCTCTACCTTGTACTTTGTATAAACATTGACACTGTAACTTTATGATATCAAAAATGATCTGAGTCGCGCCCATGTCAAATTGCGCCTACTATCAATTGCGTCTACTATCAATCACGCCTACTATCAATCGCGCCTACTATCATTTGCGTCTACTATAAATCGCGCTTACTACAAATCACGCCTACTATCAATCACGCCTAGTATCAATTGCGTCTACTATTAATCACGTCTAGTATCGATTACACCTACTATCAATTACGTCTACTATCAATTGCGTCTACTATAAATCACGCCTACTAGGACATGACGTTTCATTAAACTAAAACATTTCCTTTTTTGCCAGCCTCTCACCCCTCCCATCCGCAAAACGTGCTTGTATGAGCTGTGTATTTAAATTCAATATATACAATTAACCACTAAGTGTTCAGAACTAACATGTCTAGGGTATATATGGGATCCTTAGCAACAAACAAAAAATACGGTCTAACCTACGAGTGTACGGTCTTGTCATACGCAGTAAGTACCTGTTAACCTTGACCAGGGTATAAGAATATTGTCAGTTGACTACTGCCTGTTACAGTGTTCACATCGTGAAAGACCGTCTCACCTACCAGTCCCCAGCCTTGTCATACGCAGTAAGCAGCTGTTGGCGGAAAACAACATCCATAAATCTTGACATTTAGGAAAGTGTGTGTGTGTGTAAATCACTTGTAATCTAAAGATTGTTCATGTGACTTTACTAAAATGTAATTCATATGTATTAGTTGATATGGAAGTCTCAACAACCAGTCATGGCAAGCCATGTGTCTTCTATAAAGGATATACATATATTGTAAAAACAACCAATAAAGATGGAACTGTTATTTGGCGATGTTCAAAACAACGATCCAAACAGTGTCGAGGAATGATTAAAACAAAAGACTCCAACGTACTTACTTCAAAAGAACATCATTGTGAATCTCAAATTAATACACATTTAAATACGCAAAATACTCTAACCCAGGTAAAAAAGCAAGTCCAAGAAAAATATATTGCTGCTCAAGATAGTGCATTGTTTGTTAAAAAGCATTCATCATCACCTCAAAAAGACATGTTAGGACAAATACCATCGTTCAAAAAACCCTTAACACCAACAAAAGCAACGCAGACTCTACAAGAGGTCCCTGTGGAAAACAAACAAGAGGAATTGGATAGTTCTAGTGATGTTGAGAATGATGATGATGATGATAATGATGGTGACAATGACTATAATAATTTTGATGATAATATTCATAATGATGATGATGATGATGATAATTATGAAAAAGAAGAGGATGAGGGTTTTATGTTTATAAAACCATTGCGGCTTCCCCAGTTTTTAAGAGCAAGAGTACCTGGAGAAAGTTGTAAAAGGATCTACAACAAGCGTTGTGTTTAAAAATCTATATAGAACAATGGTAAAGAGATAGACTTGAATTCAGTGTGTAACTATTATAAAATGAATTTAATAAAAATATTGTATGGGTATTGTCTGTTTTTCTTAATTACTATCCCCATGTCCCACTATTAATACAATTGTTAACCATCAACAGTCTCTGACTATGTTCAGAAAGAGAGTGGTCTTAAACAATACACTATATCTATGGTTTGTGTACCGAGTGTTATAATAATGCAGTGTGGCCAAGCCATGTCAAGGCAATAGTTATGTCAGGTAAGGGATTCGAACCCTTGCTTCCTTATACAGAAAATTTGATCTTAAGTCAAACACCTTAACCACTCGGTCAACCTGACAGTTACTAATTTAATTAGTCTTGAGGACTTGAGTGTTTACAAAACTTTTTCCAGTATACATTGACTAAACCACTTGCTTGTTTTGAAATATAGATTTTGTTTTGTTTTACCATAACATTGCAGTTATGAGTCTTGTGAACTGGGTGTTCAATATAGGGTTAAAGGCATTTTAAAATCATTTTAGAAAAGCTCTTAGGTATCGTGTCATGGGTTTTAGTAATGCATTACTGTTCGTTGACTAACATATACCGTTACACAACATTATTTTAGTGAACTTACATGTTGTTGTTTGAGTCTTTTAGTCCTTTGACTGGTTTGATGCAGATCTCAGCGCCTATCTGTCCCGAGCTAATCGTTTCATCTCTATATAGCTACCACACCCTACATTCAAGGCTATCTGTTTAACATATTCTAAACTTGGTCTACCCCTACAGTTCTCGTCCTCGAACCTTTCTTCCTTAACTAAGTTTGCTATTCTTGGGTGTTTTAGTACGTGTTCTACCAACCTATCTCTTTACTTCATTAACAGTCGCCAGATACATCTCTTCTCCCCCACTCGTCTTAATACCTCTTTGTTAGTAACCCTATTTACCCATCTAATCTTCATCATTCTCCTGTAACACCACATTTCAAACACTTCAATTCTCCACTTTTCTGCTACACCAAGTTTTACTTTCATAGAGTGCCACGCTCCAGACAAAGGCCTTCAAAATGACTTCCTAATACCTAAATCTATATTCAATGTCAACAGATTCTGTAGAAATTCTTTCCTTGTCTGAGCTACATAAGAATCCTAATCGTGTCTGGTATAATGTCTTGTTTAGCAAACATAGTCACTCAAAAGGTCTAAGCATTTTTTGTATATAACCCAAAATAGCAAACGGTTTTTCTAAAACCCTACTCATTGGTCAATAACAAGCAGAGTCGCCAAAGTGTTTCATTGGTAGTTAACTCATGTCTAGTTAATCAATTCCTTTCATATCGTTATCCAATTGTAGTAGTAAGGACTGGTGAACAACGTCAGTTCAACACACTGCTTTACACACAAATGTAGTTAGGCCCTTTGACATAATTTGGATAAATTTCATGGGCCGGTCCATAGGGACCAGTCCAAAGGGGCCGGTCTAAAGGGACCCTTCCACAGGGACCCATCAACAGGGACTTGTCAGCAAGGACCCATCAACAATGACCCGTCAACAATGACCTGTCATCAATGACCTGTCAACAATGACCTGTCAATAGGGACCCGTCAACAATGACCCGTCCACAGGGACTCATCAACAAGGACCCGTCAGCAATGACTCGTCAACAGGGATCCGTCGAAAAGCACCTGTCAAAAAGGATCCATCAAAAATGACCCCCTGTCAAAAAGGGCCCGTCCAAAAGGGGCTAGTCAACAGAGACCAGTCCAAAGGGACAAATCAACAGAGATCAATCAACAGGGATCAATCAAAAGGGGCTATCACCTCAAGGCCTGACATATCCCTCTTTGATTATTGGTTTGCCAATCGACAAGCGTCACTTAAAATACTTTTTGATCACCACTCGTGGGTTGGGTTAGGTTAGGTTACACTACAGCCGCCATCTTTTAAAAAGCCTGCCCTCTTACAAAAGCTATGAGTGGGCATGCGTAAAAAACAAAAAACAAAAACAAGCATGTTAATTCATAGTGGCTATCCACCAAACACATGTCTCTTGTGTGGAACAACGTTTTATTCCATATCGGCATTCAAACTCTCACATGTTGCAATTGGAAAGAGAGATTCTCTAAAAAAATTACAATTTCACCCCCTAGTAGGGGTAGGTTTTATTTTGGGGTGGAAATATGTTGTTCATTGGAAAGGAGGTATCAGCCTGAGTTCAATGACACCTCATTCGTCAAAATCCGACCACGGGTTCGAACTCACATTTTCTCACGTATGAAGCAAAACAGGATGTGACTTGTTTCACAAGGAGGACGGTAATAAGGTCATTTCACACGTGTTCACATGTATTTCGTCACTTTCCTTTCATATCGTTATTCCATTATAGTAGTGGTGAACAACGTCAATTCAACACACACAAATGTAGTTAGGCCCTTTGACATAATTTAAAAAAATTCATGGGTTAGTCCGTAGGAACCAGGCCAAAGGGACCCGTCCAAAGGGATCAGTCCAAAGGGACAAGGACTCGTCCACAAGGACTTGTCCACAAGGACTCGTCCACAAGGACCTGTCAACAATAACCCATCCACAGGGATCCACTCCCCCACCCTCTTACAAAAGCCATGAGTGGGCATGCGTAAAAACAAAAAACAAGCATGTTAATTCATAGTGACTATCCACCGAACACATGCACTTTATGTGGAACAACGTTTAAATCCATATGGGCATTCAAACGCTCACATGTTGCAATTGGAAAGGGAGATTCTCTAAAAAATTACAATTTCACCCCCTAGTAGGGGTAGGTATTACTTTTGGGGTTGAAATATGTTGTCCATTGGAAAGGGGGTGTTAGCCCGAGTTCAATGACACCTCATTCGTCTAAATCCGACCATGCGTTCGGGAGTTATCGGGCTGCCGCCATCTTGTGAGGAGGGTGAGGAGGAGGAGGTATCTGAATCCCTCAAAAATCACTACTGAAGTGGCCTTTCAGCTTAGATTGAATCTCGTTGTATGACAGAGTTTCCGGATCGTTAGGACTTACCAGGATCTTCAGGGCATCATTGAGTTCATATCCCATGTAAACCCGTGCAAAATGTGCGTGTTTATCCGCGGGTACCTTGCTCAGATTGAGCGCCCAGGTAAAGCGAGTGAAATAGTCGGCTACAGTCGTCCCGTCGGTTGTACGATACGGTTGTGTTGTGAATTGTGGCGGTCGAGGCTGTGATGATGACGTTGTTGAACTTGTTGTCTGTCGGATAGCGTCGGCGATGATTGTCGAGAATTGTTGGAGTTGCTCGGAGGTTAAGTCCGGCATGGTGAAGATGAGTGGAGAACAGTATATCTAAACTCGCACTGCGATGAACTTAGTTCGGTGCACACACTTGCGTTGAGGTTAAAAAGTTCACTCGGTTTAGTATTTCCAACACGCACCGCGATGAAACGTAGTTCGGTGCAACACTTGCGTTGAGGTTAGAAAGTTCACTCGTTTCACAACGTTATTTATCTTATCCCACTTCTGACACCACTGTTATATCGTGGGAGATACCGGTACAAGATAAATAACACACGCTTGTTAATATAAAACAACGGTTTATTTAACACTAGTTGATACACAACGATACACAAGGTGGACTAACTTGAGCGGAACTATCGCGGAACTGACGTCTACAGTCTGCATATGGGAAGTTCCAGATTAGAATGTTCTGGGCATAGCAACTAGAATGTTCATGTTATCTCAAGTAAATACACAACACTTTCTAGAATGTTCATGTTAACTCAAGTCAATACACAACAATACATACAACAAAAAAATCCACCGGGCAAAGCCGGGACTACTACTAGTACCTTCTATGTGTAACCTCTAGCGCAATGAGAAGCAGAGCTTATCATCGTGGACGAGAGCAAAGCTGAGGTCTCAAACAAGAGGAAATGTGGCAATAATTAACGGAAAATAGACGAATTTATGGGCAATTCCGGGAACTGCTTTCCTTGCTTCATCCCAATGCACGCCACTGCAATATGCACCGGTAGAAATGCGGGAAAGGTCCAAGGAGGGGAAAGAGATAGCAAGGTAACAGCATACAAAATGTAAATTCCGTTCAATTGAGAATTAAAAAGAATAATTAAATAATCAGGCTCATTTACGAAATGGCAACAGAACCTTTCTGTATAGATCAATTAAGGACGGGGATGCTGGTCCCATCGACTGAATCCTACCAGGCCTTGTTGTTGGAGTTACAATCCAAGAAGAGAGAAATATGGGAAGATTTTTCTGGAATGGAAGCAATGTACAACCAAGAATGGACGAGGGTAGGATGCTACCTGCGCCACTCAGTGATTCGTTTTGCTGCTTTCACTTCTGAGTGTGTGCGTTAAAAGTCGTTCATGCCCCCAAGTGGGGCGTGTGTGTAAGTTGTGTGATGATATCTGTGAAATGCATCACGTAGCCTACTGCATTGCAAACAGAGCGTTAAGTCCCTAGCAGAGATTTGTAGTGAATGATGTATTTCTTTTTACTAATGGCCATTGGCTGCAATTAAATCTATTAATATTATTATTAGTAATCAGTTTGGCGTTAGGATTCAGTGACAATGGCATCTCTTGTAACCAAAGTTGGAACTACTTGAAATTGAACTATGGCCACTGGCTGCAATACTAATACAATTAAGAATAATGAGTAAAGAAAACGTGAATTAAACTCATAATAAAAAAGAGATTTCTTCAATTCAAACATTGGTATTTGCCAATTAGGTAGTTCGATTATTACTATAACGATTGATGCTATAATAGATCTTGTGTCACTTTGGTGCGTTTCGATATGTTTATTCTGTGTTCAATCCAATTTTAACGGACATTGCGGGACGTCGTGTGTTCTAAAATTAGTGAATATTCGTGTGTGGCCTGTTGTTTAGGTAGCATGTCAAAGTTTTATGTGAAAAGGAAATAGGAATATATTGTGAAATATGTTTCGTACCAAGAAGGATGTCGATCGTCATGCACAAGATATACATCGAAAAGTTAAAAATGAAACTGAGGTAAGCCGCCATTCTCTTCATGTCGTAACTTGCAAACTTCATATTGATTTTTATGCGTAGTTATTGTAAAAAGGATGAATTTGTTTGGATCTATCATTGAATAGAATGATAACCAAGTGACTTTTTTGTATTGCATTATTTTATTCGGATCTATTTCGTACTAACGCGAGATTTTGCCGGCATCTTGGCGGCGGGAATCTTCATCCACTTGCAAAAGCGGTGACGTTTTATTTAACATTGGTAATAATTGTGTTGGAATGTCTTTTTATTTTTCGGAACAAAATTGGTTTGCGTTAGTGGATGTATTAATTTTTCATATACTGGTTTATGCATAAGGTTGCGCAGTTGACTTGTTGAAGCCTTGTAACCCATTTTTTAATCTTGGCTAAAATTGTATGATGTATTTTAAGATTCGTAAAGATGCCAGACGTAAATAGCTGGTTTGTTGATCGGGGAGGCCTTCAATGTCGGGCATCACGTTTAATTCATTATGAATATTTCAATCAGCAGTGAAATAATTAATTTCGAATGGGTCAGAGGTCGTTGTCATTGGCGTAGCCTTATGATGGTCGTCGGTGCCATTAGTATGGGTACCGTCAGCTGGGGCAACTTTAACCCAATTTTCTGCAGTTTTATTTTTAATTATTTCAAATGGATCTGCTCCGATAATTTCACAAACAATGTTCCCTAATTAATAGGTCTTTACACAGCACTTACACATCAGGGGCTGTTGCAGCACTTTGGGTAGGCTTCATGATTTTACCTTTTCAAAAAGTGGGCGAAGGTGGGGTTACATTGCTCTAGTTTTTTTCCCCCTTGAAATAATGACTATTCTAGTTGTCTTGAGCTAAATATACCTTTGATAATAAGGAATTGTGATCACATAGCAATAATTTTAGTTATTTGTGTTTATTTCTTAAGAACACACTCGACTGAACAAATTCATAAAGAGTGACCAAATATGTTGTGTATGCAACAGACATGATTCCCACAAATTAATAATAAAATTAAATAAACTACTTAAACAAAAGAAGAGGGATGCTCTAGCCTCTACATGACACAAAATTGTCTAACACTGGCACTTGACAATATCCCCTCCTGGAAAGTAGTTTTGGTGTAGATATTTTTCTTGGCCAGGGGTATGTCATTACATCTTTCTTCTGTGGCCACTTCCAGCATTTCTTACATTTCTCCATGCAATCTACTGTAGGGACTTCAGAGAGTCCATCCTTACGATTACTCCAGGGTATTCTTGTTTCTTGTATTTAACAGTTACGAAATCACCCACATTCATATTGACAGATAAGTTAGATCCTGATTCTGGAGTAGTCCCACAGCTGTAGGCTCTTGCTGCTCACTGAGTTCATCCTCAGAGAAGACCAACTCTGGTGATGAATCTTGAACACGGAAATTATCAGCATTAGCCTAGTTTCTGAGTCTGAGGATTCAAGTCTCCATTTTTTTTGTGGGTCTTCCCCTTTTCTTGGGAACAGAACTATCATCTTGAGACAGAAGCTATGGTACTTGCTGATGCAAGTGAATCTTTCAAGTCTATCGGGCATATACTCATTCCTGGAGGGACATTTAATTTCCTGTGTCTCTTCTCAATTGGTGTCTCCGGATTAGGTGTTGTATGAAAGCATAGCTGACCTTCCCTACTGAAACCTAATTTCTTTTAAACACTTTTCCAGATCATTTTCTGTAAAATTGGCATAATTTCTCGCCCCAATCTTCCTTTTATATATACGAACCATGTTGCCATCTGCAAAATAACAATAAATGCAGAACACTTAACAATTAGATCTACTATGCTAAGTTGAACCTACTGCTCATTTAGGCTACCCAATTTTGGTGCAGACCAGCTCACAATTCAATCAGTTCAAGTGTGAAGAATTACTTAGCCTTATCTTCAGAGCATAAAACTACATAATTGTGGTAGTTCATTGTCAACTTGCCAGATTTTTCCCGCTTATATGAGCCAATGTACAACACAAAGTGGGAAGGTAACAAAAATTGCACTTCTTCCTTGGTGTTCAAAAACATTGCACTCTGGTGGATGATTTTGGAAGCATTTCAAATATCTCAGAAGCTTGCTAGTACTTCACCTATGATTTAGGATAGGTACTGCGTGCAAGTGTTGACGCATGTGTACTCACTGAAAATCAAACCTTTTATTTCCAAGTGGGCCAATGTAGCCCCAGTTGACGGTAGCTTATATTTCATAGCTATTTAAGATGGGTTTTAAAATATCGTGTCCTCTCTCCATGTACTTAATCTTTTGACAGAGTGACTATTGTCGCCTCCGTATTGGTCTAGCCTACCAAGAGACTAAATTAAATTTATAAATGTACCTTTCCCTTGCCATTTGCATCATTTTATATTTATGCTGAGGGCAAACAGTAGTAAGGTTTGGTTGTGCTCTTATAAGTAGGGGAAATGCATATCTTAAGTCCTTCCAGAATTAGATTCTTACTTAAGCTTCCATTTGCCAAGACAAACAAATCCTCTAGCTGCAGTGACACATGCGAAATATTTGGGAATAATTATGCAGACAGGTGGAGACAAATTTGCAATTCACGTTAAAGACAGGTTCAGCGCAGTCAATATAGCACAAATGGGAGAAAACACCTGAGAAAGTTGTCATTTAAAATAACAGTAAAATTGTGCAATGTCGAGGTGTTGCCTGCTGCCACTTATGGAATAGAAAACATCTGGCCATACCCAACAAGAGATAAACTGCCAAACCTCAAAAAAGTCAAACCCATCCATTACCAGTGCATGAGACAAGAACATGACTTTTACAGTTTCACTTAGATGGTAAATTATATGATTTTCATACCTTTCCAGAGGTTCCATGGGACAATACCTATTGAAATTCCCATTCATTATGACCAATATACTGGAAATATGTGCTAAATTACGTAATTATGAGTGTTTCTTGTTTAATTTGAACCACTGCGGCTATGTTGGCTCACTGCAGCTGGGCGAGACATGACTAGAAATTGATGCCCAACATTTAAGATATAAAATACATATCCACTAGGAGAATCTGGGCGCGTTAGGCTGTAACCATTGACAAAACCATTGATCTGGACGCATTAGGTTGTAACCTTCGACTAAATCATTGATCTGGGCCCGTTAGGCTGTAACTATTGTCAAAAACCATTGGATTGGACGAAACTAAGGTTAGAATCATCGGGTGTAGGTGCAGCCTTTGGCCGACGTAGGCTAGCGGGGCACTGTTGACCCAAAAAAAATTGGATTGAACATGCTGTGATTGGCGTTCTTATATTTTACAGGACCGCCTATATCAGTACCGTATGTGTGGAGTTGGCAATACTATTCTAATGCCGAAAATGGCAGACACAGCTGGAATTTTTACTACATAAATCGTGTTATAATTTGGGATGGTGGGTGGGTTTTAGACAGCCTAGGAGTGAACTACATCATTCCCAGGTCAATTTTGAATCTTTAGAAAAGGTATTTAATGCAAATTTCTGAAGTAATTATTTTTTCCCCCCAGGGTTCATGTCTCCTGCACTGTTACCAATTGGTGTTCCTTCCGCTGGGTCCATTTTACTTTCACATACATTGTCACAATCAAAAGGTACCGGTGGATTTACAATATAATTCGCCTCATGTGTTCGTATTTCTTGGCGTATTATCAGGATTCACATAGTCAGGTTCACTATCTTCACTGGATGTTACAGCAAACTCGTCCTCTATATCGCTGTCATGCTCTGAATCACTTTCGTTGGCATTATTATCGAGCCAATTAGCTATTTCTTCGTCAACAATAACTCCGCCAGGACCTGCCATATTTACAAACTCGCTGTCCACTCGAGTGGAAACCTGTCTGCAGAGATCTGAAAAATAATGACTGTGAAGCTATGCGACACCTCCTGGCAAAAATAAGCAGCTCGAAGTGTAGCCGAAAGTTGCCTCTTCCTGCCATCTTATGAACAAATAAATAACTATTACGAAATCCACATAGTGGGAGTTTCAAATTCGACTGCGCATAATGGCGTTGCACACTCCGTGAGTATTGCAGGCTAGTGCGGGCACCGTTGCGCCGTACATGCTAAGGGTGTTAAAAGGGGTCAAGAACCTTCCTTTGGCGCACTCAACTTCTTTAATATGGATCATACCTACATGATTTTCATACCAATTTTTCATAATCTATGGGACAAGACCAATTGAAATTGCTGTCCATTATCACTGGTGCACTGGAAATATGTGCTTTTGATTCTTGCTCATTGGATTACGGCAGCTTAAAGTTATCAATTGGATCAAGATGTTACATGAACACTAAAAGTTGTGTACGCTGCACAGTCAGCATCTCAAAGAGTTTTGGAGTGAATGTCGGTGTCCCCCTTGCTCCTTATCCTGATCATGGACACAATCACACAAGACCTGCAAAGGCAGGTGCCTTGGACTTTCTTATATCAGATGTCTCACTTGCTGATATCACTAGAAGAGGCCTGAAGCGTCAAGTTGATGGATATACAATAAAGACCATATTTAGGATCTCTCCTGCAGTTTGATGGTGGGATAAGTGATGAAGTACGCAGTAGAATAAAGGTAGCAGGGTTGAGATAGGAAAGTCGCAGGCGTGCTCTGCGACAGAAGGATGGCACTCTATCTGAAGTCCAAAATTTACAGCATGGTAGTACGTCCTGTTGCTTTATACGGAGTTGAATGTCGACCAACTGGCAAGGCTACGGAGCACCAATTACACGGTATGGAAATGCGTATGTGCGTAGGTCGATGGGCTTCATATGCATCATGTCAAAAACGAAACTGTTCGCCAGCAAATGGGCGTTGTACACATCACTGAGAAGACGAGGGAAAAGTGGCTCCAATGGTATGGTCACGTTTTGCCGTTGGTTACCTAGAACAGTAGCCTATTTCATTTCCTCCTTTGAAATTAATTGAAAATGTCCACGTAGACTACCAAAGCAGCGCTGGCATGACAGTCTGATCTGAAAAGTCAACTGAGACCACAAGATGTGCAGGATCGTGCTAAATTGCAAACTGAGATCAAAACAGTGGGCCCTGTACCATCAGGAAAATGCTAAGATGATGATTTCCACTGTGCATGACAAGAACCAGGAGTGCATATATGACTAACGTGGCCCAGTGGGCAGTGCTACCTAGTAAAAAAACGCGTATACAATTAGTGCCGGTTGCATGGAGTTGTCCTTGTGCATAATTCTCGCAGATAATGGCTGACGCAGCTAGAATTTCACTCCATAAGTTGTGCTAAAAAAAGGGAAGGCATCAGAAGAGTAAACTACATCATTTCCAGATCTATTTTGAATCATTACAGAAGATATTTATTGCTCCCTAGGCCTGTGCCTATTGTACTATTGTAAAATTGGTTAAATCCAGACCAATGGCTTTTGTCTAGACCAATAATTGTTAGGTAGCATAGCCCTGTGGACTGTTAGCCATATATACACGCACAGTGGCGTTCTCGCGCATCTATAATCTTTATCCAGACTCTAGAGCATCCAGCGTTTAGAAAAGACTGTGGGTCTTAAGGGCTTATACTTTTAATGGAAACTCCCCCTACACTGGTATTATCTTACCTTTTATCATGAAGGAACTCGGAACACTAATATTTTTCGTCATAATAGCTTCCTACAATTATCTGCCAATTGATTACCTTTGTTATTGCATAGAAGTATTGGTTATATTACGTCTTAGTGATTTAAACATTTTCGAGGTTAGCACGCTGGAAAGAACAGCCTCGTCCAGTGCTGCATGCTTGCCCGGAGTGGAGCATTTGCTCAGTTCCGCTGCCAACATAAGTTCTGAAGGACTTTCAGTCTTTGGTATTATTGTTGTGTGTCTGTTTTATTTTCTGTTCGATCGAATCAGGGCTGCCGACAGTTGGGTTCGAACCCACTCTCTCCCGAATGCAAGCTCACTGCTGTGCGCCACTAACCGCATGGCTAACTCACTACAATATTACAAATATTAATCTAAACAAAACAGCAAGAATACAATTGTAAGAAACTAAATTATAGCCTAACTAATAACAAAAAAAGTGATGATCAACAGTATTGCTGACGTAAAAATTAACATCGTCAACATACAGTACATCCGAGAAGGAAGGGTTATGCTCTCGACATCTGTCAATCAATACGTCGTATCACAACGAAATGAATGTCGTTATTGGTTCTCTTCGCGTAGGTATGGTATCCTTAACACTGGTCTAATCCTTTAACACCTGAAAAACTGCTCCTTCCTGTGCGTGTTCTACTTTAGGTAGCTGCCGGGGTTGTGTTGTCTCGCTAACTTATGAAAGGACAGTACTCGGAGCGGGTGAACATAACGTATAACGTCAGCGCTACCTTTGCCTAGAGTTAGCAACACTGTCGCCATAAGGCTCCACAGTCTTTTCTAAACGCTGGATGCTCTATAGACATGTGTGTTATATTTTGTATCCCACATGTTGGCAACTGTAGTGACAGTTGAACAGTATTGGGAACAGTTGAAGAGACCTCTTGCACTGTCCAACATGGCTGCCATCTTTAACTGAGCAAACTACGAACTCAAACGTGTGACAACTAGATTTTCATCCTCTGATGTCAGAAAGCAGAATTACTCGCTCGAGGACTGGAATGTGTGTGCAAGCGATGTGGTGGGCTATGTGACAGATGCCATGCGAGGTTTTGCAAGCAAATCACTGAATCACTGACAAATTTATGCACATTGTGCGAACTCCTCGATTTATTTTATAAATATCAAAATTGGAGAAACATTGAATGTTGTTCAAATATCTAAGATTATACAAGAAAAACTACTTCAATGTTACGGGCATGTAAGAAGAGGAATCCTACATGGGGATGAAGATGCTAGACCTGCAAATACAGGGAGTGAGAACTCGAGGCAGACCTAAACGTCGATGGATGGATTGTATGCAGGAGGATCTCGGGAAAAACAGTTGTCGGAAGAGGATGCCCATGACCGGGCTAAGTGGAGGAGAGCTGTCAGAAACATCGACCCCACATAGGAGTGGGAATGATGTATAGAGAAAGATGATTTTATAAACAGTAGGTAACAGTAGTAGAGTGCCAAGCCTTCTACAAACTAATGAAATTAGGTGAAATACCTTTTGTAATGTTGTATGATAATTGATTAAAACTATGAGACCCAAACAAGGTTTTTATACAGGGCGCCAGGGAATGTTCTCCACAGTGCCTACAAGCTACTGCGAGAGATAGCAACACAAGTTACGTTGGCAACACTGTTGTCGCTTGTATCAAAACAAACTGTAAACTTTAAACTCACCACACCCATTCATAATATACTGTTGCACTCTTCCAATAATCTATAGGTGTATTTTCCAGAGTTGGAATCTGACAGTTCGGCGGAGAACCGTTGAACTAAAGGCAGCGTTGCCACGTATGCTAGCCACCACGTGCGTACTTCCACCCTCCCGTTCATTTCATCTCCTGTAGAATGTTTCAAGGCACAAGAAACACATAAATGTATTACAAAATATACGTTCATTGTATAGGCTATTAACTCACCCTTTAGAATACAGAAGCTTATCACTGGGAAGAGGCTCTATCCCATTCATATCATCATCCCGGTCCTCTCCGCCACTGGATCCTGCATTGGTGGATGAGGAATTGCCAAGGGAAATTATGAGGTCGTCCACAGCTGTGTCAATAACACCTTTACGTTCCCGCGCTTCGCTTACTACTCTTTCCGCATGCGACACCACCTTCACCCTGTTTTCAGCTGTCAACACCCTCATCCTAATCGCAACCTATGCTGCCGAGACCTGTACCAGGGGAAAAAGTTGTCCAACCCCCGCGTCACCACTCGCAAACAAAAAGAAAGCTACCGGTAACCTTAATCTAATTCACACGGACCTAAGCTTAAACTTACACTAACACTATATAAATAAATAATGGACAGAACATTGAAAAGAGTTGGGAATATGGGAAGGATATGGTAATGACTTTTATTGATCTAGAAAAGGCCTATGATAGCATCCCTAGAACAAAAGTTTGGGAAAGCTTAACAAATAGGGGGATAGGCAAGGAACTGAGAAGACATGATAAAAGGAATGTGCATGGAGTGCTGCAGTAGTGTGAAGACTAGTCGGGACATCGGAATGGTTTAAAATTGACACTGGACTAAAGCAAGGAAGTGTTATGACACCATTATTGTTCGTAATGGTGATGGATGACATCATGAAGGCAGCAATGAAAGAATATAGTAGGGCAAAGATGAAGGTAATGTTGTTTGCAGACGACGACGTGATCTGGGTCGAGGATGAGATGGAGGTACAAGAACAGTTAGACGTAATAAATGAAAATATTGAGCAATGGGGATTGAAGATAATGTGGAGAAGAGTAAAACAGTAGTGATGAGTAGAGATAAGAAAGAAGGAAAAGGAGTAATCTGAGTAGGAGATAAGGAATTGGAAGTAGTGAAACACTTCAAATACTTGGGAAGTGAACTGACTGAAGATGGAAGACTAGATTTGGAAATTAGCAGAAGAATACAACTCGGGAGTGCTTTCTACCAACAGGTACGGGGGACTAGTATGGAACAAGGATACACCAATTAAGGTAACGAAGTTATGTACAAAGCATATTATGTTCCTATAATGACATATGCAGCGGAAACTTGGACAATGACTAAGAGGGATGAGAGCAGAGTACAAGGAGATGAAATTCCTGAGAAGTATGGTCCAGAAAACGAGGCGGGACAGTGAGAAATGAAGATATATGGAAAGAACTGGGAGTACAGAAACTAAATGACAAACTGGAGCAAAACAGATTCAGATGGTTTGGACATGTCAAACGGATGAATGAAGTAAGGCTACCAAGACGAGCACTGGAACTACGGATGACAGGGAAGAGAGGACGAGGAAGACCAAGAGTGCGTTGGATGGACTCTGTGGAGAAAAGTATTAGAAAACGGAACCTGGATTGGAACACTGTGTCGGAGGAGGAATGGTGGAACGACAGAGCAAAGTGGAGAGGAACTTTATTTGCCCCCACCCAGTGTCAACTGGAAAAGGGGAAATGATGATGATGATGATGATGAACGGACACTAATGAATTTATAAATAAGTATAAATCCTACACGAGAAAGTAATTAACTCAAAACAATTATAACGCAGCAAGGTCAATGTGCACGTGGCCAAATAGCGTCATTCAAATTGGCAGCACTATTTGGTTTCCATGGCAACAAACATTGCGTGTGATCTAGTAGTCAACTGTTTTTGCCCAGTGGCGCCTAACTGTCAAGATTCCAACTCTGGATAATACAACTGTAACAATACGCACTGACTATTTCGAGAGCCCACAAACCCCCACGTGGCCTTCACCCTATCAAGGACACCGAGCTGCCAACTAACCTGATGACGCAACCTCTCGCAGCTGCACAGCAGTGCCACTGCGGAGAACATTTCCTGGCGCCCTGTACATGATATGAAAAAGTATGGATTTCATATTCTGGGAGTCGTTACCAATTGAAATTACTGTCCATTATCACTATTCCACTGGAAATATTGGCAACATTTTGTAAATTTGTGTCTATGATCTTTATTTCTTGCTCATTAAATGACTGTTCTGGAGGCGCATACATAGAAGACACATTGTCAACATGTGGGACACTAAACACACCACAGAGGTCATGCGGAGCAAGTGAAGCGAGTGGGCTAGTCACTATCAGACCAAAAATTGCTGTTTGTGTAAATAGGCCGTTCCTTTTCGGCTGGTACAATTTGCATGTGCAGTAGTGTTTCAGGGCACAGTGAGTACGTGTGTTTGTGTGAAAAGTACAAATGATGTACCCAATGTCTCCACATGCGCATATTGAGTCGGTCGGATCTCTGTGCTCTACTCGAGTTGACAGGGTGAAGACATGTGAGCGCCTAGAATAGTGGCCGGTTTATTTCATTATGCCGCCCATTCAGTCGGAATTAGACATGATTATTGGATCGTCGTTGCCTTGGTTGATCAATAAATCTCATGATCCATGTTGACATTGGATTCATTGCCACAAAGCATTCTCCAGCACGTTAGTTGATGGAAGCATCGCTCATTATGTGATGCATTCTGTGATCGTAAAATGGTAGCAATATATCTCGCCCTGACGTGTTCCTGCTGTGACGAATGAGGAATCCGTTTTAGTTTATTTTGTGATGAGTGAGAAGCCTTCACCTGATTCCATGATGTTTGTGTGAATGGTTAAAACTGTGGACACAGCTCAGTCGGGAAGACTGCCAAGGGGAAGTCCTGTGATGTGCAGACTCTCTCTACGAACCTCGCACGCAGTCGACCGGACTCGAAGGGCCGGCCTTATAATACTACAAACAATGGGGTCTGGGGCTTAAGTCCTAGGTTAGGTTTGTGGTTGTATGTAAAGCCTTATTTATATAATTTCTACTATTCCCTGTATTTCGTAAAATAGAACGTGAAGGATATGGCGGCAGCTTGGAACAGCTGGGCTGTGTTGACAAGTTTTTTTTCATCATCTTCATTTCCAGTTTCCAGCTTCCTGGGTCGGGTTGTGAATTAAGGACCTCCAACGTTTCCTGTCTCTCCACCACTCCTCTCCTTTTTTTTAGTACTTCTTCAGGTTTTCCTCCTCTCTTCTCTACACACTCCCACACTGTATCTGCCCATCTCTTTCGGGGCCTTCCTCGTGGTCTCTTCCCTGTCATCTTTTCACAGAAAGTTTTCTTTGGTACTCGCTCCTCTCCTATTCTCATCATATGTCCATACCACTTTAACTTTGTTGTTTCTATCCTGTCCTGCAGCTTCAAGATTCCTGTCCTTTTTCTAATCTCTTCGTTTCTAACTCTATCTCTTCTGGTCTTGCCCTCTATACCTCTTAGGAATTTCATCTCCGCGGCTTGTATTCTACTCTCCTCTCTTTTTGTAGTAGTCCACGCTCCAGCTGCATATGTTAGTATGGGCCTGTAGTAGGTTGAATATAATACATTTTTACATTTCTTTGGGACATCTCGGTTCCACAGAATACCCCTTATGCTCTGGTAAAAACTGTTCGCTTGTTGTATTCTCTTTCCAATTTCCTCAGTTATCCTTCCATCTTCTGTGATCACACTTCCCAAGTACTTGAAACTTTTAACCACATCTAGAATTTTCCCATTCAATTCTATCTTTCCTCTTCCTTCCTTCCTTCCTCTTGACATTACCATTGTCTTGCTCTTCTCTGTGCTTACTTTCATCCCAAATTTCTCTATTTCTTGATTCCATACATCTAGTTGTTTTTGTACTTCCTTTTCATCCTCGCCCCATATCACTATATCATCTGCAAACAGCATGGCCTTTGTTGCCTCATGTCCCAATCTCTGTTTAACATTCTTGTGAATTTCATCCATGACTATGATGAATAGTAAGGGGGACAATACACTTCCCTGTCGGAGTGTGAATTGAGGCCTCGGAAAGTTTTTTTTATTGCTGTAAATCAGCTGTTTCAAATAACACACGGGGCTATCGCGAATCTTCAGGGTTAATAATCGCCTTCGCGATAATACATAAGTAATGTTTAGGTAAAATAAATGGTAACGCTGAACACTTTGGACGTGTTATCAGTACAATTATACGTGATATATTTTAAGAGTCGATTGTCGAGTTAACACAGAGTACATTCAAATAAAGTAATACATCAATAAATTACATGCTGTCTTCCTACCTTTATCACTGTTGTTCACTGCAATAAGTACGACAAAGAGGGAAAGTTACACACTACAGCTAAGAAGTAATCTGATGCATATACAGGGACTTTGTCTTATATGCGACGGGGATTTTCGCTCGCCCACGTTGCGAGCCTGTCTCCCGCCAAGCACTTTGCCGTAATGCTGCGCCCACCCGGCACTGAGTCGTTGAGTATAGGAATTTTTACTTGCGTAGTTCACAGCTGGTACTGAAAATGTTCCCATTCAGTGCTACACATCGCTGGCACAGTTTCAGCACCTGCTCTGAACTAGGTAAATACCAATTCCTATATTCAATGACTCGGTGCCGGGCGAGCACTGCATTACGGCAAAGTGCTTAGCGGGAGGCAAGCTCGCAACGCGGGCGAGCGAAAATCCCAGTCGTATATAAATCAGTCGCTCTATAAACACTAGCCATGCAATAAGCCGGTATTATTGATGGTTATCCTTCAAGATGAATAGTCTGATTAGTGTTCGTTCACATTATAGCTGACTGGGAAACAACAGCACCATCACACTCACTGTATCGCGAATCTTCAGGGTTAATAATGGCGTACATGATAATACTTAAAGTAATGTTTAGGTTTAAAAAAATCACTCGTGCGATCAAATTTTCTTAAATACTGAAGTTAGTCAAAATACCTATAGTAATAGACGACTGACAGGGTTAGCTAACGCTCAGTGCTAGGCCATGGGTCTAAGCTGTCTGCGGACTCTGTTGACATGGGTTCGAGCCCCACCATCGTCCTTGAAATGGTTTTCCGTGGTTTCCGATTTTCAACTCCAGGCAAATCCTGGGACGGTACGTTCTGACAGGCCACTGTCGCTTCCTTCCACATCCTTGCCCAGTTTCTTTCGCCATCATTCATTTCATCTCTCTTTAACGCACCAGGTAGGGCATCCGGCTGTAAAAACCATCCACCACAAAGACTTTAATCGCATCTCATCCCCGGCACCGTTGGAAAACAGAATAAGGGATATATATATACCTGTAGTAATAAACGGAAAGAAAGTCTTGAGCTGTAGTAATGTGTACTACGCCGTCTATAACCCACCCGCCGTCCCCAAATTTGATCATGACTTAGGCTATATAGATGAAATTCCAGCTGGGTCTGACATTTTGTGCCTGATTTGGCAACAAGTACAGTATTGCCGTCCCCACACATTCGGTACTACAGTATTTCATATCTGGCAATGTAAGGCAGAATAGCGCCGTCAAGTTAATGTGAAGGTGTGCCAAGTTTGTCATAAGTTACACAATTAATGGGGCAATTTAGGGAAATCTAATTAATAACTTACATCTACATTTTTTCCAGGAGTATGTTTGCATATTTATATCTTGCACCCGGCCCATTCATTGGGCACAATTGTGTTCACAGACTGAAGAGCTTCAAATGACAGTTTTGTGTCGGCAACACAAAAAACAATGGCTTCAAATCTCTACTGACATGAATTTCTGAGTAGTTGATGGAAATGCTGCCTTTCGATTTCTAAACACATGTTGCACCGACATAGGAAGGTTTTTTACACTCCCTGTGCGGCTTCGGTGGCGTAGTCGGTAGCATGCTGAGCTTCTATGCCCAAGATAGCGTGTTGAAACCCGGCCGAAGCCGTTGGATTTTTTTAAGAGCGTTAAAAATCCCTCAGTATGCCTTCCTTCGGAGGGGAAGTAAAGCCGGCGGTCCCATGTCATAGATTTATGGCATGTTAAAGAACCTTCCACTAATTGCACCTGTGTGAAGCTACATTGGATAGGTTAAGAATGTAAACAACGCTCTTAGGTTTCTACGTTCGTTGCCAAAAGTCGACTGCGGTGGTGTCTAGTAAAGTTCTGAACTTGGCCTAGTAGTCGTTGACGGTGGCGCTTGGCGGCAAAAGTAGGAACTATTTGAAAAATTTTAAGTTGCAGTACTTAATAAAAAAAAACACACAACACACACTATTACAGTCGTCACAATTACCACCGGTTATCAGACAGATTCTACACACACCCAAAGTACACGGGGCTACATGACCGCGTTGTCGCAGCCCCTAAACTGAGGAACCAACCAACACTCCTGTAATTCATAATATTTCGTATCAGTGCAGTTGTTTCACTCTCGAGTCTCCAGAGTATAAGGATTGTTTGTGTATACCTCTTGTTTGAGGTTCCACCACAAATAAAAATCGCGTGGCACTGAAACTTACCGACTAATTTATTGCAATCTTGAGAAGATAAGTTTCCACTAGTAGAACTCGGTTTTGTTCTATACCTAACTCTGTTCACGGAATGCGGGACTGGTTACCATACTTCACCACAAGTCTTACAACTAAGGTATCTTGCAAGCGGCGTATGTAATAAGTGCTATGACAGCAACCTGGGCTTCGCGACCTGCTGTTGTAATCGGCACATGTTATAGATCAGGTCGGCGGTATGAGGTTTCTAACAGTGCGTCGTTACATGCCGATGTAGTCAAGTTTCCAGTGCGAGGTGTGGCATTGAGTTATGAATGTTCATAGATCACTTTTAGAAGATACCCCATAATAGATACATAATAGTGTTAGTTTGTAATGTTTTTTTTTTTTTTTTTTTCAGGTTAGGATATGTAAATACTTGTTTCCCGTTTAATGTAATTGGGCTCAATTTGTGTTGACAGACTGGAAAGCTTTTTTTAATGATATATAATTCTTTGACTTTCCTCATTAACGACCGGCTCGCTGGGCGGCCATGTTTACATTCGTTTCCATATCTGCGTGGAGCTGGGTCTTTCCCAGATCAAGGCGCAGCATTGTCAACTCTCCACAGTAGCTGCTGAGAGTAAGCGGCGAGACTGGACAGAACTGTATGCAACTGTGCAACACTGGAGACGAGGCAATCAAGTCGAACTCGGGACCTCACATGGAGTGACAGAAAGCATGCTATTGGTCAATAGCGAATAGCCATAAATATGGTTATTGTCGGTGTGTGGTATTGCATAACGTTTGAGTCGCCGGTCGTTAATGAAGAATTTGAGAGAACTACTGTGTATTGTAGGTGACAAGGAGGGACTGTCGGAGAGGAGTAGGATAGGGGAATTGCCGGATGGCATTAAAGGTCAGTAAGTCACCCGTGTTCTGCTTTCGTGCGCAGAAAGTGGCGATTAACTTAGTTATTTTTATCAATTAAATTTTTCAACTCAGATTTGTGAGAATATTGATCTATCGAGGCTCGAATTATCGAAACTTCTGTATTGGTGAGAACGTGAAGAGGATTTTCATTTTGCCATGTGCATTTGTGAAACAGTAATCTGAGAAATGGATGTATGTGATTCAATTAGTGATGAAGATAGTGTAATTCGTCGACCTATTAATTTAAGAGGAATCCCGTGGTATATTTATACGGAAGTGTGAGGTTAGATCCTGCACAATCTTTCATTTCCGTAATGGCATGTCTTTTTGTCTCTTTCGTAATGGTGAAAAGGATCCGAGCGATTCACCTTAAATTCTAGAACTTTTTGCAAGAAACTTGGTTTGCATTATGTTCAATTCTCTTGCTCAGTCAAATTTCTAAGCATCCAAAAACAACTTGATGTGGTCAAGGTATCAAAAACCTGTCTGCCTGGAGTCGAATCTTTATGAAACAGAATTTGCTTAACCTAATGAAATAATTTATTACTGACAATGTTAAAATAATGTTTGTTGTGCATTAATGTTATACAATGAGCAGAAACTTATAGGTTGACATGCTTTGCTCGTCATCGGATCCAAATACAGTAATCTCGCACTAATTCAAACTAATGGGGGCGAGGTAGAGTCCAAATTATAGAAATGTTTTCTACATATTATTGTACTGAACAGTACGTGCATATTGATATCATGCCAGGAGATGGCAGTTATGTTTGAATTGCAGATTTCTTCCCGCTCACTGTGTATCGCAAATTCCAAAAGCATTAAGTTGGTCACTACTTGCTTCACTCACTCAGCACATTCCTTCTTTCACTGGCTGTGTGTTGTCTGCTGCAATAACAACCATTGCCATTCGGGAAGCAGATATATTTAGGTTTGGAATAGGCAGGCCGCTCATGCGTACTCAAAGAACCAGTCAGTGTTGAACTGCCATCTCCTTATAAACCGCACTCTTGAAAGTACGAACTGTATTTTTATTTTGGTTAGGATTTCGATGTCAAATGATGTTTCACACCAACATATGGGCTGAAGAAGGAAACATATCAAGTTTCCGAAACCTGTACCTATAGTATTTTTACTAAAGTAAAGTGTTGATTGGGCGAGTGAAAATTGTTATACTTCCTGCCATCTTCTGACGCGATGGCATTAATTATCAGGAGCTATAATTAGGAAAATAAATATACAATGTATAATAATGTACATACTTTATTAAATTAAGGTTATAATACATATAATACACTCTTTAACCGGATCATTGCTGAGAACCAACATCCCCATGCATGGACAACTAGCATAACAGTTCTAATCTGGAAGGGAAAAGGTGATGTGGGTGACTGCTCAACTTGTCGCCCTATTAGACTCCTCTGTCATATGTTTAAAATATTTGAGCCTGTGCTTGATTGTAGACTCAGAAATATTGTCACTGTAACACCAAACCAGTGTGGGTTTAAGGGATGCAGTACCATCGATGCTGTCCATGCCACACGCCTTTTAATCGAAAAACAGACAGAGCGAAGTGTACACCTGGCATTTCTCGAATTAGAGAAAGCTTTCGACCGTATCCCTCATGATCTTATTTGGTGAGCTCTTCGTTGTCATGGGGTCCCTGAGGAATATGTAAGCTGGGTGCAACTTCTGTATCGCAATGCCACTAGTGTAGTTCGGAGTCCAGCTGGTGTCTCCCCACCTTTTGAAATCACTGGGTGTTCATCAGGGTTCTGCTCTATCACCACTGTTATTCATCCTCTGCATGGATACAGCAACGGCAGACAAGCGTACCTCACATCCCTGGACCCTTCTCTATGCGGATGTGGTACTTGCCCAAGAAACCCGCCCTGAACTCCAGCACAGGGTTCAAACGTGGAACGACAGACTGGCTGAAAATGGACTACACCTCAATATCCAGAAGACAATACCTGGAATGTGCCCCCCCCTCCCCCCCAAAACCAGAGGTACCATCAGTATCAGCTCAGAAAATCTGCAGAAGACCATGCATTTTAAGTACAGGGTGACCGACGGGAATCTGACGCTTTTGAAAGGAACACTAAGTTCTTTTTTTACAGACAATTTTATTTCAGTACATAAAATTATCATTACATGCCATTTATCACTTGTGAAAGATAACGTCGTGTAAATGGTGTCCTTCCTCATGAATGCACTGTTCCACCCTTCGCAGAAAGTCGGCCATCACATGAGTCATCAGTGCTCCATCGATTGTAGCCAATTCTTCCCTGATTGCCTCCTTCAGTTCTGGCAATGTGCGGGGCTTGTGAGAGTATACACGTTCTTTGAGACACCCTCATAAGAAGAAATCAAACATGCTGAGGTCCGGTGATCTTGGGGGCCACGGTATGTCGCCCAATCGTGAAATTGCCCTGCCTGGAAACATGTTTCGATCCACTTGCATGGAAACACGAGCACTGTGTGCGGTGGCCCCGTCCTGTTGGAAGAAAATATTTTCCACATCCAGTTGCAGTCTGCGCAGTTCAGGACGCAGGAAAGTGTTCAGCATGTGGCAATAACGTTCGGCATTCACTGTAACAGTTGCACCATTCTCGTCCTCGAAAAAATAGCGACCATTGATGCCGAACGGTGTCGTTGCGCACCAAACCGATATTACTCGCTGTGAGTGTAAAGGTTTTTCGTGAATGACACGGGGATTTTGAGGGTACCAGTACCGTAAGTTCTGCCTATTAACATCCCCATCCAGATGGAAATGCGCCTAGTCACTCATGATAATGACTGCATTCTCATTGTCTTCCAAAACAACTTGCAGTCGAAAAGCAAACTCTTGCCGCTGCGCGTAATCTCTCTCGTCAAGTTTCTGGGAGTAACACATCTTGTAAGGGTGAAATGTCATTTCTTTCTTTAAGATTGTTCGCACAGATTCACGGCTCATTCCGAGTTCGCGTGCTTGTTCACGTGCTGAGCGCCCATGGCTACGCGTCACCGCGGCTCTCACACGCTCGATGTCTGGTGTTCTTGCTGTCTTAGTCGGACCTTGTGGCGTCTTTTTAACAAAAGATCCTGTTGTCCGTACATTATTAACCCAACTGAGAATTGTGTTGCGGCTGGGAACAGCACCACGACGCCCACGAAAAAGTCGCTGCACTGTTATAACAGACCCGCCATTCTGCACAAATGCGTCGTACGCAAACATACGATGTTCAACCGACCACTGCTCCATAGCTACTGAAACGGCAACGCATGGCCGGTGACCTGCTTGACAAGTCCGCTCCCCACTCCTCCTACCGAGAGTACTAACCATGCCAAAAACGTCAGATTCCCGTCGGTCACCCTGTACTTAGGGTCCATTGTCACTTCAAATTGTGACGCCACTCCTGATGCTTGGATGAGGGTAAACGCAGCCTGGCTCAAGTGGAGACAAGTCACTGGAGTTCTGTGATAAAAAGATGCCTCTGCGTTTAAAGGCAAAGGTCTGTAAGTCTGTGGTACTGAATGTCTCCCTATGACCAAACAACATCAGCAAATTTTGCATAACATGGAAATGAAGATGGTAATTGGGCTGACCCGATGTGACCACACAAGGAACACAGACGTCCGGCTAAGATTTAGTGTTGCACCAATTGTTGAAGGTGAGGGAGGCTCGGCTACGTTGGTACGGTCACGTCATGAGAAGCACTCCAAATCAACCTAGGTGGAACAAGACCACGTGGAAGACCTGCAAAGCGGTGGACTGACATCAGGGGTGACATGCACGCTGTTGGTCTAACACCAGACTGTCAATGACAGGAAGAAGTGGAGGAGATACAGCAAAATAGCTGACCACGCAAGGGATTAATGTTTGGAAGAATAAGAATATAGATTCTAAGGGTGTATATGTATCCCTATACCATATACATTTGTTCTAAACTTAGCAATGTATATTTACCCCTAACACTCATCTTAGTTAAAACTCAGCAATTTTTCTATAGCACATCCAACGTTTAGAATGAAGCATTGGTCTTATGGCGCGTTACGACAGGGTTGCCACTCCATGAGAGGAGGCAGTACGAAGCGCTTCGCGTACACTTTCCGTATATTCAGCGATTGTGCAGTGACGAAGACTTGAATTAAGTAGTGTATAATAATACTAATAGTAGGTTAACATAACACATACAACGAAATTAAATTAACTATAACGTATGCTCAATGTGACGTAAAGAAAACAATCAAAATGAATAAAGTACAAACATGGAAATGTGTGAAGTTTCGACTGTAGTTAAAGTTGAAGTACGTTATTAAAGAAAATGCTCCTCATTGCTTACCTTTCATGGTTTATTCTTTCTTTGGGTTTAAGATTCTTAAAATAACTGAACACATTAATTACGACCTGTTTTTCCCTCCTTCTGAGCACTTGACCACGCTTTCTTTTCACAAAACTATCCATTGTTGTATGTGAAATACGTAAAACATAACACGTTCAATCTAACAGAACTGCTGCACACACACTCAAGATAGAGACAGCCGAACTACTGAAATTCAAGCTCGAAGGCCACAGTAATAAAGCTCTGAGTAGCATGCTGCACCCCGCTGTCCTTCGAAACCTCATTTTTATAATCCGCGGTCAATGAACAGGCCGGCCTGTGTAAACAATTAAACCTACACGCTGGGTAAGCAGGCAGAAAACTTCTTCCAACATTCTTCTACAACTCTCAAACTGACATGACATGGTTATCTTTAAAAATAGAAAAGTTGGCAGCATACGAACTTTTTCAATGCAGCTATGCGGTTATGAGAGAATATTCAGAAGTTTTACCTACATGAAAATTGTAATATTGCCAGTATAAAATATTTCAATAATCCATAATCAAGACGGCACATTTAGCTATATGTGTGTGAAAAATAGGCATCACAAAGTCAATGCAACATGATATAAGATCGATTTTACTAAAAAAAGGGGACTCAGTTTATAGTTTAAAAAAATATGAATATCTAATTTTTCTAGCATTTCTATAAAGTTTTCGTAGTTCTAATATAGGACAAAAAAGATCGGCAAAACATAGTTTTATCCGAATATGCTATTTTTTCGACAAAGAAAAATATTTGAATGATATGGCAACAGTGGAGTGCTAGAAAATGACAGCGTCATACATGTCTCGCGTGCAACAGAAAGAGGGATATATCTAACCAGTGCTTCATTCTAAACGTTGGATGCCTTATAGGTTTATGCCATGTCTTGTGTGGGGTTTTGCCTAGGATCACCAAGCTGGCTCATCAGCGGGCTCTTGGTGTCCGTGCTTGTGCTGATGAGCCAGCTTGGTGTTCCTAGGCGAAACCCCACATACGACACTGTAAACCTAGAAAAATTACTGAGTTTTAATTCACAGTACGGCACTTCCAAACGCTTAAGCAATAGAGACAGAATTTGACACAATGTACCATAGCATTAACTCATCATGTGCGCTTCAGAATGCGAACTGAGCAGGCACTGCCTTGTGACCAATAATGATACATACGGTACTTATTATTGACCAAGAGTGAAGTGAAAGGGAGAGGGATACGATGGACATTCTACAATAGGTGGCCTTGGTACGAATGATGTCAGGCGTAGTATCATGGCGGATAGCCCTTCCGAATTAATGAAGCCCGAAATAGTGAGGGTTCACTGTATACACGACTAAAAAGCTGTACAAAACACTGCGAACCACACACACTCACAAACTGTCTCTGCCTCCCAAAATAGCATGTTAAAAACTTAGTCCCTCTCCTGTAGTCTAGAACAAATATATAATTTTTTAATCGCTTGTAATTTTTTTTTAGGTTTCTTTTTCGCATGCCCCAGCAATTGTGATCATATTGTGTTGACCGACTGGAAAGTTGCAATATGAACTGTCAGTAAGGCGACCCTGAGAAATGGTTTCAAAGCTATGTACAGTACACTAATAACTCTCCGTGGCCATTAGTAACCTTGCGGATCCTCTGGATATTTAAGTTATGAATTCTTTGATAGACAGACCGTAAAATCCATATTGGGACAGATGACCTTGCTGTTCTGCCACTTTTAACAACAATCAATAAACTATATTAACCTTGTTAAATATTCCCACTGACATGAAACAGTTCATTCAACTTGGTGCAATACGTATTAGAACTGTAGTGAAAATGAAAATCCACTACCTGCTTCCAGTCTGAGACCGGGTCAGGAATGGAATGAATGAAGCCCCCATCTAGCGGCGAGGATATGAAGTGTGCCGGCTGCCGAAGCCTGTCGCACTCCTCTGGGGCAATGATTAAATGAATGACAAATGAACTGATAGTGGAGAGTGTTGCTGGAATGAAATTGTGACAGGGATAACCGGAGTACCCGGAGAAAACCCTGTCTGCCTCCGTTTTGTCCAGCACAGATCTCACATGGAGTGACCGGGATTTGAACCACGGACCCAGCTGTGAGAGGCCGGCGTGCTGCCGCCTAAGCCACCGAGGCTCTATTAGAACTGTAGTAAGGTATAGAATTATTTAGAAGCTAGAATGATAGTTGGCGATGTACAGGATGAAGGGCTTCTAGACAATGCTGAAAGGTTCAATATCATAGTTTCCATGGCTATTATTTATTGCTTTGCGCTCATTGCTAAACATTAATTTCCTTCCAACGTGAAAACAGTGCAGAAAAGTAACACACAATTTTAATCATTCATTTATGTTCATTAAGTTACTGTGTGCTCTGTAGACTGGCTGCATGAATCAGCGGTAACGTTCTCGTCTACTGGGCCCAGGGTTGCAGGATCGAATCCTGGCGCTGTCAGCTGGCATTTGAGGGTGCGCAAATGCGATGGAGCCGTGTCGGTAGATTTACTGGCACGTTTTAAGATACCATTCGGGGAAAAATTCCGGCACCCCCGGCGTCTCTAAAAGCCGCAGTATTTAAAAAGGGACGTGAAACTCGCGTCATTATTACGGTATATACATATCCACTGGACCTACTGTAGATCTCTACGTAGTATAAAACAAAGTCCTCCATTCTTGGATGTAATGGGTAATCTCGAGAACTGGATGGATTTTGATGCGGTTTTCAACATTCTGTAAAGGATTTCTCGAGGAAGGTTTCTGTAGGAAAACATTCTTTTATGACCAAATGAAGCCGAGCAGTAAAGATTCATAGAAAAGTTCTACAAAAAAGACCCGGACAGCATATCTCCATCTTTAATACATCGCCAGTATGTGTTTTTAAGTTTTCATTTCTTCCAACAATCTCCATTTAGTGGAAATTTAAATTACTAGCTTCGGAGCGAGTTAGCCTATCATCCCAGCTTCGGCCAGCATCAAACTATGGGGTCGTGTCGAGTTAAGGCTTAAGAGAATAGTATGTGTGTTTGGAGTTTTGCTGTTCACGTCTGCTTTTCTGAATTGCGTTTGGGACCTGCCGGTCATGCGTCTTTTAAGCTTACGCTGGGTTAACCGATAGATACCGGGCGAAGACGGGGCGGTTTGCTCATAATAATAATAATAATAATATCGTATGGCCTCGGGTGCCTGGTGCAAGCTTTGCTATTTGACACCCAGAGGGTAGCTTGCATGTCGAATTTCTTAGTTCCTTGACTATGAAAGTCAAGGAGGTTAGATGTTAGATATCTAATCTCCTTGAACACAATAGTGCTTTCTAGTAGAGAAATGAGGAACATTGTGCTGGCGGAAACTCCCGAGATTAATTTTGCCATTATGAACTCTGCCTACTGAATTCAAATGGGTTCTTTGACATGCCAACATCGTATGACATGCGCATCGCATTTTTTGCCGCCTTTCGAAATCACTTACCACGGTCAGGGGCGAACCTGCAATCTTGGGGTTAGTAGACCGACACGCTATCCACTCACCCACCGTGGCAAGTTAGGTTTGCTCATAGATATACCTAAATGAGCAGTATCTGATGTTCGCGTGTCGAACGAAAGTAGTCTTCCAATTTAGCCGCCCCCCCCCCATTTTTTGTGAGATTTTTTTTATTAAGTGAATAATTTATTTCAGACACTAGGAGATTGAAATTCCCCACCCAACCTAATTTGGGCACTTTCGTGTTGATCGACTGAAGAGCTTCTAATAATGTATTTCTAAAGCAACACTGAAAAATGGCTTTTGATATTTCAATATCCTCGTGACGTGACAAACCATGTTTGATGAAGCATTAACTGCACCTTTATCACTCCTCGATCCACACCACCCTGCGATGATGTACACAAGATGGGAATTAATAACTTCTCTGTCTCCCCACCCGCGCGAAGGATGGACAACTTGATTAGTGATCGTTCCTCTCGTTGCGTAAGGGCTAGCATTCTTGGCGTTCACCGCGGGGTCCGGGTTCGATTCCCGACTATGCTGCGAAATTTAATTCTGGTCTGAGGGTTGAATCGGGGTACTCACTGCCTCGTGAGGCATATCTGAGAAGAGGCGGGTTAGATTCCTACCTCAGCCATCCTGGATGGTACCAAACTTAAGGCCACGGCTGCTTCCTTCCGAATCCTATACCCAATTTACAAATACACACAAACTAGTGCAGCCATCACAATAACGCAGGTCATAATCTATTCCACTATCCGGCTCCGTGCATAAATGGTTAGCGTGGTAGGCTTTGGCCCCGGGTTCGATTCCCTGCCGAGCTATCAGGGATTTTAATCTCTTGGGGGCCGTGGTTCGGGGACTGGATGTATGTGCCGTCCTCACTTCATCCTCACTGTGACGCGCAGGTCACACACGGGCGTCAACTAGAAAGACCTGCACTCGGCTTCTCTGGAGGCCACACGATCATTCATTCATAGATTCCACTCACATACCCACACACAAAGATACATGGGGCTATATGACTCTAATATAAGCTGTTCATTTCAAACAAATAATTTCGGAACTTAACCCGGACCGGGGGGGATTCAGCACATGTATGGTTACACTGAGATACTTAACCAGGCTGACATTCTTGGGTCTACTGTAGTCTGTCTTGCTACCCTTGCTCCCGGATTAGGTGGAAGGCACTAGCGTCAATCTCCTGGGATGTGGAGGTTTCCAGGAGGTAGTTGGTTGGTTCCTCAGTTTAGGGGCTGCGACAACGCGGTCAT
Organism: Meconema thalassinum; assembly: GCA_946902985.2. NCBI lineage: Eukaryota > Metazoa > Arthropoda > Insecta > Orthoptera > Tettigoniidae > Meconema > Meconema thalassinum. Next base: position 81,315,286 of record OX336398.1, read on the forward strand.
GTAGCCCCGTGCACTTTGGGAGTGTGTAGAATCTGATAACTGATGTTAATTGTGATGGCTGTATTAGCGTGTGTTCTGTAATTCAGGTAAGGACTGCAGACGATCATTTTCAAGTAGTTCCTACTTTTATTACCAAATGCCACCGTTAACGACACCTAGCCGTGAACTTGGCTACTAGATGCCTCTGCAACCGGCACCTTGCGACGAACGTTGGAACTTAATAGAGCATTAATCAAATCTAGCCTGCATATTTAGCTTCACACACTTGTAGTTAGTGGAAGGTTCTTTTACATGCCATCAATCTGACATGGGCCCGCCGGCTTTACTTCCACTCCGGAGGAAGGCTTACTGAGGGATTATTAGAGATCTTAAAAAACGACGCCTTCGGCCGGGTTTGAACCCGCGTTCTTGAGCATAGAGGCTCAGCATCCTACCATTCCAAGAGGTAGGAACTGAACAAAATTACTTCAGTCTTCCGATCGACAATGAGATGTGAAGATTCTGTCTCCGTATTCATCCTCACTGTAAGTTTAACCTTGAACTGGTGACGTGCGAAATTCGGAACATAACTGGTGACGTGAGGTCTACGAGGCTGCCATATATATCTCAATAAGGAATATGACACCTCATACAGCTACTATCATTGTTATCTGATTCAGCATGCAATAATCTCTCGTAATACGAATATGTTTAGGATCTAATAATTCAAGGCGCAAATATTTTGTCATCTTTTACTTACAGTATGCAGACATTCTGATAAATTTCATAGTGTTGGTTGTGGCCACTTAAAATTAAACAAATACACTGCAGATCACTTTTCACTGATTCACTATAATCCGAAAAACTAGGAACTAACAAGTGTAAACAAATATATTACGAATAATAACGTGTAACACTTTAGAACCTATCACTACGGCACATGTGTTCATCAATATCACTACACTCTTAATTCCATAGTGCCCTAATGTCCTCCTCGAACTCAGGTTCTGTCGGTCTTAACCGTGATGGACCAGCCGGTTGAAAACTTCTCTCGTAACTGCCAGTCCTCTTGAAAACATCAACCTAACGAGGCGAGCTATCCAGGGCCACTAAACTTTCATCAACGAAGGTGTGAAGTGTCAGCACACAGATAAGATGGTAACATAAAACATCTTCCTGCTATCCTGCTAGATTTAATTAAGGAACCAAACATGTTTTTTATTTCTTGGGAGTCTGGATGACCTAACGTCACCAGTTTATCCAACAACATACGCAAAAATGCAGCAAAGAAAAACAGTATCGGCTATAATATTATTTGGTGTCTTGTGAGGCACTAGTAAGTTTGCGTTGACGTAAAAAAAAGTTGGGACTTTCACAGTGATTCCATCCCTCCCATTAAGTCTATATGTAGAGCTCTGCGTGGATAAACAAAATGTTATCCGCATCCGCACGTTTGCTATCCGAATCCGCTGACTTAACAATAATATTTTTGATTGGTTGGTTCCTTAGTTTAGGGGCTGCGACAACGCGGTCATGTAGCCCCGTGTACTTTGGGAGTGTGCAGAATCTGTCTGATAAACCGGTGTTAATTGTGATGACTGTATTAGTGTGCATCTGTTATTAATTCAAGTAGGGACTGCAGACGATCATTTTAAGTAGTTCCTATTTTCGCTACCAAATGCTACAGTCCACGACACGTAGCTGTGAACTTCGCAACCAGCGCCCGGTGACGAACTTTGGGACTTAAGAGCATTAATCAAACCTAACCTACAAATTAGTTTGCCACGGTGGGTGAATGGTTAACGTGTCGGATTACCAACCCCAACATTGCAGGTTCGCCCCTGGCCGTGGTAAGTGATTTTTGAAAGGCGACAAAAATCACGACATGGATGTCATACGTTGTTGGCATGTTAAAGAACCCATTTGAATTCAGTAGGCAGTGTTCAATGGCAAAATTAATCGCGGGATTTTCCGCCAGCACAAAGTTCCTCCATTCTCTACTAGAAAGCGTTGTAGTGTCAAGGAGCTTAGATATCTAACCTCCTTGACTTTCATAGCGTTCAAAGGAACGACGAAATTCGACATGCAAGCTACCCTCTGGGTGTCAATTAACAAAGCTTGCAAAGCGAGGCCATACGTTATTATTATTATTATTATTATTATTACCTACAAATTTTGGCTTCACACAAGTGTAGTTAGTGGAAGGTTCTTTTTCATGCCATTAATCTATGAAATGGGGCCGCCGGCTTTACTGCTCTTCCGAAGGAAGGCATACTGAGGGATTTTTAACGCTCTTAAGAAATCAGACTTCTTCGGCCGGGTTTGAACCCGCGACTTTGGGCATAGAAGTTCAGCATGCTACCAACTACGCCACCGAAGCCGCCTAAATAATATTTTCAATTTATTAGATAAAGCATGAAGTATTAAACACATTTAGACATTTGAGGAGAAAGCCGTTCTCCTAGGCTATGTGTCATATGCAAAGTTTAAAATGAATGTTATATAACCATAATTACAACACTTTTCTGTTCGGAGTGTTAATTAATTACTGAGAAACAGGCCATTGCTAATGAATTAAATGTCTTTTACGGTAGTGTTCAATAAATCCAATAGCTGTGTGTTGGACCTTAACGACGAATCAGGGGCTCCCCTGTTCCAAATAAACCAGTCAGCAATTGTAAAGCTAATACAAAAACTACGTTTCAATGTATCAAAGGGTCCTGATAATATTGTTAGTGAAGTACTTAAACTAGGAGGTAGGGCCGTGGCACGATACTTGCAGGTGATGTTTAATGTGTCCATAAACAATGCGCAAATCCCAGATGACTGGAAGAGAGCTACGGTAGTCCCAATATTTAAGGGAGGGAGCAGACTTGAATTGGGCAACTACAGGCCGGTTAGCCTTACGTCCATAGTTTGTAAACAGATGGAGCATCTCATTTGCGACTACTTGAGGGAACAGTGGGAAACATTATCATGGTTTAATGATAGGCAACATGGATTTCGGAAAGGTTACTCATGCGAGAGTCAGATGCTATCACTTTTTCAAGACATTAGCGAATCGTTAGACCATGGAGTTACAGTCGACGCCGTAGTTAGAGATTTTGCGAAGGCATTTGATGTCGTGCCGCATGACATGTTACTCCATAAATTAGCTTCGACGAAGATTGATAGAAGAGTAATTTTATGGATCCAAGAATTTTTGACGGGTCGTTCCCAGAAAGTGAAAGTCGAAGGCATATTCTCGGATAAAATTACCGTAACGTCGGGTATCCCTCAGGGCAGCGTAATCGGAACTTTGTTGTTTTTGGCGTTTATAAATGACTTACCAAATGGGATTCGCAGTGACTGTCGATTGTTTGCGGATGCTTGTGTAATATATCGAAAGATACATGACTCACAAGACAACGCAGTGCTTCAAGAGGACCTGAACCTGGTCTATAAGTGGGCGATTGTAAATAAAATGAAAATAAACACAAGAAAATGTAGTCTCTTAAAAATAGGGAAAGTGCGAAGGCAGGATTTTCAATATAACATTGGCTCTGAAATACTTGTAGAAGAAGATTCTTGCAAATATTTGGGCGTTCACGTAAGGAATGATATGAAATGGGGTAGTCATGTAGGATGTGTAGTTTCTAAAGCTTACAAATCCCTGCATTTTGTAATGAGGGTATTAAAAGGAAGTAGTACCTCTGCTAAAGAATTAGGCTATTTGTCACTTGTAAGACCTATTCTGGAATATGCCTCGGCGGTTTGGGAGCCATATCAAGTAGGGCTCATCAATGAGTTGGAAATGGTACAAAGAAAGGCCGCTAGATTTGTGCTCAGTGACTTGAATCCCAGGAGCAGTGTGAGCCGTATGTTAAAGAAACTTGGGTGGGAATCACTTGAGGCTAGGAGGATGAAATCTAGACTGCGCTATGTACAACACGTATACAAATCAACCAGCATGGGGTGAGCTTAAGCCCACTTACATGGGTAGGAGCGATCATCCTTTCAAAGTTAAGGGCCGACCACAGCGAACAAATTATGGTAAATATTCTTTTGTAAACCGTGCCATTGATAACGGGAACTCTCTACATGCCGCAGTCTTAGAGCCTTTTCCCAAACATATAGGTGTGTATAAGAAAAGACTGACTATTTGTGTAAATACTCCAGTTTAATTGTTATTTAATTGTTATTGAATTGTTATGTATAATTATTTATTTGTTATGTATATCCAATTTGCCACCGGGGGACACACCCCCCATTACGAATAAATGAATGAATGACATAATTTGAATGAGTTGACCTTAAATCACCATCTTACATTTGTCATGTAAAAAGCATAACGGAAAAAATGTCAGACATCCGGGTCCTAGTAATAATAATAATAATAATATCGTATGGCCTCGGGTGCCTGGTGCAAGCTTTGTTAATTGACACCCAGAGGGTAGCTTGCATGTCGAATTTCGTCGTTCCTTTGAACGCTATGAAAGTCAAGGAGGTTAGATATCTAAACTCCTTGACACTACAGCGCTTTCAAGTAGAGAATGGAGGAACTTTGTGTTGGCGGAAAATCCCGAGATTAATTTTGCCATTGAACACGGCCTACTGAATTCAAATGGGTTCTTTAACATGCCAACAACGTATGACATGAGTATCGTGATTTTTGTCGCCTTCAAAAATCACTTACCATGGCCAGGGGCGAACCTGCAATCTTGGGGTTGGTAGTCCAACACTATAACCACTCACCCACCGTGGCAAGCGTCCTAGTAATGATATTCAACAAGTTCGGATTGTATTCTAAAAACAATCCGCAAATTGACTCCAAACATCCGCTATCCGCATGGCGAAGAATGTTGCGGATATCCGCATCCTTGCAGGGCTTTATCTATAGGCCTATGTGAATTCGTATCAAATGAACTTCTCACCTGAAGATGTTTAAATGTGTATTTGACGGCATCATGCATGGTTTGTATCAATGAAGATGGTTTCTATACTTTGTAGGCTTGGAGGTGGGGGTTGCCATTTGGCCGAAAATTCCACTTCAGTCATCACCCCTCTGCCTCTTGACCAATCCATGTTCGCATAGTTGGCCATAATACTCTACAGGCCGGACGTTTGTTTTAGACGAGTGAAAATTCTTAATGGGAGCCTGGAGGCGAGTTACTACAGTACCTGTGTTGTTATCAGCTGCCCCAAGCGGTCCGATGATTGACAAAGCTTTTTCACACTACTACTGAAGTACAGTCGTTGGCAAATATAATGACGTTCTGTTCGTAACTACGTAACGTGTACTTCTGCGTCACACAATACTTCGAAGTGGACTGTACTGTCTGCTCAAGTCTGGAATTCCATTACATCAGGTCGGTGGTGACAAGTGTGAAGCGATAGGGTGAGAGAGTGAGTGAGTGTAGGCTCACCCACAGGCTTCAAGGTCAAGGGCAATCGTCTAAAACAAACGTCCGGCCTGTACGTTGCAATATTACAGTCCACGTGCTTCAATGACTGGCCAGCTGTTGGGGAACCTCTTTCTCAGACCATATGGCGAGACGAGAAATGTCAATCGCATTCTCACAGCTTATTTTTTTAATTTTTTTTTATAGGAGAAAGTATGAACTGCCAGACTGGAAGGTATAATATTATGCTAAGATAATTTGGTGATTGTGCTGTTACAAATGTCGTGTCATTCCGTTCCATTTACTTATGATTGTAGTTAATCGGCAGCATACCTTTCAGCGCTGAGAGCTTGATTTCTTAGTGTGGAGTGATTTATTTATTGCGCTGAACGGAACGGGGAAATCCCCAAGCAGATACCTGGGCTCACCCGCTCACGAACAGTCGAAGCAGTGTTGCCAACTGAGTTTCTAGTTACCTAGAACACAGGCGCGGATCAAGCTTTACGTGACCGTTAATCTCGCGATCATGGGCCACGGGACTTCTAAAAATATTTTATTATCATTCCACGACTCTGTCCGGAATCGAAATGGGGACTAAATCGTGTATGAGTTGGACATTAGCCTACTACTAATGCGTTTTATAGCAGCCTTCTGCGTTCATTAAAATGTAATCAACCTATTTTAACTTCGAAATGGGGACATTCCTCACAAACGCGTATCATGCAGAAGCGGACCACCATCATTTTTGATGCCTTGATTCTGTGCCGACGTTTACCGTATTTTTTGGAGCATTAGTCATTAGTCAGTGAGCTTTTTCTTGCAGTGTATTCACAATGCATTCCGTAATTAAGATTGTCATTAACCATACAGTAATTAAAGTAGCTGAACATTCAGCACAATTAGAATACTTCCTGGTGCCATTTGTAATTTTATGATCTAATTTTTAAATGACCATCGTTAAGTGCGTGGCTGGACCGAAAGGTGACCCAGTATACCCCATTTGGTGAAAATCTGCGTTCCAAGTTTGGCAGCGCCGGACGAGTCAAGGCCACGTGCTGAAGTCTGCTTCGCAAGGCGGTTTTATCCCCGAGATTTCAAACTTGATCAGCAGTGGAGTAAGGTTGTTCTGAAAAAGTGCTTTGATCTTTAGTTACAATAAATGTACAGGATTAGAAACCGAAGTTTACAAACAGAATGGATTTGCTGTTCGTTAAACGGCAGCTTGAGACGATGGTAAGTACTTGGGTGTCTTGGACCCGCGAGGACTGGCGCATGGGTATTTTTGACCCGATGCTTAAATAATGCCCTGTATTTTTGTTTTGGTTAGCCCTTATTTCCTGTCGCTTACTGTACCTTCCTTCCTTGCCTTGAACTTCACCCTGCAAAAGAAACATGTCCGTAGCCTTTTGAACACTCAAATTATTTCTATATTATTTACGGTTGGGTCAGATTTACCTATGGCGCCAGTCCTCGCGTGACAATTTTCGGCTTACGTTAGTCGGGACTATCTGATAAAAATAAGGGGGAAAATCCAAATATTTTCATGCAGAACAGTCACATAGCTTACGTTCTTGTTGATCCATGTTTAAGGTCTAGGGACACCTTTGTCTTCAGCTCCATTGTTCGAAAATATCGAGACGACTGCTCTACCGCCACTATCAAGGCCATTTATACTGTTACGAAAATTGTAATTTCTCTGCATGTTAAATTTGAAAAATATAAATAAACCTCATTTTATATTGGGAATAGTTCATAGGAAGACACCTGGTGTAAAATTACTTCATTAAAATTTGTAAGACTACGACACAATGGTTCAAAATGACCCCGCGCCAGTCCTCGTGTGTTTTTTTTTACGCCAATTCTCAAGGGTTAAGTCGTACTCCAAGGTGAACATGAATTATCCAGAACTAGCAAACCGCCCCGGCTTCGCCCGGGAACAGTTACGAATGCATTACGTGATGGCGCTTATTTTTTTCCGATGTCAATGAACTACGACCTAGGCCTATATCCGTTTTACGTCTCGGCATGATGGGTTAAAATCACTGACTGGACTATTAATTATATTGTTACGTGCCACCCCCTAGTGGCACTTTTGTTAACTGGATTACGGTGGGAGTACAAAGCACAACACCAATTACTGCTTAAAGAAATAATTAACTTTATTGTGGCCAGAAAATTACACTAATCAGCAAATACAAGCAATTAAGAGCCTTACTCCAGTTTCCTTTATGTCTCTTCCTTGAGCGCTCTTGACCCTTCCACTACTTGTCAACAGATCACAGAAGTTAATCCGTCCTAATGAGTACGGTGGCCTTGACAGAAACTACCTGCTCCTCTCCTTTATGTTCACCGACCACAATTACTTACGTTCACTAGCTGCAGGCTATTTCGCTGTCCACAAGCTGGAGAAACAATGTCACTGGATTTCGTAACTCGCACAGCACTTCGTCACCACACTTCTGTCGCACTGGCTCAAAAACACACACCCACAGAAAACTCGGTCTCCTCACTGTTGAAGCCGCTTATGTAGCAGGCCGGTGACTCAATGAATTCTTCTAGATCCATCCAGGGTCCACGGCTTCTCGAGGTTTCCATCGCTGGTCCAGTCACGAATATTCTGGACTATCCCTTTGTCCAGTAGCCCTGTTGCATAAGGCGCACGCAATACGGGAGGCAGACCACAGCCCAGCCCTGGGGCAGTTGTGACTCATGCGGCGAGCGATGACACAAACTCACAGCCTTAACAATATTATCATGAGATGCATGTGCAACGAATACTTATCAGACGTAATTTAAGAATGGCGAGGTGCATGAAACACAAATCCCCCTTCCGTCCAATTTTAACTTGTATTGACTGTGTATTTTGCGGAACGAAAAGTTCACATGTGAAATGAAGACAAGCAGAGTTGCACTTCCAGGGAAACTCCAAACGCAGCCACTCTTCTCTGAAGTCTTTAACTCAACACGACTCGTCAGTTTGCTGCTGTCTGTATCTGGAATAATAGGTTCGCCCGCTAGCTAGCTCGTGGACTGTCGCCTCAGAAATTGAATGGAGATTGTTGGAAGAAATGAAAACTTAAAAACACTTGTAGTGGGCGATGTATTGAAGATAGCGATATGCTCTCGCGGACTATTTTGTAGAACTTGCTGAACAATTCTTAGTCATAGTATTTAGATATTTTTAACGGTTTGCCCAGCGTAAGCTTAAAAAGCGCACGGACGCGGTTTTTTTTTCGACTTTTCACTGAAATCGTTACTGCTTGGCTTTCTTTGACCATAATTAAACTATTTTCTACCAAAACCTTCCTCAAGATATTCTTTACAGAACGGTGAAGACCGCATCAAAATCAGATCCAGTGGTTCTCTAGATTACCTGTTCTTTTTATACTAAGTAGAGATGGGTACAGAAATGTATGTCTACCCCTTATTATTCCCGTTTTTCCAACAGGGTCGGGGATGAGATGCGATGGAAGGCTTAGTGGCGATGGTTTTTACAGCCGGATGCCCTTCCTGACGCCAACCTCATGAGAGGAGTTATTGAGAGATGAAATGAATGATGGTGAATGAAACTGGGCAAGGATGTGGAAGGAAGTGGCCTGTCAGAAGGTACCGTCCCAGCATTTGCCTGGTGTTGGAAATGGGAAACCACGGAAAACCATTTCAAGGACAGCCGACGGTGGGGTTTCGAACCCACGCGTCTACAGAGTCAGAGAGCTTGGCCCCTTGACCTAACGCAGCGCTTTAGCCCGCGTAGCCACTACTGTCGGTAGATGGGTACAGAAATATAAACTATAAATACAATAATGTAATATTTTATTAATACACATATGAGAAAATATTAACAATAAGTATAGTTGGCAGATTTTTTCTTTTATCAAAATGTCCAGATAGGCTTTGCCTACCTTGGTGGAGGCAGTGGTGTGATTCCCGACTCTGCCAAGAAATTTAATTCTGGTTGGAGGACAGTGGGGTACACTCAGCTTCGTGAGGCAAAACTGAGAAGAGGTGGGTTCGATTCTCACCTCAACCATTCTGTAAGTGGTTTTCCATGGTTTCCCCCTTCTACTCCAGACGAATGCAGGGATGGTTTCTAAATTAAGGCCACGACTGCCTCCTTCCCAATCCTCATCTGAATTACAAATACACAATGCAGCTGTTGCTATAACACAGGTTATCAGACAAATTTCACACACCCAAGTAGACCTACACAGAGCTACATGACCACAATGTCGCAAAGCCCCTAAATTAATCAATTACCAGCTTACACTGGAGATCCGCACCTGCTTCATACTTGAACTTTTGTTCGATGGAACCAACTTTGGATGGAATATTTGCGAAAGTAAATCTTAGGTTTGCAGTATAATCCTGAATCCCATATTTCGTTGAATGAATAAGTAATTTGTTTTAATTTAGTTACATTGCTTTGGTTTCAATCCTGTTATGTATTTTCCTTGTTTGTTTTTCAGAGAATTTTGAAGTATTACAACTTGGCCAAGCTGTACTATCAGGTTGGAGACTATGAGTCGGCTCGTCGCTATGTATCAGGCTACTTGTCAGCGCGGGACAACTCTTCGTCTGGCCACAAGCTGTTGGGCCAAGCTCTGGAAGCCCTGGGTCAGAAGGATCAAGCATTGGCACAATACAAGTGTTCCCTTATTTTGGACAGAAATCAGTCGGATCTTGTCTTGAAAGGTGATCTATTTGGTCTTATTTGATACGTATCAATAAAAATTTCTCAAAACTGAATTGTTCAGAAGAGGTACTTTTCAGTTTTCACAACTTTTACAACGCAGATTATTGGAAATGTATTATTTATGATTCACATACCTTTCTGGGAGTCATTTGAAGTTCATTTCAATTTGAATTGTCCCTGCTGCACCGGAAATATTTCTTTTATTACGTAAATAAATAATTTTCCTTGTTCATTTGACGACTGCCACCATGAAAGATTGATATCGTACACTACGCCATACCCGTTGCCAACATGTCCGATACAAAATTCACCACACGACACGTGAATAATGAAAAGAAAGGCAAAACCATTGGCTTGGATAAAGATTATTGATGCGTGACTACCCCAACTGTGCGTGACCAAGACCAGGAATGTTTATATTAGCTAAGGTAGTCTGAAATCTCGCTGGCTGGTTAGAATTTTTATCTTCAGTTTATCATTTCGACCACTACCTACTACAAATGAAATAAGTCACCATATCCAGCATACAACATGGGTGTACGGTAATTCAGTTGACCTGTGTAATAAAATCTTCAAAATGAACTTCTTATTTCACAAGTTAAGCTGGGGTTTGACAGGCTGAGCAATTAGCTGATGAGATGAGAGAACAGCTGACATGTCTTACACCTCGTGTAGCTCAATGCATCACCAGTGCTTTGTCACAGAACAATAATTGCAAGTGATACGAGACATACTGAAGGCAGCTTCATAAATTATAGGCCTGCCCTCCTCCCTATATTTATCTATTGCACGTAAATATATACAGTAGAGTCCCCGCCCATCCGAATCCTGCTAATCCAAAAATCCGCCTAATCCGAACAGGACTAGGAGGAAATATCTACCAAATTTGTTATGAATTTTAAAACAGGAAAAAATAAGGATTAAGATTAATCTAGTTTTTTCCAAGTAAAGACGTAAATTTATTAGCACAGAAAAACCTGAAATAAAATCTGCTGGAGTAAACGGTGAATCTGTCGACTATCTTATACAGAAAGACCAAAAAACCTACTAACAATGTGCATAACAAAGTTTGAATGCAATTGTTTTTTCGTTAACAAAACAAAGGGAAAAGCAAATCAACACTTGAAGAGAAGTCGGTGATCTTTGTAAAAATACAGGGAGTGAGTTAATGATCATGTTTTTGGAACACCGTGGTTTTACGGATTTGCAGATTACCATTAGTGGAAGCTTGTCACAGATGCATTGCTGTAAGCTAGGTACACCAATAGTGCTTATAAAATCATTATAGTACAGTATTGGTTTTCGAGCCTTAAAGTCAATATATTGTCGTATTTGCCGAAAATCCACTTAGTCAGATTTTTAGCTAATCCGAACTGAGTTCTGTCCCAATTAGTTTGGATTAGTGGGACTCGTCTGTGATAATCTTTATTGCAGCCAAGTGGCCATAAATGATACGTGCCAGGATCCTTTCTATTGAGTCCTCTGGAGTTTGGCTGTGAAGAGTTTTGCCAAGAATAATATTAACAATATCGTATGGCCTCGGTGCCGGGTGCAAGCTTTATTTGACACCCAAAGGGTAGCTTGCATGTAGAATTTAGTTGTTCCTTGAAGTGCTATGAAAGTCAAGGAGGTTAGTTACCTAAGCTCCTTGAACACTATAGCGCTTTCTAGTAGATAAATGAGGAACTTTGTGTTGGTGGAAAGTCCCGAGATTAATTTTGCCATTATGAACACGGCCTACTGAATTCAAATGGGTTCTTTGACATGCCAACATCGATGACAAGTGTCGTAATTTTTGCCGCCTTTCAAAAATCACTTACCACGGCCAGGAGCGAAGCTGCATGCTTGGGGTTAGTAGACCGACACGTTGACCACTCGCCCACCGTGGTAAGCTTTTCCCACGAAGTTTTGATTGAAAAGGTGGTATTTCGCTAAGCCCACTCTACACAACACGTACACAAGGAACTGCAAGGAACTACGGTAACAGTCTACTATTTCATTTATTAGTCATTGACGGGAGCACACAGCACGGTGGCACAGCCTAACTTCCAGTGTAAATGACAACTCGCGTAACAGTTGCAAGTGCCTGTGGCTCGCAGAACGTCCTCTGTATGATTGCGCAACCAGGGCTGACCGGCCAAAAACCGTGACGTAAACTGTATCTTATTTTAATAGTCTTGATTGAAGCTTTCTTTACTTCTGAACCTTGTATATTTTGGTTACAACTTATGATGGGTGTGCTTTTGATTAGTTGCAGGGTATCTACTACTCTGGAAAACGGGGAATCCTCAGGGAATTTTTAAATCCTGGAAAACTCGGGAAATTATCAGGGTATTTTAATGACACTCAGTGAATTTTAAGTTTTACAAGGTCCAACCTTGAATAATTAAAAATTAAGCATTTAAATTTTGATGGGGGGGGAAGTATATTCTGGTGATTGTTGTAGAAATATATTCGTCCTGACGTTTAATCAGCAAGCTCTCATTTCTTGCAAGATAGAGCACACAAATTACATGCGTATTTGTATATAAATGTTTAACTCTATGATCTTTGAGAGCATTACTATTGCTGAACTACTTCCAGTGCTCTCAAGTACAATAGTTGTTCTGGAAGAAAAATTTAGAAATTGGCAAAATGTAGATTTTCTTTTCAACTTTGTCATGCTACCATTTATTGTTCAAGCACTTTTTGAAATGCTCTTTAAGTGCAAACGATGTTCTTGTTCTATATATTTACTATGGCTTCTACTGTTACTCAGGGAATTTTCTGATTTATCCTGGAAAAATCAGGGAAATCTGTTGGTTGGTTTTGGTACACATTCTGTTTCTCGTTGGATCCATTCAGCAAGATTTTCTACAATGCTAGGATGTTGCTCTATTGGCAGTGTGCGAGCTGATGGCTGAGGGCGAGATCACGGACAAGGGAGCTGGCCAGTATTGGTGCGACCAGGCTGAGCAGATGTTCCCCCATAATCCAGTGGTGTTCAAGCTAAAGGAGAAGCTGCTCAAGTGTGAGGGAGATGTAAACTTGGGAGAGCTGGAGTCTCTCATTACTGGTGAGTGGGGGAAAAAAAAAAGGGAAGAGTTGATTTACATATTATGCCTTAACATAAGACTAACTTTATTTCCCGTCCTGAAAATGTGCCATCCCCATGTTCTTCAACAGGTGTTCTCAAACTTTGAGACTATGAGCACTACCCTCATGCCATCATACCAATTAACCCGAGCACCATTAAATCGAATATTTAAGAAAGCATATTTATTTACCTAGTTTACGCCCACTTTTAGTTAGTTATTGTTGTTTTAAGGGGTGGAACTACGACGTCATCTGCCCCTTATGCCCACTTTGGAGCACTTAAATCAAACCAAATACACTTCAGTCATCTACGGGTTGACAGGGATTTTAGCTGTCGTCTTCCACCTCCCGCAAAACCTCGTTCATTCTGGCTGCCCTTTCCTGATCAAATATGACAGTTTTCGTTCATTAATTTTTAGTGTAGGTCTTAAATGTTTGTAATAATAATAATAATAATGTTGGGCCTTTCTTTTAGGGGCGTGGTGGCGCAGCAGTCAAGCTGTTGGGCCTCTCACCTATGTGTACCGGGTTCGATTCCTGGTCAATGCATATGAGATTTTCGAAGTGAAGTGCCATTGATTAATAAATGGGTTGAAAATTCTGCCTAATCAATACTTTTTATTAAATAAAGGTCATTGATGGGACATGTTTCAAGGCCTAATTGTTTTTGGCCCTTTCATCAGCCGATATAAGGTTTAACAAGGGACTCTTTAGTGTGTGGTGCTATACATTTTGTTGTGTCTTTGACATTTATTTATTCATATCGGCTGATGAAGGGGCCAAAAACAATTAGGCCTTGAAATATGTCCCACCAATGAACACAAAACAGTGGTCTTTATTAAAATAAAAAGTATTGATTAGGCGGAACTTTCAATGTATTTATTACTCAATTAAGTTTATCGTTATGAAACCAGTATGAACCTTGTAAGGTCTCAGATCAAGTGAAATGCCGTGTAAAAAGGAGATCCCGTGGCTCATGATCGCATGATTAACGGTCACGTAAAACCAAATGCTTCCTTCCTTTTTTCTTCGCCACTTTTATCTCTCTCCCCCTCAGAATTACTGAAATATAGCTAGATTCACTGCTGACCAGGCTTGCTCCAACTGTTTGACTTATGTAGATAGATATATTTACATGTGGAAAATATAGTATCAGCATATTTCTTATCACTCTTAAAACAGGGATGTCCTATTATTCTTCCTCAACATTAAAATACTATTTCACAAAATGATTGAAATTTCTGACTGCCAAAACTTGTGGTGAAAACGTTTGTTATTTTCGTTCATGCAACAGATTTTGAATTCATTGCTTCTCAGTGGAGCTTGTGCTCGCGAGCACTATTTGGCTCTAGTTACCAGAGTAATTCACCACATACCCAAGATCACAGGGCTGATGAGAGATTTCCCAAGCCTCTAAAATGAATGAGCAATTTACTCCTGAATCGTGTTACAGGAGAACTTGCTGTGCGTCCGACAGATGTGATGCTGCATGTGAGACTTCTAAAGTTGTATCTGGAGCAGGATCGAGTGAATGAGGCTTTCACTAAGGCTGTGGAAGAGGAAGCCAAGGCAACCTTCAGAGATGAGCTCTCTTGGTACATCACGTTGGATGAAGTCTTCCAGGTGAGTGAGGGATGTTTTATAGTCTTCCTGAAATTGCAGGTATTTCACATCGGACGAATCCTTGCCGGCGGTAAATGTTTGATCTACGAGTAATGAACAGTCGGATGCAATCTGTTTTCTGGGAGATATTGTTACAGTCTGCACTTTATGAAGGAGAATCATTGTTGCCCCTGATTTTGGTTGATAAGTTGGGTTAGTTATTGTTTTAAGGGGCGGAACTACGAGGTCATCTGTCCCTCTCAACACTGATTAAATTATACAAATTTGGAATGGAATTTAAAATTTAGAGATGGATACCTAAATTTGAAAAGACTGAAAATTATAAAACAAAAAATTAAATAAAACTAATAATAATAAAGATAAACAAAAATTACGGAAAAACAAAAATATCATGATTCGAAAACTAACAAGTCGTTCAATGTTCACTGGAAAATTTAGATTACTGGCCCTAACCCATTCTCACTTATAAAGCAGATGACTAGATCGATCAGTTGGGTATTTAAAGTCTGTTAGTTCTTGAGGCATTCATGCAAATAACTGAAGGGTAGTATATTGTTAGTGATATTATGCAGTAGCCTGGCCCGTGGTGTTGGGGTAATGCGCCTGCCTTGCAATTGGAGGTCCCGGGTTCGATTCCTGGCTCCGTCAGGGATTTTAGACACTGACGTGTGGGCTGGAACAGGGTGTACTCAGCCTTGTGAGGACAATTGAGTAGCTGTCAGACAGTGAGGCAGTGCCTCGGGCAGGAAGACCAAGATTAACGGCTGAGAGGACCCGATACGCTGTCCATGCGTCACCCCATAATCTGCGGGTCAAATGGCTGGGCAGCTGTCGCTTGGTCGACATAGGTCCTTCATGGGCTGTAGCGCCACGGGGTTTGCTTGGTGTGTTAATTATACAGCAAGTTCCTTCTCTATATTTTAGAGAAATTTCTTGCGCTTCGGTAAGGATATTAACCCTAGAACACAAACCCTAATTTGGTAGTACATAAACACAAACCCTTGTAAAATTTAGGTCTATTTATTTCCATGATGAATAAAATGTAATTGCACACAAAATATATTATAAGAAGCACGTATTAAGATGTAAGTTATTTTACAAAGTGTTAACTCCTAGGTTTTCAAGTCCCGGGTGTCTCATTAACAGCAGTTAGTGCAAAGATTTGCTCTATATGCGCGGTGACATTCGCTGCAGTATGTTGTCGTCTTCGCCTTTTCTGAGCAGGACAGATGTGACAAACAGTTCTTACCAGTATGTATATGACAAGTTCTGCGGTTCTAAATACTTATTTCATTCAGAATAGTGCTCTAATTTAACTTTGTTTCAGAACTTGCCTTGCCAAGTTTAGCGTACATAGTCGCAAATAGTCGTAAATTTTACGACTCAAGGGTCTTCAATTTGAAATAGACAGACTCGCTCTAACAATGCACGCACACTGACTGAAGCTCGCAGTATTGTTGGAAGCTATTGAGTAGACAGCAACGTGGCGAGAAAAGCTTAGTATATAGAGCCGTTTTGCCAATTATACGTCGTAAAAATTACGAGGGTTTGTGTTCTAGGCTAAGGTTAAAGAGTAACTGTGTATTGTACCACTTCACCACTTCAGTACAAATTGGCTTTCATGGGATGAATATTCACTAGTTTTTGGGAAATTTTACCATTCTCTTTTTTTGCTAATGATATGGAGTTGGATAGAATAAGATCAATCTTACATTGATTAGATAGAATATAACTTGGCAAATTGATCTTAACATCTACTATAAACTAGAGGCCAGTTATGTGTAGTTTGTGTATATGAATACTGTATTTCTTCATTTGGGTTTTGGCTTTGGGGAACATCTTCAGGGCTTGAGGACTACACATGGAAAAAAAACAGCAAATGTACTATTTGGTAGCAAGAAGTAGGTCATTGGAAAACTCTTATACACAATGAATTTTCTGAACTGGCTGCCTGGTTAGGTAAATGATTGAGTTAATTTTTTTTCTTCCAGGTCTATAAACAGAAAAATAATGGAGAATGTGGCTGGGAATTCTACCTGCATTACACTGCAGTCTTGGAAAGGGCAGCTTGCCTCAATCTTCGTGAGCAGTTTGGTGGTCCAAGACGTGGTTTTTCAGAATGCGTGCAGGCTATCTTCCGGTAGGTGATGTTTGCCCTTTGAAGATAATATATCCTTGTTGCTAAATGATCTTTGTTCAGACTAATAGTTAACATGGTATTAATGGGTTGAAAACTATAACGCCGGTCATGCCCGTGCTCATTTACGCACACCACTTGGAAGGAGAAGAGAGAATAAAGAAAGCTGATGGATAGGCCCAAGATTTGAACCTCATACCCCACGCGCCCGAGTCACACAAGCAGACTCGGAGCCAGAGTGATATGACATTCAACGTTTGCTTTGGTGTGAGTGAGATAGCACGGGCCTGACCACTCAAGCTGAGCCATCACCTGATGACGTCATATGTTTTAACAGTTGTGGTTCACTTTTAAGGTATTTCCGGACACTTGCGTCCCTATCCGTTCCTATATCAAATAACTTGTCTCAATGCCATCTACGTCGTTATAGATAGTTTTAAACATTAATAAGAGACACCCTGTATATAAGGTAGCCAAGCGCAAACGTAATGACTGCAAAGACTTTAAAACCACAAAATACAGAAAAAATAAAGAGGGCAATTTATTAGCAGACAAGGACATTTGTGAAAGATGGCATGAGTATTATAATTTATTAAATGAAGAATTTCTAAGGCGACAAGAAGTGTAACTACCTATGACTCAAGAACCTATTAATGAAATCACAGAAGTGGAAGTTAGGAAAGCCATCTCACAAATGAAGAATCATAAAGCAATGGGCCCAGATGAGATACCTGCTGAACTCAGGAAATTTCTTGAAGCAGACGGAGCTGTGTGGCCTCCAAGGTTATTCAATAACATTTTAGTTACGAAAAGATGCTAGATGCCTGGAGAAAGAGTACGTTGCTCCTGTTCTACAAAATCAAAGGAGATGTTAGATTTTGTGAAAACTTCCACGGTATAAAACATGCATCACACACACTCAAGATCTGGGAACTAGTCCTTTGAGTGCCTTCAAAATCATTTTGGCTTCGATGCTGGAAAAGGAGCTTATGAAAACAAGCAGAGTTTATGTATGGTTCTTATGGATCTCGAGAAAGTCTTCGCTTCTGTGCGAAGACTGTTAATATGGAAAGCATTAAGGTCGCAAAACGTTTCTGAACTATACATAAAACTCATAATGGATATGTAAAGTATAACGATATACAGTAAGTGTCAGAAGCCCAGCTGGTTTGTCCGATTCCCGGTCAATGCATGTGAGATTTTCGAAGTGAAATGCCATGTCCTGTGGTTCGGATTCCACGTAAAAAGGAGGTCCCGTGGCTCATCACAATATTCACGGTCACGTAAAACTGCAATCTTCCTTTTGGTTTGTCCGAAAGCTTTGATATCAAAGTGGGGGTTCATCAGGGAAGTGCTCTTAAGTCCACTGTTATTCAGTATTACCATAAACTACCTAACAAAACAAATTATGAAACATGGTATATTGGGCTTCCACGGCCCGTGACTTAACAACTTGGGAATTTTTTCTTGGTTTATGCCGTGTCTGTGGGGTAAAAGAACCTTCCACTAACTAGTGTGTGAAGCTATATCTGTAGGTTAGATTTGATTAACTCTCAATTAAGTTCCAACGTTCGTCGCCAGGTGCCGTTTGCGATGGCATCTAGTAGCTCAGGTTTGCAGCTAGGTGCCATTGACAGTAGCACTTGGTAGTAAAAGTAGGAAGTACTTGAAATTGTTCCTTACCTGAATTACATAAAACACACTAATACATCCATCACAATTAACACGGGTTATCAGACAGATTCTGGTTGGTTCTTAAGTTTAGGGGCTGCGACAACTCGGTAGCCCCGTGTACTTTGGGTGTGTAGAACCTGTCTGATAATCGGTGTTAATTGTGATTGTATTAGTGTGTTTTATGTTTTTTAATTTAAGCAAGGACTGCAGACTTTTTGAATTTTTCAAATAGTTCTACTTTTGCCGCCATATGCCACCGTCAACGACTACTAGTCAAGAACTTAGCTACCAGACACCCGGCGAACGTAGGAACCTAAGAGCGTTGTTTACATTCTTAACCTATACAATTCAGCTTCACACAGGTGGAATTAGTGGAAGGTTCTTTAACATGCCATAAATCTACGATTTCCCCTCTGAAGGAAGGCATACTGAGGGATTTTTCACGCTCTTAAAAAATCCGCCGACTTCGGCCGGATTTGAACCCGCGATCTTGGGCATAGAAACCCAGCATGTTACCAACTACGCCACCGAAGCCGCTAGACAGATTCTACATACACGCAAAGTTCACGGGGCTAGATGACCGCGTTGTCGCAGCCCCTATACTGAGGAACCAACCAGAATCAAATGAAAGTGAGTTTTCCTCTTCTCCACTTCATCAAGTTTGAATAGGTAAAGGAATGTTTATTCTAATACGTTGGCCTCATTAGTATTGCGCTCCTATTTAATAAATAGTGCCTTTTTATTTTTATATTTTGCTCTTCATTTCACCAGGAAAGGATATTCAGAATTTATAAGATTTGTGAACATTTTGCTGATGGTTAGTCCCAGAGGACATCCATAGAATTGCTGTGGTAAAGCTCTGCTCTTAAGTGTCTGATCCTCCTAACAAGGATGGGTGGGAGAGTCTTCATTAAAAGTTGCCCTTAGATTCTTTGTTGCACTTGTTTCCTTCCTTTTCTTTGGAAATTTTTTGATCTGAATCTGGTTCATTTTGGGAATTTCTGGTCTTTCTAGGGACGTTCTGTTTGCTCTTTTTTTTTGCTGTTCCCTGTTTTTTTCTGATTTTGGTTTGCTGGATTTCTGAGACATAATTTTGGATTATGTGATGGTGTGCCTGGACCTGGGGTGTCTCCTTGGAAACCATGTCATAGTTGTCAAGTCTAGGAGTTCCTACGGAAACAAGTAGTTTTCATGGAAACGACTTGGGAGCGGTGTTAACCTAGTTAGCACAGTAAAGGTCGATTCACACTATACGTTACATAACCTTTCAGTTTCCTTTCCATACCCGTTGCGTTAAAAGTTGTTGTATTCACACCATACTGTACCGTTCCTTGTCACGACGATATGTTTACGGAAGGCATGCGGACAATTATTGACAGTGCACTAGCAACCATTTCCATTCCGTGTCTAGAAGGCCTTTTTTTGGCGTTCCCTTTGGTTTGGTTATAGTTTGCGGTAACCGCAAAATCACCAAAACGAAACAGGTTATAAGAAAACTTAGCAATTTCAGGACTTAGTGACAGAATGTGGTCCAGAAAAAAAATAGTTATATGTGCTATTATTATTATTTTAGACGTGGAGGAGCGTAGTACAAGAAAGAGGAAACGAAGAAAATGGGTTCATGATATGTTAAAAGAGCGAAGTACAGAAAATCATACAGCGCTGGATGTGTTCTTACATGGTTAATACAAAAGCTAACCAGACCGTTTTGGCGAGCTTTGATTTTAACCCGGGTATAGTCTGGTGGTGAAATTACTAACCAAGCTACTACTGTGGTTACTGAAAGAGCCATTGCGATATTTTTAAAAATAGTTTCGCCCTCTATATATTGTAGGAAACACATGGTCGACATCATCATTATTTATTCACCATATAAATTCCAATACCATTATTTATTGACCATATCAATTCCAATACATCTTTCGTCTCCATATTGCTAACTTTTCTTATAGCCTATTTCGTTTTGGCGAGTGTAATCGCAAACTGTAACCAAACCTAACCCAGGTTAAACCCAGTGAATAAACACAGAGCGCCAAAACACGCCTTCTAGACACGGAATGGAAATGGTTGCTAGTGCACACTGTCAATAAGTGACCGCATACGTTCCGTAAACATTGCTGCCAAACAATCCTGTCGGGAAACGGAAGGGTTACGGAAGGTGTATGTAACGTGCAGTGTGCATGTACTAGTTTAAAATGGAGTAAACTTTCATGCACGGTGATGTGATGTGATGGAAAGGAAACGGAAAGGTTACGTGACGTATAGTGTGAATCGACCTTAAAACGATTGTTTTTTTGTGTGACCACAAAGAATAAACTACAGATGGGGCAAAACTGTAAATAAGGGTGTTGGGGCAGTAATTGTTTAACCCTGGAACACCACACTCATAAAGTGTGTATGTAAATACCACAGTGGGGTCTGACCGACCCAGTCTAGTTGTAGTCATTTACATCGTATCTGACGAATTTCATCACTTATTATTTTAGCTGTCTACTTTATAGTTAGATGATACCGGAAAATGGCTAGTTTGATACCTTTTGGTTACATATTTTAATTAATAAAATTATGAACACAATGAAAGCAATTACAGCCTGAATGTTGCAGAGGTACATTAATTAAGTTTATTTGTTACCACTGTGGACAAAATTTCTCAAGTTTAGGGGTAAATTTACAGTAAACATATAAAATAGTTATAAAACAATCACTTGGAACAAATAGCACTGACAGTTTCCCTTGGTGAGCGGGTTACAATATCCTTCACAAGAGACTCGATCGCACGCAATGCTCGGTGACTCTGACATAATTGCGACTTGAACCCGGAACTTCAATTTCAACTTCAGTGTCGCATTCATATTCTGCAGTAAATTCTCTTTAGTGTTCACTATCCACAAAAACATTGTCAGATTCGAAATCTGAGTCGCCACCAATATCCTGCTGTCACTATTTTCTGACAATAATTCACTGATATTGCAATCACAGTCCTTTCTTGAAATTAGCTTTTTCGCACACACTGTTTCTAACACTAAGGAAGTTCATCTCACCTCGTCAATTACCTATCAAGAACTGCAGAAGAAGCAGGGTGTTATGACACAGCAGGAAAAGACAAGCGTGAATACTACACTGGGGTCTCTATGACCCCGACATATATTTATTCCTGTCTAAAGAATGTGCTTGTACGCTGACAGATCAGGATGTCCCTAGCCGAGGATAGTGACCTATTATCCTAATTTACAAACCTGTCTTAGTAGCAGTACGCTACTTTTCACATACAAAAATTATTCAATAGTTTGTTTTTCGCAGGTTTGCTCAGACCCCAGTGAGGTGTCCCAGGGTTAAGACTGATATGTGGAAGGTGGACCCTTAATCCCAGAGCCGAGTTGCAGAATTAACTAAAAGTGTACAAAATGGAACTAATATTCCTCCTGCCTTGTGTTGAGATTTGAAGCCATTCTTTTCAGTGTTGCCTATACAAATTGTCTTTTGCAGCTTTTCAGTCGGTCAACACAATGGTGCCCAATGAATTGGGTGGGGTACAAGTTATAAATATGTATACACACTCCTGGAAAAAATAACATGTATTATTTGCCCATTTAAGTGTGATAATTAACTGATACGTAATTTTATTCCGGGAGTATGTTTACATATTTATAACTTGTACCCTGCTCATTTCATTGCGCACAATCGTGTTGACCAACTGAAAAGCTGCAAAAGACATAAAGCAACCTGTATTGAATCAAACCATAAATTATAGACAGCAGCTTCGGTGGCGTAGTTGGTGGCATGTTGAACTGCTATGCAGAAGATTGGGGATTCAGACCCGGCCGAAGTAGTCTGATTTTTTTAAGAGGGTTAAAATCCTTAAGATGCCTTCCTGTGGAGGGGAAGTAAAGCCGGCTGGCCCATGTCATTGATTTAATGCATAAAAAGGAACCTACCACTGCAATTAATAATGTGTAGGTTATTTGGCTAGAAATCAAGTTAACAACTTTCGCCGCTGGGTGTTGAAGTCGCGTAGCCAAAGTTAGAGCTACTTGAAATTGATCTTGCCCAGCATAGAAGCAGCTACAAACTCTGGTGAGCCATACATGTCCTTGGACACTCCCGGCACTAAAAGGCATATGCTAAATGTTACGTGCAAAGCCCGTACCAACGTTTTTAAAATACATCACCCCTATATACTTGTGTCCCCGACCTTTAAAACGACCGCCTGATGGCTTGGTTCCGCTAATGTCCTAGAGGTGGCAGCTTCTGTTGGCCTCTAGCCGAGCTTGTATCTTCTACCGCTAGAGTGTGTTTGTGGTGCCTTCTGATTTCATCCTAGTCGAGATATAATTGAAGGATATTGTATTCTACGTCATTAAACAAAAGACTTTATATGCATCATGCCGCCAAAACTTTTAATGGTGTCGTGTGAATATTATTTGGTTAAGCACATTGTCGTAAAATGTGGCTAAATTTAATTGGTCCAATTTAAATAACCCTGGTGCATGGTGGGTGGCCTCCTTCGTTCGAGTCCTCCATCTTGTGGATAATGAGTTGTGACTGATTGCTGGGAGAAGAACTACGCATATTGTGAATCTCGCCAAAGGGGCGAGGGCTTTGCCCTCTCCCTGCTAACTTAGGAATATATCCCAGTATTTGATGATACTTGAAGAATTTTCAGTGCAACTATCATCTGTGATAATCGTGAAAATGTTTTCTTGGGCCTTAATATAGAAAGGCGATCTTTGGTGTGCATCTCTTCGACAGCGACTGGCAGCCATCTGCTATTTAGTTTATTTTTGGTGATATAAATCCTATAAGGATATCTAAGAAGTGTTGTAAAAATTAGTGTCTCCCCTAAAGGTATGTTTTGGCATTTTATTTATTTTAAATTATTGGAGCTCCATATTTTGCATTGTGTACTGAAAGTTTTTTGTTCTGAAGGTTGACTTCGGCCTTGATATGTCACCTTTAAAAATGTAAAATTTTGTTGAACAATATAAGTCCGGGGAACACTTCTGTTTTTATTCTTATTTTATTATTTGGCGTCTGGCTAAAGCATTTTTTCTTTTCATTACATTCTAACACTGACCAGACTAATCTATGGAAAAGTAGGCCTAATTTGATCATTAGTCGATCGGTTATTATTTTTGATCCGTTGCCTTTTAAAAACATTTTGACCTCGTAATGTCTAGAGTTTGTTTATATCTTGCTGTTTTCTCACTGGAGGAATTTTTAAAAAATGTAAAATTAGGTGTTTCACATAAATACGTACTGTTGTACCGTCAACTGTTCTTGGTCGTCATGGTAACTTGTTTACAGAAGTGCATTATGGGTTTTTGTTTCTGGCGTGTTTTGAAGTGCACGTTCTTGGGTCATGGTGGTGTTGGTTAACTTATTTTGTTTTTAAATTATCCTTTGGTTTTCCTTTTTTGGAGTTTTTTTTGGTACTCCTACGTTATTCTTTCGGTACCTTGTTTATGGTAAAATTTTGCACTATTTACTTTTTTTGATTCTCAAAATGGTTCAGTTGGGAGTATGTTAGGTGCTTATTTAGTGTTTTTTGATTTGTAGCTTTCTTTCTCTTACCTCAGGTAATTGTTAATTGATATCGACCTTTAAATATTTTTTTAATTCTACAGTAAGAAGCTGCAACCACCTGGGCTCTGTAATGGATGATGGGCTTACTTATCTTTTATTAAGAGGTCCGCCTCGCCAACTGCAAAATCACCGCCAGAAGACATGCCCCAACAGAACAACACCTGTGCGTTTCCCCTTCTCTACCTTCTTCCACCCCTTTAGGTGTTCTTCTGTTGGGGCATGTCTTCTGGCAGTGATTTTGCAGTTGGCGAGGCAGACCTCTAAATAAAAGGTAAGTAAGCCCATCATCCATTACAGAGCCCAGGTGGTTGCACTAAATAATAAAACAATACTAGTAACAACATTAACATGCCTCATTCATAATACCAAACCAAAAGAACATTAAATTATCTAAACCTTAGGTAGGTTAATGAAATCAATAAATGGCCTTCCTACATCACTTAACTCAATTCAGGACACAATTAGTAACTATGAAAATCGCCTAAATAATGCAATTTCCCTTAAATCTAGACTGCCTGCAATATGGCAAGATCATCTTGAGCTGTTTCCAACCGCTGGTCGGGTCTGCTTGGAACATAAGCCTCTCCATCGTTTCCTGTCCATCCACCATCTCTCGTCATTTACTGTGTCCCAGCACACTCCTCTTTCCTCCACACTCTTCTTAACTCCTTTTGTCCATCTGTCCCTTGGTCTTCCCCTTGGCCTCCTTCCCGTCATTTCCATTCCAAACATCTTCTTCGGTA
This sequence comes from Meconema thalassinum, assembly GCA_946902985.2. Classification (NCBI taxonomy): domain Eukaryota; kingdom Metazoa; phylum Arthropoda; class Insecta; order Orthoptera; family Tettigoniidae; genus Meconema; species Meconema thalassinum. Next base: position 81,340,174 of record OX336398.1, read on the forward strand.
TCCTCTCCTCTTCCATCCTCCTCACATGTCCATACCATTGTAGCCTAGATCGCTCTATTCTATTTTGCAATGGTTCCTCTCTTACCATCTCCCTGACTCTCTCATTCCTTACTCTGTCCATTCTTGTCACTCCTACCCTACTCCTCTGGAACTTCATCTCCACTGCTCATATTTTATTCTTGTCCCTTTCCTTCATCACCCATGTTTCTGAACCATATGTCAAAATTGGCACAAAGTAGGTCTTGTAGATGATTCCTTTACGTTTTTGTGGTACATCTTTATTCCATATCATCACCTAACACTCTTGAAAAATCCATCTGCGCACCTTCCCCTCTCATTTATTTCCATTTATTTCAATTATGCTTCCCAAGTACTTGAAGCATTCTACTTTCTGCAACTGCTGTCCTCCAAGTGTTATGCCCATATCCAGTCTGTTCTTCTTCCTCGTGATGACCACTTCACTCTTTTGTGCTGAGAACTTCATCCCATATGATAACACTACCTTCTCCCACTCATCTAATTGCTCTTGTACTTCTTCCTCATCCTCTCCCCATACCAGAAGGTCATCAGCAAACAACATTGCCTTCATTTTCCTTTCCCCAATGCTATTTACCACTTTTCGTATGATTTCATCCATCACCACTATAAATAACAGGGGTGAGAGGGCACTTCCCTGTTTCAGACCACTCTCCAGTTGAAACCATTCCGTTCTCTCTCTTCCCACCTTTACACAGCTTTTGCTTCCCTCGTACATTGCTTTCACTCTTGCCACTGTCTCCTTGTTCACTGCTTTTGCTCTCATTGCTTCCCATACCTTGTTTCTATTAATACTATCATATGCTTTCTCAATATCCAAGAAGGTCATCACCAGATCTTTCCCATATTCATAATGGTGTTCTTGTAGCTGTCTTACTGCAAAGATGAGGTCAACTGTTGACCTTCCTGGCCTGAATCCATACTGTTCTTTCCTCAGCCCATCTTCAACTTCTGTCCGAATTCTTCTCTCCAGTACCTTCTCAAATATTTTGGCGCAGTGGCACATGAGTGTAATTCCCCTGTAGTTCTTGCATTCCTTCCTACTTCCCATTTTAAATATGGGTATTATCCCTCTTTTCCAGTCCTCTGGTATTTTCTTCTCCCTCCATATCACTTTCATTACTCGAAAGAGCCACTGTGTTCCTAACACCCCTGCTGCTCTCACCATCTCCACACTCACTTCGTCTATTCCCGGTGCCTTTCCCCCTTTCATCTTCTTTAATGCTTCCTCCACTTCTTTCCATGTCAATTCCTTCTCTGAAATGTCTTGGTCACTGTCTGTTTCTTCCTCCACAATGTCCACTACGCTGGTTTTAGTTGGATTTAGGAGTTCCTTGAAGTATTCTCTCCAGATAACCTTTACTTCTTCCATATTTTCGACCTCCTTTCCATTCCTGTCCACCATTGACATTTTCCCCTGTATCTCTTCTCTTTGCCTTTATCATTCCATACAACACTTTCTTACTGCCATCACAGTCCTCCTCCATCATTTCTGTCCATTTCTCCAGCCATTTCTTTTTCTCTTCCTTCACTACTTCTCCTGCTTCTTTCTTCCGCTCTTGGTATTCTTCTCTTGTTCTGTCTGTCCTCTGTTGGAACCATTTCCTGAATGCTTCATTTTTCTTTTTCACTGCTTCCTTAGTTCTGGGGTTCCACCATGGTGTTTCCTTCCACCTTTTCTTTCCAAAGGAAAAATTATAACACATTCCCTACTATGCCCTTAAGGTATTCATCGACCCTTCCATTAGTCATTTTCAATGAAAATTTTCGAATTTATTTTATTGTCTTATTCGATAGTATGTCCTCTCTACTTTCCAGAAATGTAGTTTATACTAGTTTTATTGTTGTTTAGCTCATTTATAATAACTTTAATGATCGGTGAGCACGCTTTTCAGCAGCTGTCATTTTGACGCATAGTTGCAGCTGATAAAGCACACATTAATCTGGCTTTGAAACAGTCTACTCCAGAACTAAATCAATGTTGGAGATACTCTCGGGTCGGAGAATGCAGAGGATTGACCTAAAATCCAAAGAAAAGGCAGTTTTTAGGAGTTGAAAAGTAAGACTCTTGAATCTAAATGTGTACCTCAACTTTAAGTTACGATTTCTCTCACTGCATTTTTTTCAATATTTGTCTTGACTTGGGCAGTTAAAATGTCCACATAGAATTAAGATATTAGTTTCATTTGAAAACTAAAATATAGACAAATAATGCAGCTATGTTGTAAAGCAGAATGAAGCTGTTAAATTGAAATTAGGGGCTGCGCCCCCACAATTAATTTTTTTTCAATCAAAATAACTTAAATTGTAAAACAAAGCTAATATATTTGCCTCAACCAATGATACAAAAACGATTCTGCTATACAACATTCTGAACATACAGCTGATCAGTTTGCGACAACAATGACTCAATTAAGTTGAAAAAGAGCAAAGATATCGCGTCCTAAAAATGCATGTTATTTTTGTGATTAATCTTTGAAAAAGACCCCCCAAATTTATTTATTTTTTATTTTTTGGCAAAAATCCGCTAATTTATATTCCTGGAATAAGTGATATCAATTTCAAGAAAATAAGGTAACTTGTAATGATATGTCTTCAGTAGTGTCGACGAGTTCCTTAACCTTTTCCCGCCCACATTTTCAGGTTGCCTATCACCATGTTTTACCCTATTATTTAGAAAGAAATGAACCTAAGTACATTGTTTCAGAAAAAGTATAATATATTGAAAACGACTGACCATAATGTATTCAAATTTTCAACAATATTAGAAAACATACCATCACATCCATATCTCCCTTCTTGGAGTCCTAAGGTTGTTGGTTCAAACCAGTATCTTGGTGATACTGGAGAAATCGCCAGACAACATGAAAACATAACCTATAACTCTCACATTGTAGAGAATGCTTTCATTATATTATACAACATTTCCCAAAGTTAGGAGAACGCCTAACAAACATTGTCTATTCATATCACGATACGTACTTTATAATTGTCAAGTACTAGAAATGAGGGCCGGCGCGAAATAAACCAATACCGGCATAAGCATAAACTTATTACTCTCGATTGGAATATTCCTTTTATTAGCACAACCAAATGAAACTACGAAATAATTTCTCCAAAAACTCATTCGGAGTGAAAAAAACGAAATGTTTGTGTTACCTGAAATGCTGGGGCATCGCCGTCAGGTCAGATTTCTTGGTCTCCGTTTTCACTTACATCACTATTATCATTGACATTATCATTCTTCACTGACTAGAAACTCACTTTCACCACTACTAAATGATTCTGCGTCACTTGCTTCACCTATATTGAGCTCGGTTTCATTATCTGCATTACTCAATCCCGCCATGTTTGCGAACGTAACACCTGATCAGTGTGCACGGAAGTTCAAGATAGATTTACGCTATTGTTTTGTTTTCACTGCCGTGTGGATTGTACTGCACGTTCGTAAATTATAAACAATTTAGAGTTCAGAAAACTACAAACCTGACGCATAGATGGCAGACGTGTGCAGATAATGCGACCGGGCGCTAAGGACCGGAAGGATAAGTCAAGAGACGGGCGCTAAGGGCGGGATAGGGTTAAAGTAATGATATAAGTCAAACAGAAACTAAGGTGACAAATCCCAACAATGGTTAGTCTTCAGAGAAAGTAATAGTATCTCAAAAATTTTTTTGTGCCAAGCCACTTGGCTAGAGAAATAAATCACTGCACATTCGATAAGTAGGTTTCGGAATTCAGGACGCGACCTAGATTTAGTTCAAAGCGCCCCAAATAAATATCAAGCATCATGACCTAACTGGATATTAAATTGAATAATTAATTATTCCTTACTGTATATTCCCAAGTTACATCAACGATGTCATATCATTGAGAAAACCCAGTCAGTCATCTGCAACTTACTTGTTGTAATGGCTACCCTTGCCGGGAGACATCAAAAGAAGCAATAATACTCCCCTCCTTAACCCATGGAAGACCGTCCCCGAGAAATCTCGTAGTACGCTCGCCAGCTGTAGATGACGGGCCCCGAGAAATCTCGGTTTTATACACGTCATTGTTTTCGGTCTTCCTGCTACATCTCTTGACCATGTATTGAACTATTTCGGACTGCACATGGATTAGAATAAATCATAGATGTATATCTGCCACATTTCTTTTATTCACGGCCTTCTTTTATTCTTTGATTTAGTTTCGAACGTCGACTTTCTTTCTCCCCATTCAGTCAATGGTAAGGTGGTTGGTTCCTCGGTTTAGGGGCTGCGACAACGCGGTCATGCAGCCCCGTGTACTTTGGGTGTGTGTAGAATCTTTGTGATGACTGTATTAGCGTATATATCTGTTTTTTAATTCAAGTAAGGACTGAAACTTTGAATTTTTAAAATAGTTCTTACTTTTGCCGCCAAACGCCACAGTCAACGACTACTAGGCCTAGTTCAGAACTTAGCTTCTAGATGCCACAGCAACGAACGTAGGAACCTGAGCGTTGTTTACATTCTTAACCTATACAATTTAGCTTCACACAGGTGTAATTAGTGGAAGGTTCTTTAACATGCCATAAATCTGACATGGGACCGCCCGCTTGACTTCCCCTCCGAAGGAAGGCATACCGAGGGATTTTTAGCTGCCGACGATATTTTAGAAGAATTGTATGCCGACGATCATTCAAATGGAAATAGTGATATTGAATTAGTGGAAAGTGAGTGTGAGAGTGATAGTGGAATTGATATTCAAGCCCCTACACGCCGTAATTTACCTAATGTGCCTATTTATTCAAGTGACTCTGACGATTACGATGTAAACATTGATGATTTATTAGGAATTGACGCTGAAGATGGTTTTATAAAGACGGATCCACAGAGATATTTAGAACAGTTTCAAGGCAGGCAAGGACTAACATATGTCTCACAAGATAATGAAAGTGTGAGTGAGGTTCTTGACAGGTTTTTTAGTAGGGTTCTTTGCCTTGCTTGTAGACCAATCTAACCTCTACCATGATCAAAACATACACAAGTATAAAGTCACTACACACTCAAGTGCTACTAGGAGCATTGGTGAGTATTCATACCAAATTTTAAGATAAAATCTTGACTAGTTTAATATTTATGTACATTTTTATGATCAAGTGCACTCCAGTATGCTCAGTAGAAAAATGTCCGGTCCTCAGGGTATGTGACAAACACAAGCATCCGGTCCCCAATGTGTTAATGATGACAGTTCATAGCCGGACAAGCTTTAACCCTGCGTAAGAGGCGGCTGATCTGACAGGCACAGTATTTTTTTTTTGTGCCTTCCCGCAGCGTGCCGAGCGGGACCCTTCAGTCTCAATAGTTTCCTAACTTTGTTGGCTGGTTCCAACCCGTCCGGTCAGTTTGTCTCCAGCCGTCAAAGAAGTGAGTCACACGTTTTGATCTGACTGGCCGACCGCGCCCAATTACGTCGCAAATCCAAGATCAGTATTTTTTCACTTTTGATAGTAAATTTAATAGCTGATAATCGTCCAACAACACCCCCAGACCTCCACTAGAGGTCCAGATGTTGCGATTGCACCGTGGAGACAGGAATACGTCGGCTCCCGAACTATCCCTGTGTGAAATGCAACCGAGGAATATGCCTTCCTAATGCGAAACCATTCTGCGCAACATGCTTTTCAGCCTGTCTTGCGATCCCACAGCGGCTTTGATGGATGACGACTCACTGATTTGTCCCCACACATCTCAACTTCATGCCTGACCTATTTTGAAACTTTTTTTAAGGTTAAAAGGTCGCATTTTGATTTATATTCATATCCATGATATGCGAATTCTGCATTTTGACTTGTTTTGGTTTTTGTACCTGAATAATTACTAAGAATTTTTTTAAAATTGATTTTATATTTTTCCCTTATTGTCAACATCCTAAAGATGATTGGTAAATTTTGGTTTAATTTAATACGGCGTTTTAGGGACTTACCGGTAATGGTTTTTTTTTAGCATAGTGTGCCTGTCAGGCTCACTGCACCCCGATGTTGAGAATCCTTGACCGCACCCTTCTAGGGTTAATTCAGGACAAATATCTAAGGGAACTACAAATGAAAACAAACGCATACAGTAACATATGACAAAATCCAACTTCGCCATAGATTAAAAGACAGTTTTGTTGTTGTTGTCGTCAACGATCATTAGGCCTAACATTTTTATATCACTTCAAAATTTCCATTGGAGCAGGAAGCAGTTCATACTCCAACATGCTCCACTCCGCAAAAAGTCTCCATTCATTTTGTAGGAATCGCACCCTGTTGATCATCTCAAGATATTTTTTTAAATACATTTTTTAGTCTCTTTTATAGGAATATACAAACATCAACAATTCAGTATGTCATTTTCACAAAATTATTTTAATATCAAATTAAAGACCACATTTGTTAGGGATCTGTATTTATCTAATTTTTAGTGAATTTTTCATAGAAAGAAAAACGGTGCAAGCGTTTGGCGGCAAAAGTAGGAACTACTTGAAATTAAATGTCTGCAGTCCTCACTTGAATTGAAAACGGATAACACACACTAATACAGTCATCACAATTAACACCGGTTATCAGACCGATTCTACACACACCCAAAGTACACGGGGCTACATGACCGCGTTGTCGCAGCCCCTAAACTAAGGAACCAACCAACACTGCTCAAAAAAATTAGAGGGACAACATTTGAAACACCTGCATTATTTTGCCAGGAATGGGTTGAGTGAAAAAGCCATGTTATCTGGGGAATGAAACCTATAGTTAATGGAAATGTACGTATCCTGTGCATGTCGTAGCACACATGTCTGTGCTATGATGAGTAACGGAACACAATGTCGTCAACCAAAGTAGGGTCCTTCCATGAATGCACAGAGTGCACAAAAGGAAAGTTCAATATCTGCTAGACCCTCCATGTGCCCGTATAACTCCTCACATCTTCGTGACATGTTCCTGATGCACCAATAAATTTGAGTGGAGGGAGGGTTTGGTACCCCGAGGCCAAAGTGGCCTAAAGACAATTAACCTAGTACTATTCTATGCGCTCAATGAAACATGGACTCGAACAGCAGTAGGTAAAATAAATATATATTCTCAAGGGAAAAGAATACAAGGCCGAATGGCTATGGGAGGGAACACCAATCTGCACTCCTACTATTTATTTAAAATGGAGGCCAAGCTATACCCCAAATTATATGGCAACGCTGTATAATTAAAACAAGTTACATTTACGTGATTTATAAATCACCACATATTAAACCTTTTCTAATTCTTATCCGAAACTACTACAGTCTCATTTCGATTCATTTCAATTGGTTACTCATTACATTCTTTCAAATAGGCTTCCGAAACTGTTTTGCAACCAGCATGGATGCTGTGCTTATACGGCCATAATAGACCAAAAGATGCCATCTCAGACAAACGAAAAGCAAGGGACCGTTTGTCATTATTAAAACTATCAAGTTCCCCACGCCAAAATCCTGACAATTACATTCTTGAAATCATTTAATTTCACATTAGCAGCATGGAACGATTAAAAATGAAACCAAACACATCTCGAAAGATGAAGTAAAACAAACTCGTTTTCGCTGCTTAAATAATAGGAGGCGTGTTATGAATATAAAATAATCTTAGGCCACATTATAATAGACCCATTAAAATATAAATTGAACAAATTAGCAAATCTAAGAAAACGCCTTGATAAAAGAAGAATAGCGTCCTTTTGGGAAATCGAAAGTTATTTCCATGCATCCGGCCAGACGACACTTGGCCTCTTAAAATTCACAAACTTAATTCTCACTTTCATGAAATGTCATAAATGTTTTGTCTGATGGTTCTAGAGTTCCAATTAATATTATCTAACAGTTTTACCTTGTTCTCGGACCAAGATTTAGGTAGTGGTCCGAGGCTACCACAAACCGCGTCCTTTCACCGCAAGCTCACATTATGTTCTCTTCACGTCCAAGCTATTCGTAGCTCTCTCGACAATGGGACGCCATTTTGCGCATGTGCAGAAGTTCATTTTAAAACCGATGACAAATGAAGAACGCCTGGCACTAGTTTTAATGCCAACTTTTATAATTTATTTTCCTTCACCTCTTAAATGATCGAAACTTCCTTTTTTAACCAAATTTAATTTGGCAATAGAATTTTCATCGATGTGTCCGTCAATGATTGGCTATCAGACTTTAGATTATTTGAACAAATACCGCCAAATCCAGTACAGTCCCAGCATACATATTATTCACTAGACAGTCAACAATGGCTATATTCAATCAATGTAGACCGGAGTAATTAGTTAATATATTTTCCATTAAAAGATAATGGTTATTTAAATTGTTTATATCTTCTTCTTGTATCCTGAAATGATTCACAATTAATGCCAGGAGCGTCGGCAGAAGAATGGTGGGGGGGGGGGGTCACATGGGGGCGGCGACACAAGGGGGCGGCGGCGGCGGCGAAGTATTGTGAGTCGAAACCAATCGGCTCACCTGACAAGTCTGCTAACACTTTCTTGTGAAATTTTGTTCCACTCTTCCATAAGGGCTTCTGCAAGTTGTTCCAAAGTCTGAGGCTCTACAGGACGGCCCCGATGTTGTCTGTCCAGCATATCCCATAAATGCTCAATGCGATTGAGGTCAAAACTCGACGCAGGCCAGTCGAATGTTTGAATCGCGATGTCCTGTAGAGTTTCCATGTTGGCAGCTGCTGAATGAGTTTTCGCATTGTCGAGTTGCAGGATAAACTGGGGACCCATTACAGCTGCAATGGGCATAACATGACCTAGTACAATCTCGTTGATGTACCTCTGAGCGTTAAGTTAGCCTCTGGTTATCTGAAGGTCCGATGGGCAGTCAATTGTGATGCCACCCCAGACCATGACAGAGCCGCGGCCAAAGCTGTCCCTTTCTTGGACTGCTGCTCCATAATAATGTTCACCACGACGACGATAGGCAGGTATACCCCCGTCCCACCGTGTTAGACGAAAGTAGGACTCGTCCATAAACAATACATTGCGCCAGTAACGCAGCTGCCAGTCCCTATGGTCCTCAGCAAATCTAAGTCGCTCTCTCTTGTGGTGAGCAGTTAATCGTGGGACCCGATGAGGTCTTGGTCTTAAACCTGTCTCGGAGTCTGTTGCGCATTGTTTGGTCACTGACACTGCTACCAGTTGCTGCTCTTAGATCATTTTGCAGGTCCCGGGCGGTCGCAGATTGCCAGCGGAGAGAAAAATTCACCACATATCGGTGCTCTCTGGCCGATGTTTTTTGTTTTCTCCCTTGCCCTGGCTTTTGTGTGTATAAAGCAGTTTCAGAAAATTGTTTCCAAACCCTCCCATGTGTCTACTGCCACAAAGCCCTGGCTTTCCAATGACATGTGGAGGTGTCCTCGCATTCTTAAAACATGTCGGAAGAATATGAGCGGCGGTATATATTGTAATCACGGACTACGTACATGGTACACGCGATCAAACTTGTGTTCCTCTAATTGTTTTGAGCAGTGTATTATTTCAAAAACTTTGCTCGTAATTACAATAGTTTACTTTCCTGTAAAACACAATTGCTGAAGAAGGCCATAATAGGGCCAAAACTGGTATTAATCTTACATATATAAAAGAATGTTTGTCTGTCTTTTATGCGTTCATAAAGTATTCATCAGATTGAGATCAAATTTTGGCGAGTTGTTGTGCACACTCCCGGGATGGTTATAGGCATAGTAAATCCAATTTACAATAGCGAGCGAGTAGTTTAAACACATGAGTGACGGGGCACGAATCATTTAAACAAAATTCCGTATGCGTTCATATGCCATTCATCCAGTTGCGATGAAACTTTGGCGAGTTGTTGTGCACGCTCCCACAAATTTTTATATATTCGTTAATCCATTTTCCGATAGTTGAGAGGCAGTTAACGGAAGTTGAAAATGATATTGTGTATCCTAATGCCCTCCAAGGAACAAAATTACAACGCTAACACTTTCTTCGATTCGCATTGCAACGCTTGCCGGGTACAGCTGGTTAATGTATATTTATTCAATTTTATTGACTAAGGTGTAATAAAATTATTAAATACCTATTGGTATTTTTGATTTTTTAAAATATCTATTGAGTGCTGTGGAACAGTAAGAAATAAAACATGAAATTGGTACCCTTTGTTCCTATTGGTGATCGATATCTCTGTTAATTATGTGTATGTAAATATAAGATTGACACTTGTGTTAGTATATTCTCAGAAGTTATGTAGATTGAGTTATCACATTAATTCTTTTGAATTGTGTACTGATGATGATGATGATGATGAATAACAATAAAAAACAAAGGAAGAAAGTCCTTCTGTTGTGACTTTAAGGAAGTATCTTTGCATTTTGTTAACACACTCGTACGTGTCTGAATAAATCTAAAGAAAATTAAAAACTAGACTAAATTCTAACAGGTTATGGATCCAAATCATGGACCATAACGTGGCTCACGAATATTAACCAACTTGTAATTTTATAAACAAAGTTGTGATTTGAAAACTTGGGAGCTACGAATATGCTTAGTAACACAGTATCTCTCTAAAGACTGTAGGTCTGCGTAAGATGAGTTATTTTCTTAAGTACTCTTTGACCCGATGTAGTGTTCAATGTCTCTTTGAGGTTGATAAACAATTTCAGGATTAATGTTTATATACTCTGTACACTGCCAGAATGGGATTGACATTTGACTGGAAATTTCAAGTCTGTCATCACCCCTCTGCCTCTTGACCAATCCACGTTCGCAGAGTTGATGTCATAATACTCAGCGTTGCAATATCGCAGCCCACGTGCAACAGTGTCTGGCTAACGGTTTCTCTGGCTTGTCAGCGTGATCGCTTGTTAATTCTAACTGTGCATTGGTGCTTTATTGATAGTAGTAGTGCTTTAATAATTGTCTGTATATTAGGGTAGAGTAGAACAGGAATAGTTAAAAGTGATTTGTAACTTATATTTGTGTGACGCGGTCATGTAGCCCCGTGTACTTGGTGTGTGTGTGTGTAGAATCTCTCTGATAACTGGTGTTTTTAACTGTGGTGACTGTATTAGTGTGTGTTATCTGTTTTTAATTCAAGTAAGGACTGCAGACTTTGAATTTTTCAAATAGTTCTACTTTTGCCGCCAAACGCCACCGTCGACGATTACTAGTTCAGAGCTTATATACTAGATGCCACCGCAGTTGGCTCTTGGCAATGAAAGTAGGAACCAAAGAGCGTGTCATTTACATTCTTAACCTAGGCCTATATAATTTAGCTTCACACAGGTGTAATTAGTGGAAGGTTCTTTAACATGCCATAAATCTGACATGGGACCGCTGGCTTTACTTCCCTCCGAAGGAAGGCATACTGAGGGATTTTAAACACTCTTAAAAAAAATCCGACGACAGTCTATTTTCATACTATATTTCGCTATGTTGAAGGCTGGTACGGTGGCTAAGGGAGAGGGTTAACTGAAAATCACAGGGCGAAGAATCGTTCTGCGAGGTCAGTCCTGTGAATTGGTATGTACTTTACGGGGATATTAATAGTTATAGTGATAACATATCTAGCTACCAGTGTAATGGTCCTCGATGCTATCCTTCAATTGGTAAGTTCCATTTTTTAAAAACCTCTGAACTGGCAGTTCACGTTTACTTTTTTGTGTGTTTTCTTAAACCTGATTTTGCTTTAAGTAACAACTTGTTCTCTCCAAAGTTAAGGCATAGCTTGAGACAATAAGCAAATTAGCTGACATAAGGAATCTTAATGATGCCACTTGAAAACTGACGAGCTTATTGACAGCGTTATTACTGGTGAGAACTGAGAAAATGCCGAGACTTTCTTCTCGAACATACGGTATTTAATAAGCTGTAAAAATATAAATAAATTTGGAGGCATGTTGAGTACATATTTTTCGGGTTTAATTGCAAACCTTGCCTGAATATTTCGTACGCTATATAGGAGCAAAATCCTGTTTTACGCCTGAAGCAGTAGATTGCCATAAGATTATCATAAGTTATCGAATTCAGTGTTTTCTTGAAGCCATTGCTATTATCTCAAAAAATTGTATTGTATATTCTGTATCTGTAGCAACTGAATAATTCTGTAGCTTATAACTGAAATAATTATTAAATATATTATAGCGAGTTGAATGAACTAATTTGCCCACACGCTCGCTGCAGTAGCGAGCAGTTTGGCAACCTCGTTCTCAGACCCCATGGCGAGGCGAGAACTATCAATCCCATTCTGGCAGTGTACAGAGTATAGTAAAACCTGCCTTTAATAAACTGGAATATTTGACGGTCCCTTGAAAATACGAATGAAAAAACCCATGGTAAATTCCCTTAGGAAACAGAAATGATTCAACCAGAGACAAAAATGCATTTTAATGGAAAATTTCAAAGTTCTGGAATGCAGTGTTAAGGAAATTTTCAGGCCCTCTGTGGAAGTCTACCTTGTCCGCTGTAACAGTTGTTTCTGTAGCCAACAAGGAATATTAAAGTGTACAGTTAAGAGGATATGAATGAATCAGAGGTAAGCAATGCGAACTGATGTGAGTTTAATAATAACGAACTGATGTGCATGGATGGCAATAGCGGAACCGCGCAAACTTAACGTGTGCGAACATGGCGTATGTTTTAGACAAACTGAAGCATCAAGGGCAGGTGGCAGCACCTTACATATATAGAACCGCAAACTTGTTAAACAAAGTATAAAACTACCAAAGTTACAAGAAGTTAATTACGTAAAAATTCAGACTTTCACGACCGGCGTTGTAATAGGAATCTCTGTTTCTCGGTCTTATAAGCAGTGTTTGAAGAACATAGGACAACAAAATGTCCTTAGAACACGGCCTTTAAGCCTGCGGAACAGAGATTCTTTTGTCCGGTTAATTGCCTGTTGCTCTAGCCCAGCGTTTCCCAAATTGTGGTACGTGTACCACTGGTGGTATGATTGTACTGCTGCAGTGGTACGCGGTGATGTTACGAAAAATTAAAAAAATATTGGATACCGGTACGTTACGAAAAATATAGAAATATAAAAATATAAAACATTGATATGTTGTCCGAGGGCTTTAAGGCCAATGTTAAGGGCTTTAAGGCCAATGTTAAGGAGCAGTTTTATGAATTGAATTGCGATTCAGAACTAAGGCAAACTTTTTCAAAAATGGCTCTTGTGAACTTTTGGGTTGAGAGGCGTGCAGACTATGCAGACAAGGCTGACAAAGCAGTTAAGATTTTTACTGCCATTCAGGCCTACTTCGTATTTGTGCGAGACTGCATTTTCTTCACTTGTTTATCTCAAGAATAAATACCGGAATCGTCTCCTTACAGTGGAAAACTATCTTCGTTTGAGAGTCAGCAATCTTAAACCGGACATTCCTAAGTGGCTTCTAATCTTCAAGCTCAACAGTCTTAACTCTAAAAAACACAATTTACAAAAAAAAAGTACAATCCATAATTTGGTCTGCTGCGTAGTGGAGGCGGGGTTATAGTTACTATATCTCCCAACCATTAGGTGGTTCGCGAGAGATTCTCATCTCTTAAAGTGGAACACACTCAAATGTTTGCGAACACTGCCCTATCCTTTCCCTATGCTCGCTTTAACAAGATGTTTCTCAACAAATGCCTTTCTTTGTCAATCAGCTTCAGCTTGTAACTGAGCACTTCTCAACCTAAATTATTGACGTAGCTTGGAAGCAGTCATTATGGCTTTGAAAGCAAGATCTTCACAAGAGAGTAAGAGTGGGACAATAGCAGAAATATATACAGTAAATACAGTATTGAATCGGATACAGTCGAAATCCGCTTATCCGAGGTAATTGGGACCGAGGGTATCTCGGATAGCAGAAAACTCTGTTAAGAGGGAATGTGTAGGAAATCGTTCTTTTAGTGTTTTTCGACTAGAACCTTCATCGAAGTAGACACTCTGTGATGCCCACTTCTCAATGTCTGCTCTATTCAGTCTCCAATCCTCCACTGTATCTTCTTGTCCCACACCTAACACAGCTGTTATATTCTTAATATTCTCGCCGCCGTCGATACGTCTTATAGCACTCAATTTTATTTGTAACGAAACTACTACTCCCTTAAGTTTGCCACTCATCTTGGTAACGAGTCACTAAACAATAGCGCACATAACTATGCACAACGACTTGTTCGTTTTTGAATGATAATGTTTTGTTTTTCCGTAATTTTGGTTTATTTTTATAATTTTTATTTAATTTTTTGTTTTATTAATTTTTGGTCTTTTTAAATTTAATGTCCACCTCCAAATTTTTAATTCAATTCAAAATTTGTATTCTTCAATCTGTGATAAGAGGGGCAGATGACCTTGTAGTTCCGCCCCTTAAAACAATAACTAACGTGTGTGTAAATATCGAAATACAACTCGCAACTAGTGCAGCAAGCGAAGCAACACGCTGTTCGATTAACACGGAGCCTCGGATTACCTGGTCTCTGTTAAGCGGGTATCTACTGTATTTACACCATTTTTTAAAATAGTATTTCCATTATATCCAGGGTTTAATTATTGTGGCATGCTGTAGACCTACCTATCTCTGTTAACCGGAAACCTTTCTTTAATGGAAACATTTGAGAGTCTCGTTCGATTCCGTTGATGGCAGGTTTTACTGTACTATGAAATCTCTGGTGTTGTGATTTTACTGGATTTTTAAACCTTTTATCAGTAGATAATCAGCTTGCAATCCCTTCTCTCAAATGTGGCATTCTGTATCTAAATGTTTTTTTTTGGCTCCCCACAGTTTTGACCAGGTGCTTGATGAGGCGGCAGGACAGAATCCACCAGGCAGTGAACAGGATCTTTATCAAGTTTTCCTCACTCATCACCGTGGTCAGCTGTGTCTTCATTTTGCTACATTGCTTCTGAAAAGGGCAAAACAGGTGAGTGTTTGTTGTTCAGAATAGCTTTTAGTGCGTGCAAACATTTTTGTGACCTAGTGAGATGTTAGTAGGCAGGTTGGAAATTATTCCTGTGCCCTCGGTGGAATTTTACCCTTAATTGCAGAGTTGGACTTGCCATGGTGGGCGAGTATTTATCGTGTCGGCGTACCAATCTTGCAGGTTCGCTCCTGGCCGTGGTAAGAGATTTTTGAAAGGCGACAAAAATCATGGCACGCATGTCATACGTTGTTGGCATGTTAAAGAACCCATTTGGATTCAGTCGGCCTTGTTCATAATGGCAAAATTAATTTCAGGATTTTACGTGCCAACAGAGTTCCTCCTTTCTCTAGTGTCAAGGAGCTTAGATATCTAACCTCCTTGACTTTCATATTACTCCAAGGAATGACAAAATTCGACATGCAAGCTGCCCTCTGGGTTGCAAATAACAAACTTGCACCTGGCACCCGAGGCCGTACGATATTATTATTGCAGAGTTGGAAGTACAGTGGAATCTCGTTAGCACGTTCTCGGTTACGACGTTTTCCCGTTTAGCGCGATGATTTTCTCAAGTCCCAGTCCCAATTCTACAAAATACATGTTGATATATCCCCTTAATACGTTCCCTATTCCCGCTTACGACGATCAAATTTCCGTTGTACTATTTGTAAGCGAACCTGATTTTATTCTTATTTCATTATAAAATTCTGCTTCTGGAAAACACGACGCGATATTGCCTCATATTCTCTGATAGTTATTGACGGTGTAGATGATTTCATTGTGTTTGACGGCGTAGAAGCGGCTATAGCTATGACGCAACACAGGTGACGTCTCTCTTCCGCTGCCCTTTCTCAAGTCCCTATCCTACTAAATTCATGTTGATATATCCCCTTAATACGTTCTCTATTCCCGCTTACAACGATCAAATTTCCGTTGAACTATTTGTTAGTGAACCGTATTTTATTCTTATTTCATTAAAAAATTCGGCTTCTGGGAAACACGATGCGATATTGCCGCATATTCTCTGATAGTTATTGACAGTGTAGATGATTTTATTGTGTTTGACGGCGTAGAAGTGGCTATAGCTATGACGCAACACAGGTGACGTGTCTCTCTCCCGCTGCCCTCCACCCCTTTCCCTTTGTTTATTTCTCACGTAGGCGCATTATTGTCTTTGTATTCCGCACTATTGTCTTCTAGTTCTTAGTGTTCACGTCCAGTTATGACGTATTTTATTGCGTGTTTCATAATGGATAAGAAGAAAGTACGGCAGATAACTAATGATGAGAAGATGAAATACATTCGAGACGTGGAATGCAATCCTCACATGATGCGTGTGGATATAGCGCGAAAGTGGAACAGTCCTCCATCTACACTGAACACTATTCTCGGCAAAAGGAAGGAAATCGAACGTGCATTTGAAGAAGGAATGAGCGGCAAATGGAAACGTGTGCGAGAGGGACAGTTTCCTGAACTAGAAAGTGCTTTATTGAAGTGGTTCAAGCAAGCCCGTGCTTCAAACATATGCGTGCGCGGTCGCCGGTAACAGAGCCGTCACTGGCGGAGCGCGAGAGCGAGAGCGAGAATGTCCTTGCTAAGCAGAAATAAAGACTCTGTATTATACTGTAGTGTAGAGGTACAGTAATTCATTTGTATGTTATTTATTCCGTGTAAGTTACTGATAACCTATGTTTATGTCGTGGCTGTAGTAGTGCATACAATCACTTACTAAGGTCGGCGATTTGACCTCCATATATACGCCGCGTTCTTTCTTATACATTGTAAATGCAGTATGGCGTTTTTCGGTAGTACGTTTCCCCGCATATGACGTCCAAATTTTTCAGTCCCTTGGAAAACGTACTAATGAGATTCCACTGTATTACTTGTGCATTTGGGCCTGTGAATGAACATTACGGCATTTATTAGCAATCACATGTTCAATATCTTAGGAATGACATTTGCAATAGAGGGGGTAATCATTATTGGAAGTGACTGTTACCGAAGGATTCAGGATGTTTATTTTCCAAATTGGCTAGTTATACTTGAACAAATTTCAAAAAGAAAACTTGATAAAATGGCACTGTTAGCTCAAATCAGTTACCAGCATTTTGCCCCGTGTGCCGTCGGGCTCATGATGCTCGTGGCATCATTTGAGCCTTCTCAGTGTGTACTAAGCATCCATGCGTCTTGGTGAGGTGTACTATACTAACTGATGAGCCCAATAGTACACCGGGGTGATACGCTGGTAACTGATTTGAGCTAACAGGACCAATTTTTCAAGTTTTCATTTTGAATTTTGTTAAAGGGTAATTATGTTGTTGTTATTGTTGTAATTATTAACCTTTGGAGATTTGATTGCCAGCGGTTGAGGTGGGAACTATTCTTAGTTTACTTGTCACACTGTCAGCCTGCTTGATGGATAGGTACAGTTGTGCCAGTTGGATTTGACTCTGTTCCATTAGCCTCTGGTATCATGGTGACATGAGCTCCTGTGACACAATTTCCCTAATTCGCAAATGAAACTATAGATAACCCACCAATCTTAATTTGCCCATCATTATTAATTTTTCTTTTCACAATACACAATATAACTTATAACACAAGTAGTGCACCAAATGCTGTTTGACTTATGTGGTGACTCGCTGTCTCGTCCCGCAAGGCTCCTGCTGCAATAAACAACAAACTGTAGTGCAGTCACATTCAGCGGCAATCAAATCTTGAAAGGCTAATACAAAGTATTCTCAAAGATCAATTTAAGCAATCCACATTAAAAAGTTAAACTAATGTTCCCCACCTCGTGGCACGGTTTTATTTATTTATCGCATGGCTTTTATGCCGGGAGTGTCGGAGGACATGTTCGGCTCGCCTGAGTCTGTAGCTGCTTCCAGCGGACACCCATAGGGTGAGCTACAGGTTCCGTTCAATTTCAAGTAGTTGAACAGTTCTTAACAGCACAATGGCGGGTACACTGTCGTTAAGAGTTGGCAGTATGGCACCAAGGTACTGCCGATCCCATTGGCGACATCATTTCAAATCATGTTTGCGAGGTTGCCTCAGTAAATTGAGTTTCTTTATTAGATGTAATAGCCGAAGCAAGGGCGCAGGTTTTGCAGCATATAACTTGGCCCACTTGAAAGTCATTTAACTGTGTTTTTGGCGTGGTTTGCGGAGTTCAAATATGTTCTGATGCAAGTCAAAACAGAGACGATTTAATGTCATCTTAGGGCAAGAACGTAATCTAATCCAGAAGTCGAGATTAGTCTTGGGTTTATGAACACGGTTAGAGAGGTTAAGATTGGGTATTTCTGTAAACTTGCTGGAGGCGCGACAAGGTCCAAATGGGTTCAGAAAGGGATGGGGTTTAGGTTATGGGCGGCGTCGCTCGTCGTTGACACCATCACACTTTTGCTAAGATTGCCAGTGGCAAATAGCCTTTTATACAGATGTGGAAAGAAGCAAGCACAGCTTCCTAAAGTTTTGTGCCATTTGATTAGGAATTTCACCACATTGTACTTCATAAGCGGTTAAGCTCTACCAATATTGAGAGCACTCGCCCAATATGTGTTTCATTTATAACCCTTGTCTTGTTATAATCTACTATAAAAATTTTCAATATCCTATCCTACGTACCTTTTGATCAGGGAAAGAAAAAATTCACTGTGTACACTCAGAAAATTTACAAATGCAGGGGATGGTTGGTATTGGATATAGTTTCCGTGTCCAATTACCTTGAAGTCACGTATTTGCATATCATTGTCAATTTTAGCATCCTTGTTAATTTCGTCTAGATTGTCAACAGAATCGGAGGCTTCTCAGAAACACATGCTAGTACCGTACAGTAGTCACAATGACACAGGTTGTCAGATTACATACACACCCACAAACTATCACGCTGCATGCTCGTCACTTTTATCACTATCCGCGTCTTCTAAGAAATTGTCTCCATTTAGTGCACTGTTGTTCCATCCAAAGAGAGACAATAATCATCACATGGAGAATTTACATACTCGGCTAAATCATTATTTTTAAATGCAGCACAAAAGTTACCTGCTCTTATTAAGAGCACGTGGGTTGTACATGTTGGGAAAACACTTCTGCAACAAAATATGTTTGTAGAAACTAAACGAGCTAACATGTTAGATACCCAGTGATAGATTTGAATACATGCTACATATTCCGTATTGTGAGTGGATAGTGTTGCCACCTTCCTTACATTCGTAAATTACTGCCTGTTAAACATGAGATTGCACGTGGAACGCTATTGCAGAGTTAAGAGGATTAGTTTAGCTGGAAATCGAAATAAAGCATTTAGTATATATTTGCATTTTTACCTATTTAAAGATTTTATCGCAAATTGAGAACCAAGATTTTATCGCAAATTGAAAACCAATGAAATCCACATGAAGAGGTCATATAAATCATGAATGTGCATCAATTGACAGGTTTTGAACAAATTTTGGATGTATCATTGTTGTTAACAACCAAACTCCTCATTATTTGGTAGAGCATGATGGGAGTATAATTGATTTCATGTGTTGGCCTCTCCCTTAGGAACGGAGCAACTGGCGTGATGTGCGTCGTGCGGTGGCCCCCTTGCTGCTGCTAGCCATGTCGCCCCCTCCAGATCAGAACGGCTCCTGGCTGCAGCATGTTGGCAAGCCACGTCGCAAAGCTGCTGACTGGTGGGTCAAGGAAGGTGCTTACCGGATCAGTCAGGCTGGTAGGTACCAAACCAGTGGCTCCTATATTATTGGTAGTTGCTCAGTGAAATAAACTTGGACTTTTTTGTAGCTTTTCAGTCATTCAATAAGATTGTGCCCAATTAATGGGCGGGGTAAATTTACCCCCCCTCCCCCGACTGAAAAGCTACAAAAATGTCAATTTTATAGGCAAACACTGGAAAATAATGACTCCAAATCTCTACATTTCTGTGAAATAAGTCTTCTTCTTCCTAAATCTTTTCTGCTTACGTAGGTTATTCACATAGCCTCCAATCTTTCCCTTTTCTCCCACAATCTATTGTTCAGCATTTCCTCCCACTGTATTCTTTTTGGAGTAACATCAACCTTCACCTGATATCTCAGTCTTGTTTGTGGTCTTCCAATTAGTCTTCTTCCAGCTACTGTCCATTCCAGAGCTCTTCTTGGTAATCTAGTGAATTAAGCATGGAACAGATTTCTATGTAATTACATATCTTCGGAAGCTAAACTTAATTATATTTTGTATCTTTATGAATCATTACTTGTGGAGTTGAAAAGTGGAGCATTTATTTTCCATATTTTTCAATATTTGGAAGTTTAGCAGATATGCTCCATATTCTTAGTCATTAAAATCAATATAGTCCATATTTTGGCAGTCCTGTCAATAATGGAAAAACAAGTTAGATTTACAGTATATTTAATAATTTTAAATCGTGGTACAGGTACAGTGACAAAAATGAAAATGGACACTAGACTTTCAAAGAACCCTAGATATGAAGCAATGGGAAAGGTTGCTGGAATTTTGTGTGGAAATTTAAGTGTAAATTTAACATTTAACCCCAGCAGACATTGTGAAGTTCAAATATGCCCCCGTTACTTCTTCTGATGTTGAACGCAGTTTTAGCCGATATAAATCTGTCATTAGAGAAAATAGTAGAACATTAATTTTCTAGCAGAAAAATAACACTTTGTAATTTATTGTTTTGGAATCCGAGAATAAAAGATTGAGTATTCTTACAGGATCATATTGATACTAAATTAGAAGTGCAACATTATGTTCCATGTAGATCTACTTTTAGCTTCTTTAAATTTGTATATTAAAATAGAAATCATAGTTTTTTGTAATTTTAAGTCCCTATATAATTCCATATTTCTATAACAGTAACACAGACAGCAGTGGCTACGCTCGCTAAAGCACAGCGCAGCATTAACTCATGGGGTCATTCTCTCTGCTGACTCGGTAGATGCGTGGGTTCGAGCCCCAGCGTCGGCCGTCCTTGATATGGTTTTCCGGGGTTTCGGGGTTTCCCCATTTTCAACACCAGGCAAATGCTGGGACGGTACCTTTTCACTGGCCACGGCCGCTTCCTTCCACATCCTTGCCCAGTTTCATTCATCTTCATAAATTCCATCTCATCCCGGCGCGCAGGTCGCCCATGGGCGTCAACTAGAAAGACCTGCACTCGGCCTCTCAGTAGGCCGCAGGACAAAATAAATAACAATAACTACCTAGGTGTATATATTTCATCAATTATTAGCACATATAAATCCGTATCCTGCAAATAAGTAAGGGAAATAAAATGGATTAGATAATACTTCTGGGATATGAATGTTGCTTACCTTCGGATAGAAAACGTGTGTTCATACAAACAATGCATGTTGCGTTGATTGCTCTGATTGTATGTCCAACCTTTAGATTACAAGTCATCATCATCTTGTACAGTTTCCAGCCCCAGGCTGGGTCTGTTTGGAACATAAGCCTCGCCACTTAGTCCTTTCTTCCCACCACCTCTCCGCTGTCACTCTGGTCCAGTCCTCGCCTCTCTTCTTGACACATTCCTCCACTCCTTTCAGCCATCTATCTCTTGGTCTTCCCCTTGGTCGTTTCTTCTGCATCTGCATCTCATGTATCCTTTTGGGAATCTTCTTCTCATCCATTCTCTTTAAGTGTCCATACCACCTCAGTCTTGATGTCTCAATCCTACCTTGCAAGGGCTCCTCTTTCACCATTTCCCTGACCTTTTCATTCCTCACCCTGTCTCTTCTTGTTACTCCGATCCTACTTCGCAGGAACTTCATTTCACCTGCCTGTATTCTGCTTATATCTCTTTTCTTCATTGTCCAAGTTTCTGAAGCATAGGTCAGTATCGGGATATAGTAGCTTCTGTATAAGACTTCCTTGCTTTTTTGTGGGACATCTTTATTCCACACTAAGCTCCTAATGCTTCTCAGAAATGCTTCTGCCTGTCTGCCACGTTCCGTAATCTCTTTGTCATTTCTCCCATTTTCCTCCACTATACTTCCCAAGTACTTGAGACATTCCACCTTCTTCAGCTGTCCACCTCCAAGTGTTATCCCACTCATTGGTCTGTCCTTTTTCCTGGTCGTTAACAGGATCTCACATTTACTGATGTTGAACTTCCATCTGTACTCTCCCACTGTTTCTTCCCAAGCCTTCAGTTGCTCCTGAATTTCCTCCTCCTTGTTTCCCCAGACCATGAGATCATCTGCAAACACCATTGCTTTCATCTTATCTTCTCCTATCTTTCCTGCTATCCGTGCCATTACCTCGTCCATAACCACAATAAAGAGAAGGGGTGACAGCGCACTACCCTGTTTCAGGCCACTCATTTGTCCGAACCAGTCTGTTCTTTTCCCTCCAACTTTCACACAACTCACACTTCCACAATACATCTCCTTCACTCTGCCTACAGTCCCTTTTTCCACTCCAATGTTTTCCATTGCTTTCCAAACCTTCCCCCTACACACACTATCATAGGCCTTTTCGATGTCCAGGAAGGCCATCAACAGATCCTCTCCAAATTCGTAGTGGTGTTCCTGGAGCTGTCTCGCTGAAAATATGAGATCCACTGTTGATCTCCCAGGTCTGAATCCATACTGCTCCTCTCTCAATTTTCTCTCCACTTTGGCTCGTATTCTACTTTCTAATATCTTTTCATATATCTTGGCACAGTGAGGTATGAGTGTGACTCCCCTGTAATTTCTGCACTCCTTTCTGCTTCCTTTCTTAAATATTGGGACAATTAATCCTTTCTTCCAATCTTCTGGGGTCTTTTTCTCCTTCCATATCACCCTCATCACACGGTACAGCCACTGTTTCCCAACCTCCCCTGCTGCCTTCACCATTTCAACACTCACTTCATCCACACCCGGTGCCCTTCCTCCTTTCATCTTGTCTATAGCCATTTCCAGTTCTCTCCAAGTCAGGTCCTTTTCCATTCCTGTGTTGTCTTCTCCATCTTCCAATGCATTGTCTTCCTCCCTATGACCATTTGGATTCAGTAAATCCTCAAAGTACTCTTTCCACACTGTCTTGAGTGTCTCTTTGTTGTGTACCTCATTTCCGTTTTTGTCCATCATTACCACATCCTCTCGCAGACCTCTTCTCTTACTTTTGACCATCCCTTAAAGTACTTTCTTATTTCCTCTGCTGTCTTCCTCCATCATCTCTGTCCACTTTACCATCCACTTCTTCCTCTCCTCTGCGACAATCTTGTTTGCTTCTTTCTTCTTTATCTTATAATCTTCCCTTGCTAGATCAGTTCTTTCCTGGAACCACACTCTGAAAGCCTTGTTCGTCCTTCCCACAGCTTCTTTTACTCTCTCATTCCACCATGGTGTCTCTTTACACCGCTTTCTGTTGCTTGTTCTTCCACATACTGCCACTGCAGCTTCCACCATTGTGTTTAGTTTTTGAATTGCTACAATCTCTTGAAAATTGATTCTCTGAGTCAGAGTTGGTTCCATGCATAAATGGAAAAATAAATAAAACATGGCCTATATTGATGAGCCTCGATCCAGTGTGTCATGGTTCATGAGTGTTTGGCTCTCCACTGATCAATTCTTAGCATTGATAAATCCTACCACAGTAGTATTGCAGAACATCTGTTGGATAATATAAATTGATATGAAATTGATCATATTTCTGTTTTTTTTTAGGATCCGTATTGACTTAAAATTTTGTTGACCTTAGATATGTGATGTTTGTTTAGTTGAAGAGTTCCCACCTCGTTAATACTTAATTTTTTTATGACGTTTGTCACTTGTACATTTTTGGACTCTTTTTATGTCGGGGTCTTCTTTGTGAATTTGTTAATGAGTCTTCTTCAGCAATTGGCTAAAGAGGAGATTTTGAGCATTTTAATATTGATATTGCCCGTCAAAGTTTTTCACTGTTTATGTGATATTTTTCTGTTTATCATCTCTAGTTAGTATAAAACAAAGTCCCCGATTCTTGGATGTTACGGGTAATCTCGGGAACCACTGGATGGATTTTGATGAGGTTTTCACCACTGTAAAGGATATCTCTAGGAAGGTTTCTGTAGAAAATAATTTATGATCAAAGGAAGCCAAGCAGTAAGATTTCAGTGAAAAAAATCTAGAAAAATATGATCGTTCACTTTCTATGCTTATGCTGGGAAACTGTTAAATATATCAATATACTAGGGGTGTAAAAATTGTTCAGCCTGATAAGTTCTACAAAGAAGTCATCAACAGCATATCTCTTATCTTCAATAAATCACCCACTGTAAGTGTTTTTAAGTTTTAATTTCTTCCAACCATATCCATTCAATTACTAGCTTCGATTCAGTTTAAGTGCTAGCTGGGTGGCAAGTAAACCTATCGCCCCAGACACTGTAGAGTCGTGTTAGAGTTAAGACTTCAGAGAAGAGTGGATGTGTTTGGAAGTGCAACTCGGCTATTCTTTACTTCGTCTGTGAACTTTTCATTCCGCTGAATACACAGTCAAGTGTAGATTGGATGGAAGGGGGATTTGTGATTAATGCACTGCACCATTCTTAAAAACTACGCTGACGAGAATTCGTTGCCCATGCTATCTTCATAATATAATTAGTCGGTGATTTTAGCCCATCACGCAAACGAATATAGGTCATAGTTCATTGAAATTGAAAAAAAAAAGTGCCTTTTAAGCTCACACTGGGTAAACTGCGTAATATACCAGGCAAAGCCGGGGTGGGTAGGTAGAGAGAAAGAAAGAATTCGCAAAGACAAAGGGAGTCATCCCCAAGTTCCTATGACACAGGGAAGAAATGTTCATGGTTTCTGATCCGATAAAGAGAATTCAGCTATGAATTATGATTCCTCCATAAATTATATATATATATATGATGCTTCAGTTTCTGGTGGAAGCTGGGGCTGGTTGCTAGTCAGTTATATAAGACACGTTAAAATAAACCAGCGACACTTAAAATTAACACATTGAAATTATTTTCTATTCGAGAAAAAAAAAAATCACCCTAAAGGAAGCTAATTTTAGTCAACACATAAATATTTCCTTCATATTTACTGTTCTTATGAAGTTATCCAACACAGTATAATTCAAAATGGAATTTTCTATAAAATCTAGAATGTTATTTTTATTTTGCATCTTTAGTCAATTTTGCATTGTATTGTTGATAAGAGATCACTAAAATCCACTTGCAGGGGTTCATGGGACATCATAATATATTATGCTAGACACCACAAGCTCCAACTATTCCATCCGAATAACCATTTTTGAGACATGCGCAATACCCTAGAGAGAAGAGAGCCACCTTCAGGTTATGAATTTTCTCCACAGTATGGCAAAGAATAGTAAGAGAGAAATTAAGAAATGGAATAATAATGCAGGCTGGAATAGAAGAACCCTTGTGTGAAAATATTGCTAGATCAAAGTTGAAATGGTCTGTACATGGCATGAGAATGGAGGAAGGAAGAGTGGTGAGAAAGTGGATGGAGGTAGAAGTTGTTAGAAGATCAAGAAGAAGGTGGTTAGACATAATGAAAGAAGACGTGGGAGAAGCGGCGATGTTAAGACCATCTTCGAAGACAATGTTTTTATATAGACTATAGTTGAAGATGTTCCACAAACTGTATCAATAACTCGCTATTGCTTGTATCTCGCACCAGATTTTTAAATTTGAAATTGCAGGAAAAACCAATCCACATGTATCTCACATTAATTTCTGACGCCGTTTTGAAGATAGGAATTTTAAGATAGAAATGGGCATCTCACATCTTGCTCGTGATGTTTGTTTTGGCAGCACTGCTTCCTTTCTTTTCACAGTATTTGTTGTTCATCTGTTTCATTGTCGACAAGTACCAGTGTTCTGTCTTCACGTTCCATTGTTGTTTCTCAGTTAAGCAATGGTTTTCTTGTGGAGATCGATCTAAGTAATTTAAAAATGCGGGAGGTATACGGCTGGGTTTACACTCAGTGATAACATACTCAGAAGATGGTGGTACGGTAATATATTGGTGTCTACTTTCGAGATAGGAGATTAATATACAATATTTATAAACAAGAACGTGGAATACTTCATTATGGCAATAAAGTAGAAACCGCCCACATAAGAAAAAGGGGTTCGACAAGGTTGTTCATTATCTCCATACCTCTTTAATTTATATATTCAAAAGGCAGTGGATAGTCAGGCAAGAGTTGAACGTAGGAGTCTCTATCAATGGGACCAAAATAAACTTGTTGTGGTTTGCTGTATAGCATTAATAGCCAGAAGCGAGAGTGATTTACAACTGTTTCTGAATAAGATGGATCAAGTAATGGAATCGGAATTTAATATGGGAATAACTATGAACAAACTAAAATTTTATTGTGCAGTAGACAAAATATTCAACGTACTAAATTAAAATTGAGGGGTGAAACATTGCAGGAAGAGTCTGGAATTTCGTACTTGGGTAGTAAAATTACAAATGATGGTAAAAGTTTTCGAGAGATAATAAGCAGGATTGCTCAAGCGAAGAATGCCTTTCAGAAGAACAAGAAACTGTTTACATCATAAACCATCAATCTTAACGTGAGGAAACAACTGTTGAAGACTTGTATGGAGTAATGCGTTATATGGAGGTGAGTCGAGGACCATCAGCAAAAGGGATGGGAAGAGACTGTTTGCATTTGAAGTTTGGTGCTATAGAAGATTACTGAAAATAAGTTGGATCAATGCTGAGTAGATACGGGAAAATCGCAATTGCGATAAATGCGAATTTTACTTTTTCCTCTTTTCGACTACCTGGTAACTAATGACTATGTATACCCAAAATTTGCGAAACTGAATGTGCGACAAAGTGCGATAACTAAGGGTTCTTGCGAATAATTCCCATAAATGCGATAACTGCGAAAAGTGCCGAATTTATCGATTAATGTTGAATATCATGTTTCATTACATTTTCGCGACGCAACTTTGAAATTTGCGAGTTCCCAGCAATGAAAATATCTGCTAAATCTACCGTATTTACTCGAATACGACCCGCCCCCGAATAAGACCCGCACCCTGATTTTGAAGAACAAAATTTTAAAAAAAATTTACTAAAAATTATGTACAATCGTAACTAAATAAACAGAATAGCATTTATCCAAAATAGTTTCCAACAGTTTTGAAGTCGTCCTAAAATAACACACATCAAACGTTTAAAAATACAAATAAAAGTACACAAACACTTCATTCATCGTCATCAGAAGTACCAACTTCGGAACTTTTATCACCATCCCACTAAATGTCGTCATCACTGACATCCATAGCATTCGAAATACTACATTTCTTGAAGCTCTTCCGTATGAGATCTCCCGAGATACGATTCCATGCCGTCAAAATGCACGAACATAGCAGCTGAACTTCCGGGCGCTGAATACGACCAGTTGGAGTCAGTGTGTGCTTATCGGCCTCCATCTGCTCCGTATACAGCTGTTTCAAGGCTGCTTTGAACGGGCGGTTCACGCAGACATCCAGTGGTTGTAGCATAGACGTCATCCCGCTCAATCACGAATACATGACTCGTCAATATCATACAGTGCACTCTCGTTAATTCGCGGTAATTAATGCACGAACTTCCGCGAATTATCCGCAGTTATTTTTGTTAAGCCTAGGAAAAACAAAACTATTGGTTAAAATATTGAAATAGGCATGAACACGCGAAATAATAATTTTAACTCCTGATTGTAGTGTCTTATACGACATGCTAGGCTACTGGTAGGCCTGTGTGGATTATGCCTACATTAATATATTTAAAAAAAGCAGTCATTACTTTTTGTTTCTTAGATCGTTTATTCTATTTGTTCGATTGCACATTTCCAAAGAAAATATTATATGAAAACTAAAATTCATCTTGTTTTTCTATATAAAAGATAAGTGTGACTAGAGACACAAGCTTGACTGTGGGAAAATTTCGGGATTTCCGTTGCATCACTCCCGCACTCGAAATCTACTGGATTTCCGTTTTCCTCACCAACAGTCAAATGCCATGCTATTTCTTCTTTGCTTTTCTGTAGTAAATCATAATCGTCTTTATCGACGTCTAACTTGCCCGTTCGAAATATCGTCGTTACAAAAGTCGGCAAGCGCTTGCTTTTGTACGAGCGGAGTAGCGGTACTTTCCTCCCGACTAGTTGACTGCATGAAGAGCATCGAACAAACACGCTCTCGATGTCGTGCGCGTTTGCGCCATTACGCAATAATCGCTGTTTACAATACGCTGTCCGCACATCCACCCTTCACAACTCACAGATCAGCGACCTTGGAGCGTGGCTGTTGGGAAAGGGAGGGTAGGTTCCGAGTGAAAGTGCATTCCTCTTGTATTGTTTGGGCTTCAAAGACAAAGGAAATCTGTGCTATACCACTCGCGGCAACATGCGCGTAAGTTTCGAAGATTGCGCAATTAGGCCTACTGTTGCATCGCAGAGAAACGCAGTTCAGTCTTCTTGAATCTCAATGATTTCGTCTTTACGCATTGCGTCGCATCAAAATTCTTTTAAACGACAGAGATTGCTTAACTTAGCGTAATGATTAGTTGCTGTAAGAATTCCCAATTTAAAAAATACTCATGGAGACCCGCGAATTAACCGCAAAACGAATTATCCACACGCGAATTATCGGGAGTGCACTGTATTTCCTGCCGGGCACGATTTCCAATAACTTCAGCTTCCCTCACAACTTTCAGCTTCTCACTCACATTAAACGACCGCAAACTCTTCGTACAACTCATGTTTACACTCGGAAAACGTGCGCGACACGTGCGCGAGGAGGTATGACGCCGCCTGCTTACGGTAAAACAAAGTGATAGCCGGAAGAAGGCTAGCACCATCTAGCGGATACTCGCAACACCCGATATCGCGCGTGGCGGGCAATTTAAATCTTTAAAATCAGGATGACTCAAATAAGACCCGCACCCCAAATTTTCACGTCCGATTTTGTTTAAAAATGTGCGGGTGGTATTCGAGTATATACGGTATATTTACCAGTAATAATCGATATGTACGAACATTGATTGTCGTGAAAACAATAGATTTGAAAATGGTGCTGTTATTGCCGCATAATATCCACTGTTTATCGCCAGTAAAACGATGTTTTTGGAGAAATTATTTCATTTGGTTGTGCTAATAAAAGGAATATTCCAATAGTTTGTGCCGATTCTTTTTATAAATTAGAGCAATAAGGTTATGCTTATTGTACGGGGAGGGAGGTCTGGGTTTGGTACCCCGAGGCCAAAGTGGCCTGAAGACAATTAACCTAGTATTATTCTATGCGCACAATGAAACATGGACTCGAACAGCAATAGGTAAAATAAATATATATTCTCAAGGGAAAAGAATACAAGGCCGAATGGCTATGGGAGGGAACACCAATCTGCAATCCTACTATATATCTAAAATGGAGGCCAAGCTATATCCCCAAATTATATGGCTACGCTGTAAAATTAATACAGGTCACAATTATGTGATTTACAAATCACTTCATATTAAACCTTTTCTAATTCTTATCCGAAACTACTACAGTCTCATTTCGATTCAATTCAATTAGTTACTCATTACATTCTTTCAAATAAGCTTCCGAAAATGTTTTGCAACCAGCATGGGTGCTGTGCTTACGCGTCCATAATAGAGAGAAAGATGCCATTTCAGACAAACGAAAAGCAAGGGGCCGTTTGTCATTATTAAAACTATCAAGTTCCCCACGCCAAAATCCTGACAATTACATTCTTGAAATCAATTAATTTCACATTAACAGCATCGAACGATTAAAAATGAAACCAAACACATCTCGAAAGATGAAGTAAAACAAACTCTTTTTCGCTGCTTAAATAATAGGAGGCGTGTTATGAATATAAAATAATCTTAGGCCACATTATAATAGACCCTTTAAAATATAAATTGAACAAATTAGCAAATCAAGAAAACGCCTTGGTAAAAGGAGAATAGCGTCCTTTTGGAATCGAAAGTTATTTCAATGCAACCGGCCAGACGACACTTGGCCTCTTAAATGATCAAAACGTCCCTTTTTCATGAAATTGTCATAAATGTTTTGTCTGACGGTTCTAGAGTTCCAATTAATATCATCTAACAGTTTTACCTTGTTCTCGGACCAAGATTTAGGTAGTGGTCCGAGGCTACCACCAACCGCGTCCTTTCACCACAAGCTCACATTATGTTCTCTTTTAGCTTGGCTTCATTCCGACACTGGGACGCCATTTTGCGCATGTGCAGAAGTTCATTTTAAAACCGATGACAAATGAAGACGCCTGGCACTAGTTTTAATGCCAACTTTTATAATTAATTTTCCTTCACCTCTTAAATTATCGAAACGTCCTTTTTTAACCAAATTTAATTTGGCAATAGAATTTTCATCGATGTGTCCGTCAATGATTGGCTATCAGACTTTAGATTATTTGAACAAATACCGCCAAATCCAGTACAGTCCCAGCATACATATTATTCACTAGACAGTCAACCATGGCTATATTCAATCAATGTAGGCCGGAGTAATTAGTTAATATATTTTCCATTAAAAGACAATGGTTATTTAAATTGTTTATGGCTTCTTCTTGTATCCTGAAATGATTCACAATTAATGCCAGGAGCGTCGGCAGAAGAATGGGTTGGGGGTCACATGGGGGCGGCGACCGGGGGCGGGGCACATGGGGGCGGCGGCGGCGGCGAAGTATTGTGAGTCGAAACCAATCGGCTCAGTCTCCCCCTGCGATTCCACCTGTAGGGGGTCAGATGATGATCCCCGATGGTAGCTGCAAGCAGGATGGAACCAGCTCTCCAATACAGCCTCTCCGGACCGTTACAGCTGGACATCTCACGAAGTTGTAGTAAATGCTTCCACTCTGACCAGCAGAATGGCTAACACCTCCACTAGATGTTATGTCGTGCATGGTGACAGTAACCTGTGCACTGGCCACTGCCACGAGTGGTGAGTGATCACATCACTCACGTGACCAACCGGAACAGATACCAGATGGCAATAAGGATCACATGATCGCCATCTCACCGATGATATTCCATGTAGATTCAGTTACCATGTCGTTGTTATAGCAAGTGACATTCCTTGGCTTTTTGGAATAATCGCAGTGTTAGACCAGGTAAGACTGTTAGAGCTTAAACCGACAGACGATGTTTCAATTTAAATGTTAGTTTACAATGTGACGAGTAATTACTAATATGAACATCACAATTCGATGTTCTGTTAAAATTTCTAGCTTGTTCCCAACCAAAATAAATCCTGTTTTCACATTCTAAGGAAATTATTAAGTGGACGCAGCGTCACTTAACAACATGCCATCCCTCAGCAATCATGGCAATCGGCTCTCAATTATATATAAGGTACCAAGGTACCACAGTACCTCCCGAGTACTCTCAAACAGCACAGTCATGTAAGTTACTTCTGATGTACAATTACATCCAGTACAAATATACACACAGCTCTCAAGCATGGCTTCAAACTTTATTAAGGTAGAACAGCAGGCGCAGAACCGCTCGAACAATCTCAGCAACAATACAGCAATCAAAATTTCACGTGAACCAAACTTCAACAGGACTACACACACACACGTGCTCAACTTCAGATAACGCAGGAATCCATCTCACATCTGCGACCAATCACCATGAAGCAGCAGTTACTCCTGACACAACCTCACTATTGAACCAAACACATAGTCAGCTTACTACCCGAATCACCCAAGTTCACTCGCACGTTGCCCTCAGCAATCTTCTAACCTCACTGTTACAATGACAACACTAGACAACTCAAAGGATTAAGCTCACACCTAACCTCACAACATTCACTCTTGTCAAGACATAACCTCACCAAATTCACCAGTCAACTTCTAACAACCAGCTACCAACCCAGTGCGACCATCTCAACGATAGGTAGCACTACCAATTCATAATCAACTTACCTTAGGTCACTTCAGCAACCTTTCTAATCTTGGGTTACTAATTAGTAACCAACCTCTCTTACCATACCAAGGGTTACTTAACCATTTCTTCCACCATGGGTCACTCAATAGCAACCAACTATTACCTTGGGTCACTTAAGAGCAACCATTGCCTTACCGTCCGTAGGTACCAACTGACTACGTCTGTAGAACCAGACAAATTACATTCCTCACCTAATCAATTCAGAAAGAAAACCTTCACCTGTATCGCATACACAATGCAGCTTACAGTTTGCTCCCAAACTGGCCTCCACACCTGCCACGTGTTTCAGCGACAAGAAATATCCACCTGCATATACCTTCCCTTCATGAAAAGGCTCCCTGCATATACCTCTTCTAATTAATAAGTCAAGGCACCACTCGACTAATTCAATCTCAAACTCACCATCAGCTCACTCATTAAAACCAACCGTCCGTAGGTACCTAAGTCGTCTGAAATATCAGACAAGAACAATTTCCAATCCTCCTAATTCCATAACAGAAACAGTTGCCAGCCATCTCCGGAACTAGTCTGGAACACCTGCCACGTGCGCCAATGAAAGGAAATATCGCCTGCATACGCCTCTTCACCAAAACCTCCTGCATACGCCTCTTCACAAAGACCACCTGCATACGCCTCTTCACAAAGACCACCTGCATACGCCTCTTCACAAAGAAAAGGCCACCTGCACTTTCACTTAAGGACATTAGGCACCACTCGACAATCCATCACACATCATCAGGGAATTAAACATCCTGGCATCTCCAACGAACCTAACCTCTCGAAGCACAAATACTACTCAGAGTACTGACAAAATACACAACTCAATCCAACCAATACCAACACGGTACCATCAAAACAAAACCTAGACACTAACCGAAGAAATCTCAAATACTCAACCGAGTACCAACGCACAAGAAAATAATAAAAACACTAACCCTAATTAAATCTCAACTAGTACCAACAACGCAGTACATGGATCACAAATCCACAAATCACAAACAACAAAACACTCCCTCACAAGTACTCACTCGAGCACCAAGTACCAACCCGGCACTAAACACACCTGAAATAAAACAACAAAATGTACCCTCAAAATACTAAACTACGATGTGCGATCATCACCAGCCCGCACGACATCAAGAGTCAGAGGAGCATAGCAATGTCGACATCACCAACCATCACTGAAAGTACCAGAATCATAAATAGACAGAGACTGGCTACTCCCGCTAGGTTGGTATCACTCGAAGATCTCCGCACCAACTCCACACTTCTCAATTGGCATCCTGAAATGCCCTAACCTCACTCACACAACCACACGCACACCAACACCAACCATACGTGCAGTCCTGGCACGTCACTCGTTCGATTCCTAACTCCAACCAAACCTGAAATAAATTTCAAAATTTCTATCTACCGACTGAAGATCAAAACTTCACACGACCAAAATACGATCACCTAGATCAGCTCTTCTTGTAACTGCTTTCTGCTTCCTAATTTTCGACCGCATGTCGCACGAACAGCAGCAATCACAACAACTACACACCCAACACAACGGAGCTTCACGACTCCACAGCTGACTTAACACCTGACCTCGGCCTAGCAATTTTAAAACTCGCTGTTTCACCACCTGAAAAGCTTCAGCTCGACACTGCTGTTGTATGTACTCACAGTACATTACTCGTCCACCTGCATGTTCACAGAGAACTTCACTTAATGCTTAGATGACTTAATCACATTGGCAACACAGCCAGAACAAATAGCAATTCAAAATTTGGCAACCATGCCATAATGATTTTCAGCAAGAACTCAACACGTGAATGATATCACTTTTCACACAACTTGACAGGAACACAGAACGATTAGCCATTAGCACTTTACTTAACAGCTGTGCATAGATAACTTTCTACCATGAATCAAATAACTACTGTACTGGTTTGATCCTACCTTGGAAGCAGCTTGTAGTACGGAACATCACAGAGTGTGATAATAGAGAGAATCCATTAGCCAATTTTACCATGCTTACAGAGAGACCATGTTCTTGAGTGCCAGTATTAAAACTGGACTTGACTCGTCGTCAGTGCGTTCACGCACTGAGGAATGCCAGCAACGCTTTGTCCATTCACAGCCATGAAAAGAAAATCATAATATTAGCCAGAGTACCACAGTAGGCATCCTACCTAACCTTAGTTAACCCTCAGTTACTCACTTCTCCCGTGCTGCTCGAATCCACGTAAGTTAATTCAACAATATACCACGGCAAAAACAACACCAGGCAACGGCTCCAGAAAATCGAAAACCACTGCGATGCTACCATAAATCTGTACCGATAATTTGAGTGGAGGGAGGGTTTGGTACCCCGAGGCCAAAGTGGCCTGAAGACAATTAACCTAGTATTATTCTATGCGCACAATGAAACATGGACTCGAACAGCAATAGGTAAAATAAATATATATTCTCAAGGGAAAAGAATACAAGGCCGAATGGCTATGGGAGGGAACACCAATCTGCAATCCTACTATATATCTAAAATGGAGGCCAAGCTATATCCCCAAATTATATGGCTACGCTGTAAAATTAATACAGGTCACAATTATGTGATTTACAAATCACTTCATATTAAACCTTTTCTAATTCTTATCCGAAACTACTACAGTCTCATTTCGATTCAATTCAATTAGTTACTCATTACATTCTTTCAAATAAGCTTCCGAAAATGTTTTGCAACCAGCATGGGTGCTGTGCTTACGCGTCCATAATAGAGAGAAAGATGCCATTTCAGACAAACGAAAAGCAAGGGGCCGTTTGTCATTATTAAAACTATCAAGTTCCCCACGCCAAAATCCTGACAATTACATTCTTGAAATCAATTAATTTCACATTAACAGCATCGAACGATTAAAAATGAAACCAAACACATCTCGAAAGATGAAGTAAAACAAACTCTTTTTCGCTGCTTAAATAATAGGAGGCGTGTTATGAATATAAAATAATCTTAGGCCACATTATAATAGACCCTTTAAAATATAAATTGAACAAATTAGCAAATCAAGAAAACGCCTTGGTAAAAGGAGAATAGCGTCCTTTTGGAATCGAAAGTTATTTCAATGCAACCGGCCAGACGACACTTGGCCTCTTAAATGATCAAAACGTCCCTTTTTCATGAAATTGTCATAAATGTTTTGTCTGACGGTTCTAGAGTTCCAATTAATATCATCTAACAGTTTTACCTTGTTCTCGGACCAAGATTTAGGTAGTGGTCCGAGGCTACCACCAACCGCGTCCTTTCACCACAAGCTCACATTATGTTCTCTTTTAGCTTGGCTTCATTCCGACACTGGGACGCCATTTTGCGCATGTGCAGAAGTTCATTTTAAAACCGATGACAAATGAAGACGCCTGGCACTAGTTTTAATGCCAACTTTTATAATTAATTTTCCTTCACCTCTTAAATTATCGAAACGTCCTTTTTTAACCAAATTTAATTTGGCAATAGAATTTTCATCGATGTGTCCGTCAATGATTGGCTATCAGACTTTAGATTATTTGAACAAATACCGCCAAATCCAGTACAGTCCCAGCATACATATTATTCACTAGACAGTCAACCATGGCTATATTCAATCAATGTAGGCCGGAGTAATTAGTTAATATATTTTCCATTAAAAGACAATGGTTATTTAAATTGTTTATGGCTTCTTCTTGTATCCTGAAATGATTCACAATTAATGCCAGGAGCGTCGGCAGAAGAATGGGGGGGGGGGGGGGGGGGTCACATGGGGGCGGCGACCGGGGGCGGGGCACATGGGGGCGGCGGCGGCGGCGAAGTATTGTGAGTCGAAACCAATCGGCTCACTTATATAGGTTTATATCGCGCCGGCCCTAATTTCTTGTATTTGGAATGAAAATAAAAACTCTAAAGTACGTATCGTGGTATGAATAAACAATGCCTTGGGGGAATGTTGTATAATATTATGAAAGTATTCTCTACCATGTGTGAGTTATAGGTTATGTTATGTTGTCCGGCGATTTCTCCGTGAATTCGGATACTGTTTTACAGATTGTCAGTAGAGTCGCAAAAAGGTATACCAGTAATTGCGTATTTGCATATTCTGTTTAACTTAAGAAAACCTTTGAGACTGATAAGATGTGATCATTTAAATCTTTGGAGTAGATATGAAAGGTGCACAATAAAGTTCACAGGATTGTGAGCATTCGTCTACACAAGTTGGATTGGCAGCAGTGTTAAGTCTCCTGTTGTGTGTGTGGTTTTTATTTTTGCTAAGGGAGTGTTAGAAGTATTAAAATCCTAATATCAGTATTGACACCATACATTTTTCAGAAATGTGAGATCCCTGTAAATCAAGGCATCAGCCTAGCTAATAAGCAAGATTGAGCTCAAGTACTGTCGGTTGGTTGTATGACGTGAGGTGAGGGTACCTGAGCTATGCTGAAAAGATCCAAAGGTTCCAACCAGTCATTATGCAATCAACAATATTAGGTGTTGTGCAGCCACTCAAATATTGAGGGCCGGCAGAGAGTTGTATGAGTTCACTGGTACCAAGGTGCCAATTGTTAGAATAAAGCGAGCTGTGGTCAGGCGACAATGCTTATCTTATGAAGTTTACTGTGTGGCAGGTGGAATGACGACAATACCGGGCTGTCCTGGACTCGGTGGACAAACTGGTTCAAATTCTGAGGATGTCTATGAAATCCTTTTGTGTGGTTTTCCTATTAACTCCTTGCCAAGTTCCATTCATTTCTTTTAGTAACCTATCTTATGAGATTGGATTCAAGAAGTGCCATTTGACCATTAAACCACTGGCAAATAGAAATTCAATGGCCCTCATTGAGAAGGAAATAATGAGGGAGTAAACTTACATTTTATTATTTAGTTAATTATCCATTGTATGATATTTACCTAAAGTTAAGTACCGTATATACCCGAATGTAAGACTAGTTTTTTTTCCCACCTTTTGTGTTATAAAAATTTGGGGTCGTCTTATATTCAGGGTGTTATTAGTATTTGCAAAGTAGTATGTGGTGTTGGCATCTTGTAACTTGCAACAAATCAATGCGTTAATGAAGATTAAAATATGGTTTGTTATGTTTAATTACCATGCATATACGAATAACGTACATTTTGAGGTTAGGATTTACGCATACACGTCATTTTAAGCGGATAAATTATATGTTCGAAAGCATATGGAAATATGTTTTAAAACAATCTTTACAAGAACAACCAGTCAGTTTTACGAGCAGTAATTGAGTGATCAACGTATCTTAATTTAATAAAGTCTCCCATCCTTGGAAAAGCGGGCAGAGGGATTTCCGATGACACGAGATGTTATAAAAATGAAAGCATGACCTTAAGGGCATATAATGTGCAAGTTATGAGTTGGCGAGTATTTTTTTGAAAAAAATCTGTAAGAGGCAGTTGATAACTAGGCCTCGTCTTATATTCGGGGTCGTCTTACATTCGGGTATATACAGTAAATGTATGATTCACATTATTATATTAAATGCTTAAATGCCGTTTATCAGAAACACCCATATTTCTAATCCTGCAAATGTTTGAATTAGTTTCCATGCATATTATTTTGAACCTGTAAAAGTTTTATTGTACCTGGTGACAAACTTTTAAATGCTACAAAATGCTAATTTTTAAATTTCAAAATGCTCCAAAATGCTGTTTTTTTTTTTTTTTTCAAAATGAAAGTGCTACAAAATGCAATTTTCTCGTATCTTTAATGAGGTCTTTAGCAGAGCAAGAGAAGGGAGATATTTCATGACCAGAATAACAAGGAATAGAGACCATCTCATTGGACATATACTCCGGCATGATGGGTTATTAAAGGCAATTGTGGAGGGTTCCATGGAGGGGAGAAATTACAGAGGAAGACCACGCGAAGAATACAAGACGCAGATAATAGAAGACATGAGGTGTACTTCCTACTACCAACTGAAAAGGAAAGCAGAGAAACGAGAAGAATGGAGAGCTGCTGCCAACCAGCTTTACAGCTGATAACTAGAGAGAGAGAGAGAGAGAGAGAGAGAGAGAGATCTATTGTTAATTTTGAACCTAAGTATGGCTTTTTACTTCCAAGTTTTAATTACAATAGTTTTTTGGCCGTAGTATAAAAACGCTGAAGATTCAATGTGTTTCATGAATTGTGTTGATAGGCATATGATTTTTAGGATTATTATGATTAGGTGGAAACAAATACTTTTGTCGTTACTATTATTATTAAGAGGATTCTCCAAGTCAATACGGAAAAAATATTTTGCATTATATCATGGTAAATGTTATTGTTTTTCACATTAGTGTTGACAGACTGAAATGTAATACTATTAATGGCTTCAAAACATACTAATATTGTATTTTATTATTCAGGACATATTTTTTATTGAGTTATTCTTTTCCAGGTCACGTTATTTTAGGCCTCCTGCAGCATGAAAATCGTGCTCAGTTCAAGGACCATGTTCGACAGTTCTGCGGAGGAAGGTGGAGGGAACGTATATACCAGGTACGGTGTAATTTACTACACATGTTCAATTTGCCATTGCTTACAGGGAGAAAGAACTGTTACGGCAACCATGTCCCAGCAGAGCCTTACGTTGCTTCCATTTGGGAGAGCTACTAGTTTTTGTTTCCCTTTGAGCTCCCTTTTTTAATTCTTGTCTTTAACCTTGGTGGTACTTAATGATGCTTACACGACCATAGGTGTAAAATACGTGAAATTAACTTGCAAAAACATTCCCTTTTGTCTTGACTTACGTTACCCCATCCAAAGCCAGAGCAACTGATCCCCTAAGATTGTAAGAATTGCTCTTCTAGTGTAACGTATATTGAACTGCATTTTCAAACAATTAAACAGCTTTTGTATTATCTGCGAACATCAACTCTACGCGGGCGGATGTGTTTTGTCAGTACGCAGACCGAAAATACGGCAAATTAAAACTCTTAAAGAATCGTCGAACAGTAGCTATAAACATGCATATGTACTGTGGCCGTTTAACTGAAGTCCAATGCCCACATCTCTAAATCTGCTCAGCACGAGACTCGAACGCATCTCAGGGTCTATGTGGGCGAACATAAAACACAAGCTGATCTCGAAACCCACACTTCAGTAAGAATAGAAAGGAATGTGAAAATATCAATGCCATAGTTTCTAAAATATGATCTCATTTTATTTCTTTGATAACGCCTCCTAAAATGACACTATTTACGCACGGAGAAAAATAAATCAATAAACACTGACCTGAAAGAAAAAACACCCTACTCCCCCTGGGAACCTGTCTAATATGCACTGATCATAGAAGTAACATCGACCCATTTTATCAACTGGATAAATTAACCACAATTTACACTTTTTCGACGATAAGTAATTTTTGCTTGTGTGATCAGAAAAATTACAGTAAAACTTCACTTATACGATTTTCAAGGGACCAAATGAAAAAAACGTAGAAGCGTGAAAAACGCGTAAATGAAAGTCTCTAAATAAGAACTGTAAAATGTGTGTGACATTATGGGTTATACAAAAACTTGTTGTTATATGCGACGCGGACCCTCGCTCGCGTCCGCCGCAAGCCGGTCCCCCGTCAAGCACTTTGCCGTAATGCGCTTCTTGGCGCCACAAGTTTCCCTCCTTTGCAGTGTGCTTTAGCAGTGTGGGGTTCAGTTTAGTCAATTGTTCACGTCTTTAGTACTCAGTGTGATGTTCCAATGCGATTTTCATTACGTGAACGTGTGTAAATACCTTCATAAAGTATAGGAAATCTTTCGCGAAAATGAGCTTAAAGACTATATTACAGTTGAAATACAAGTCAATCGGTGGTGAGGAACTTCAGAACGTAAATGACAATTTCATAAAGAGGTGCCAGCGATGTGTAGCAGTGAATGGCGAACATTTTCAGCAGCAGCTGTGAACTACAGTATAGGCTATAGGCCGCGCGAGCTACGAATTACGGCAAAGTGCCTGGCGGGAGACAGGCCCGCAGCGCGGGCGAGCGATGGTCCCCGTTAAGAAGTGAACAACAGGAAATAATACGATTGTTTAACTATAATAGGCAATATGTAACGATACCAGGGCGTCGAGCGATACGGGAAATACGGGAATTTTAGTGACCCTGGAAAAATACGGGAATTATACGGGAAATTCGCAGTTGATACGGGAAATCTTGAAAAGTCTCATAATGCCTGACTTCTTAGTCCCCGAACGCTCGGTAGAAACCTCCCGCTCAGTCTTCTATTTCGCCTGCTGACCGCGCTACCACCCGCAATTTGCGCCACCGATAGAGCGCTAAGCGGGATGAGAACCCAGCCAACGTCGAATGCATGCTTTGCCTGGCCGACCGCGGCCGTACCCTCTCCTCGCTCGTTGCTGACAATGACATACAGGAATCAGTCCGCATTGTTATTCACAGAGGAGACCTGGGTTTCTCGACAAGAGCAGCCCTTAAAGAAGCTAACAGATCAAGATATTAGAAAATTCCAGACGCGGATGTGCTGCAATTTCGCACCAACTGCCGAAAATTGTACATTCGTATCCCATGGCCGAAAAAATCAAAGAGAGGTCACCTCCTGCTCTCAAGATGACCCGTGCTATTTCCTGCCTGGACCCTATACGGGTCGCTGTGACTCCTAAGTTGGAAGAAGTTAGGATCGTCATTGCCCTGGAAATTCTTTGTAATCAGAAGAATTTGCTTTCTGGCGCAATGGCTGACCGCATCAAGAGCTGCTACTCCGCACTTCTGAGATTGCCCTCCGTCACTTTGCGTTTGAAGCAGTTCGACTGAAAAGAGCCACGGCTCGTCGTGCTGTGGTCTGAATTAGTGGCTTCAGCACCTTCCTCAGTTCCTGCCAAAAATGATCTCACAAGCTTCGTTAAAATGATACTGATTTTGTATCACAACACTGCAGCTCTATAGGGCATCCAACGTTTAGAATGAAGCATTGGTCTTACGGCGCGTTACGACAGGGTTGCCACTCCATGAGAGGAGACAACACAAAGCGCTTCGCGTACACTTTCCGCACATTCAGCGATTGTGCAGTGACGAAGACTTGAATTAAGTACTGTATAATAATACTAATAGTAGGCTAACATAACACATACAACGAAATTAAATTAACTATAACGTATGCTGAATGTGACATAAAGAAAACAATCAAAATAAAATAAATAAAGTACAAGTAAAAGGAAATGTGTGAAGTTTCGACTGCAGTTAAAGTTGAAGTACGTTATTAAAGAAAATACTCCTCATTGGCTTACCTTTGATGATTTATACTTTCGTTGGGTTTAAGGTTCTTAAAATAACTGAACACATTAATTACGACCTGTTTTTCCCTCCTTCTGAGCACTTGACCACGCTTTCTTTTCACAAAACTATCCATTGTTGTACGTGAAATATGTAAAATACAACACGTTAAATCTAACGGAACTGCTGCACACACACTCAAGATAGAGACAGCCGAACTACTGAAATACAAGCTCGAAGGCCACAGTAATAAAGCTGTGAGTAGCAAGCTGCACCCCACTGTCCTTCGAAACTTCATTTTTATAATCCGCGGTCAATGAACAGCCCGGCCTGTGTAAACAATTAAACATACACTCTGGGTAGGCAGGTAGAAAACTTCTTCCAACATTCCTCTACTACTCTCAAACTGACATGACATGGTTATCTTTAAAAATAGAAAAGTTGGCAGCATACGAACTTTTTCAATGCTGCCATGCGGTTATGAGAGAATATTCAGAAGTTTT
This sequence comes from Meconema thalassinum, assembly GCA_946902985.2. Classification (NCBI taxonomy): domain Eukaryota; kingdom Metazoa; phylum Arthropoda; class Insecta; order Orthoptera; family Tettigoniidae; genus Meconema; species Meconema thalassinum. Next base: position 81,381,785 of record OX336398.1, read on the forward strand.
ACCTACATGAAAATTGTAATATTGCCAGTATAAAATATTTCAATAATCCATCATCAAGACGGCACATTTAGCTACACGTGTGTGAAAAATAGGCATCACAAAGTCAATGCAACATGATATAAGATCGATTTTACTAAAAAGGGGACTCAGTTTATAGTTAAAAAAAAAATATGGATATCTAATTTTTCTAGCATTTCTATCAAATTTACGTAGTACTAATATAGGACAAATAAGATCGGCAAAACATAGTTCTATCCGAATATGCTATTTTTTCGACAATGAAAAGATTTCGACTGATATGGCAACTGTGGAGTGCTAGAAAATGACAGCGTCATACATGTCTTGCGTGCAACAGAAAGAGAGAAGAATATCCCTATCTAACCAGTGCTTCATTCTAAACGTTGGATGCCTTATAGACATAGGTTTCTCCCTGAGAAAGGAGAGCATGCTCGTCAATCACAGAGAAGCCAGTCTGTTTGGCATGCATACTGTTCAGGACGCTGTGATAGCAGCTGGTGGAGTAGAAAAGATAACCGTGAGCAAGAGTCCATACTGCACGAAATTCCTACGCCGTATTCAAGGAAGCAAAACAGGTGCGAAGCGACGGCTAAGGTGGCAGTCGATAGAAAAGCCACGAAAGATCTCCAGGAATTCGAAAGAAAAAAAAAAAGATATTGAACGACGCCCGTTCTGAGGCAGAGAAAATTGAAGAGAAGATGAGTTCCCTAGTGAAGCTTTAAATTAATAAATCCTTGATTATTGTTTGTTTTATCTTAATTTGTGTGACTAAAGTTTCTAACCACAATCTAGTATTAACAAAGTGACTTATTTTATTTTGTGTATGACTAGCCTACAGTTCCTATTCAGAAATTAGTACTGTCAAAAGACCTTCATTTTGTGCTGTGTATAACTGAAGTTCCAAGTAACAATCTTGTATTTGTCAGAGTGATTTATTTAATTTCGTTTTGCATTATTTTATTTTCTATTATCTACTTTGATAAAATAAATGTAAATTAAAAAGTATTCGCGGCGTGTCGCCTGTGGAATTTTACTGCTTTTAGCCTTTCCATGGTCTTCTTTTGCAGCGGAGAAGCACATACCAAATTGTTTTAAAGTCCGTGAAAACACTCAATGCAAATGCGTCAAACGTGCATACATTTCAAAAACTACAAACAATATCTTACAGCTCTCGATATTTTACTATAAACCACCCGTCACCAACATGTGGCTGCAAAATACACCACACAAGTGACAGAATTCTTCTCGTATGGGCAGGCATTGTTTCAGTCGCTTGTTAACCACTGTCTGTGTCGGATTTCCTTTCATTGTCATTGTTTCGTTACTTTTACTTCGCCGAATTTCGACCCGAGGACTGGACACATCCCGTACAGCATGTACAGAAAGAAATACTGAAGGCGGTCTGGATATCGCGGTGGATGAAATGATTTTTAACCTTGGCAATTCATCAAGCTGTGACGAAAACAATGATGGTGATGATAGGGACAGTGAAGGGATGGAGGGTGTCCAAGAAACCCTTGCCAAGTGACTGAGTATAATTTATTTATTGGTGTCAGTTCGCTTGCGTCAATCGTTAATAGAGCACAGGCTATTGTTTCCTGCCATAGTGTTCAAAATACCGTCTGTCATTCAATAGCCTACAACTCGACAATATAAAACCACGGCAATAATATCACCCCAGAGCGGCTTGTTTGAGTGCTCAGTGCTAAGTATGTCTATACCTTAACTTTACTTTTGGGTTATCACGAAAGCTAATATTAACCGTTGAGTCACGATTCAGTGAGTGTGCATTGTGTTATCCGTCGACTACTGTAGTAAGCTGTGAACTACCTCCTCTCGTGACTCTTGTTTCATGTTAAAGGACAATCGTTGCATGGTGAGTGTTTTTATATTCATTAGCTATAGAGTGTTTGCCCTCTTTGTCGTATTTATTGAATTGAATACGGATGATAAAGGTATCAGCTTCGGTGTGTAATTTATTTATTCATCTAAAAGTATCGTATTTCTCTGTTTGAATGTCCTCGGCGTTGACTCAGGATCGTTTTTAAAATATATTACGTATAACTGTACAGAAATGTCTGAAGTGTAGCGCTGTGTATTATTCGTATCAGTTGAGTTACAACAACACTAAAAACTTAACACAGCTCAGCTGTTCCATGCTCCCGACATATCATTCACGTTCTTTCCTTAGAAATAGAGGGTGTATGCGAGAACCATGCTCAGAATTCTTGCCGTGTGGCGGTTGGACGTAGGGTCTTGTTATTCAGCGACCGTGGGTTGCGGAGAGGAAAAGCGGAGCAAAGTGACAGGAAGGCTGTCAGTACCAAATGCGCGGGGTTAGCAATACTGTATTTGTCCCACAATTTACGCGTGTAATAGCGGACACACCTCCAATTTTACTATAAAAGTCGTGATCTAAAAAGGGATAGTGGGTGGGTAACATCTATTACTACATGACCCCCAAAATTATTATTCATTATTACAAAGGGTATTTTGACTATTTTCAGTAGTGTAGAAAATTGTATCGCCTTGTTCCGGGCTCCTGTAGAGCTTACATTTTCTTTCGATCTTTCATTTGTCATAGGACGCGCCACCGGCGTATGGTTATGCATTACCAGCTTCTGGTTTAGTAGTCAGGTAATGGAAGCAATGGGAACTGTGTACTACAATTTTCCTTGCATGTAACTAAGCAAATTATTATTGTTAAGAGAACGTAAAATGCACCAAAAATGATATGATCTTCTGCTGTGTGCAGTGAGAAAGCTCTGCATGTCTTCATTCCTAATGTATTAATGATGCGAAATGTTAGCTAACGTTGTGCCACATACAACACTCGTAGTCTCTAAATGTTGCACATTTTCCCGTAAATTACAGCAGTTTATGTTTGAATTGCTTATAAGATCGTGACAAATCAAGTGTTTCTCCAATCGGATGATTGTATTTAACTGTATGCACGTCGTATAATCTTGGCGAAGTGTATTTTTTTCACGGAGCAACTTTGCACCATAGTAGGCACGCAGCCTTTTGTATTTAGTTTTCTGGCATCTTGTTTTAAATTATTGACTAATATATTTCTAAATACAGACAATCCATACCTCCATTAGGACTGGGGTTCCATAATTCATGCAAAATGAGGTTCGTGCGTTTATGAAATTGAGGTCTTAACACCCCCCCCCCCCCCCCCCTTCTACCCTTTCAGAGATTACCGTATGGTAATTTACATAGACTAGGGTGAAGATGTAAATGAGCATTTTAAAAAATTGTCGTCAGTTGTTTGGTTTATTAACTTACGGTAATATTTTCCATAGGAACTGAAAACTAGGCACGGTTGGATTTTAAGGTGGAACCGCATGTGCTATCAAATATCGCTTTCTTGCAATACCTGGAATAAGTATAGAATTATAAAATGATTATTGGTTAAATAAGTGTTAATAGTTAGGCTATTATAATTATAATGATTAAATAATTATTAAAGAACAAACTATGCGTTGTTAGTAAATATTAGGCCTACCGGTGCGGCGAATAGCCTATAACTCGTAGCTATCGTCACAATTTAGCATTTAAACGGGTCACGTTAATGCATAATATACTAACAACCGGATCATCATCTTGAGCAGTTTCCAACCGCTGGTCGGGTCTGCCTGGAACATAAGCCTCTCCATCGCTTCCTGTCCATCCACCATCTCTCGTCATTTACTGTGTCCCAGCACACTCCTCTTTCCTCCACACTCTTCTTAACTCCTTTTGTCCATCTGTCCCTTGGTCTTCCCCTTGGCCTCCTTCCCGTCATTTCCATTCCAAACATCTTCTTCGGTATCCTCTCCTCTTCCATCCTCCTCACATGTCCATACCATTGTAGCCTAGATCGCTCTATTCTATTTTGCAATGGTTCCTCTCTTACCATCTCCCTGACTCTCTCATTCCTTACTCTGTCCATTCTTGTCACTCCTACCCTACTCCTCTGGAACTTCATCTCCACTGCTCGTATTTTATTCTTGTCCCTTTCCTTCATCACCCATGTTTCTGAACCATATGTCAAAATTGGCACAAAGTAGGTCTTGTAGATGATTCCTTTACATTTTTGTGGTACATCTTTATTCCATATCATCCCCCTAACCCTCTTGAAAAATCCATCTGCGCACTTTCCCCTCTCATTTATTTCCATCCTATTGCCTCCCTTTTCTTCAATTATGCTTCCCAAGTACTTGAAGCATTCTACTTTCTGCAACTGCTGTCCTCCAAGTGTTATGCCCATATCCAGTCTGTTCTTCTTCTCGTTGTGATGACCACTTCACTCTTTTGTGCTGAGAACTTCATCCCATATGATAACACTACCTTCTCCCACTCATCTAATTGCTCTTGTACTTCTTCCTCATCCTCTCCCCAAACCAGAAGGTCATCAGCAAACAACATTGCCTTCATTTTCCTTTCCCCAATGCTATTTACCACTTTTCGTATGATTTCATCCATCACCACTATAAATAACAGGGGTGAGAGGGCACTTCCCTGTTTCAGACCACTCTCCAGTTGAAACCATTCCGTTCTCTCTCTTCCCACCTTTACACAGCTTTTGCTTCCCTCGTACATTGCTTTCACTCTTGCCACTGTCTCCTTGTTCACTGCTTTTGCTCTCATTGCTTCCCATACCTTGTTTCTATTAATACTATCATATGCTTTCTCAATATCCAAGAAGGTCATCACCAGATCTTTCCCATATTCATAATGGTGTTCTTGTAGCTGTCTTACTGCAAAGATGAGGTCAACTGTTGACCTTCCTGGCCTGAATCCATACTGTTCTTCCCTCAGCCCATCTTCAACTTCTGTCCGAATTCTTCTCTCCAGTACCTTCTCAAATATTTTGGCGCAGTGGCACATGAGTGTAATTCCCCTGTAGTTCTTGCATTCCTTCCTACTTCCCTTTTTAAATATGGGTATTATTATCCCTCTTTTCCAGTCCTCTGGTATTTTCTTCTCCCTCCATATCACTTTCATTACTTGAAAGAGCCACTGTGTTCCTATCACCCCTGCTGCTCTCACCATCTCCACACTCACTTCGTCTATTCCCGGTGCCTTTCCCCCTTTCATCTTCTTTAATGCTCCCTCCACTTCTTTCCATGTCAATTCCTTCTCTGAAATGTCTTGGTCACTGTCTGTTTCTTCCTCCACAATGTCCACTACGCTGGTTTTAGTTGGATTTAGGAGTTCCTTGAAGTATTCTCTCCAGATAACCTTTACTTCTTCCATATTTTGGACCTCCTTTCCATTCCTGTCCACCATTCTGACATTCTCCCCTGTATCTGTTCTCTTTGCCTTTATCATTCCATACAACACTTTCTTACTGCCATCACAGTCCTCCTCCATCATTTCTGTCCATTTCTCCAGCCATTTCTTTTTCTCTTCCTTCACTACTTCTCCTGCTTCTTTCTTCCGCTCTTGGTATTCTTCTCTTGTTCTGTCTGTCCTCTGTTGGAACCATTTCCTGAATGCTTCATTTTTCTTTTTCACTGCTTCCTTAGTTCTGGGGTTCCACCATGGTGTTTCCTTCCACCTTTTCTTTCCACTAGTTCTGCCACACACGACTTCCGCTGCTTCTACCAACACGTCCTTGAACCTATTCCATTCTTCTTCACCTGTTTTCGGATCATCCTTCGGTAATTTGTTCCTCACTAATATCTGGAACTTCTCCTTATTTCCATCCTCCTTCAGCTTCCATGTCCTTATTCTTCTTTCTTGGTTCTCAGTTCTCCTCTTTTCCTTCAGTCCTCCCACCTTGGCGACCAGCAGACGGTGGTCACTGTCCAGGGCTTCTGAAGGTATTACCCTTATATCCGTGATACTCTTCTTTGTCTCCTTCCCGCATAGAATATAGTCCACCACCGATTTCCTAGTCAAATCCCTGCTGTACCAAGTAATTTTATGGCTCTCTCTCTTCTTGTACCATGTGTTTCCAACCATTAGCCCATTTATCTTGCACAGTTCCAACAATCTCTCTCCTTCCTTATTCCTGTTTCCCCATCCTTCACCACCAATCACTTCCTCAAAACCTCTTCTATCAGTTCCGACATGGGCATTTAGGTCTCCCATGACTATCAGGTCTCTCCCCACTAACTGCTTCTGCAACTCCTCTTCAAACTCGTCCTTCTCGCCTTCTGTGCATCCCACCTGTGGTGCATAGACTTGCAGAATGTCCAGGTTTCTACCTTTCACAGTGATTCTGGCTCTAATTATTCTATCACTTACCCTCTTTACTTCCTCCCTCAGCCCTTCTCTCACCACCATTCCCACTCCATTTCTCTTCCCCTCCTCATTTCCTATCCAGTATAGCTGCAAGCCATTTCTCAGTTCTTTTCTTCCTTCCCCTCTCCATCTGGTCTCTGCCAGTCCGAGTACATCCAGTTTTCTCCTCTCCATCATATCCACAACCTCCTCCACTCTTCCCGTCAATGAAGTTATATTCAAAGTTCCGATTCGTAGTCCATTTCCATAGCCAGGTCTGCTTCCTTTAGATCTGTCCTTTCCGAGGCCCGTTCCCGTTTTAAAAGCAGTTTCATATCCACTACTGGCTTGCTAGGCCTAACGTATCTTCACCATAACCCTGGCGAGGGGCCTGTTTTTGGTCCGCGAGAGGTATTTTATTTCCCTCAAACCCTCCGGACAAGTCCGGCGAGCCCCCCTATCCGCCACCTGGGACGCGCCCGATAGAGGAACAGGCAAACCCCCACAACTAACAACCGGATAGCAAATTATAATAATATTCTCACATATAACATATTTAATTTGCATCAACGTAATTATTGTAGTCTAAGATATGTTAGATCACTGGCGTTTAAAATGTGCAAATCGCACACTTTGTAGGCAAGCTGTTTGTTATGGTCATCTCTGATGCGAAGTTTTACTAATTACTCTTTTAGGAGACACTTGTCTTTGGAATATTAATGAAAGGCCAACCCTCTAGTTCTTATTTCATTAGTTGAACGCCTAAAAACAAAACCACAATCCGAAATAATAAGGAAGATGATCACGAACGAACGATTCACTGCCAATGAAAATCAAATGGAGATTCGCGGACCGGAAGTTCGCTATGCATAAGCTTCGCTGCCATTTTAACCTGTGGAAGCTCTATACGGTTACGGTATCATACAATTCAGTCACTTCCCGTAAACATTTATTATGTGACACTCCTATTCTCTACTCACTCAACCCTCCTCAGTAAAACAGTCATTTATATCAGCTCTCCTCAGGTGAAGGGTATTTTGTGTTCGTAGCATCTCATCCCCTCTGCAAGAGTTCACTCGCGCTTTGCTCACGCTACGGATTAGGCCTATATCTCGCCATCACCCGTTGGCTGCGGAAGTACCGTATCTCCTAAAATGCAGTTACACTTTCGCCAGAAAATCTTGATTCGTGCTTTAAGATTCATTTTTCAGCCATTCGGTATGCGAACTCTAGTCTTAGAGAGTTCTAAAATATACGGGAATTTGGTGGATTTTCGTACGGGAAATACGGGAATTATACGGGAATTTGATAAAGGTCATCGCTCGACACCCTGAATACAAATACAAGAGAAATGCACCCAGATAAAGAAACAACTAAACAAGTCACTTTACGAAGTAGTCTGTTATCTTGGCTTGTTTTTTGTGGGCTGCGGCCACGGAATGAACAGTATTTTCAAACCGATACAATTCGGCCATTATTTCCTCAGAAACGTTATGGAGCGTCACAAAATGTTTGATAGTCCATAGAGCATTGACAGAATCATTAAAATCCACTGTATTATGCTGCGGATCCTCAGTATCATCGTCGTCATCGTCATTAATACGGTCCTCGCTCAGATCCCGTTGTGAGTCTTCAACTATCTCGGAGATAGTCATGGCTTCTGCAGTGACGAGGTTGGCGTCAACATTTACGTAGTCATCGAATGATGCTTCCTCTTCCAGTTTCCTCCATTCGCAGTCATTATCAGGAACATCATCAATAATATCACCAGTACAACTACCGCTAACATCAAATCCGGCTTTTCGAAAACAGTTCCGAATTGTAAGTGCTGAGACACGGTGCCATGATGCTGCGATGTAATGCATTGCCTACCAAAAGAAAATAAAATAGTGTTAATTAATTTATCGATTTTAATTTGTCTGAAGACGCAAGATTATTATAACACAGATTCAATCGCGTAATTTTAATGGTTTGACGAGAACTCCCCAAAAAGAACACGAATAAAAATTACAAAAGAGGAAATAAATACAGTACTAGAAATCTTACCTGTAGCAAGTTGATTTTCATTTCGTCCTTTTTTCCGATGTCTACACATCTGATCGCGTGTTGCACCAGCATCTTACGATAATGCAACTTTAAGTTGCGTATCACTCCGAGATCGAGCGGCTGCAGCTCGCTCGTGCAGTTCGCTGGTAAAAATTCCACAGTCACGTTCCTCAAATAAGAAGTAATCTGAGGATGAGCAGGGCATCGGTCCACGAATAATAAAATCTTACGTCCTTTCGCTCCCTTTTTGGCATCTACACTTCGAAGCCAGGCTTCAAAAACTTTCGTCGTGACCCAAGATTTATTGTTATTGGTGTATTTTGTAGGGAGCGTAGCAACGTTTTTAAAACAACGCGGCTTTGAAAATTTGCCGATTGTCAGTGGAGGCAGCTTTTCAGATCCGTCACTGTTGGCGCACAACAGTACTGTTACACGTTGTTTGCTTTGTTTTCCGCCGTGACAGTTTCCCCCGTTCATTGCCATTGTTCGATCAGGCATTAAATTAAAAAAGAGGCCTGTCTCGTCTGCGTTGAAAATGTCCTGAGGAGCGAATCGGGATGTCAGTTCTTTCAAACGGTTTTCCTTCCAATCTAGTACAGTCTCGGCATCAACACTCCTGCTCTCCCCACACACATTGTGACTACTGATGCCGTGCCTAGTCTTAAATTTGTGTAGCCAGCCTGATGAAGCACTAAAATCTACACCAAGTCTGACTGCCAGTTCACTTGCTTTTTCGCAAAGCATTGGTCCGCTGATTGGAATGCCTTCTGCCCTATGTTGCCTGAACCACTGTAACAAACAATCTTCCAAACATTCGTATTTTCCGCCCTGAATGCGAGATCGCTTTTTTGTAGAAACACCTAAAACACGTGCGCCTTTTTCAATTTCCGCTGCCTTAGCTACAATTGTGTTTAAGGTGGACGGAGCAATCCCCAATTTCTTAGCGATTTCAGTGCGTTTCATGTTGCCACTTTCCTTCACTACATTCAAAATACGTAATTTTTCAGCAATCGTAATGCACTTCCTCTTCCTTTCACCCATGTTCACTGCTATCAAGGTTAACCACAACTGAAGCACCGAACAAGGCAGAACAACTGAAGCAAGTGATGTTGTATTTCGCAACACACGCAACTCCGGCTGAACGTAGCTTCAAGGTCGCTCTCGCCACAACATAGCGCCGCGCGAGGGATGGTTTCCGAGAAACGTACAGTGCGTGTCATAAGTTTCTGGCTCCAATATTTTTAGAGATTTTAGGTAGGGAAACCGTTGTAAACGTATAAACGACTCATTTTTCTCTCGGGGACGTAAGATATGAGCGTATAAGCGTGAAAAACGAATAAATGTAAAACGTATATCGGAAATAAATTAACATGAAAAGTATAGGGATTTTGCCGGGACCAAGGAAAAAATCTTAAAAGTGTAGAAAACGTATAAGTGTGAATCGTATAAAAGAAGTTTTACTGTAAGTCCTTTCTGTTATCCACTTAGATTATTTATATATCTACACACTCCCTCCCAAGATGCTCATAAAAATTATCAGTCCTATCTGACACGGAATATTATTTACAAATCAATATTTCCATTTTCACATTTTCCAAATTTATCCACATTTTCTAATTTCGTAAAAAGTGTGATATTTCGAGTTTCCATGGCTATTTATGAAAATTCCTAAGTTATGCATTTTATGGGAAAGTATTTTCATTACTTAAATTATTTATAAAAATCTTACTTGATTTGAATAATATGCTCAAAAATTGACATCAGCCTCAAAATTCTACCAATTAAATAATTGATCTTTCCACTCAATATCTGATATCTTGAATATTTTTTATTTTAAATTCACACCTCCCATAAGTCCAACCCCTCGTCCACGTCGTGGGAGACGGGCAACGGCACAAAGTAGGGGATTGCCTGTAGGGGCGAAGTACAGTGGGGACTTCGTGTGCCCCGGGACCGTTACGGTAGCTGTGAAGGTCCTACAGGAACCCTGAAAAGTGACGGCTAACGGGGCTCTGGTGAAGCTACGATAGGCCCAGCAAGCCAGTAGTGGATAAAACCAAATGCTTTCAAAAATGGAACGAGCCTCGGACAGGATGGATTTAATAGACGACGACACGGCTGTACACACGGACTAAGATTTGGAACTTTAAACCTAAGAACGCTGACGGGGAAGGTGGAGGAGATAGTGGATATGATGGAAAGAAGGAAGTTGGATTTATTGGGATTGGCAGAAACAAAGTGGAAAGGGGAAGGAAGGAGAGTACTGAGAAAAGGCTATAGACTGTACTGGAGTGGGAACGAAGAGGGAAAGAGGAATGGAGTGGGAGTAGTAGTACGAGATGGTTTAAAAGAAGAAGTGAGGAGAATAAGTGATAGGATGATGAAAGTGAAAGTAGCACTGAGGGGAGAGACCGTAGAAATAGTGCAAGTGTATGCTCCACAAGTAGGCTGCGCTTCTGAAGAGAAGGAGGAGTTTGAAGAGGAATTGCAGAAGCAGCTGGTAGGAAGAAATATGATTGTTATGGGGGACCTCAATGCCCATGTAGGAAGAGAAAGACAAGGTTATGAGAGTGTTCTAGGACCAGAGGGTTGGGGTGGAAGAAATGAGGAAGGAAAGAGACTGTTGGACTTCTGCCAGAGGAACAGCCTGCTAGTTGGGAACTCCTGGTTTAAGAAAAGAGAGAGCCACACAATCATATGGTACAGTGATGACTTGACCAGGAAGTCTGTGGTCGACTATATACTGTATGAGAAAGAACTAAATAAGAACATCACGGACATCATGGTTATACCATCGGAGAACCTGGATAGCGACCATCGATTACTGGTAATGAACCTGAGAGGGAGTAAGGAGAAGAAAGGGACTGAGAACCAGGAAAGACGTATAAGGATATGGAAACTGAAAGAAGGGGATAGAAGGGTCGAGTACCTCAAAATGGTAAAGGAAGGAATTCCAACAGATGAAGAAAGAGGGGTGGAAGAGGAATGGGCTAGATTTAAGAAGACACTAGTGGGTGCAGCAGAAGCAGTATGTGGGAGGACAAGTAGTAAGAAGAGGTGGAAGGAAACACCATGGTGGAATGAGAAGACAAAAGATATAGTAAGGGAAAAGAATAGAGCCTTTAGGAGGTGGTATCAAAATAGGACGGTAGAGACAAGGGAAGAGTACCAGGAAAGAAAGAAGGAGGCGAAGAGAGTGGTGGCTGAGGAGAGAAGGAAGTGGATGGAAGAGTGGACAAAGATGATGGAGGAGGATAGTGAAGGTACAAAAAAGGTCCTGCATGGGATGGTAAAAAATAAGAGGCGGAAGGATCCTACGGATTATGTTAGAATGGTGAACAAAAGGGGACAAGAGATAGAAAATAGGGAAGAACTGAAGAAAATGTGGAAAGAATATTTTGAAGAACTTCTGAACCCAAATGTAAACGATGGTGAGGAGGAAGAAATCGGGGAAGCGGAAGATGAACTGCAAACAGAAAAGGACTTAACATAGAAAGAAGTGGAAGATGCAGTGAAAAAGATGAAAGGAGGGAAGGCACCGGGTGTGGAGATGGTGAGAGCAGCAGGAGAGGTGGGGATACAGTGGCTGTACCGAGTGATGAGGACAGCATGGAAGGAAAGGAAGACCCCAGAGGACTGGAAAAAAGGAATCATTGTCCCGATCTTCAAGAAAGGTAGTAGAACAGATTGCAGAAACTATCGGGGAATAACACTGATGAGTCATTGTGCAAAGATCTTCGAGAAAGTTTTGGAAAAGAGAATTAGGACAAGGATAGAAGGAGGGATGAGGGAAGAACAACATGGCCTCAGAGCAGGAAGGTCCACAGTGGATTTGATTTTTGCTGTAAGGCAGTTACAAGAACAGCACTATGAGTATGGAACAGATCTACTGATGGCCTTCCTGGACATTGAGAAAGCATATGACAGTGTATGCAGAAACAAAGTATGGAAGTCCCTGGAGGATAGAGGAGTAGAGAAATGGACTATAAAGAGGATAAAGGAGATGTACAAGGGAAGCGTGAGCTGTGTGAAAGTGGGAGGAGAGAGATCTGACTGGTTGGAACAAAGAAACGGCCTGAAACAAGGAAGTGCACTGTCACCGTTACTTTTCATTGTGGTGATGGATGACATAATGACCAGAGTGGCACAAGTAATTGGGGACGGAAAGATGAAAGCAATGGTGTTTGCAGATGATTTGATGATTTGGGGAAACAAGGAGGAGGAGGTACAGGAACAGTTGGACGTGTGGGAAGGAATAATACAAGGATATGGGATGAAATTTAGCATAAATAAGAGTGAGATGGTGATCACAACAAGGAAGAAGGAAAGAACCACAACGGGAATAACAATTGGTGGGGAACAGCTGAAGAAAGTGGAGAGTTTCAAGTATCTGGGAAGCCTGATACAAGATAATGGAAGAAACGATAGAGAAATAAATGAGCGGGGGAGGCAGGCAGAAGCATTTCGGAGGAGTGTGAGAAGCATGTTATGGAGCAAGGATGTCCCTCAGAACAGCAAAAAGATCATATATCGGACGTACTATGTCCCTATCCTGACGTATGCCTCGGAGACCTGGGTTATGAAAGGAAGGGAGAAGAGCAAAATACAGGCCAGTGAGATGAGGTTCTTGAGAAGCAGTATTGGAGCTACAAAGATGGACAGAATAAGAAATGAGAGGACCAGAGAATTAATGAAGGAGGAACCATTACAGGATGGTATAGAGAAATCTAGACTTAGATGGTATGGACATGTAAAACGAATGGAGGAGAAGAGGATACCCAGGAGAGTACATGAGACGAAGTGGGAAGGAAAGAGACCGAGGGGAAGACCGAGAGACAGGTGGCTGAAGGGGGTGGAAGAAAGCGTGAAGAAGAGAGGAGAAGACTGGACAAGGGTGGAGGCTGAGAGATGGTGGGAAGACAGAAGACGTTGGAGAGGCTTGTGTTCCAAACAGACCCGGCCAGTGGCTGGAAACTGTGCAAGATGATGATGATGATGATGACCTGGCTGTCAATACTAGATTGAATGAATTCCATCAAAATTCATAAATTCAATTTTTCCTTAATTGATTAACAATATCTAATTCTGAAAAATGATTTTTATTTTGCTGATCACATAATGAAAATTTTAAATCGGACAATCCATCCTATATTCAATAGATTCATAGAATATTAATTTATGGATGCACTAATTATCAAATCTATATTCCTAACTGATCATGGCATTCGGCAAGGTTTCCAAAAATCTAACATTGGTCTAAAATCACCAACTTGCTCTAAAAGCGACCAGCGTTTACCAACCAATGGTAAGTACAGGGTTATTTTGTGTGCGTGCCAGTAAACACGGCAAGCTAAGCCGGCTCTTACTAGCGCAGATCGCGGCCGCACATACCCGGTTCAGCGGCGCACACTTTTACCAAACATGTTCAATGACAATTTAATGGGTTAAGGGGTCTCCGCCCAATCAATACAAGTTCAATAATGTGTACTTGCAGTGCTCATAGGCGATGCTGAAAATGTCCTCCCTCTCTTGTAACACACACCTGACACCTTCGGATGAAAGAATGTCTGTCAACTCTCTTATTATTTACGGAGCCTGTTTCCCTGAATCGTTTAGCGAGCCTCCTAATTGTACTGGCATTAGGCACAGGTCTTCCTGGAAACTTGATTCAAAATTTGTGTCTCTTTTTTCAGAACAAGATTTTCTGCTTTTCATTTACGAATTATGGATATACACAGGTTCGCTCAATGTGAATTGGTGACAAGGCATGACCAACAATCACAATATCCACAATACTCACGTGCAACACTAACGTCTAAGCTTTGCAAATACACGCCCATACGAATGACAAAACACGTGTGAACTAACGATATGAGTCAGAGGAGGGGGTTATTGCACCGGCCGGACCGGGTGCGCGTGGCCGAGATTTGTGCTAGTCATAGCCAGCTTAGGTTGCTGTGTTTACTGGCGCGCACACACATAATAACCCTGTATAATGAAGTAAACATATATACCGTATTTACTTGGCTATAGGACCACCTTTTTTTCTAAATTTTTAGTTCCGAAATTGAGGGAGGGTACTATAGATGCGTACTTCGCAAAAATCCATTATTTTGGGAAAGAGAGAGAGAGTAAAATTAAGCTATTTTATTTTGATGCTGCATACCGTAGTAAAATATACTTAAACAAAACAAACTAATTTTACATCTTTAATCAGCCCATTATGAGACTGCCATAACCTCACTTATCCACCACTATTCCCGGCATCCCCCAATGACTTTCACTACTATCCCTTGCTAAGCAAAATTCTTAGTACGGTATCAAAGAAATAGAATGGACAAAGAGACATGGAAATGCAAACTTCATTTTTATTTGAACATAAGGAGGGAGAATGCATCATTTAGGGAATAAGTGGTGATGCTGAACGTTCACATCTCGCTAACATTTGTAAACACAACCGAGTATGTATTATTCACATATTTCACATTAATACCAATTACGTGTCGCACAAACGCCGATGGATTTTGCAGTAAATGAAATGTGTTTAAAATAAAACTGAGCAGAAGGCTGCAGCTAACACCACTTCGAAGGGCAATACATCTTTGTATACAAAACAAAAGAATGCCGGCAAGATATGAAACCATTACTTTCATTGGCGGATTTCAAAACCTGGAGCTTCCCCTCGGCCATTAGTGTGGCGTCTTCTATTGGATATTGGGTGAAGCCTATTGGCTACACAATTCGATATCCTGCCTGATCACGTACGCAGCATATGTATGCAAAATGGCGGTCATATCGTCTGAATAACAAAATAATGTAACAAGAAAAATATCTTTGTCTTAAACGAGGATGAATTTCAATTATAATTTTAAAAACCATTAAGAATTTGTCAATATCCAAGAATGTTGTATTTTTACTCTCAATAATTAAGTAGGGGAAAGCGATTTCCAAATATTTTGTATTTTGGCTCTCTAAAATTAAGGGGGTACTATAGGCGAGGGGGTCCTATAGCAGAGTAAATACGGTATGAATTTTACTGATGACTGCTAATGCTCATTTATAATGGGGGGGACTACGCAAGGCCTGACCCTTCTTTTAATCCCATTATATTTCCTCTCTTTTAATGGGGCGACCACTATGTCGTATCCTTCTTTTAATCACAGTTTGGGGCAAAGAATCATTCCCTCAAACGGACACATTTTTTCCCCCAATAATATTATTACCATTAATAATACCATTCGGCTCCACAGGCTGCACACTATGGTTTATATCATTACTGAGCCATGACATATATGTAACCCAATTTAAACATACAAACTATACCAGCTATCCATCACAAAGTTATTTAATTTTATTTCTTCCCGTTTATATTTATACCTCCATGTCGCAAAATCTTCTAGAATAGGAATAGTTGAATATGCCAGAATGGCGCTTGCCCACAAGCACATGAGCTCCGCTCCTTCTTCACCTTCACGAGACCAACCTGCCATCTCTGCTTCCAGATATCGGCTGGCATCTCATCCACTAAGCGTCTAGTGACCCATTACTAAGTCTCTGCTATAGAATTTGTAACACGTGCAACGATGAATGCCATTTAGCAACATTATGTAGTGTTCGGTACACATTAACCCCTGTGACTTGTGCAACCGTGAAAATCGCGAAAATGAACTATCCGTGGTTCACCACACTCACTCCGTAAATTCACTTGAATAAAAATACTTCGGCTGTAGACTTATGGTTGCTGTTGAACTTGCATGCAACTGTCATTCAACTGGTGCGATATGCTTACAATCCTTTTGAGCTTATTTTCAATTGTTCTGCTATTCACTAGGCTATAAAATCTTCCACATGGTTGACTACTGTGGGATTGGAATATTCTTCCACACAACATGTCAAGCTTAGTTGGCCCCACTACGTCGGCTTAGATTATTCTGGAATTGGGATACTCTCCCGTTCAATCCGTAAAGCAGATTGGCTCCAGTTTCGTAGGCTATGGGATTTGGATATTCTCCAACACAAATCTGTCAAACAGATTGTCCCCATCTGTCATGATTTCTAATGGTGGGCTTGGGATATTGTCCCACACTGACTAGGCAGTTGGCCCTAACTTCGTCGGCTAATGCAAACATCATAGTTTAGCTCTTGGACTGGTATCCCCAGCGAAGATCAGTCACGAAGACAGCTGGCTCGCTACTCAGACAAGACAAAAGGACAACCGCTAATCTTCTGCGCTGGGCTTGTATCGCTGCTTCTTCACGTTGCCCTGACCACTTGCTCTCCCATCTGCGCATTGTAAATACAAAATTGCTCGTAACACAGACGTCCCTCGTCGTCTAAATCCTCTAAATTTAAGGCCAATATTCCCTCTATATTTTGGTAGTTCGACCTCTTCTAATTTTAGACAATAGTGAAGTTACATGACTGGCCGTCCGTGCCACAGGTCCTCACTCAGCTGCTCTCTATGCGGCGATCTCCAAACTTCAGCAGGCGCGCTCTTAAAATTCAAATAGTCGGCCTCTTCTGAAAATCAACCTGGGCCCTTCTTCAATAAAGGGCACAGTAAGTAATATTGACTTACCTTGATTTTTGGATGTACTCGGTCTCAGAAATGCTTAGGATATTATTGAAATTCTTTAGTTCATAAAGGGCATAAGAGACACTACTTGAGTATACAACTTCGGACTTTTCAAATGATGAATTACTTTCATCTACATCCTTGGAGTCCAAAATTGAAGCAATCTCTTGCTCACTGACCTCTTTTTACTGCACATGTCGCAAAATAACTATCAGAATCACAAAAAGCCATTCACTGCCATCTGGCGAGTTTTTAGTGCACCACTTGTGCCGGTATCGGCGGATCTCTGACCATAATTATAATATATTAAAATTCCGCTCGCGGGTCAACTGTCTTGCGGTTTAATATATTAAATTCCGCCCTCTGAGGCTTAATGTGTTCTACACTAAAATAAATCAATTGTTTCTTCGCCTGTTCAATACAATGTAAAAGAAATTATTTCATCAGTACATTTTTTGGCCAGTGGCTGGAAACTGTGCAAGATGATGATGATGATGATGATGATGATGATGATCAGTCTTCTTCAGCCGATTGATTTGGCCTCAATTGCTGCAATTTACATTATATTAAAACAAAATACAATGAGATAAAAATACATACGCCTAATGAATTGTTGTGAATAATCATGGTGATCAAGAAAATGTTTGCCCCATTTTTCATTTTCATTTTGTTACAGATTGTTAAACAAAACAGTAAAACAAAAATTCGCTGAATAATAAAAACTAAATATTAGTTCATTGTCTATTGCAATATTGATCGTGAGATTGACTGTTCATAAAACTAGAAGCTTTCTTCATTGCTAAGGTGGGCAATCCCAGATGGACCACCTGTTCTGAATAAGTAGAATTGTGTATTCGTTCATACGCAGTGATATTTCCCACGCATACAAATTTGCATGGCTTGCTTAATGTTTTGAATTTCATTTTAGTGTATTCATGGTTGGATGGGTGGCCTTCTATGCAGAGTAACCAGACCTAAAGTTATGCCAGTTTTTTTTTCTTTTTTGCACATTTGCCATGCTTCCCTGTTTTGAAACCTTAATTGTAGTTGATGCAATTTTTTTATTTTCTTTTTTAGAAAATCTTCTATACACGTGACCATCAACAAGCTATTGGGTCTTCGCACTTTATAAAACACTCTTCATTCATGGAGCCACAATTAGAAATTCCATCGATTCTTGATCTTCGGCCCCATGATGAAGGTAAATGGTGTAAATTGGCTTCACTTACTACACTAACGAGGTACAATGGGGAAAAAAGGTAGGTCATGAAAGATCCACCCACCTAATAAGAAGAGAACCAGTGGAGCGTATTAACCGTGGCTAACATTTTAACCAAGTGCGTGGATCTTGCTGATCTACGAAGAAAGTTTGGGATGTAGAATACACTCTTATCTTATTCTAGCTGATGACATGGTGGCTGGTGACCTGTCATTCGTTTTAGAAATCAGAGTGGGTTAGGGCCAGCAATCTATATAATTATAAAGTGTGCAATTACACAAAGAACTTGTTCTATTTTGAATTTTCAGATTTTTGTTTGATCATATTTGTTTTTTATATGTTACAATGTTTTTATATTTAGGCATCCACCTCTAAATTTAACATATCTAAGTTTGTATCAACTTATCTGTGCTACGAGGGGTAGATGACCTTGCTGTTCTGCCCCTTCAAACAATAACTAGAATGGGGAAAAGAATGGAAGAGCCATTTACTGGGTTGGTTTCCCTCTCTTGGTTGATAATGTTGCCTGCTTCTCTGGTTCACCCACCTCCCCTAGTACATTTTTCACCTCTGCTAGTACATTTTTTTTGTGTGCTCTTCTTTGGAAATCTGTACTCTCAACATTAAAGGACCTTAGCAAAGTTCTAGCTTGCGAGATGTAATTTCTCGGAAGGGTTTTCCCCAATAACTCTACTTTATCTCTTAAAGTGATCAGATTAAACCAAGAATTAAGTGAGCCTATGGAGGAAAGACTTTGGTCACCCTGGCTAAAATGGGTTGGGCACGTTGAACGTATGAGTAGCACAAGACTACCATGTGTATATAAGAAGAGAGGACTGCCAGGCAGTTGACTGGTTGGGAGACCAAGAAAAATGTGGATGGACGAACTGAAGGAGGATGCAAAAACAAGAGGATGGAATTGGGATTGGAAAACATTTGTTTACAACCATCTTACCCGGCATACTGGAAGGGAAAAATGATGACTTACAGCCTTCATTTCTAATCATAGTGGAAGTGTTAATTCACTTCTTTGGATCCATCATTTAATTTTCTTCTTCGCGAATGGATCACTTACGAACACGCGGAATAAACATTTTGCGAGCTTTCCTCCTTGCCCAATAGTTCATTTTCACAGATTGTTGTAATCTCTGTTCCTCCGTCCAGATAAGTGTTGGTCTCTTCCTATCTTCCTCAAATCCGCATGGGGACAATTTTCCTTATTACTTCTCTATCCTGAACATTCGGTGATCCTAACTCCCTGAGGTCTTTCTCCACTTGTTTGTACCATTTTGATCTCAAGCATTTGATTTGTAGAAATTTGTGTATTCGGAAAGCTTCATTCATTCTAAGTGACTTAAAATTGGATTCTGCAAAGTCTCATTGTGTCAGTATGTTCAGAAACTTCTTTTTATATTTTCGGGTTTGGTTTGGGGAAATGGATTCCATTTTTAATTCTGGGTCCTAATATTTTCTGATTTTTCTTTCTTCAATCTCTAATTGATCTTTAAAGTTCTTATGATTTAAATTGAGTGTCTCTGAAGCATACAGAGCTTCTGGTTTAATCACTGTTAAGTAATCACGAATTTTACTGTTCCAGGACAAACTTTGTTTGTTATTAACATTTTTCGTGTGTTGAAAAGCAATTTCCAATTTTTGAATTCTTGTTACTACAGATTTATTTTCATTATCATTTGCAATGATTCATTCACCTAATTACAGCGAACTCCCGATAATTTGCGGTAATTAATGCACGAACTTCCTGGACTGATTACTTCAACAGAGTTGCAGTTCACATTGTCATTTATTATTATCTGGTCAAGTGTGGTTGCTCTAGTTTGTTATTCTTCTGGGTACTGTGACTGTGAATTTGGTGATGAGAACTTAACAAATTTAACAATTCCCTTCTTTCCGTACTTTCCTTTAAAAAGTTAATATTTAAATCTCCACAAAGAACTATTTTTTCAAGTGTATTTATTTATTTATTTTATTTATTAACACTTCTAGTTTATTCAGAAATAACGTAGCGCTATTCCCTGGTGAATGATATACCTACTTATGCAGATCAGAATTATATTTTCCTTAGGGATAGAAATAGATGTTGCTTCAAAAAATTGATCCATGCGCAAGTCATCGGAAATTGGCATGGGCTTAAAATTCTGTTTCCTTTGATATAGATACATTCACCTCCAAGTTCTGATGTTGATCTACAGTAGTAGCTGGCTAAAGTAAACTCTGGTAGAGTTAGTTTACTGTAACTTTGCCCTTTTTTGACAGCTAGTGTTGCCAACTTTCATAAGGAAAGACTCAATTTATAACCTGTAGTCCATAACAAATATATACATGCTTTAATCACATGTAAGTTTTTTCAGGTTATTTTTTCCCTTGTCCCTGTAATTGTGAATATATTGGCAACATATTCTGTCGGTCAGACTGAGAAGTTGCATTATCAAACTGAACTACTACGTGCTTGTGGCATGGGTGTGCGGTTGTTAATGGACGCTTTAGTGTTCATCCGTCTGTACATATAACGTGATAATTATATTAAATAATAATTATAATTGATAATATTGCACAAAAGTCGTCTGAAAGTATTTCCATTTTAACGAGTGTTCACTTCTCAGATAAATATAGTGGTTATCTTAAATGTTGAGTAAATACGGTATGTAGCCTGAGAGGTCTCCAGGTCGGACATCTTTGTTGTGACCATCGAGTCTTAAGCAGATACGGAATTTCTTATTCAAGATACTTATTTTATTTCTCTCTTTGAAGGTAAATGAAGACAGCTGAACTATTGATTTCCCCATATGAATAATTTTCATATGTGCAAAATATTAGGCCTAAAATATTTGTTGTGTAGGGCTAAAAGTTAACTTACGTGGTGAAATTTTTCGTACGTTTTATTTGAATGTCGTTCCAACAGGTCAAATAATTATCTTATCATCTTAAGGTCACCTTACACCATACCTTAGTAAGCATTTAAGTTATTAGCTGCTGTGTCATAGCGCGCCCAGTGATGTAACATTCTGTCAGCGAGCTGTCTGTGGGTTTTAGGTGTGCTGTTAGAATGATTATTTGATAAATGCTACAAAGAAATACAAAAAAAAAAAACCCTGGCACTATACAGCCCATAATGGGCTAAGGCCGACCAAGCGACTGCTGCCCAGCCATTCAGCCTGCAGATATTGGGGTGATGCGTGATCATGGCGCTGTCTCACTGTCAAGACAGCTACTCAGTTGTCCTCACGAGGCTGAGTGCTCCACGTTCCAACCCTCACGTCAGTTTTAAAATCCCTGACGGAGCCGGGGATCGAACCTGGGGCCTCCGGGTGAGAGGCAGGCGCGCTACCCCAACACCACGGGGCCCTTTATAAAGGGCAATGAATTGATATTGCGAGATGAATGTAGGTTTAGGCAACTCGTAACAGCCGTTCACCCTTTGACGGAATACAGCGGCCATTGCTGGCTGCCATGTGGGTGATGGCTCATTTGCTGGAATGCACGTGGTAGCAGCGGATTGATAGGTTCTGTAGGACTATTTTTTCCCGCGAGTACTGTCAAAAAATTGCAAAGTTATAGTAAACGAACTCTTGACAGCATGATTGATTTATTCAGGTTTCATTCCAGTGTTCAGAAAAGCACTGTGCATTTGTACTGTTAAGCTTGGGGATTTTGGTTCTTGCAGGAGCATTTACCTCTATTCTAAAAACCTCGCGCCACTGAGCGAGTGCACTGATTATAGAGTAGTCTGACTGGGAGTATGCGGCAGTGAGATAACTGGTCCGAGGGAGTGGAACTCTTCATTAATTTCCTCAGCTACTTATGCACAGATCCATTGCTTTCCTTTGGTTTTAGTGAAGACCATGTCGAGTAAACAGTTCTCTTGGTACATCATCATCATCATCTTGTACAGTTTCCAGCCCCAGGCTGGGTCTGTTTGGAACATAAGCCTCGCCACTTAGTTCTTTCTTCCCACCACCTCTCCGCTGTCACTCTGGTCCAGTCCTCGCCTCTCTTCTTGACACATTCCTCCACTCCTTTCAGCCATCTATCTCTTGGTCTTCCCCTTGGTCGTTTCTTCTGCATCTGCATCTCATGTATCCTCTTGGGAATCTTCTTCTCATCCATTCTCTTTAAGTGTCCATACCACCTCAGTCTTGATGTCTCAATCCTACCTTGCAAGGGCTCCTCTTTCACCATTTCCCTGACCTTTTCATTCCTCACCCTGTCTCTTCTTGTTACTCCGATCCTACTTCGCAGGAACTTCATTTCACCTGCCTGTATTCTGCTTATGTCTCTTTTCTTCATTGTCCACGTTTCTGAAGCATAGGTCAGTATCGGGATATAGTAGCTTCTGTATAACACTTCCTTGCTTTTTTGTGGAACATCTTTATTCCACACTAAGCTCCTAATGCTTCTCAGAAATGCTTCTGCCTGTCTGCCACGTTCCGTAATCTCTTTGTCATTTCTCCCATTTTCCTCCACTATACTTCCCAAGTACTTGAGACTTTCCACCTTCTTCAGCTGTCCACCTCCAAGTGTTATCCCACTCATTGGTCTGTCCTTTTTCCTGTTCGTTAACAGGATCTCACATTTACTGATGTTGAACTTCCATCCGTACTCTCCCACTGTTTCTTCCCAAGCCTTCAGTTGCTCCTGAATTTCCTCCTCCTCGTTTCCCCAGACCATGAGATCATCTGCAAACACCATTGCTTTCATCTTATCGTCTCCTAGCTTTCCTGCTACCCGTGTCATTACCTCGTCCATAACCACAATAAAGAGAAGGGGTGACAGCGCACTACCCTGTTTCAGGCCACTCATTTGTCTGAACCAGTCTGTTCTTTCCCCTCCAACTTTCACACAACTCACACTTCCACAATACATCTCCTTCACTCTGCCTACAGTCTCTTTTTCCACTCCCATGTTTTCCATTGCTTTCCAAACCTTCTCCCTACACACACTATCATAGGCCTTTTCGATGTCCACGAAGGCCATCAGCAGATCCTCTCCAAATTCGTAGTGGTGTTCCTGGAGCTGTCTCACTGAACATATGAGATCCACTGTTGATCTCCCAGGTCTGAATCCATACTGCTCCTCTCTCAATTTTCTCTCCACTTTGGTTCGTATTCTACTTTCTAATATCTTTTCATATATCTTGGCACAGTGAGGTATGAGTGTAACTCCCCTGTAATTTCTGCACTCCTTTCTGCTTCCTTTCTTAAATATTGGGACAATTAATCCTTTCTTCCAATCTTCTGGGGTCTTTTTCTCCTTCCATATCACCCTCATCACACGGTACAGCCACTGTTTCCCAACCTCCCCTGCTGCCTTCACCATTTCAACACTCACTTCATCCACACCTGGTGCCCTTCCTCCTTTCATCTTGTCTATAGCCATTTCCAGTTCTCTCCAAGTCAGGTCCTTTTCCATTCCTGTGATGTCTTCTCCATCTTCCAATACATTGTCTTCCTCCCTATGACCATTTGGATTCAGCAAATCCTCAAAGTACTCTTTCCACACTGTCTTGAGTGCCTCTTTGTTGTGTACCTCATTTCCGTTTTTGTCCATCATTACCACATCCTCTCGCAGACCTCTTCTCTTACTTTTGACCATCCCATAAAGTACTTTCTTATTTCCTCTGCTGTCTTCCTCCATCATCTCTGTCCACTTTACCATCCACTTCTTCCTCTCCTCTGCGACAATCTTGTTTGCTTCTTTCTTCTTTATCTTATAATCTTCCCTTGTCAGATCAGTTCTTTCCTGGAACCACACTCTGAAAGCCTTGTTCTTCCTTCCCACAGCTTCTTTTACTCTCTCATTCCACCATGGTGTCTCTTTACACCGCTTTCTGTTGCTTGTTCTTCCACATACTGCCACTGCAGCTTCCACCATTGTGTTTTTGAATTGCTTCCATTCCTCTTCCCCTGTTTTAGGATTGTCTGTTGGCATCCTTTCCCTTATTATCTTCTGGAATTCTTCCTTGACTTCCTTTTCCTTGAGTTTCCATACTTTGATTCTCCTTTCCTGGTACATCAATATCAAAAAAGTGAACATGATGATGTAGTCTGGTGCTCTAAGCTTTTTGTTCGTCCTCTTACCTCCTGGTTGACACACAATTCTTCCTTTAAATCATGTCTGTGTCGGATGCCTAAGAGTAAAACGTTTGTACTTGAAGGTAGTGGTCATCATCATCATCTTGAGCAGTTTCCAACCGCTGGTCGGGTCTGCTTGGAACATAAGCCTCTCCATCGTTTCCTGTCCATCCACCATCTCTCGTCATTTACTGTGTCCCAGCACACTCCTCTTTCCTCCACACTCTTCTTAACTCCTTTTGCCCATCTGTCCCTTGGTCTTCCCCTTGGCCTCCTTCCCGTCATTTCCATTCCAAACATCTTCTTCGGTATCCTCTCCTCTTGCATCCTCCTCACATGTCCATACCATTGTAGCCTAGATCGCTCTATTCTATTTTGCAATGGTTCCTCTCTTACCATCTCCCTGACTCTCTCATTCCTTACTCTGTCCATTCTTGTCACTCCTACCCTACTCCTCTGGAACTTCATCTCCACTGCTCGTATTTTATTCTTGTCCCTTTCCTTAATCACCCATGTTTCTGAACCATATGTCAAAATTGGCACAAAGTAGGTCTTGTAGATGATTCCTTTACATTTTTGTGGTACATCTTTATTCCATATCATCCCCCTAACACTCTTGAAAAATCCATCTGCGCACCTTCCCCTCTCATTTATTTCCATCCTATTGCCTCCCTTTTCTTCAATTATGCTTCCCAAGTACTTGAAGCATTCTACTTTCTGCAACTGCTGTCCTCCAAGTGTTATGCCCATATCCAGTCTGTTCTTCTTCCTCGTTGTGATGACCACTTCACTCTTTTGTGCTGAGAACTTCATCCCATATGATAACACTACCTTCTCCCACTCATCTAATTGCTCTTGTACTTCTTGCTCATCCTCTCCCCATACCAGAAGGTCATCAGCAAACAACATTGCCTTCATTTTCCTTTCCCCAATGCTATTTACCACTTTTCGTATGATTTCATCCATCACCACTATAAATAACAGGGGTGAGAGGGCACTTCCCTGTTTCAGACCACTCTCCAGTTGAAACCATTCCGTTCTCTCTCTTCCCACCTTTACACAGCTTTTGCTTCCCTCGTACATTGCTTTCACTCTTGCCACTGTCTCCTTGTTCACTGCTTTTGCTCTCATTGCTTCCCATACCTTGTTTCTATTAATACTATCATATGCTTTCTCAATATCCAAGAAGGTCATCACCAGATCTTTCCCATATTCATAATGGTGTTCTTGTAGCTGTCTTACTGCAAAGATGAGGTCAACTGTTGACCTTCCTGGCCTGAATCCATACTGTTCTTCCCTCAGCCCATCTTCAACTTCTGTCCGAATTCTTCTCTCCAGTACCTTCTCAAATATTTTGGCGCAGTGGCACATGAGTGTAATTCCCCTGTAGTTCTTGCATTCCTTCCTACTTCCCTTTTTAAATATGGGTATTATTATCCCTCTTTTCCAGTCCTCTGGTATTTTCTTCTCCCTCCATATCACTTTCATTACTCGAAAGAGCCACTGTGTTCCTATCACCCCTGCTGCTCTCACCATCTCCACACTCACTTCGTCTATTCCCGGTGCCTTTCCCCCTTTCATCTTCCTTAATGCTTCCTCCACTTCTTTCCATGTCAATTCCTTCTCTGAAATGTCTTGGTCACTGTCTGTTTCTTCCTCCACAATGTCCACTACGCTGGTTTTAGTTGGATTTAGGAGTTCCTTGAAGTATTCTCTCCAGATAACCTTTACTTCTTCCATATTTTCGACCTCCTTTCCATTCCTGTCCACCATTCTGACATTTTCCCCTGTATCTCTTCTCTTTGCCTTTATCATTCCATACAACACTTTCTTACTGCTATCACAGTCCTCCTCCATCATTTCTGTCCATTTCTCCAGCCATTTCTTTTTCTCTTCCTTCACTACTTCTCCTGCTTCTTTCTTCCGCTCTTGGTATTCTTCTCTTGTTCTGCCTGTCCTCTGTTGGAACCATTTCCTGAATGCTTCATTTTTCTTTTTCACTGCTTCCTTAGTTCTGGGGTTCCACCATGGTGTTTCCTTCCACCTTTTCTTTCCACTAGTTCTGCCACACACGACTTCCGCTGCTTCTACCAACACGTCCTTGAACCTATTCCATTCTTCTTCACCTGTTTTCGGATCATCCTTCGGTAATTTGTTCCTCACTAATATCTGGAACTTCTCCTTATTTCCATCCTCCTTCAGCTTCCATGTCCTTATTCTTCTTTCTTGGTTCTCAGTTCTCCTCTTTTCCTTCAGTCCTCTCACCTTGGCGACCAGCAGACGGTGGTCACTGTCCAGGGCTTCTGAAGGTATTACCCTTATATCCGTGATACTCTTCTTTGTCTCCTTCCCGCATAGAATATAGTCCACCACTGATTTCCTAGTCAAATCCCTGCTGTACCAAGTAATTTTATGGCTCTCTCTCTTCTTGTACCATGTGTTTCCAACCATTAGCCCATTTATCTTGCACAGTTCCAACAATCTCTCTCCTTCCTTATTCCTGTTTCCCCATCCTTCACCACCAATCACTTCCTCAAAACCTCTTCTATCAGTTCCGACATGGGCATTTAGGTCTCCCATGACTATCAGGTCTCTCCCCGCTAACTGCTTCTGCAACTCTTCTTCAAACTCGTCCTTCTCGCCTTCTGTGCATCCCACCTGTGGTGCATAGACTTGCAGAATGTCCAGGTTTCTACCTTTCACTGTGATTCTGGCTCTAATTATTCTATCACTTACCCTCTTTACTTCCTCCCTCAGCCCTTCTCTCACCACCATTCCCACTCCATTTCTCTTCCCCTCCTCATTTCCTATCCAGTATAGCTGCAAGCCATTTCTCAGTTCTTTTCTTCCTTCCCCTCTCCATCTAGTCTCTGCCAGTCCGAGTACATCCAGTTTTCTCCTCTCCATCATATCCACAATCTCCTCCACTCTTCCCGTCAATGTTGTTATATTCAAAGTTCCGATTCGTAGTCCATTTCCATAGCCAGGTCTGCTTCCTTTAGATCTGTCCTTTCCGAGGCCCGTTCCCGTTTTAAAAGCAGTTTCATATCCACTACTGGCTTGCTAGGCCTAACGTAGCTTCACCATAACCCTGGCAAGGGGCCTGTTTTTGGTCCGCGAGAGGTATTTTATTTCCCTCAAACCCTCCGGACAAGTCCGGCGAGCCCCCCTATCCGCCACCTGGGACGCGCCCGATAGAGGAACAGGCAAACCCCCACGGTAGTGGTGTATTGCACCATTTGTTTCGTTTATAGCTACATCGTTCGAACCCCCAACAAAACATAATCTTCATTAGTAAGGTTTCTGCGAATTTCAAGAACACTTTTAACTTCAGCGCCCGGTTTAGTGATGCTACTTACAGCAAAGTCCTTTGCTACTTTTAAATTTAGCTCTGTCACTGAGGAGGAGTACTTTCCTTTTCAGTGTTATGTGCGTGGCTAACTTCCGGACTTTTTCCGGCTTACTGTTCATTGATGCCCTAATATATGGTGTTTCTTCTGGGAAGGATTCATTTTCAGTTTCAGCAAGAACATCGTACATATTTTTTGTGGGAACAGCTCGACTATTTCCCTCAGACATGGTTTAGGCATACCTTGGCGCCGTCGATTTGCCACAACATTCCACTAGTCCGGTGTTGGAGCATTGTTGCTGTTGTTCAAGTTATTTCCAAGTATACTGTTCTCAGCTTTTAATTTAGATAGTTCTCCTTGGGTGTGTTTAAGGTCCCTATCCAATTTGTCGATTAAATGTAGTGATTTCAGTCTCGCTCGATGCCTTGCCATACAGCGTGCACAGTACAGGGTCTTTCATATAAAGTAAGAACGGCGAGCGGCGGTTTTGTCATTCGCTGCTGAAGCCGGATTGGCCGAGCTTGTGACGCGCCACGGCCCCCTGCTGTAGTATTGAAAGCGCGCATAGTACAAACTTGACCTTGCAATAAGCGTGCAGGTGTTCAGTCGCCAGTCTGAACCTCAGCTGCTAACATGTTGAGACAGTTATCATTGCAACGTCGTATTTTTGTATGTAAAATTTATTTTAATTACGATTCGGCTCGGCGGGTACGTGATGCATTTGTTCAGCAATTTCCTGATGAAATGCCACCTTCACTAGCACAGATTCACGTAATTGTAAATAACTTTGACACTACTGGTTCAGTGCTCAATAAAAATACAAAATACAAAATCAGAAAAAATACAGTGGCATGACTCACTCGCGTCAGCCAAAATGTGGTTACCAGATACAATGCCTGTATAACCCAGGAAGGACGACACTTCCAGCAACTTTTATAAGGTAATATTTCATAGAGGATTGTACACACGCTTAAAGCAGGGGGCCACGGCTCGCCACAAGCTCGGTCAAGGCCACCACACCAGCGGATAACAAACCCGCCGCTTGGTGTTCTTACTTTATATGAAAGACCCTGTATATCACTCGTATTTCCGCCTAAATGTACCTCTGATGGTTTACTACCATGTCACACATACTAGGAGTCTTCCTACGCGATATTTTATCACTGACGTTAATTATAGGACTGTTATCACTTAAATTTCTGATATATTTAAGAGAGCAAGCAGTATACTTCGCTACACACGCGGCAGTCATCTTGCTGTGCCTTTTTTTTTTTTAAATCTTCAAGTAGCCAGTCGTTCTTAGCTTTCAATGAAAGAGTGAGATTTAGAATTCTTTTAGTCAGTCTGAAATCACTCATTCGTAGAATATGCCCATAAAATTTCAAATGCCTCTTCCTGAATGTGTCAGAGATTTTCTCAGAATATATATATTTTTTAAATTTCATTTGTTTTGACCCATAGAATCCCATAAAACATTGTGATCTGCTGTTGTTTATCTTGTTCCTCCAAAACTTTGTTTCGCTTTGTTGAACTCATTATTATCATTATTACCGTATTACTATCCATAGTGTTGGCTTAGGAAGCATGTAGTTGAATGTTTTCATTTTCAGTATGGAATTTTTTTTCTCTAGGGTTTTTAAAGTGTCATTTTATGTATGAACGTAAAATTTATACAAGAAATTAATATCTCTCCCTTCAGATTTTAGGAATATCCAGGGCTGGAGATAGGATTCATTCAACAGCATCATTATAATTTTTATATGATTGTAATTAAAAATACATTATGGCATTATTTATGATAAAATTCGGTAGATGCATCAAGGAATCTAGTACATTTTGTAATGAATTTTCCATTTTGCAGCCTGTCAGAAACTTCACCCCAGCTCGCTTCACCACATGGTGTGGCTGGGACTGCGGGAGTTAACCAACAAGCGCTCGGGGAGTGGTGCTGGGAGACTGGGGCCAGACTTCCGCTGCCTGGTGTTTGAGACTCTTCAACTCAGCTGCAACAATCTCAACATGGCCGGAGTAGAGACGCTCAATAGGCTAGACATTGATGCTATCCTGTATGCTGCAGGTAAGGATATTACCATCCAATTTGTTGCTTATTTTAGGGGCTGTGTTATCGTGGTCATAAATAGCTTGGTGTATTTGCGTGTTTGTGGAATTTGTGATAACCTGTGTTATTGTGAAGGCTGGTCTAGCTTGTGTATTTGAAAATGGGGGATAGGATTGGGATGGAGGGGATCAGGGCCGTATGTTAGGAATTGTCCCAGCATTTGCCTGGTGCAGGAGTGTGGAAACAATGGAAAACCACTTCCAGGATGGCTGAGTTGGGAATCAAACCTTTCTCTTCTCAGGTTTTCCTAACAAGGCTGAGTGTACCCCGTTCCAGCCCTTTCACCAGAATTCAAATTTCTTGGCAGAGCCAGGAATCGAACCCAGTCCTCCCAGGCAGCAGTGAAGAATGCTAGCCGCTACACCAGAGTTTAACGTAATTGAAATGATTCACATAAAATTGACCAGAATTCTTTAGATTTGTATATTCTCGTTGCTGAACCTCGGTGGTCATATTCAATGTTGCCAACTGCAAAAGTAAAACAATTTTGTTCTATGTGCTATGTACGATCCAACAGTCGGATAGTGTGCACGTTGTACAATCCTCATCCCTTTTTGTGAATCTTGCTGTTCTTCAAGCAGAGAACTGAGTTTGGGCATAAAGTACATGGTCTTTAAATAGTACTTGTAGACATTGAATTCTCAGCATTACCCACCGGAATTCCCTCTCTGGGCATTGACATTGCCGCATTCTAATGAATAGGGGCAGATTACCTCGTAGGTCCACCCCTTCAAAGCTCAAGAACTAGCTAAGGTGATGAATAATAATAGGTTGTGAGTTAAACGGTCAATGGCTGTTTGCTTACTAATCAAAATGTGAGCATCAGCGATTAGTGCAAGCATTTTAACCCAACTCGAAATATGAATATGAGTTGGCTGTACTGCTGTCCTTTATTGATAACGATAATGGCAACTTCTAATTGTTTCGCTCAGAAGGTAAATAGATAATATACCTTACTAGTATATTTTTAATAGCTGTAGCAATGTGTAAGGAATTCTCTAGTCTAAATGAACAGCTGCATTAAATTTACAGTCTGCTAAATAGCAGATGTCTAAAATATACAAAAAAATTTAAGTTCATTTTATGTACGATCCCAATAAGTTGTGTGATCCTATCAATTGGGGATGTTTTCAACGCTGGTCAGATTTAATAAAAACCTGAAGTTTTGCTGCGGAAAACCCAGCAAAAAATTTTTTCTTAAAAAAAAATCTTGAGTTGTTACGTCCATATGAATGTGCCTGTAAATCTCTTGGTAGTTCCTCCTCTAGAATTGAACCTCTGCTTTAATGAGTATGGTGAAAAAATACTAGTTTCTGCTAAACTTTTTAGGATATTGATTTTTTTGATAATAGGGCAACAACATTTTGAAAAATAAATTGTTGCATGTAATTCTTTTCATTCTGGTATACAAAACAACATTGGGGCTATATCCAAGAAAATCTCTAATTGCGAGGGAACAGTGTCAGTAGATTTACTGGCACTTTAAAGATCCCTTTCGGGACAAAATTCCGGCACCGCAGGGTCTCTAAAAGCCGCAGTGGTTAAGAGGGCCGCAAGACCTTTGCCATTATTATTGTGTGTATGTAATACTGGGCGCCAGGGAATGTTCTCCACAGTGTGGGTACATGCTGCTGCGAGAGGTAGTGTCAGCAGTTATGTTGGAAGCATGACTGTCGCTTGTATCAAAACAAACGTTAAACCTTGTTCTCACCACCGCCATTCATAACACATGCTAGAAGTGTTGTCCTTGTGTTCAAAGACACACTTCAACACGCCGACACACATTGTTGAAGACTTTCACTAAAGTTTCTTGCATAATGGACTGCAAATAATTAATGATATTCACTTCAAGTTCATCAATAGATTTTGGATTAGTTTGCGAGCCGTGTGGCGACCTTTACTAAATAATGGCACGCCAGGCAAGTGTGGATGTAGGCCTCGCGGTTCAGAGGCGGGAGACAAGGCAAGTCAGTAAGAAATACTAAGGAAAAAGCCATGGGTTAAAACAACAAAATAACAGGAATGTATTGTAACAAAATTAAAGTACAAATAATGTGGAAACCAAAGAAACAAATCAAAGCAAAACAGAGATAGAAAGCACTCCTAATAGTAGCCTATCCCCACGTGGTCTTTTGAAAGCCAACGGTCACGCATGACAGAAAACGTTATAAAATAAATGAGAAAGGAAAACATATTTCTCGGTTACAAGAAATATCATTTGCCCCAGCAATAGGCTGAAATATAAAACACCAAGCTTAAAAAAAGAGAGGAAAGTTCCCGATGACGAAACCAAATGCCATGAGGCGTTTTGAAAATCAAGTTCCACAACAGAAAATTCTCATAAAAAGAGAAATCCACGAGCAGAAAGCTCCATAAATAAATGGAAAGGTATTACCATAAAAATAGGCAACACCAAAACTAAAAGAATTAAACACAGAAGTTACTGTAATACCAAAGGGCTAAGCAATTGCCCTAGAGCAGAGAGCTCCAACATCACGTCTGTACATGACCGAGGCCAACGGAGAAGACATTGCTGCCGACTGCCCAACAAAGAGCCAAGCCGTTAGCAGTAGTAGACCATTTACACGATGATGCAGCACAGTGTCGTCCTCAACAGAGTACCCACCAAAACTTAGCCTGGCGCAGTCAGCTGGCATTTGAGGGTGCACAAATGCGAGGGAGCCGTGTCAGTAGATTTACTGGCACGTTAAAGATCCCCTTCGGGGCAAAATTCCGGCACCCCGGCGTCTCCAAAAGCCACAGATGTTAAAAGGGACGTAAAACCAATAACATTATTATTATTAAAACTTAGCCTAAGCGAACTACCGCTAAAAGAAGAATAAAATATCAACTTCAATAACCTCAAACTAATCGAGAAGGGTAAATGAAATTCAAATGGGACCACTAGCTATACATTCACAGAAGGCAAGCAGCGTGGCCATTGCCCTGTACCTAACTTACAGTTCAAAATTGTGCATCCCATATTTATGTTTAAAATAATAGGTTCAGTCCCAATAAGGTCCAACACTCGCAAACGACACTGCGAGTATTAATAATTTAACAACTTGAAGTGATGAAGAGTCTGTCCAATTAGCACTCGAAACAAATGTTACATCTCATACCTTTGTCCATGGTGTAGGCCTAACATGGCCGAGGCTCCGAGAGCTCCGATGTGTTACATAGTTCAAATGGGGCGAGAGAAGACTCGTTTGTTCAACTGGCGGCCGACAAGTAGAGCCGGGCGCGCCTCGCGGAAATTTACCGAAGTAGCGTTGCCAAGATAAACAGGTCCAGAACGTTTCTTTCCGCCATAAGCAGACTTGCAACAGAACATAATTTAGTGTGGCAGGCCTGAAACAGTGCTTACCCATAATGCACATGGGCAGCAGCGAAACACACTATTGGTCCCTCTGCTCGGCGGGAATTGAGAGTTCCAGAATGTTCGGCTCATCGGTCTGTTTTGCCTGGACCGGGAAAAACAACGGCGGGACATTCAAATATGGGCCCGGGGCAGATTATTGATAGTCTTGTAGAAGGGCTGCCGGGGGTGGGCCGGCAGGGGCGAAAATGTGTGCCAGTCTTTAGGGTGGCACAAGCCGGTCACACAAAATTTACTAATCAAATTCCGAATGGTACCACGGTTTCGACACTTGGAACTAGCAAACAGTGCCTGAAATTTTAGTTCAAAATTTTCTGTAAACAGATTCCACCAATAAAGCTCTCTATTCAGCACCGGTAGTAAACATTATCCCCTGTATACTGTTGCACTCTTCCCAATAATCTATCTGATCGCTCTCTTACTGCAATACACACTGACATTTGGACAGCGTACATCTCACACATGTAGCATTCACTGTACCTTTACCCCTGTCATTTACACCGTGCTGCCAACAAACTGCTGGCGCTACTTCTCGCAGCGGAGAACATTTCCTGGCACCCTGTACCTTAACTCGCAGAACCCTGATGATCCTTCCACAGTACTTAATAAATTGCTGTTGTGGTAGGAACGGTTGTATCCCATTAAGTTAGTTTCTGTACAGTAATTTCTTGGTGATGTCGACGTCCAATAATATATTGTACTGTTTTTCAGTGCTGTGTGCCAAGGCAAATTTGGAGGAACAACAAGCAGCTGGTTTCTGTAACAGTGAGCGGCCCAGCACATTGCCGGCCAACATTACAGAGATGCTATGTACGGTGGAACAGGCCAAATGGTAGGCCAAACCTCTAAATAATATTTACATATAAGTATCATTAATAAATACAGGGTGTTTATAAATGAATATCGTGGTTTTAACTCTTCATAATATTTATTACATTAAACTTAGTTATAAATGATATGTCATATGAAAAAGCAACTCAAACAGTTTTGTTAGTTGGCACCAGTGCGCATGTGCGTGCAATGTTTCTGCCGCAATCCGCTAGACAGCGGCAGTAGCAAAGATGGCGACTAGTGAACAGAAAGCCTTTTGTGTTTTACAGTTTGCAAAGACCGAATCTGTAGTTACTGTGTAACGTGCGTTCCGCTTTAAGTTCGGTTGTGATCCTCCTAGTGATAATAACATTCGTAGATGGTATCATCAGTTTGAAGATACCGGCTGCCTTTGTAAAGGGAAGAGCACGGGACAACCTAGAGTAAGTGAAGAGACTGTTGAGCGAGTGAGAGAGTCGTTCACTCGTAGCCCAAAGAAATCAGTCCGGAAGGCTAGTCTTGCATTACAAGTTCCTGTGTCGACTGTTTGGAAAGTTCTAAGAAAACGCTTACGGCTACGTCCTTACCGTTAATTTATTGCAGGCTCTAAAGCCGACAGACCACAGATTACGTGCCAACTTCGCAAACGACATGTTGTCTCATGACGATTTTATGGATCGTGTTGTCTTCAGTGATGAATCGACCTTTCACCTTAGTGGACACGTTAACACTCATAATGTGCGCATCTGGGGCTCAGAAAATCCTCACAAGATGGTACAAATGCAACGCGATTCCCCTAAAGTGAATGTTTTTTGTGCCGTATCCCGGCGAAAAGTTTTTGGGCCTTAATTTTTTGGTGAACCTACTGTAACTGGCACTTCTTACCTTGATACACTAGAGCAATGGCTCTTCCCTCAGTTGGAAGAAAATGAGCCAGAAAACTTCATTTTCCAGCAAGATGGTGCGCCACCTCACTGGCATAACGAAGTACGCGTGTGGTTGAACGTCACTGTACCTGAGGGCTGGATAGGCCGCGAGGGCCCCAAATGACAGGGCTTGCTATTAGTGATGTAAAATACCCAGGTATTTATAAACCGGGGTAAATACCCAGGGTATATACCCGGGTAAATACCCAATTTGGGTAAATACCCGGATATTTTAGATTTTTCATTAAAAATCCTGTGTCGTGGTAAGTTGAACCTTAAACTATGCAAACTATTCTACATTAACTTTTTAGAAATGTAACAACATTAGATAGTTAATAAAATAAAATTTAATTAGAATTGGGACTTAAAAGCAGAATTAGAATTGGGAATTAGATCAGGAATAAAGATGTCCCACAAAAAAGCAAGGAAGTGTTATACAGAAGCTACTATATCCCGATACTGACCTATGCTTCAGAAACGTGGACAATGAAGAAAAGAGACATAAGCAGAATACAGGCAGGTGAAATGAAGTTCCTGCGAAGTAGGATCGGAGTAACAAGAAGAGACAGGGTGAGGAATGAAAAGGTCAGGGAAATGGTGAAAGAGGAGCCCTTGCAAGGTAGGATTGAGACATCAAGACTGAGGTGGTATGGACACTTAAAGAGAATGGATGAGAAGAAGATTCCCAAGAGGATACATGAGATGCAGATGCAGAAGAAACGACCAAGGGGAAGACCAAGAGATAGATGGCTGAAAGGAGTGGAGGAATGTGTCAAGAAGAGAAGCGAGGACTGGACCAGAGTGACAGGGGAGAGGTGGTGGGAAGAAAGAACTAAGTGGCGAGGCTTATGTTCCAAACAGACCCAGCCTGGGGCTGGAAACTGTACAAGATGATGATGATGATGATCAGGAGATAAAATTCAATAGTTATAACCTTAAAAACTCAGGGTTAGAATTGAACTAGGCTTTTTGTTGTTGTTGCAAACATTGAGATAAAAGTTGGGGGAAATTTATTCAGAGCAATGGCCAAGTTCTACAAAAGGTGTAATGTACAGTTTTTCAGAACAGTTTGTAAAATCATCTCTACTTAGTATAAAACAGTCCCCGATCTTGGATGTCACGGGTAATCTCGAGAACCTCTGGATATATTTTGATGCGGGTTTCACAATTCTGTAAAGGATATCTAGAGGATGATTTCTGTAGAAAATATGATCAAAGGAAGCAGAGCAGTAACGATTTCAGTGAGAAAAAAAACCTGGCGTCCGAGCGCTTTTTAAGTTTATTTTGGGCAAACCGTTAAACATATCTAAATACTATGAGTGTAAGAATTGTTCAGCATGAAATGTTCTTCATAAAATCCAGGAGAGCATATCTCTATCTTCAATACATCGCCCACGATAAGTATTTTTAAGTTTTCATTTCTTCCAACCATGTCCATTCTAATATTGAGGCGACAGTTTATGAACTTGCTAAGGGCAAGTCTTATTAGCCCTGTTACAGCCTAACTAGCGGGCGAACCTATTACCTCAGCACATGTAACATTTAAACTTCCTTTGAAAGTCACCAGTAATGATGGAAATGTATGTAATATTTCAAAACAAAGTAACACTGCCAGTTTAATCCAAAATTGTTCTTTAGTTGCATGGGATGTGGCTACAATGTCACACAAAACTTCCGTTGAAGCTGTAGACAGGACCTTGCGTGATCTAAGGAATCGGAACACACCTATGGGTGGCTGCACAGTTTTGTTCGCCAGAGATTTTCGTCAAATCTTACCAGTTGTTACCAGAGGAACGAGAGCCGACGAAGTGACCGCTTCATTAAAAATATCTTACATCTGGCCAGATATAACAAATTGGCACTCAAAACTAACATGAGAGTAGGCTACTCTTATCTTCAGAAGATGATAGTTTGTTTACTAATTTGTTACTTAGAGTTGGAAATGGTGATTTACCGGTCATTGACGGAAAATTTACCCTCGGTGACGATTTCTGTGCTTTAGTAAGCAGTATTCAAGAATTGATTGATAGCGTTTATCCTCAAATCCATGGCCTATCTAACAAGTCTCATTCATAGTTTAAAGAAAGAGCAATATTATCGCCGACAAACGAACAAGTTGTGAAAACTAATGACTTGGTGTTCTCCAAATTCACTGCCCAGGCTCTAGTATATTACTCAGTAGGCTAGACGCAGTAGTAGATAGTGAAGAAGCTGTTCATTACTCTACAGAATTCCTGAATTCTTTATATCCTTCTGGCTTGCCACCACACAAGCTTATTTTAAATGTAGGAGTGCCTATTATATTGCTACGTAATTTACAACCACCAAAGTTATGCAATGGGACACGATTGGTAGTGAAAACTTTGAAAAACTGTTTCATTGAATCAACTATCTTAACTAGCTGTGGTACAGGAGAAACAGTCTTTGTACACAGAATCCCTATGATTCCTTCAGATTTGCCTTATCGTTTCAAACGAGTACAATTTCCAGTAAGAGTCTGCTTTGGCATGACTATAAACAAAGCACAGGATTAGACACTTAGCGTGACTGGAGTTGATCTTAATGGAGAATGTTTTTCTCAAGGACAGCTTTACGTGGCTCTTATCGCTTGTTACATCAAATCGAAATCTTTTCGTGTTCACTACTGGAGGGAAAACGACTAATGTCGTATACAAGATATCTTATAAGACCTCCGTTAGAAGTAGCCTATCACCTTGCATTCATAACTGTTCCCGGGCGAAGCCGGGGTGGGTTGCTAGTTCACATATAAAATAAATAATCAAATAACCAAAAAGGCTAGTAAATAGAAAATAGAAAATCAACAAAGAATAGAAAATGAGAGGGAAGTACAGTGTCAGTTTGAATTCTGGGTAGGATGAGCTAAGCAGTGTTGCCAACCCATATGCTTGCTGGCATACAGTACATCTTCACCCATTATAGAGCCCACATACTACAAAAACTTCCTGACATGCATTTGTGTTATTTATAGTATGATTTAAAAATTAATATTTCTTTAATATTTAAAATTGAATGAAAAGTAACTTAAAAACACTTTTACGAAGCATTTTTTTTTTCAAATGTACTTTCTATGGAATATATTTTATTACATTTTGAGTTTTGGCATACACTTTCAATTAATATGCAAATAGCTTACTCTTATTACTACAAAAGTAGCTTTTCCCTGCCACATCTTAGTTGCTCATTTCCAGTATGGTAATAAAACTCGACCTTCTCAATCTCTTGGTATTTGTTAAAAATTTAAAACAAAACAACCAAAAGGTTTTATTCAATATTTTACTTTAGTTTAAGGGAAGAAAAAAAACTAAATAAAGACTAGGTTACAGTGTCAAAACATAACATAAATACAGTGGAATCTCGTTAGCACGTTCTCGGTTACCACGTTTTCCCGTTTAACGCGATGATTTTCTCAAGTCCCAGTCCCATTGCTGCTAAATACATGTTGATATATCCCTTTAATACGTTTTCTATTCCCGCTTACGACTATCAAATTTTCGTCGCATAGCGTGAGTTATACCGCCCGTACGCACAGATCGCAAGACAGAGACTTGTTTCTTTAAACAAGGTCAAGTTGCATATTTTGCAGCGCATCGTATTTTCGTCAGCCCTGAAAGTATTTTGTCCACCCCTAGTGGAATGGGAGCCCGGCCGCTTGGAGATAACATTCCTGGCCAACAAGCGGGCGAGGGTTGCCACATTACGGGTCACAGAACAATGTAACGAGTATAGCGGCAGTATTAAAGCACGCGCCGACAATGTTGCACATTTGTTCTGTCCGGCCTCAGTGTCTACGGCAGTTAGTTCCTGCGTTAGTGCGTTTACATGGCGAACTCAAATCGATTTGAATACGATCCTGTTTTCGGTACGATGCCCATTTACATGAGCAGTTTCAGTTCGCGATTTCAATACGCTGTTTAGTTTATGGTGGCCAACCTGCAGTTTTGTTGGCTAACTCGTATTAAACAGTAAAACAAAGGACCTGTAATTATCGTCCGACTTTTTCTTTTACGGGTGGTTTGCAAACACGTAAAAAGGATGCGCGGAAGATTTTGATGTTGTTCGTTTTTAGCAAGTTTATGTTCAGTTTAATAATGATAAAATGTTAATGTTTTTACGTCCCTTTTAACTACTGAAGCTTAAAGCTTTTAGAGACGCCGGGCTGCCGGAATGTTGCCCCGAATGCGATCTGTAACTTGCCACAATTTACGTACGGATACACCAGACATTAAAGGTAAAACAGACAAAAATACATTAATGCTAAAAACACGTGCAACAAACTACGCTTATCAACCACGACAGGATCACAAACAGTAACGAAGAATGTGGGCAGAAAGTAAAATTAGCGATTAGAGAGTTCGGCGACAGACGAGAGTAGGCCTAAATTAGTTTAAAAATGTAACTCTCTTTCAATACGATATGCGTTTACAATCACGTTCCTGAACACCAGTTTGGATACGGTCCGATTCCACAATTTTACCGTATCGACCTTGAAACTCAATACGATCTGATTCACGCATTACACTACCGAAGAAGTTGTGAATGTCCCATATAAAGACTAACACCGGATTACCCGTTGTGTGGAGGGCTGGGTTTGGTACTCATCGGCCAGTGGTCTACAACCTGACAGACCCTGTTTGCTCTGCTACGAATATTTTGAGGTTAACATAACCAGTCTTTCTTTAGGGGAGTATTTCAGCTCTGTTGAGTGCTGACCAACCAATCCTATGTCACTGTAGTGATATTCGTGAAGAAAAGTAAATGTATATTCTTACTTCTTACCAAGCATTGGTACTACGATGCTGCTTCCCATATGGTTCGCGTTGCTCAATCAATTCAGTCTTACTGTTCAATCCATGCGTCGTTTATAATTTAATTAAATGAAAGACGATTTCATAAAAAACAACCGCCAAAATATATTCTTTAAAACAGAACAAATACAAATGTCAGACAGGCTAGAGGAAGGAACCAATCTTTAAAATTATGTTCTAGGCAAATAATATTCTCCAATGGTGGCTAACAATGATTACGCAGTTTGGCAACCTTGCATCCAAGCACTAAAATGGGAAGCTGAACCTTCAGGAATCGCGAGATAATTACATTTCACAAAATAATTAATTATTTCATAGTTGTTTCAACTCGCGTTACAGATGATGCCAGATAAACTGCAGTATTCAGACGGGCAGTTAATATTTCAATTCTGACCAATCCAAACAAATGACGATCAGCCATGGATAACATTAATTTTGGCGGCGAGAAAAATATTGGCAAGATATAACCAAAACTTGGGCCAAATATGGAATAATGGGTCCATATTAAAATAAAACAAATCGCCACAAGAAAGAAAGGAATTCTGTCTATACTAGCCTCGTAGGTAAAACATAATGCCGCAACTTCGTTAAAGCATATTGGCCAGACGACACCTGACTATGAATTCAATAACTCAAATAATAAAATTATAATATGATCCGGAAACACACCGAAACCGCTGCGAATGGAAATATCACAATATTCTTCATTACCTCGTATATCGTGGTCGTTTAGGGCCACCGAGGCCTGGCCTACGGAACACTTCCGATCAATTCAGGTCCCCATAGTTGAATGCTTGTCTCTCCTTTTGTTTTCTACCAGCACCTCTGTTGCTGCTTGCACATGCGCAGTGAACAGAAGCTTTAGCAGAAACAAATGAAAAGCCATGCGCGTATTACGCGTTGCCAACCGTTGCAAAAACACACAAGCACCTTACCTAAAGAGCTTCCACTCCAGTTAGAGAAATTTAAGTTGGCATTTTCATGACAAGATGAGATGTTACATGCCCATTGGTTCTTCGACTACAATGCACTATTAGAAGTACAAGACACATAAAACATGCAACAGAACTGGTACAGCACCATCATAGTAAATATACAATAATTTTCAATTACATGCAACTTTCCAGGTATTGACATGCACAATTACAATTCCAAATATTTTCAGTCTCATGCAGTAGCACTGACATGTCTCAGGAAACTGAACATGCTCAGGTTTCTTAGTGGCACTACGTGGGGGGCTGACCGTGTGGTGCTGCTACGGTTCTACCAAGCCCTCGTCCTGTCCCGGCTAGTCTATGGTTCTGCGGCATACGGTTCAGCAAGGCCGGCAATTTGAAAATGCTGGACAGTATCCACCATAGTGGCGTTAGGCTGGCTACCGGTGCCTTCCGGATCAGCCCGATACCCAGCCTACTCGCCGAATCGGGTGTTCCACCTTTAAATTATAGACGCCAACATATGCTTTTAGCATATGCTGCCAATGTGCGTCAAATGCCGCATCACCCGACCTATCAAGCTCTCTTCGGTACCCAAAACCACCAGGGTTACGCCAACCGGCCTCGTACCACTCGGCCGGTTGGTATTAGACTTGATAGCTCGTGTACTGAAATAGGAGTGGCTGTAGGTCCCTGTATGATCCGGACATCTAGCGAGGTGCCTCCGTGGCAAGTCCCGCGTCCGGAAATTCGGTTAGGTCTGCCCCGAGGTCCTAAGGTGAACACGGATGCCTCCGTTTACCGGAGGCAGTTCCACAGCATAGTTCACCAATTTCCGGACGCTGGCATTCTATACACGGATGGTTCGAAGGTGGACGAGAAAGTGGGTTGTGCTTAAGTTATTGATGGTGCAAATACCAAGATCTCTTTGCCTGAGGCCTTTAGTGTGTTTACTGCGGAGCTCGTTGCCATCTATGAAGCTCTGCAGTTTGCACTACAGGATGCTCGAATCCACTTTCTCGTGTGTACCGACTCTTTGAGTTCGTTGCAGTCAATTGCTACATGTTTCCCGCAACACCCCCTAGTGCAGCGAATCCACGACCTACTAGCCGGGCTGTGCCACGCTGACACTCGAATCACCTTTCTGTGGCTTCCAAGCCACATGGGAATTGTGGGAAATGAGTTAGCAGATCAAGCTGCAAAAGAGGCGGTATCACTACCACCTCGACCAATGGAGGTACCCGCTAGAGATATTCGCTCTCAGTTACGCCTACAAGTTCTGGCTTTTTGGGAGAGTCAGTGGCTAGCTGACCCACTGCCCAGTAAACTGAGAGCGATCAAGGGAACAACTCGCTTGTGGCGGAGCTCCTTCCGGGCCCGGAGAGAGTCCGTCATTTTGTGTAGGCTAAGGATAGGTCATACAGGGTGTCTACGACCCGGGAAAACCGGGAATTCTCAGGGAATTATAAATTTCTGGAATAATCAGGGAAAAATCAGGGAATTTCTTTGTTAATCAGGGATTTTTCTCCATTTGTCTATATCCCGTAAAAGTGGAAGCAATACTTTCGAATTTCGCGGGAAGTGATCGCTCGTTACCGGTAACGAAAGTAACGAATTTTACAAACGGGTAACGAAAGTGACGAAAAAGCAACGAATTTTAGAAACGGGTAACGAAAATTTTCTGTAGGCGGGTTGAATCATTTAAACTCGCGCCGCTAGGCTCAGAGATTGCGATGGAGCGAGTTTCACGCAAGCGGCGACGATTGAATAAGCTACTTCGCCGTGCCTGAGCTAGAGGAAATGCATACTGTGGATACCTTGTGTGGTATAGGCTACATCAATTCAACGTATATTTTCGGCATCAAGGATACTTTCTAGTTTTGTGTGAAATATTTTTCTGTGTTCTTAGGAAACCTGACTTTTCTCGAGACGTTTATTCGCGAAAACTTCCGAAACTAAACAGAAACCTCTCATTTCAGTTATTGACCTCTAAATTTTGAGTCAAATTGAAGTCCAAAAATAACGTGAAATAATTTAATGTTGCTATCTTGCGAAATGTCACCGTTTCGAAACAAAAAATACGAAATAGCTTCAAAATACATAATAACCTACTGGTATTTTAAAAATCTGTCTCGTAAATTTGCGACATCCGGTATGGTTAATTCGAAATTCAGTTATATGTCTATTTTTCCTTCGAACTTTGGTTCCATCGGATATATAATCTAACTGGTTATTTCGATAACTTGTATAATTCGTGATTCGCATTCGAAAGAGAATGTGCCCTCTTGTATTATTCGTGCAATGCTCTCAGAATAATTCGTAATATTCGATACGGTACCTACTTCGAACGTTCATCCTCTAAATCACATCCTCAAGACGAATGGCTGACATCATGACTTGCCTGCGCGAATCTCGTCCAACGGACTGAGATAGACGTCAGTTGCGTAAAATGATAAATCCCGTCTCCTATCGTGAACTTGTGACCACGAGGACTGCGGGAATCCTGTCAAAGATGATTGGGCACCCATCACGAAACATTCCGAAACCTACTCGCCACTTTTACCATGACCGTATACTTAAAAGCGTACGGGGAGCGAGAAGTGCATCAACCCACTTAGAAATGACTGGCTACGCTGCATCGCGATACAAATTTTCCCCCGTGATCCACCCTGAACTTATGAACTCCCAACCACAGCATAGGGACAGCGGGAATCACGGCGCCGACCATACAACATGTCCATTACTACTCGTGAATTTTAACCATACCTAACCTTGAGCTTGCCTCCACCATTCTGTCAGGGCAGATAGGCAGGCAATCGTTGAACGGCTGGATGCAGCGCCGATTGCATAATATTGCGAGGACAACGTGAATCTCGTAAAACGGCCGAGAGCGGCAGCGATTGCGTTACATCGCGATATTTCTCCACCTTCAATGACTAGGACAACTGGATTCTTGGCGCCGATTGCGGAATAATGCTATATTTTCTCGTGCCCGACCTCAAGGACAATGGAAATCTCGTCGAATGACCAAACGTGACACCGTTTATCTAAATCGCGATTTTTCTCCGTGTTCTATCGTGAAAACTGCGGGAATCTCGTCAAACGGCTGAGACCAGCGCCGATTGTGTAACATCTCGATATTTCTCCGTACTTGACTGCAAAGTCAGAATTCGGTGACGATCACGTAACGTCGCATACAATTCTTCGTGATCTACCGCAGGGACAAAGGAAATCTCGCCAAACGGTAAAGAGCAGAGCAACCTCTTGATATTAAAACAACGTATTGTGCACAAGACGACATATTAGCTGAAACAACTAATTTGATAATTAATATCTAGTATTTTTTTATTATTTATTTTATTTACAGCTTGAATCACAGTTCATTGTTGTTTATCTTCACCGCGTGATGAGCCTCTTTGCTTGCAGACCTCAGACGTATCTTGAATTCAAAGGTATCTAAAATTGACTAAAAGGTAACTAAAAAGAAACTAATTTTTACTTCATCCTTACAGTAGACACCCTGATGACAGTGCTCAGCCAATGAGCAGTGCCTTCTCAAGGTCAACTGAACGTATGATGTGGCAACTTTTCCGTTCGCTTTCTGCGCAGGAGCCAAATACGCCATTTTATTGGGCCTTGAGCATTTTGTTCGTTGCGATCAGTATTGCCAATTTAGCGATTTTGTCGGTAGATGTAGCAACTTTGGCGACAAAATATTTTAAATTTAGTATTGTTTATAAATATACTATGTGAGCTGCCTGAATAGGATTGACATTTCAGCGGAAATTCCACGTCAGTCATCACCGCTCTGCCTCTTGACCAATTCATGTTCGTTTAGTTGATGTCATAATACTCTGCGTTGCAATATTACCGCCCACGTGCCTCAGTGCCTGGTCAGCTTTATCTCTGGCTTGTACAGTTTGGCAATCTCGTTCTCAGACCACATGGCGAGACGAGAAATGTCAATCCTATTCTGGCAGCTCACAGAGTATAATATACTAGCTTCGCCCGGAAACAGTTATGAATGAATTACGTGACAAGCCCTTTTTTTTTTCGATGTCTATATCCGTTTTACGTCTCTGCATGATGTGTTGAAATCGCTGACTGGACTATTAATTATATTATCATGGAGATAGCATGTACAACGAATTCTTGTCAGACGTAATTTAAGAATGGCGAGGTGCATGAAACTCAAATCCCCCTCCCGTCCAATCTGAAAGCACTTATAGTGGGCGATGTATTGAAGATAGATATATACTCTCGTGGATTTTTTGTAGAACTTTCCATGCTGAACAATTCTTACACTCATAGTATATTGATATTTTTAACGGTTTGCCCAGTGTAAGCTTCAAAAGCGCAGATAGGTATATTGTCTCGATAGTGCTTTCGGTACAGGAAGTGAGGTTTT
Organism: Meconema thalassinum; assembly: GCA_946902985.2. Lineage (NCBI taxonomy): Eukaryota > Metazoa > Arthropoda > Insecta > Orthoptera > Tettigoniidae > Meconema > Meconema thalassinum. Next base: position 81,426,701 of record OX336398.1, read on the forward strand.
ACCGTGTGTATTGTCATGTCAAGTGTTAGCGCGCGCCCGGGCAACCTGTGTTAGACTTGGGTTGAGAATACTGTTTGCGCGGCTTTTCGATCCCGGTATTCTTTGATTATTGTCTGCTGTAGTTCTACTGTTAATGCTTTAGTGTGCTGTTTGAAGTTTACTAAAAATATAACATTTGTGCCATTGTGTGCTAAATCTATAGTGAAAACTTATGGTGTGCAATAATTTCCAGGGTGTTCTTGTGCTGCTGTTGATATATGATTTAGCCCCTAAAATACGTAGTCGTTCAAACACGTGGTTGTGCTACCCCCAATTATATCGTGTGCTATTCGATCTGTGTCTACTCTTGTGCATCGAGGCAAATAACCTCTCGCTCTGCTTACGAATATTTCATTTGGGATACCTTGTACTTTATACTGTAGTGATCAAAAGGCTTAACAGAAGCTCAAGCACTTGTGCTGTTGTCTAGCTCATGATCACTATGAGGTTGTTAATGTGATCATCTGAAGTCCACTTGGTATCTTTACCTTGTAGATGCTGCCAGTTATGTTCAGGCTGGTTCACGATTGGCCCGGGAATGAGAACGGGAAGCTTGCTGGGGGTCTGGTTAACCACTGGAACGGGAACTAGGAAAATGTTTGATGTTTATGTAATGTGATGGATATGCCTAGTGCCCTTAAATGCATATTTATTGCTCCTTCGTTCCTTGGCTAGGCTAGAACTTATGTCCTATTTTGTTTTTAATTGCGCCCAGGAAATGTGTTTGTAACACCTTTCAAACTCGGCCTTGTATTATCAAACAGACTAGGTTAAATTATTTTAGACTGATAATGGTGTGTTCTGGCCTGTCGAAACATCATTGATAATGATTTCCTTCATTTAAATGTATTTAAAAATTACTAAATTGACGAAATTAATATTATATAAACAGTATTTCATACCAATTGTAACATATGGACTGGAAACACTGGTAACGAATAAAAGGCAAAATAGTAAGATACAAGCAGTAGAAATGAAATTTTTAAGAACGTCAGCTGAAAAGACAAGAAGGGATAGAATTCAAAATATTGAAATGAGAGAAGAGTTAAATATGGAACCGTCAAATCAGAAGATACAGAAAGCAAGGTTACGTTGGTTCGGACATGTAAAAAGAATGGGTAAGGAAAGAGTAGCAAAAAGGGAATTAGAAAGTGAAGTCAAGGGAAAGAGACCAGTTGGAAGACCGAGAAGAAGGTGGTTGGACCAAATTTTGAAGGACATTGGAGAAGCTGGGTTGGATGTGGCAGAAGTGATGGAACAGTAAAAATGGAGGGACCGAAAGGAGTGGAGGGGGCTTGTAAACCACACCCGGGTGGCTGTAGTGGGACTTGGATGATGATTACTCAATTACATCAGTCATGACGAGGTGGACCTAATTCTGAGTGAGAACTTGGAATATGCCTCCCTTCGTCCCTTGGATATGTGTAAATTACTGTATAGGCTTATATTCAGACTTATGCTACCGAATATCATACCTGCGACGTAGATTAGTGATTTTAATGGTAATGAAAGGTTTTACAAATTAAATATTGGTCTAAGATGATCCCACTCATATGGTGACACCTTGATGTGTGTATTAAACCTCCCTTTGTCCCTTTTATTGGAGGCATTTACTGTAGCATGACTTAATAGACCTTGCTTATTTTACTGGACAAAAAGTTCACTTATTGAAATAAATTTATTTTCACAACTGTTTCCCTTGGATCCTGGAATTTCCGAGAACAGAAAACATAAAACTTAATTCTATTTTCCTTTTGCTTTCCTGGATTACATTTTGCTTCTTGTTCCTGGAGAGCGCTTAAAACCAATCAAAAATAGCGTGCATTTCATCATACTTCCCGTTCCCGGGCGAATGTTTAGCATTCTTTACTCAGGGAATTCTCTCATTAATTCTGGAAAAATCAGGGAATAATCAGGGAATTCTTTTAAGATGAGTTGGTAGACACCCTGTCATACAAGATCCACCCACTCGTACCTAATGAGAAGGGAAGACCCCCCACTTTGTACCTGTGGAGCCGTATTCACCGTGGACCACATTTTTACACAGTGTGTGGATCTTGCTGACTTACGAAGAAACCTTGGTTTGCAGACGACACTCAAACTTATATTAGCCGATGACGTGGTGGCTGCTGATCGAGTTATCCGCTTTATAAGTGAGAGTGGGTTAGGGCCAGCAATCTAAATTTTCCAGTGAACATTGACTCAACGACTTGTTCGTTTTTGAATGATAATGTTTTGTTTTTTTCCGTAATTTTTGTTTAATTTATAATTTTTATTTTTTATTTAATTGTTTGTTTTTGTTTTATTAATTTTTGGTCTTTTTTAAATTTAGATGTCCACCTCAAAATTTTAAATTCAATTCAAAATTTGTATTCTTTAATCTGTGTTAATAGGGGCAGATGACCTCGTAGTTCCGCCCCTTAAAACAATAACTAGTCTACTGGCATGCATTATAATTTCATTTAAGGGGAAGCTAATAATTCTTTATTTCTTCTTTTCTCTAATACGGGGTTTGAAAATTAACATCTTGAAGTAAGCAACGAAGTTTTTGACGAAATACGACGACGGCCGACAGGACACGGAGGCTCCCGACGGGCCACGGAGAGGGCCGACAGCAGGGTTTGAATATTGTGTCAATTTCAATTGGCACAGTGAAACCTAGTGATAATTTTGTTGCGTCGTATTGAAATAATGGATAGGCCTAAGAAAGTCATTAAATCGTTAACTAGTGATGAGTAAATAAAAATTCTTGAAGAAGTATACAGAAATCCTTACCTTAAGTGAGAGGATCTTTTTTCTTTACACGCGCGAGCATTTCTAACCTAAAAAAAACTAGGTTATATCCAATCGTTAACGCCAAAGAATACGGCACTTCTTTTCCACAGAATATCAAGGAAAACATGTATTTAAGCTGAAATCAATGATAGAAAGTTAAATACTTCAACTCGTAGTCTACTACAGTACCGGTACTTCAATTTAGAGTACGGTACCGGAATAGTACATTTTTCTCTTGTTTTCATTGCTCTTGTTTCTCTGTGCTGTGTAAACTAGTTCTGTAATACAATAATTCTGTAGGTGGTTTAAAATTGTTTATTCGATAGTACGTACTTCCGATTAACAGGTTTTTTTTAACTTCTCTCTCACTGAAACAAGTTAATGAGGTTTAATGTTCATTTTTCATTAGTACGTTTTCCCGCTTTTTACGTCCAAATTTTTCGGTCCCTTGAAAAACGTACTAACGAGGTTCCACTGTACCCCAAAATACCTGGACATCCAATTTCCCTTCTTTTTTTTTTTTTTTAAGGATCAATATTGTTCCTGATTTCAATTTAAGGCATTAAATACCTGTGTTTCAGTCCTTGTTTGTCCAACACTTCATCAACACATCAAAAACTGTTGTTCAAAGCTCAAAAACTGAAAATACCCTCATTTTGGTTATTTAAAAGACCACTGGGTAAATACCCAATTTATATTTACCTTCCCACTGGGTATTTACCCGTTCCACATCACTACTTGCTATGCATGGCCTCCACGTTCTTCTGACCTAAAGCCATGCGATTCTACCTTTGGGGTTTCATCAAGGATCGTGTGTACGTGCCTCGGCTACCAGCTGACCTCCCTGAATTAATAAACCGGATTGAAGCAGCTGTTGCTACAATTACTGAATCCACACTTATCAACGTTTGGGGAGAACTCGGCTATAGACTTGATGTGTGCCGTGTGACAAATGGTAGGCACATTGAACATTTATAAGGTAAATCTGTTTGAGTTGCTTTTTCATTTGACATATCATTTATAACTGTAAGTTTAATGTAATAAATATTATAAAGAGTTAAAACCGCGATATTCATTTATAAACATCCTGTATATTAATGTTCGCTTACGCAAGGACAGTAAAAATGCTTCATTATCAATTTGTTAGCTAAAATTAGCTTAAGTAAGAAATGGTTAGGGTATGTCTGGAATTCGTTTACGGAAGGGATTTTATTCACGGTCAACATTCTAAATACAAAAATGTTTACCTAATTTAATGTATGTACACTATAAGAGTCAACCCCTGGCACTATACAGCCCATGACGGGCTAAGGCCGACCAAGCGACCACTGCCCAGCCATTTGGCCTGCAGATATTGGGGTGACGCGTGATCAGCGCGTCTGGTCCCCTTGGCCCTTAATCTTGGTATTCGTGATCGGGGCGCTGTCTCACTATCAGACAGCTGCTCAATTGTCCTAAAGAGGCTGAGGGAACCCCATTCCAACCCTCACGTCGATCTAACCCCGGGCCCTCGGGGTGAGAGGCATGCGCGCTACCCGAACACCACGGGGCCGGCCAATGTACAATATGCACTTCAATATGCATCTTTAGGTATTCTTATGTGTTTGGTTCTTCTTAGCTCTCTAGTATTTTGTAAATGAAATGAAGTATTTTACAGTATTGTGCTATATTATTCTAGTTCCAATATCTACATATAGTATCGAAAATCACAATTGTTACAAAATGCCAAATTTAGAAATAAAAACATGAAATTTAGGTTTCATAAGTGCTAATTACCACGAACTCTTTAACATTGTATTTGTGTACTGATTTGTTATCCTGGTCTATTGCTTTATTTCTGTGATGCGTGTCTTTTCCTCTTTCTAGCTTGAAAAACTTTTAAGATTTTGTAGTAGTTGTCAACGGCTGTTTTGTAAGCTAAGTTCATATTTTGCTGATATTCTTTCTAATGAAATTTTGTTACTGTGATTCTGTACAAAGTGTTGTATTCAACCATGTTTGATAGTTTGCTTAATTTGTTAAATTTGTTATAGGTGGACAGCAGCATACAGAGTATTTACAAATCAATGTCGTGGTGATCTTGGTGAAGTGCGTCAGACTTTGCAGAGGGGCATTGAAGTGGTGAGGGTTCTTGGAAATCATGGATTGGATGTACGACTCATTGTCCAGCTTGCCAAAACTTTCACTGACCGTGTAAGTACTACAATGTAATTTGTAGATTGATATGCTAACAGTATCTGTTTTGTACACTGCCGGCCAAAGAAACACTAAAAAAATGTAAGTTCAGGAAATGCGTGTCATTATGTTAATTATAATGGTTTTCTTTTCAGTCTCGGGACAAAGATCATGTTTTGTACATATGGGAGCAAGAATATGAAAATGTACAATTTATAAAGGGTTTCTGTCACCTAGGGTTGGGTTGGAGTTTTATGGCGATATCTGCTTCGCGCTTCCTCTATTATTGGGATGTGAGAATGGTGGTTTGTTTTGGCAATTGTTGTGCTCTCATCTCTGATCTATCATAGCAAATTCCAGCTCCAGTCGCCCGGGTGCTGTTAACGCGTCCTCGCCATCTTTTCCTGTCCATGAAAAGTTGGTTTTCATGGGTCCTTCTCCAGTTTAGTCCTTTGTCTTGAAAATTTTCCTTGATTTGGTCCAACCATTTCTTCTCTGGTCTTCCTACTGGTCTTTTTCCTGGGATAATCTTATTGAAATAAGCTTTTGGTGTCCTCATCTCCCATTCTTAGAAGATGCCCATAGCATCCTAATCATTGCTTCTGCAAATATTTTGTAGCACTGATATCTATGCCAGCCTCTGTCCTGTTTCGTTCCTTACTTTGTATCTCCTTGTCCTTTGAAGCATTGTTCTTATAAATTTCATTTCGGATGACTGAATCCTACTTTCTTCTCTTCTGGACAGGGTGCATGTTTCTACTCTGTAAGTTAGAATTGGGATGTGAACAGTATAAGTTTACACTTCCTGGGCACCTTATTATACCAAAGTAGTGTTCTAACTCGTGCATAGGTGGCTGCATTTCGAGTCCTATTTGTTACTTCACTGTTATAGTTACTCTCTTCTAATTACTTTTTATTCAGCACTTAAGAGTATCAAGAAGTTTAGTTGCAGTAAAGTTGAGTCAAGACTGAATGTGCAAGGATAATGTTGTGACGTTTAAGTGACAGTGATTTTGGATTAATGAAATAATACTGGAAATGAAATGAAAATGTCTGTTCATGAAAATTTGCCAAAAATCAAAGAACTTCATTTATACTCATTTGAAAGTAAAGTTTTCAGTTTCCCTGAAAATGAATTTGCTGTTTATCTTCCTTGCATTTAAGTTTCAGAATAATGCATTTGAAATATGATTTTGTGTTCATTCTTTGAAAATATTGAAGTGTTAAGTGTTTGTTTTTTTTTAAATGCCAGCAGTTTATTGGTTTTGGATGGTCATTTCATGCTTGGGGTGTTCCAATTGATTGTCAAATTTGTGTCAATACTGTTGGAAAATTAGCTTCATTTTACAAAATTGATTTAAAAATATTACAAATTCGTTTCTTTGTTAAAATACCGTATTGGCCAGAAAATAAGCCGCACCCTTAATATTCGAATAGGAAAAAGGAAAAAAGTTTATGCCTAAAAATAAGCCTCATCCGGATTAAGGAAAGATGCATTTATTTCCTTGTACTCACCAACATGTAAACATTTTTTGCTGATGTGTGATTCACAACTCTGGCACTTTCGCTCTACCAGTAAATGATCGCTCTTTTTGCGTTAAACAGGCTTTCATGCATTTCTTACTGAAACTGAGCTACCGCAGATTATTATCCAAGCTTGCGAAACAATACAGTGTTACTGAATAACAATTTCAATGCCAAAATGTAAGTTGCATTGTCATTAAGTGCTGCCAGTTTCTCTTGCAGACAGTATTATTGCTGTGTTCTTGCTAATGGGCATTCCTTAAAAAAAAAAAAAACACCACCATTGCATGATAAGTGTAGATAGTGAATTTAAGCAGCATCCAGATCTTTTACCTAAATAATTTCAATAAAGAGTGTGCCTTATTTTCGAGCCAATATGGTGGATTGAAATGTTTTTTTTTTTTTAAATTATTTGTGACAAAATCCTATTTATCATTGAGAATTTCATATTTCTGAATGTTATAAATAACAATGCTGTTGGTGGGCTGTTTAGCCATGGAAATGTACTCTACATTTCCCTGAGGGGCTAACAATTTGTGAGACATGAGTATTTGAAGGGCTGGAACATCCGGTCATCTGGTGCAATTGTGGTTCATTGTTTGACCATCTTGGATCTCCTAGCGAGTCAGATTTTGGTTCTGACAACATCCTCTAGGACAAGACAGTTTGCAGGCAGTAGTGTCATACTGAAGTTCTCTCACCTAACTCATTTGCCGAGCGGCTCTCCTTAGCTGGGCGGATGTGTTAACATTCCATGTTGCTGGAGAGCAAAGACTTTCCCAGCTTGAGGCACAGTGCTGTCAACTCGCCACCGCAGCCACTGAGAGCAAGCAAGACAGCCATGACCGAAGTCAGCTCCTGGTCTGCACTTGACGTGCAGCGATACAGGAAGCATGCTATTGGTCAGCGCGTGCTACTACCTATAGTTTGAATCACCACTGCTTGCTTGGTGGGTGAGTGGTTATCGTGTCGGATAGCTAACCCCAAGCTTGCAGGTTCGCTCCTGGCTGTGGTAAGTGATTTTTGAAAGGCGGCAAAAGTCACGATACGCACGTCATACGATTTTGGCTTGTTAAAGAACACATTTGAATTCAGTAGGCGGTGTTCATAATTGCAAAATTAATCTCGAGATTTCCTACAGAAAGTTCCACACTTCTCTACTAGAAAGCGCTATAGTGTCACGGAGCTTAGATATCTAACCTTGACTTTCATAGTGCTTCAAGAAACAACAAAATTCGACATGCAAGCTGCCCTCTGGGTGTCGATAACAAAGCTTTTCACAGGTAACTGCATCCGGCATTATCAAGGGGTCCAATGTCCCTGTGGACAGGTGTACGTAGGAACCGTGATGCGGAGCGTGGCCACCAGACTCGAGGAACATAACAGCCACAGCCGCCTGTGGCAAACTGAGAAATAGTCAGTTGCTAAGCACTCTCTCTGGGCCGGCCACGATGTACAGTATGGAGACATAGAGGTACTCCCCACAACCACCACACTATCATGCCACGCTGCAATGTGAAGATACAGAAATCTTCAAACACCCCGATAACTTCAACCGGAAGGAAGAAATCGAACGAGGTCGTAATACATGGATCCCGGCCCTTAGGAACACCAAGGCCAAGATATAATGCACACATCATACTGAAGAAGCTTCCCACCACAGCCCGGCAGTCGCCCATGGAACACCCGGCCCTCACTACTTCTGTCACCGCAATCGGAGCACGAACCGTATTCCGCAGCATGTACGCGAGGCCAGACTATCTAGATGGACGGCGCAGAGAACGCTCGGCTGGCAGGGTATATACAGCGAACATTTGAGCTGGTCCTCGTTGCTAACGAAAGGAGCGCACGGATAGCCGGTTGCAGTTTCCGGTGAAACGTCAGGTGATACCCTGCCTGGACCACTGCCTACAAGCCCGGACAACTTGATCATAGTTGTAACATCTTTAGTGTTACTCATAAAATTGGGATGTCCAATTATTTATATTATCTGTATATCACGATATAACATTTCCAACTGTTAAAACTTGTAATGCAAACACACTTATTCCGGTTCGAGCAACAGCATTTGAATTGAAGAATGGATCTCGTGGTAAGTTGTGCTCGCGAGCACTCTATGGGTCATACGAGGAGAGGAGCGAATTTTATTTACTTAAAGAGCACCGGGTTGAGAATGCCTGCTGTAGGGCAAATGGCTCGCCAGTGGTTGCTCGAAAGGCTCTTCATGGGCTGTGGTGTCAATGGGTTAACTGTAGTTGGCCTCAGTCATCTGGCCTTAAAAGAAAAATCACTTTCAACATTCTATACTTGTGGGATTTGGAAGGAAAAATGTTTTATTACTCCATTCTGTTGTTTTAACAGGCATCATCGATGGCCACCCGGACTGAAGCCTCTGCAGAGTTGACTGCTGTGGAAGCACGTGCCTGTCTCTACTGGACGTCTGCCTTGCCTCTGCTGGACAGATTGCAGCGGAACCAAGCCGTTAGGGCACCCCACACAAGACTGTTCGAATATCAAGGGTATGTCCATTATTACACCAAGGAACACGCTGGCAAGTATCTTAGCTGTGTGTTACATTTGTTTTGAATGCCATTTATAACCCTACTACTTGAGCTGACAATTTGATCCCTGCTGAAACTGTGCCATGGATAACCAGCCCCTAACGGTAGAAGTGTTGAAGGTGGTGAGAGTATTTAGCCAGAAACCTTGAGATCATAGGCTTTTGTGGTTGGTGTCAAGTTTATTATATAGACCTTAAAAATGGGGCCGCATTGTGTCTGTGATAGCTTCATGATGTTTCAGCTGTCTCATTGCGTAAGCCTTCATCATGGGTATGTGTTGGTACAGGTTGGTCAGTAGCATAGCTGAGTCCAACTCACGTGCACAATAGCAATCTGGGGTAAAACCCTGGCAATAGTTTGTGAAATCCGAAAAGCATTAATTTCTCCGGTAATAGATTACATTATGTATTTATATTAAGTGGCATTTATCTATTTTTGAGGTGATTATCTTTAGGTGTGCCGTGTTTAATCGTGGAGAATTTATAGTGCAAGTTAGAATAAGGTTTTAGAACACTGATGTTAAACATAACAGATTGCATTATTTAAGCGGTGATACTATTCACTTTTTTCTTTTTTTTCCCGCTGCGGTCGATATGAGATATTGTTTGCCGTGAATCAATAGGTCTACTGCCCACTTACAGCTGTTAAAATCCTAGCTGACATTGCAAGGATCATCTTGTCTGCTCCATCCATTTTAGCCTATTGTCATTCATTAAAAAAGAGGCTTATGAGAACACCTTTTGTCCGTGTGTGTCTCCCTCCCCCTCCCCCCTAATAAATTCTAAACTGCTGGAGTAATTTCAATAAAACTCAGTGAGGTCATAGTACCATTTTGGCCGACCCCGACCGTGCCCTTTAAATTTTATTACGTCAACCAATCCAACATGGTAGCTGTGCGAATTATTTCACCGGCATTCTATAGCTCCGAAACTAGTACTGATATCACCCTGAAATTTTGTTTGGTAATAATGGGTACTACTAGAAGTTCAATTTCAAATACCTGTTAAGTACAAAACTAACATAGCGGCCAAGCAAAGTTGTAACATTTAAATAGACTTTTCTCGCGATTTAACCATCCGCATGCAGTGAAAATTTGAACAGCAAATGTTTATACACATTGTAATGCACTGGCATCTAATTTAGTTAAATTGTTTACACAACTTCAAGATCGGTGGTGTGAAAATTTAAAATTAAGTTTTTATTTCCTGTGTCCTAATCATGCGATCGACTTAGAAAGTTTGAATAATGAACCTACGCAATAATAGTTTTCTAATAGTATGTAACTCTATGGCCTACATATACAATCATCCAACATGGCGACCATCCAAAATATTAAGACGGTTTTCAATATCGAATACCGTATTTACTCGAATACGACCCGCCCCCGAATAAGACCCGCACCCTGATTTTGAAGAACAAAATTAAAAAAAAAAAAAAACAACTCAAAATTATGTACAATCGTAACTAAATAAACAGAATAGCATTTATCCAAAATAGTTTCCAACAGTTTTGAAGTCGTCCTAAAATAACACACATGAAACGATTAAAAATACAAATAAAAGTACACAAACACTTCATTCATCGTCATCAGAAGTACCAACTTCGGAACTTTTATCACCATCCCACTAAATGTCGTCATCACTGACATCCATAGCATTCGAAATACTACATTTCTTGAAGCTCTTCCGTATGAGATCTCCCGAGATACGATTCCATGCCGTCAAAATGCACGAACATAGCAGCTGAACTTCCGGGCGCTGAATACGACCAGTTGGAGTCAGTGTGAGCTTATCGGCCGCCATCTGCTCCGTATACAGCTGTTTCAAGGCTGCTTTGAACGGGCGGTTCACGCAGACATCCAGTGGTTGTAGCATAGACGTCATCCCGCTCAATCACGAATACATGACTCGTCAATATCATACAGTGCACTCTCGTTAATTCGCGGTAATTAATGCACGAACTTCCGCGAATTATCCGCAGTTATTTTTGTTACGCCTAGGAAAAACACAACTATTGGTTAAAATATTAAAATAGGCTTGAACACGCGAAATAATAATTTTAACTCCTGATTGTAGTGTCTTATACGACATGCTAGGCTACTGGTAGGCCTATGTGGATTTCCGAAGAAAATATTATATGAAAACGAAAATTCATCTCATTTTTCTATATAAAAGATAAGTGTGACTAGAGACACTAGCTTGACTGTGGGAAAGTTTCGGGATTTCCGTTGCATCACTCCCGCACTCGAAATCTACTGGATTTCCGTTTTCCTCACCAACAGTCAAATGCCATGCTATTTCTTCTTTGCTTTTCTGTAGTAAATCATAATCGTCTTTATCGACGTCTAACTTGCCCGTTCGAAATATCGTCGTTACAAAAGTCGGCAAGCGCTTGCTTTTGTACGAGCGGAGTAGCGGTACTTTCCTCCCGACTAGTAGACTGCATGAAGAGCATCGAACAAACACGCTCTCGATGTCGTGCGCGTTTGCGCCATTACGCAATAATCGCTGTTTACAATACGCTGTCCGCACATCCACCCTTCACAACTCACAGATCAGCGACCTTGGAGCGTGGCTGTTGGGAAAGGGAGGGTAGGTTCCGAGTGAAAGTGCATTCCTCTTGTATTGTTTGGGCTTCAAAGACAAAGGAAATCTGTGCTATACCACTCGCGGCAACATGCGCGTATTTTTCGAAGATTGCGCAATTAGGCCTACTGTTGCATCGCAGAGAAATGCAGTTCAGTCTTCCCTAGTCTCAATGATTTCGTCTTTACGCATTGCGTCGAATCAAAATTCTTTTAAACGACAGAGAGATTGCTTAACTTAGCGTGATGATTAGTTGCTGTGAGAATTCCCAATTTAAAAAATACTCATGGAGACCCACGAATTAACCGCAAAACGAATTATCCACACGCGAATTATCGGGAGTGCACTGTATTTCCTGCCGGGCACGATTTCCAATAACTTCAGCTTCCCTCACAACTTTCAGCTTCTCACTCACATTAATCGACCGCAAACTCTTCGTACAACTCATGTTTACACTCGGAAAACGTGCGCGAGGAAGTATGACGCCGCCTGCTTACGGTAAAACAAAGTGATAGCCGGAAGAAGGCTAGTACCATCTAGCGGATACTCGCAACACCCGATATCGCGCGTGGCGGGCAATTTAAATCTTTAAAATCAGGATGACTCAAATAAGACCCGCACCCCAATTTTTCACGTCCGATTTTGTTTAAAAATGTGCGGGTGGTATTCGAGTATATACGGTATTCTATGACAGCAATCAAACTGAAATTTTGTATGTTGATAAGAGGTTATGAACATAAGTTCATCTATGGGACTTTCAATAACCTGTCGAGTACAAATCCCAATGGCAAGGATGCGAAATATAAATACACTGACCGGCAAAGAAAACCGCTCAGTTGAAAAATTCAACATTACTTTCATTTAAATCATAAATATAAATGCTCTAGGCCTAGTACATAACTTATTGTTTATAGCATGGAAGTAAGGTTAATTGATTTTCTGGATGTATTATCATTCTTCATGTCATTGTTTCACTTAACAATAGCGATTCATTGACATGATGCTGTTTCCTGTGGAAAGATGTGCGCGCCACCATTTTCGATCAGAGCCACTGACCTGGCAACATCTTCAGGCCTCAAGCGCTTATTCGTTTATGAATTGCACAAGAACTGAGGATATGGCTGTATTGATCTTTTCCTATGCCAACAAGTGGCAAAAGAAAAAAGAATAAAACATTGCATTGTTGACGATAGCGATGGCGCACACGTCTTTCCGTGGGAAATTGCATCGTGTCAAAAAATTCCTATTGTTAAGTGAAACAATGACATGAAGAATGTTAATGCATCCAGGAATCCAATTAACCTCACTTCCATGCTATAAACTAGGCCTATACTGTTCATATTAATGATTTGAATGAAAGTAATGTTGAATTTTTTCAAGTGTTTTTTTTTTTTTTTACTGCTCAATGTATTTAAATAGATGGTTCTCGCGATTTAACCGTCTGAGCACAGTGAAACTTGGTATGATAAATGTTTATACAAATTTTAATCCGCTGGCATCACATTTATTTAAATTTTCATATCCACAAGACGGCAGCTGTGCAAAATTTTAAAATTATTTTCTATTTCGTGTGTCCTAATCATACGATTGACGTTTGAATACTACAACTACACAATATTCTTCATGTAATAGTACACGACTCTTAAGACCTACATATTATATAAAAATCCAACATGGCGACCATCCAAAGTATTTAGATGGTCCTCAATATCTACGAATCGTACCACAGCAATCAAACTGAATTTTTGACTGTTGGCAATTAACATAAGTAGGATATATGAAAATAGGCTATATACTGTAGTTCTTCACGGAACTACTTGTTACTAAGTTGGAATTGAGCGACTTGCAGTGGATTAATAGCAGGCTAAGCTCTAAACAAAAATTGTTTTTATTTTCTCTTAACATCCACTAAGCCTTCCTTTTTATTTTATCTGTTAATTCATTCATTCATTTATTTATTCATTCCTAAAAGGCTAACCAAACTCAGTTGGTTGTTGTTGTTTTAAGGGGAGAAACTACGAGGTCACCTGCCCCTAACCAAACTCTGAATCTAAGCAATATTTTCCTAAAAATGAAACAAACAAACAAACAAAGAAAGAAACAGTCAGTGGTGTTAAACCATCTCCGAGGAAAAGGAAACCAAATTATCAGCCGTATACCCTATGTGATATAATATGGGAATCGATCCTTTCAGAATATAATATAGAGCAATCGCTGTTCTGCAGGGAACTTAAATAAGTGTGCGCAGGTAATACCTAGGTAATTCAATAGCCTGGAATTTATAAATTATTATTCTGGTTACAAAATATTTTATAGTTTAACTGCATGAATTGAATTATATTTAAGGCATGAGGTGTGCTATCACACGACTAGCACCAAATTGTTGTAGTGATATTATTTTAATTTCGTTCACCCATATTACTGAATTCACTATTCAGTTGCAAATCAAGTAAATTATAGCAGAGGGGGGGAATTTTGTAAGTTTTTTTTTTTTTTTAAATACTTCAGTAACGATTAAGTAACCATAGTAACTGACACATTATTATTTATGATAGAAAGTTTAATTTAGGCGGTTTCGGTGGCATAGTTGGTAGCATGCTGAGCTTCTATGCCCAAGATAGTGGGTTCAAAGCCGGCCGAAGCCGTCGGATTTATTAAGCATGTTAAAAATCCCTAAGTATGCTTTCCTTTGGAGGGGAAGTTAAGCCGGCGGTCCCATGTCATAGATTTATGGCATGTTAAAGAACCTTCCACTAATTACACCTGTGTGAAGCTAAATTGGATAGGTTAAGAATGTAAACAAAACTCTTAGGTTTCTATGTTCATTGCCAAGAGCCGACTGCGGTGGCGTCTAGTAGCTAAGTTCTGAACTAGTCCTAGAAGTCGTTGACGGTGCCGTTTTAAGTAGGAACTATTTGAAAAATTCTAAGTTGCAGTCTGTACTTTTATTAAAAAACAGATACACACACACACACACACACACACTAATACAGCCATCACAGTTAACACAGGTTAGACAGATTCTACACACACCCAAAGTACACGGGGCTTCATGACCGCGTTGTCGCAGCCCCCAAACTGAGGAACCAACCAAACTTTCCAAATTTTCATCTCCGATCCTGTCCATTGTACTATATTTGCTCGCATATAACTTTCACCCCATTTTTTAATTTAACATTGCATGGGAAGAAAATCTTTGCATATATCTCGCATTAGTTTTTGACGCCGTCATAAAGATAATATCGTATGGCCTCGGGTGCCGGGTGCAAGCTTCGTTATTTGACACCCAGAGGGTAGCTTGCATGTCGAATTTCGTTGTTCCTTGAAGCTCTACGAATGTCAAGGAGGTTAGATATCATGGCCAGGAGCGAACCTGCAAGCTTGGGGTTAGTAGGCAGACATGTTAACCACTCACCCATCGTGGCAAGCATAAAGATGATGATCGCCGCCCACATGACATTACATGTCTTGCCTGTGATGTTACTGTTCGTTTTGGTGGTGGTGCTTTCCTTGGTATTTGTCCACCTGTTGCATTGTCAAGTACCCGTATTGTCTTCGTGTTCCATTGTTTTTCAGTTGTGATTGTTTTCTTGTGAAGTCTATTTTTAGTTACGTAAAAACACGGAAGTTACACGGCTGGGTTTAAACTCGATGATAAATTATGTAGACGACGATGGCAATATAGCTGCCGGTCTTGAATTCATTCTGAATGAATTTGATATTCGCTACTGGCATCAACAGAAAGATGCGCTAGAAACTACTTAGCAAACATGTAAGGTTTTTTTTTTCTTTCAAATATGGCGACTCAGTAAAACAATCATACAGGGTTTGAAGGTCAGCTGTTTTGTTGGCGTTCCACATGCTATATAAGTAATTGTTAGGTTAGAACTCATCGGGATCTGGTATTGATAGTCGTGATATGCTCAAGACAGAAGACAAAATAAAGAAGGCCGTCAGTTGAACTCTTGGGCAATTGGGTTATACGGGTATGTCTGTCGACAGATGTTGAGAGCTCCGCATCTCAAATACATTGGACGGAAGTTAGGATGATGCATGCGAGTGACGATTCCATTTGTCTTGTTTCAATAATGCAAATTTTTCATTTTTACGGGAATACGGTATTTTGCGCACAACTCCCCACATATATATCTTGCACAGAAAATTTTCACTTATTTTCGGTCAAAAATGTGAGTTATATGCCAGCTATATTAGAGCAAATAGAAATGCTGATGCATTGCTTGAAGAATATTATGATGTGACCGTAGAATGCAATCTCACCAAACTTAAATCCATTCACAAATGGGAACAGAGCTTTGCTGGAAGCAATTACCAGCCAATAATATTGGTTGGAGTATTACCCAAATTAAAGTCCTTATGTACCACTTGTATTCCAGTTTTAGAAGAGTTTACATTTATGAAAACAGGTGCATTTGTTATGCGAGCAAATAGGGTACATTGGAATCTCGTTAGCACGTTCTCGGTTACGATGTTTTCCCGTTTAGCGCGATGATTTTCTCAAGTCCCAGTCCCAATTCTACAAAATACATGTTGATATATCCCCTTAATACGTTCTCTATTCCCGCTTACGACGATCAAATTTCCGTTGTACTATTTGTAAGCGAACCTGATTTTATTCTTATTTCATTATAAAATTCGGCTTCTGGAAAACACGACGCGATATTGCCTCATATTCTCTGATAGTTATTGACAGTGTAGACGATTTCATTGTGTTTGACGGCGTAGAAGTGGCTATAGCTATGACGCAACGGCAGGTGACGTGTCTCTCTCCCACTGCCCTTTCTCTACTTTCTCAAGTCCCTATCCTACTAAATTCATGTTGAAATATCCCCTTAATAAGTTCTCTATTCCTGCTTACAACGATGAAATTTCCGTTGACTATTTGTTAGTGAACCGTATTTTATTCTTATTTCATTATAAAATTCGCCTTCTGGAAAACACGACGCGATATTGCCTCATATTCTCTGCTAGTTATTGACAGTGTAGATGATTTCATTGTGTTTGACGGCGTAGAAGCGGCTATAGCTATGACGCAACACAGGTGACGTGTCTCTCTCCCGCTGCCCTTTCTCAAGTCCCTATCCTACTAAATTCATGTTGATATATCCCCTTAATACGTTCTCTATTCCCGCTTACAACGATCAAATTTCCGTTGAACTATTTGCTAGTGAACCGTATTTTATTCTTATTTCATTAAAAAATTCGGCTTCTGGGAAACACGACGCGATATTGCCGCATAGTCTCTGATAGTTATTGACAGTGTAGATGATTTTATTGTGTTTGACGGCGTAGAAGTGGCTATAGCTATTACGCAACGCAGGTGACGTGTCTCTCTCCCGCTGCCCTCCACCCCTTTCCCTTTGTTTATTTCTCACGTAGGCGCATTATTGTCTTCGTATTCCGCACTATTGTCTTCTAGTTCTTAGTGTTCACGTCCAGTTATGACCTATTTTATTGCGTGTTTCATAATGGATAAGAAGAAAGTACGGCAGATAACTAATGATGAGAAGATGAAATACATTCGAGACGTGGAATGCAATCCTCACATGAAGCTTGTGGATATAGCGCGAAAGTGGAACATTCCTCCGTCTACACTGAGCACTATTCTCGGCAAAAGGAAGGAAATCGAACGTGCATTTGAAGAAGGAATGAGCAGCAAAAGGAAACGTGTGCGAGAGGGACAGTTTCTTCAACTAGAAAGCGCTTTATTGAACTGGTTCAAGCAAGCCCGTGCTTCAAACATATGCGTGCGCGGTCGCCGGTAACTGAGCCGTCACTGGCGGAGCGCGAGAGCGAGAATGTTCTTGCTAAGCAGAAATAAAGACCCTGTATTATACTGTAGTGTAGAGGTACAGTAATTCATTTTTATTTTACCGTATTTGCTCGCATATATCTCGCACCCCATTTTTTTATTTGAAAGTTCAGGAAAAAAAAAAGTACTCGCATATATCTCGCATTCATTACTGACGCCATCATATAAATGACGGTAATAACCTTGAGGTAGAAACACGTTCGATTTAGCGCGCCACAACAGTCGCCATTGTCCAGGAACTTACCAGAAGCGTTACTAACAGGAAGAGCGAGCAACAACGAGTTGATCCGAACTTCGATACGAGCCGATTAGGGATCGAGGCGCCGCGTGCAAGAATACGGCGCAGCGTGAGTGTTAGCACGCTGTACATCGTTAGTCTTCGGCCGCGGCTGGCTAAATTCCCCGCCTTGAGACACGTTCGAATTAGCGATTAGCGCGCCATGTCAGTTGCGGAAGTAGGCCTACTGTTACATCGCAGAGAATCGCAGTTCAGTCTCCTCGAATCTCAATGATTTCGTCTTTACGCATTGCGTCGCATCAGAGCTCGGCCGCGTGCAAGAATACGGCGCAGCATGAGTGTTAGCACGCTGTACATCGTTCGCCGCGTATTCGGCCGCGGTTGGCTAAATTCACCGCCTTGAAACACGTTCGAATTAGCGATTAGCGCGCCACAACAGTTGCGCAAGTAGGCCTACTGTTACATCGCAAATTTTGTGTTTTTTCGGGAATACGGTCATTCCCCGCGTATATCTCGCACCGAAAATTTTCACACATATTTTCGGTCAAAAAAGTGCGAGATATACGCGAGCAAATACGGTATTTATTCCGTGTAAGTTACTGATAACCTATGTTTATGTCGTGACTGTAGTAGTGCATACAATCACTTACTAAGGTCGGCGATTTGACGTCCATATATACGGCGCGTTCTTTCTTATACGTTGTAAATGCAGAATGGCGTTTTTCGGTAGTACGTTTTCCCGCATATGACGTCCAAATTTTTCAGTCCCTTGAAAAACGTACTAACGAGATTCCACTGTATTCGTAAAACTGGTGATTAAACCACACATGGTTGCAGCTTTGAAATTTTGACTCGGTATGCAACAATTGGTATTTTTTCAAGAGTTTGTTCTCATTTTTTGATAATGTTTCTAAATATCTTGGGTTCAAAATCGTTGCTAAAATTTCTTAAGAAAGTTTATTCTTCAAGGTGATATTTTATGGTTTTGCTGTGTTGAATGAGAAAAATAAACTTTTAATTAGGGAAGGTTCCTTTGCAAAGCATCTGCAAGTTTTGAATTTTTTAGAATTTTTATGACTAGGGTCCAAATGAATAAAATGTCCAGTATTCCATGTCTTGAAGACCTTTAAAAAAAATATCTGGTGATAAATGACGTTCTTTGTTTATTTGCAATTTTTATCCAGCAGTTGACGGATTAATTAATCAAAATTACAACACACTTTTCACCATAACATTGTATAGCGAGTAAGAACTACAGTATAAGTACCTTGCTTGGTTTTTCAGGAAGGAGTTGTCGATGGCCGAGGTGAACAATTTGATAGAGGAGGGTCGCTTCTTTCTGGCCTGTCAGCTTATGAAGGAACAGAAGTACGAGAAGGCTCTGGAGGCGTTTGGGCAGCTCAAGTCACCAGATGCGTCGTTCCACCAGGCCCAGATCTACAAGCGGCTAGCGGCGCAGGAGATGGAGGAGAAGAGGGGTGAGCTGATCACGAGCGAGATGCGTTCTCAGCACATCATCCTGCTTGCTAAGGTGCGGGAGTCGCTGTACCTTACTTTAGACCGGCTGCGCAGTCCCGGTGTCGAGCCCAAGCATCCACTCAACTCTGTCATTAGCACTCATGTTGAGGAGATTGAGAGCCAGCTGGCACGCATAGATCCTGATGTCGGCCATGGTGATGGTAGGTGTAGTTGGAATCTTCTGATTTTAACCACTAAAGAGTATATTCAAACAGGTTCAATTTTTTCTGGTTCTGAATTGACTTTCAATGGATATTAAAACACAAGCCTTGGTTTTATATTGGCCCGCGTAGTCAATACATTTATTTTTCATGTTATTACTGATTACATGTTTCAGGCCACAATGACCCTTCCTCAGCTAGAAAATGTTTTTTTGTTTATTACAGATAATCGAAATGACTTGGATGCCCTGTCCGATGGCAGTGTTTCGTCTGAGCATTCGGCTGGGGAAAACCTCAACTCGTACTCCAGCTTCATGAACCATTCTGCTTACATGCAAATGACTCCAAAACTTCTCAATGGCACAAGACTGAATGGGACACCATACCGCAATCCAACAAGACCTGAGTGGAATTCTCCTGGACAAGACTTCTCCCGCAGGACGGTAATTATCTTGATCTTCTTCTTTGTTTAAAACTCAAGAAAAGTCAACTTTTTCTGTCCTATCATTCATTCAATATCCTAGCGAGGTAGGGAAAAATGGCAGAAAGTAGCCAACTTATACGAGGGGTTCTTAACGTAATGTACCATGACCCAAAAATGGATTTTGGCCAGGTATTGGAAAGGAGCCACAGGATAGATGAAGTTGCCTGGGTTGGTCATTTGTATGAATGTCCTTTGGTTGGGTTGATTTATGTCTGTAACAGTATGAAAGCTGATGAGAAGGCTCTAAGAGGAGAGAACATGGAAGTCCTGGCAGACGAGATGGTTGACCTCATGTGGGCCTGATTGGTATTGTGCATACCTGCCAACTCTCACGATTTAGGCGGGAGACTCCAGATTTTACACCACTTCTCTCGCCCTCCCGTTTAACGTATTAACTCTCCCTATTTTTTGTCGCCTCCGTAGTGTAGCGGTCAGCATGGTTAGCTGCCGCCCCGGAGGTCCTGGGTTCAATTCCCGGCTCTGCCATGAAATTTGAAAAGCGGTATGAGGACTGGAACGGGGTCTACTCAGCCTCGGGTGGTCCAAATGAGTAGAGGGGGTTCGATTCCCACCTCAGCCATCCTCGAAGTGGTTTTCCGTGGTTTCCCACTTCGTCTTTGGGCAAATGCCGGGATGGTACCCACTGTAAGGCCACGGCCGCCTCCTTCCCTCTTCCTAGCCTATCCATCCCAATCTTCCATCCCTTCCCATCCCTCATGAGGCCCCTGTTCGCTTTGCAGGTGAGGCCGCCTGGGCGAAGTGCTGATCACACCTCCCCAGTTGTATCCATCCCGACCAGATGTTCCAAGCTCCAGGACACTGCCCATAGAGGCGGTAGTGGTGAGTTCCCTCTCTGAGTCTTGGGAACCACCAACCTAGAGGGTAAATTGACTAAATAAAAATAAATAAATAAATAAAAATCTCCCTATTTTTCAAAAATCCCATGCATAATTTTGGACTATAAGTGCGAGAGGACAAACTCCACAGTTATCCATTATACAGATCAATTTTGCGTGTAGTGTGTTTCAATACCGCAGTTTCGCTTCGTATCGATAATGTATAGATAATTCTCCATAACTACTCGTACTGCTTAGATGGTTTTGAATATCTCTTTGTGTTCCTAGGGGTTTTCATAATAGCCAGAGGGTGAGAGGTAGTTCTAGGTTGCAGAATATTGTATTTGTTTAACATGTGAAATTATTTGTGTATAAGTTAGGAAATTATTTGTGTATACGTTAGATGTTGTTGGCATTAATATGACAGTAGGCTATTGTGATTTTTCGATCAGAGAGATTTTGTAGGTTCCTCGGTAATACAGCGAAGAAATATTAGACATCGATCGTCTTCAAAATCTCCCGGCAGGTATGTATTGTGTAACAAAGTATTATGTGGATAGTTCATGGGGAGATTGTGAGGGTGCAGCACAGGTTAGGAAAGTTGGAAAGAACTGCTCCTCTTTGTATAGCTTTTGGTCTACCTCCATGTCCACCCAAATAAACATTTTTATGAATGTTTTTTTTTAATATTTATGATCAAAATGTGTTTCTTTGTTTCCTGTGCTACAATGTGTGTACATTGATTAGGTGCCCCAAAGATTCACTCCTTCTTTTCTTTCCTGCTTGGTAATGTTACCTGTATTTTCTTTATGGTAATATATAATCGAGGAATGTTTGAAATAACACTAGAAACAGGATGGTAGCAGACTTAGCGAGATATTAGGTTCCAGGATAGAACACAACCCAAAAAACACTCAAATCCTGTAATGTTCAGCATTCCATGCTGCCTTTCTCTGTAAAAGGTAAGAACAAATGTTGACAATGGTTGGTTTTAACTGTCAGGGAAATAAAATTCTTGAGAATATGGCAGCCATATAACATAACATGAAAATAGTTGAATACCGTTATGAGAATTTCTTGGTTCAAATATAAAAATCTTCTCCAAATTAAACGTACTCTTTCCATCACAACGGAAATTATTAAAATTGGATGAAGGTGCCACTTTGACAAGCTCTTCACCAATTTGTGTGTGTGTTTCATTATGACCTTGCTGTGAAATACAGAACTCATCTTCGGCTGAGATTCTATTGAGTCTTTTAAACACCAAATGTGATTGGAGAGATTTTGCTCGCCCTTCTTTGTTGAGAAATCAAACCCACTACCTTCTGAACATGGGGTGGATACTCTAAAATGTCTCATTGTCTGCCTTGCTCTTTATAGCTACTCCTGTAGTAACAAATAAAGGAACTATCATTTTTCTGTAAATCCCTACGTTCCTACACATTACTAGATTAGCTCATTTGACTTCCCATTCTTAACCAATTGGCTGTGAATAGGGACTAAATATCTAGGTTGTTTCAATTCTTATTTTACACCACAAAACAAAAGCTTGAAAAATATATTTTTAGTTTGTAAAATCTGTTACTCTCTTCTGTAGGAGGCCAGACCTAGTCCCGAGCGCCTCGAGGCTCAAATCCGACAGATCATGCACGGGCGTGATTCTCACATGCAGACCCTGGTTCAGCAGAACAAGGCCATCTTAGAATCCATCAAGGACATGGCTGGCAGCATGTCTAAGATGGTGGATGGTTTTGATGAACTAAAGGTGAGTATCTTACAGTTTAACATTCTTCCAATTAAGGGGCTTTACACTTTCAACAATTTTACCATATTTACTCGTCCATAGGACCCCCTTTTTCTCTAAATTTTTAGTTCCGAAATTAAGGGGGGGGGGGGGGGGGTATATAGACGCGAACTTCGCAAAATCCATTATTTTGGCAAAAAGAGAGAGTAAAAATAAGCTATTTTATTTTAATGCTACATAGTTCGATTTATTTAATCAAAATATACGAAGTTTAAATCTTTAATCAGCTCAAAATAACTTTCACTACTATCCCTTGCTAAGCAAAAATCTTAAGTATCAAAGAAATAGAATGGAATGGACAAAGTGTCAGACATGGAACTGCAAACTTTCTTTTTATTTGAACATGCATCAATTAGGGAACGAGTGATGATGCTGAACGGTTACATCTCGCTAACATTTGTAAACACAACAGAGTACGTGTTATTCACATGTTTCACATGAATATACCAATAACGTGTCACACAAACGCCGACAGTTCTTGCAACAAATGAAATGTGTTAAAACTGAGAAGAAGCTGCTACGGACGCCATTTCGAATGGCAATACATCTTTGTATACAAAACAAAAGAATTCAGGCAAGATATGAAACCATAACTTTCATTGGCCGGATTTTAAACTTGGCGCTTTTACTCGGCCAATAGTGTGGCATCTTCTATTGGATATTGGGTGAAGCCTATTGGCTACACAATTTGACATCCTGCCCAATCGCGTACGCAAAATGGCGGTCATATCGTCTGAACAACTAAAATAATGTAACAAGAAAAATATTTTTGTCATAAACGATGATGGATTTTAGTTTGAATTTCTTTTTTTTTTTTAAAGAATTCATCCCTTTCCACGAATTGACTTTTGATAATTGAAGAGGGGTACTGGAAGCGATTTCCAAGAATTTTACATTTTGGCTCTCGGAAATTAAGGTGGGGGGGAGAATATAGGCAAGTAAATATGGTATTTTAGTTAAAAATAATCAAATTTAGGGTTCACATGTTCCTTTCTTTCATTCCTTGGATTTGCCGAAGGACAGTGTGAGAGAACAAAACCTGGAGTGGAGTTCAGTGGTTGAGGAACGGTGTAGGTCAGACAGAGTAAAGTGGAGGGGTGTCCTATTTGCTTCGACGCCGCCCAAGCTCGAAAACTGAAATTGATGTCACCTTGGGATAACTTACCTAGTTGTTGTATTTATCTCGTGAATCACCTTCTTAGTTTCTGTGCGAACGCTCATGGTGAAGAGTTGTCCCAATAGTTTTTGTGATATTTGTATGTAGTTCAAGGCCCAAAATATGTACTAGTACTGTAGAAGCATGACGAATAGAAATAAATAGTGTTATCACTCACCGAGTTCAACCGCGCCCCGCTCGGCTAGCGCTAGCGGCGCTGATCCCCAACGCTATGCAGTCAGTTGTTCAATAGTGGGATACGCGCTGGGCTACGTAAACCTCTTTACGAAGGCTGCGGTTACGCTGATTACAACAAATTGTGTGTTTAGACATGAATAATACTGTTAAAAAGTTAGTATTAATATTATCTGTCCCCATGTAGAACTATCGTTTTAAACCCTCCGTTAGTCGCGCATTGGTCTGACAGCTCCATGGTTCGTTATATTAGTTTTAATATCAAGCCAACCGTTCAAGTTATGATCTTATCGTCTCGTGACATCTTACACCAAACCTTAGTAAGCATTTTTCTGGAGTGGTGAAATAGCGTGCCTAAAAATAACTTTAACACGTGAGATTGATAGTACCAGCGCTCCCAATGATGTTACATTCTGTCAGCGAGTGGCAGGTGTGCTGTTATACAGATTATTTGGCTTAGTATGTTGCCTTAGTTAATATCAGTAAGGAGATTGCGCCTTACGAAAACCTAAGGATGCAGATGAAGCGTGTTACCTTCTGCTGAAAGATAACGAATAGCTAGTTCACGATTCAGTAATTTCAACGGAATTTGTGACTCTGATACTGAAGACAAAGTTGAAACAAGATCCGAAGATCAGGAGGACGGACACGGAAGCGAAGAATCACCACTGAAGTCCGGGTTAAATTCTCAGCTCTGCCAATAAATTTAATTCTGGTCTGAGGGCTGGAACGGTGTTCACTCAGTCTCTTGAGGCAAAAATGATAAGAGGCGCGTTCGATTCCTACCTCAGCTATCCTGGAAGTGGATTTCCGTGGTTTCCCACTCCTCCTCCAGGCAAATGCCGGGATGGCACCTAACTGAAGGACACGGCCGCTTCCTACCCAAATCCGACCTCAATTCCAAATACACACACTACTACAGACATCATAATGACACAGGTTATCAGACGAATTCTAAACAAACCCAAACACACGGGGCTACGTGACCACGATGTCGTTAAGTCCCTAAAGAATCAACAACTATTATTATTTTAGGCCTATTATTATTAAGGCGGATTTTTTTTTCGTTTTAGGTAAGGATGGCACGAAATAGAACAAGTAACCATGGAAGCCTGCCTTCATTCCGTATCCTACTGGGCGGCTTTCGTGATTTTACATCAGTGGATAGATATTTCGGTAAATTTTGCAAAATGTGAGGTACTGATCCTGGTTTTAATTTCCACTTCACGCGAGGAATTTCCACGTTCTCATAGTTCACTACGAAACAGTCCGCCTTTATAATAATTAAATCTTCCGAAAAATGCTAGTCACAGATTCAAATATATACACTGTGCAGTATATGTACAAATCAATTCCTGTACGCAATGAGTGTTATCACTTGATGAAAATTACCATTTACTTTTTTGCAAAGAAAGTAATGTTCTTTTGTTTTTCGCTTTGAAACCTGTTTCTTGAAGCCTCGTCACGAAGACGGCGAAGAAACAGAATGTCCATAGCGGAGAAGACGAAAGAAAACATAACGCTCGGTGTGGAAACACAAAAACCAGTAAAAATCATGATTTTTTTTTCTCCTGTCAGGGTGGCCGAGAAATACGGAGTGCCGGGTTTGCGAGGCTCTACTGTACGGCAAAATCGCAACTGCGATAAATGCAAATTTTACTTTATCTCGTTTTTTCAACTATTTAACTATTATGACTATGTATACCCACAATTTGCAAAACTCAACTCCTGTCCCTCCACTCTTCTTCTTCCAGAAGTCTCTTCCAGTCCATATTCAGTCTACTTAAACTAGTCTTAATCAAGTTGTGTTTGGGGTTTTCCTCTTGCTCTCTTTCCTTTTCTTGTATTCTCGCCCATGTGTTTCAGTATTTTTCCCTCCTCTGTTCGTTTGACATGTCCAAATCATTTTATCCTGCTCTCGATTCAAGCATTCAACCTTTCTACTCCAATGACCGTCCTGAATTTGTCATTACTCACTTTATCCCTTCTTGTTTTTCCTATCATACTTCGTAAAAACTTCATTTTACTGGCCTAGAGTTTAGTCCCTCTCTCTTCTTGTCACTCTCTAGGCCTCCGCTGCTCAGGTCAATATGGACTATCATTGGAACTACTAGTCAGAATATAATTCTTCTAATATCTCATAACCTTATTATGCAAATGCTCCATTTTGTCATGGGCTAAGCCAGGAGAATGAATGTAGACTAAATCTAAGAAAAAAGAAGGCCATGAATGAAAGCAATGGTTGATGAATATTCTACTTAATGCGTATGTCCGAAATGGTTCAATATATAGTCGAGATGCCACAGAAATACCAAAATCAGAGTGTAAAAATCAAATATTTCTCGGAGCATACCACCAACTGCTTTGGAGTTTACCACCCACGTGTCAATTCTCAGAGAGCCTCTTTGGTCATAAATGCTGTTGTGAAACTCTATTCTTAACATGCAGTTCATAGGGTTGCTGTCAGTCCTAGTGTTTTGAGTACATTGAAGGAATTGACCAATATTCTTAAATTTTGTTTCAGAATCTTATGACGGAGCTTGTCAAGAAGGAATTCAAGAAGCACGATACACATGCCCATGATTTTCCACAGGTAAGATTGTTTGGTCTGATTTGTGGTGAAACACATGACTAATCGACCTAGCATAACCTTTTGTGCACTTTACAGCTAACTAATCAATAGAGTTAATAGTTTTTAGCATTTGCGATACATGTAAAATGTGTCTTTAAAACTCTGTTTATGTATCTACACTGACCGGCAAAAAGAGTGGAACACTTTAATTTTTTATGTAATTTCTTAATTTATTCCACTAAAATGTATCGGTTTTCTAATATTTGCATTATTCATGTAAATTTAGATGGTTGGCAACAGAAAATACCGAATCATGTTTTACAACATGCTTTAACTCACAAATTTCGTTACATTTTACAAATCTTACAATTTTCTATTTTTTGTAATGCTCTTTTGGGCTGGTGTTTATCAAACGTATTGCCAAACAAAACAGCATTAATGTTTGCACTGCACTGCAAGAGAACACTGGTCACTAAAAACGGGTGTTTCCACCTTTAGCGTCTGACAGCTTGTAAACGCTCATACTGTTCACTACTCGTCGAATGGCATCTGCCGGGATGCGATCCCATTCCTCCAGCAGCGATGTTCTCAGTTGTGCCAAGGTGGTGTGGTCATGCTGTCTGATGTTCCTTCCAAGCGTATCCCATACATGTTCGATGGGGTTCAAGTCAGGACTACAAGCTCGCCAGTCCAGGGTTTGAATCTCCACTTCCTGCAGATATTGTAAAACACAGCGAGCAGTATGAGGGCGGGCATTATCCTGCGTCAGCCTGAAATTCTGACCAATGAAAGGCGCAAAGGGCATCACATTGTTCATCAGGATCTCTTCGATGTACCTTTGGGAATTGAGCGTCCCGTGATCGATGCACACCAACTCAGTGCGGGCCATAACGTTGATGCCACCCCACACCATAACCGAGCCACCTCCAAATGGAGTCCTGGAGGAGAAAGCAACAGGGCTGTACCTCTCCCCGCGCCTTCTCCACACTCTTTCTCTTCCATCAGGAGATCTTAGGTTAAAGCAACTCTCGTCAGTGAAGAGAACAGAGGCCCACTGCTCGTGGGTCCATCCCAGATGCTGCCTTGCGAAGCGAAGACGCGCCTCTCTGTGATGCCGTTCGAGTGCGGGTCCACGTGTAGGTCTCCTGGACAGAAGATGAGCTTCTTCAAACCTTCTTCTTACTGTTCGCTCACTCACTCTCACATTTCTGACATTTTCCAGTTGATTTCGTGCCTGAACTGCTGTGGTATGGCTATCACACAGAACTTGGAGGGTGAGAAATGTCATCCCTGGCACTTGTGCTTCTTCTACGGCCTGACCCTATTCTCCTGTCGTATGTTCGGAGCTCTCTGTAACGTTGCACTGCACGATGTATGCTACCGAGAGATGATCCAATGACCTCAGCAACATAACGGAAGCTGCGGCCATCCTCCACCAATGCAACTGCCTGTGCAGCTTCTTCACGACTAAGAGGCATGTTTTGGTGTGAACTGCAAATGGATAACTTGCTAAAATGTGTGACAGTGGTTCACACTTGTTCAACAAGTGCCAGTTGTTATCCCTAGAACAATAAGCGAGCGGCAACACTCATAAACCTTAAACGCTTCCAGTCCGCTTCCCGCCATAAAACCATTAAGATAGGCTCATCGAGGATTGGGGGTAATTGGTGGTAATAAACCGCCCTAAGAAATGTCATATTATCAATTTCTATTCACGGATGTTTCAGATGTTTGTTCTAATGCATGAAAAGCTTATAAAATGTGATTAAATCTTTTTCAAGGCTAGATTTATGCTATTTATATTACTTTTTTTTTAACTGTTCCACTTTTTTTGCCGGTCAGTGTATATTCTTAACTATCACCTCTGAAGTCCGGGTTTGATTCCCGGCTATGCCAAGATTTCAATTCTGGGCTGAGGGCTGGAACTGGGCGAACTCAGCCTCGTAAGGCAGAACTGTGGAGAGGTGGGCTCGATTCCTACCTTGGCCATTCTGGAAGTGGTTTTCCGTGGTTTTTCCAATTCTATTTTAGGCAAATGCTGGGATGGTGCCTAACTTAAGGCCGTGGCTGCCTCCTATTGCAAATCTGACCCCCAATTACAAATACACACACTAGTACAGCCATCATAGTGACACAAGTTGTTAGACAGATTGAACACACCCAAGTACACGGGGTTCCATGACAACTATGCTGTATTTCCCCTAAAATGGAACATATTCCGTGACCTCTAAAAGTGGAGTGTTTTGATGCCACCCCCTCCATTTTGTCATTTTTCCACTTGAGACAGCTGAGTTATTCGATGCTTTGATAGTAAATCAAAGCATAAAAGTAGTCTGTAGGGGAAGGGAAAGTGGCAGATTAAATCCACTAATATTCTACACAATGTATTTCCGAAATACAGTAAAGCCCCCATTATCCGCGGAATTGGGTGGCAAGGGCACCGCTGATAGCAAAAATCGTAGAAAAATAAAAATACTCGAAAGAACGTCGCGGATAAAGTGGAAAAAATAAAAATTCTCAAAAAATCATACTGTATTTAAGCTTAAAGACTCTACGTGTAAATCACTAAATAAAGACTGAACTTACTGACAATGGCGTACTGGCACATTGACGAATGAGAGGGCAGCATGGTGGGATTGATCGAGGTCACGCATGCGTACTGACGCGATAGTTCACTGCACATAATGGCTTCGATTTCACATCTTAAAAATTCATCTGTCAAGAGAAGGCTGAGGTTCGTAATCCAGTTCTATTTTTTGCGGCAATCATCACGGATAATCAAAGCTTAACTGTAGTCCAAAGTATGGTTAAGAGATGCCTAAGGATAACCGAAAATGTCATGCCAGAGATTTCTTAGGGCACATGTGTTAATAAATAGCCGGCCCCGTTGTGTTGGGGTAGCGCGCCTGCCTCTCACCCGGAGGCCCTGGGTTCGATCCCCGGCTACGTCAGGGATTTTAAAACTGACGTGAGGGTTGGAACGGGGTGCACTCAGCCTTGTGAGGACAATTGAGTAGCTGTCTGACAGTGAGACAGTGCCCAGATCACGAAAACCAAGATTAACGGCCGAGGGGACCCGATGCGCTGAACATGCGTCACCCCAATATCTGCAGGCCAAATGGCTGGGCAGCGGTCGCTTGGTCGGCCTTAGCCCTTCATGGGCTGTATAGTGCCAGGGGTTGACTTTTTTTTTTTTTGATATATGTTAATAATTAATGTAACATTTGTATTGAGTGGGCTGACGTCCCGTTTTCCTGTATTAAGTTATAAGTAGGGACCGGAAAAATTAGCATCTATTTGTTTCAAAATTAGCATCTATTTTCTTCAAAATTAGCATCTATTTACAAAGTTAAAAATCATTACGTAATATTATTTTAACGACTTCATGGTTATGAAGTGCAGTTATAGTCCTCAAACAAAAGCATTGTCAGTAGTTCAGCATTGCTTTCTTTCAAATTGTACCGTCTGTCTGTAACCACTGTGTTGTAATGGGACAACACACGCTCGCTATCAACATTGTTCGTTGGGGTCCGCAAAACAGTATTTACAAATATGCTGAACTCTGTCTGAACTGCAGTTAATGCAAGCATGATATGACATTTTTCACTTTCTTTCATCTGGGTTTGAATTGCATTTAGCCAACTGTGGCCGAAGACGCGGCGAACAATGTACAGTGTGCTAACACTCACGCTGCGCCGTATGCTTGCACGCGACAGAGTTCTGATGCGACGCAATGCGTAAAGACGAACTCATTGAGATTCGAGAAGACTGAACTGCGTTTCTCTGCGATGTAACAGTAGGCCTACTTGCGCAACTGTTGTGGCGCGCTAATCGCTAATTTGAACGTATCTCAAGGCGGTGAATTTAGCCAACCGTGGCCGAAGACGCGGCGAACGATGCACAGCGTACTAACACTCACGCTGCGCCGTATGCTTGCACGCGGGCGAGCTCTGATGCGACGCAATGCGTAAAGACGAAATCATTGAGATTCGAGAAGACTGAACTGCGTTTCTCTGCGATGTAACAGTAGGCCTACTTGCACAACTGTTGTGGCGTGCTAATCGCTAATTCGAACGTGTCTCAAGGCGGCAAATTTAGCCAATCTTGGCCGAAGACGCGGCGAACGATGTACAGCGTGCTAACACTCACGCAGAGCCGTATGCTTGCATGCGGCGCCTCGATCCTTAATCGGCTCGTATCGAAGTTCGGATCAACTCGTTGTTGCTCGCTCTTCCTGTTAGTATCGCTTCGGGTAAGTTCTTGGACAATGACGACTGTTGTGGCGCGCTAAATCGAACGTGTTTCTACCTGAAGGTTATTACGGTCACTTATATGACGGTGTCAGTAATGAATGCGAGATATATGCGAGTACTTTTTCCCCCTGAAATTTCAATTAAAAACATGGGGTGCGAGATATACGCGGGGGCGAGATATACGCGAGCAAATACGGTATATCGATTAGAGCGGTTGAAAAAGATATGAGTCATATTTGCAGTATTTCTCATGATTTCGCCGAAATATGTGGTTTTCGCCACTAAAATAACAAATTTTCGCAGAATTCGCACCAAAATCGCATATTTGTGCTAATTTCGCATTTTGGTCAAAATTCGCATTTTGTCGCATTTTGAATTTAGGTACCGCAGTGCTTCAGAACACCTTAAAACTATTTAAAAAATGGTTTTAACACATATTACAAAAAATCGCATTTATCGCAAAAGCGATTTTTTCCGGTCCCTAGTTATAAGGTTTATTAATTTTAATGGATATATACATTTTTTTTTTTAAATTGTCTCCTTTCGAAACTTTTTACTGAGACTTCACTGTATACAAACCTGGAATGCTAAATTTCTGAATGGTTTTAACCACTTGGTGTATGCCTTTTTTTTGCCCCCAGGTGGATAATGAAGATGACTTATATGGGTTTGATGATGATTATTCTGAAGATGTGAATGCAGCAAGTCATCTAAACCAGTACCAGGCATTCCCACCATATCCCAACTACCCTGCATACCGGCCCTTGTCGGGCATGCTGGGTGCTGCGTACGGACCTCCACCGGGAGAGGCAGGAGCAGGTCCTGCGCTCTTGCCACCGGGGTCGGCGATGAGCGGCTTTTTTCGCAATATGGATCCTGCCCTGATGTACCCACAGGCTCTCAGCTATTACAGCCAGGGTGCTCTGCCTTTCTCTGAAGGCCAGCAGCTACCGGATTTCCGTGGTGCTCCAGGCTTTTCTAGGTTAGATGGTTTTTGGAATTTCTAAAATTTATTTTATACAGCATCATCATCATTTCCCCTTATCCAGCTCCTGCCAGGTCGGGGTATTTATGGCACTTCTCCACTTTCCTCTTTCCTTCCACCATTCTTCTTCCACGATCTTGTCCCAGTCCAGATTTCTTTTTCTTACGCCGTTCTTCACTGAATCCATCCACCTTGTTCTAGGTCTTCCTCTTGGTCTCTTACCCTTGCACTTCGCCTCCAGCATCTGTCTTGGTATTCTATTTTCCTCCATCCTCTTTACATGTCCAAACCACCTTAGTTTATTCTTCTCAATTCTCTCATTTAGTTTTCCCATCCCAACTTCCTTCCTAACATCTTCATTCCTCAGTCTGTCTTTCCTTGTCTTTCCTATCATACTTCTTAGGAATTTCATTTCACTGGCTTGGATTCTACTCTCTTGCCTGCTTGTCAGGGTCCAAGTCTCAGCTGCATAAGTTAATATGGGTACATAATACACTTTATACATTACCTCCTTGCTTTTCCTTGGTACTTCCTTATCCCAAACAAGTTTTCTTACACTTTGATAGAATGCATTGCTCTGCTGTACCCTCCTGCCAATCTCCATGTCCAACCTACCAGTTTGCATCAATTCACTTCCTAGGTATTTGAACGTGTCCACAATTTCCAAACTCTGACTTCCAATTTTCACAGTGCCCTTTCCTTGTCTTTCCCCTCTTGTCATCACCATGGTCTTGCTTTTCTCTATACTGATTTTCAGGCCATACTTCTGAATATTTTCGTTCAGTGCATCTAGTTGTTTTTGCACTTCTTCGGTGTTCCTTCCCCAGACCACAATATCATCTGCAAATAACAGTAACTTCATTTCTTTATGTTCATATGCTTCCTTTGTTTCTTTTACTATTTCATCCATCACCATTATGAACAAGAGAGGTGACAGCACACTCCCCTGTCTTAGTCCAGTCTTGTTCGTAAACCAATCTGTCTTTCCAACTGGGGTCAGTACCCTGCTAACACAGTTGTTGTACATTGCTTGCACCATTTCCAACATTTCTCTTCCCAGTCTCTTCTTAACCATGGTTTCCCATACCTTTATAAATAATATATTTATAAAGAATGATGCTGTTCAAAGTAAATTGTCTGGTATTTGCTGATTTTGCCATACTTTCTGAAAATGTAGCTCATGCAACAATACAAATTAATCTATTAGAAGAGATGGCCAATAAAACAGGTTTAAAGACTTCAGTAGAAAAATAAAAGTTATGACAAATATTAAAATTGCTCCAGAAACCCTAATAACAAAAATTGGTCAAATTAAGATGATGATTATTCTGAATGCAGCAAGTCATCTAAACCAGTACCAGGCATTCCCACCATATCCCAACTACCCTGCATACCGGCCCTTGTCTTAGAAAAATCTGCTGTAGACGAAAGAGTGCACAAAATTTAAAGAGCATATGGAATAACCAGGAATATCTATAACAAAAAAATGCTTATCTAAGAAATTGAGAATACAGCACTATAGAACAGTAATTAAACTAGAATGCTTATATGCCAGTGAATGTCTAATACTGAATTATAAATTGGATAAATTAGAACTACAGTAAAACCCCGTTTTAACGTGCCCGCTTTTAACGAATTCCCGCTTTTAACGAAGATTTTCGTAAGTCCCAGCCAAATCGCCATAAGCACAGTGTTATTTAACCCCTTCTAACAAACCCTGATATAAGGAAAAGTCCGCTTCTAAGGAATATATTTCACATAAATTATGATCGCGCATCCCGTTGTAACGAATATGTCGATAAGATACTTTTTTCTAAACTTGTTTTGAATGTAAATTAACTTCCGTTTTGACGTAATCTCAGTCCGAAGTTGACGCGCTAAACGAAATCGCTCCTTTAGCGATGTATAGAAGAGTGATAAATTGTCACGGCCGCTGGAAATCACCGTTACCGGCAAGCAGCAGTCACTATCACGCTAGACGCTGTTGGTTAGTTATGTCCATTGAACTGTACGTAGTATTGGAATGACGGCTGTATGGGAACGAAGTGCGGTTTACCTTGAGACTAGCTATACAGCCTAGAGGCATGACTGACGTAGGGCCTACGCGTAAATGCCGCGGGACTCGGGTAACTTCACGAAATATAAATATTTAGGCCAAAGGTCTCTTGCAAACTTCACGTGATTTAGGTGAAAGATTATAAGCAATAATAAACTGAAAATGTTGATGGATATTCTACAAAATGAAAATGTATTCTAGAAAAAATTATGGAATAAGTAGAAAGTCGTGCCTTCCATGGCTTACGCTGCCTGAACCGTCATTGGTAGACCCCAAGTATATGTGTACAAAATGTAGAGCTGTTCAAGCTCTACAAAAAAGTCTGCGAACGCATATACTTATCTCCAACCGTTAGGGAGTTTCCGCAAACACAAAGTTCCTCATTTCTCTACTAGAAAGCGCTATAGTGTTCAAGGAGCTTAGATATCTAACATCTAACCTCCTTGACTTTCATAGTCAAGGAACAACGAAATTCGACATGCAAGCTACCCTCTGGGTGTCAAATAACAAAGCTTGCACCCGGCACCCGAGGCCATACGATATTAAGGGAATTAGGACAGTTTTAGTCGGGTAATGTCTACAGTGACGTCAGCTGCCTTAACCTATAGCCACAGCGCTCTTACACCGGCTAGGCACTTCTGTCCCGCTGCTCCAATCGCTGCTTAGGAATCACGCGGGCGCGAGGGGTGCGGACTGAAGGCTCATTCTCTGTTTTTGTTCCCGTGTTGTTGGAAGTTGTGCTACGAGTTTTTTGTGTCTTTGATAAGAGTTGTACTGCGAGTTACTGCGGACCACATTCATTATGGCTGCAAAACGTAAGAAGCTGACTCTTCAGAAAAAGATAAGACCTCATCAGGGATGTTGAAAGGAATAGCCAAGTACCTTTGTCACAGATGGCAAAAAAATATGACTTGGCACCCTCTACGCTGTTTGGCATCATGAAACATAAGGAAGCTATTCTGACCGCGGAAGTTGAGTGCGGTTCTGGGGAAAAATACGGAAGAATATTCGTTCTTCGCCATACGAGGAACTTAAATTTTAATTAAATGGTTTGAGGGGGAAAAGGAGTGAGAACGCTCCAATTGACGGGAACATACTTAAACAAAAAGCTCAAGAAATCGCACTTAAGCTGGGTTTGGTCGATTTCCATGCTTCTAATGGCTGGTTTCATCGCTTCAAAAAACGGCACAATCTTTCGTTCCAAAACATGTGCGGCGAGAGTGCGGAAGTTAATGACGATACAGTTGTATACTGGAAAGAGAAAACATTGCCTCGACTTCTTGAAGAATATGATGCTAAGGATATTTTTAACGCTGATGAAACGGGAGTGTTTTACAACTTGCTCCCGTCCAAAACATACGCTGTTCGCGGAGAAAAATGCCACGGAGGCAAAAAAAGTAAAGAAAGACTGACAGCGTTATGTGTTAACAGCAACGGGAGTGAAAAATTACCCCCACTAATAATTGGAAAATTTAAGAATCCAAGATGTTTCAAGAACACCCGTACACTCCCATGTAAATATGATTTTAACAAAAGTGCATGGATGACATCGGAGATATTTCGAAAATTTTTACAAAGCTTGGATGCCAAGATGGGATCGGCAGGAAGGAAAATTGTGCTGGTGATAGACAGATGTCCAGCTCATCCTTCAGATACGTCTTTCCTGCAGAATATCAAAGTGGTTTTCTTTCCTCCTAACTGCACCAATCACCTGCAGCCTTTGGACCTTGGCATTATTCATTCTGTGAAAGTGAAGTACAGGAAGGCCCTGGTTCAAAGAGCTGTTTCTTTCCTCAAAAGAAATGAGGTAATGAAATTGAACATACTCCAAGCCATGCATATGTTTGTAGCAGCATGGCAACTAGTAACAACGACCACTATTCAAAACTGCTTTGGTCATGCAGGTTTTGGTGCTATTTCAGAAGTTTTTAATGAAGACTCTACTGATGACATTGGGGAAGATTGGGGGGGTGGGGTTGTATCAAAGGATTCTGTCACATCATTTGAAGAATTTGTTACTTGTGATGATGATATCCTAACCTCACCACCACAGATGGATGTTGGAGACCTTTGTGATGATGCAAAAAGGCAAAGTACTGAAGAGGAAGACGAAGAAGAAGAGGATCCACCAGAACCAACTTTTGGGGCAGCAGTGGAAGGACTGGATATTGTCCGCCGGTACTTCTCCTCCTTCAGTGTGGATGAAGAGCTCGTCAACACTCTCAACCAAATTGAGAGAAAACTTCTTTCCGTGAGACATCTGGGCAAGAGGAAGCAAACTATTTTACTGGACTACTTCAGAAAGTGAAGGGTAATACCTTATGCTTATTCTCATAGTTCTCATGGTCTGCCTTCACATCATCATCTTGCACAGTTACCAGCCACTGGCCGGGTCTGTTTGGAACACAAGCTTCTCCAAAGTCTTCTGTCTACCCACCATCTCTCAGCCTCCACCCTTGTCCAGTCTTCTCCTCTCTTCTTCACGCTTTCTTCCACCCCCTTCAGCCACCTGTCTCGGTCTTCCTCTCGGTCTCTTTCCTTCCCACTTCGTCTCGTGTACTCTCCTGGGTATCCTCTTCTCCTCCGTTCGCTTTACATGTCCATACCATCTAAGTCTAGATTTCTCTATACCATCCTGTAATGGTTCCTCCTTCATTAATTCTCTGGTCCTCTCATTTCTTATTCTGTCCATCTTTGTAGCTCCAATACTGCATCTCAAGAACCTCTGCCTTGACAAATATCCTTAATATATGTTAGGCCTCTGTTCCTTCAAGTTACAATTACAAGTCAGTAATACCTATTTCTCCTTTCCTTGCTGCAGCTTGTGCTCCCAATGGACCACTAAGGAATCCGTTACCTGTGCTGTTTCGTAAATATTTTCTGTTATTCTTGTGTTAATTTGACTTTTTAGTATTTCTTAACATGTTCATTTATTATTTCTTGACATTACATTAGTTGAAGACATAAATGTACCGGTATCATTATTTCTTGTGATATATAGCCTATTTTCTTCGAACCCCCTTTTAAGGAAAACCCCCTTCTAAGGAAGAAATATCAAATCCCCCTGAGATTCGTTAAAAAGGGGTTCTACTGTATCAGAAAAGGTAAAGGAAATTATACGCAAAATTCTCGGTCCATTAAGAACTACAGAGTTTTGGAAATTAAGTAACGAAGAAATGTATCGGAACATTTAAAACATAACGGAGGCAATAAGGTAGAGGTGATTATTTTTCGGATATTTATATAGAATGAATGATAGCAGGTTAACCAAACAGATTTTTAAATATCTTTGGAAAAAGAAATCTTCATCAGCCTGGTTTCTAGTAGTAAAGAAAGATTTAAACACTGTAAGAGAAGATGCACTAGAGAGAGAAATAATAAGGAAGGACTCCAAGGAAGGCAATATAAGAAAACAGGCTCAAAATGGTCGGAAGAGAGAAAGAAGACACGCAGCGAAAAGTTGAAGAGCACTGGAGGAAGAAGAAAGAACAAAGGACTAAACATTTGAAATTGGTTCGTGGTCCTCCGGTAACGAATGTTATTTGGGTGTCTGAATGTGTAAATTGGTTTTGTTTCAATATAAGCGGTTGTTTATTGACTTGGCTGCAACATTTCAGTCACATTCTACTGTTTGACACTTCACCAAAAAATACAATGCTGTTTTTTTTTTAAACAATTTGTGCATGATCCAGCAGAGGTCAATTATTCAAAAAAGCGCGAGAAAATGTACAGTATAGCAAAAAAGTAGAAAAATGTTTGGTTTTAAAAGTGAAAGTAATAGGATAATAAATACCGAATGCTAATTTACATAATTCAATTTGCCAATTAATTGAGCTTTGCATCTCCTGAGTTTTCCCGATTTTCATATCAAAATCTCCTGATGTTTGGTTTTGCAAGGTTGGCAGGTATGCAAATGTAATCGGGCGTATTGTCTGCACTAGGTGATTTAAGGAAGGTTAAAAGAAAGCAACACTATGTATCTTGAACCAAAATAATAGCGAGTGCTGTTAGATTCCATTGAAGGCAGATTGTACTGTATGCGTATAAATGT
The DNA here is from genome assembly GCA_946902985.2 of Meconema thalassinum. Lineage (NCBI taxonomy): Eukaryota > Metazoa > Arthropoda > Insecta > Orthoptera > Tettigoniidae > Meconema > Meconema thalassinum. Next base: position 81,464,499 of record OX336398.1, read on the forward strand.
GGAGATTATTTGAATTAACTTCTATGATAGCGGGCTTGTTTTCTTGACTGTTTTGTTACTAATGGGCAAATGGCTATTTTTCAAATTTCTTATTTACTTGATTAGGTTTTGGAGTTGGTTAGTTAGGTTAATCGAGTTAATGCTTACATGATTTCCGGCTGTTCCTGTACAGGTGTTCACTATATGTCTCGCTGTGGACTGGGGGTTTAAGAATTCAAGGTTGTGTTATGTGTTACCTTGCCACTGTGTTAAATTATACCACACTTCAGCTGTGCACGTTGGAAAAGATGCGGCAAAACTAATTTTATTATGAAATGTATTTTAGCGAGAATCTGGAATCGTTCCTTTAGAGCTTATCAGTGCTGGACATTATGTTGACACTGTAGTCTGTTAGTCTGTCACCCGTGTCCTCCCCCCCCCGCTCCCTCCTCCCTGCCTCGTCAGCAAGGCTCCAACTGCTTTGATCATCAAACGCTGGAATCGAAAGATTTGTCAGCTAGGTGACGAAATGGCAAAAGTTTGGTTTTAGGACGAGCTTTGCTCAGACTCGTAACACCTGTTTACTTAAAAATAAAAAATGTCATATAGAGAGAAGACAAAGAATCGAGCAGAAAGTAGAGAGAAAAATGTTGCATTGTGTTGGGAAGTAAGAGGAAAGTATTAAAAATAAGCCAGGAAGAAAATAAATGTCCCACTAGAAAGCGAAGGGTCCATAGCTTAATATGACTTGAAAATAGAATTTTTTTAAATGTCGAAGATTTTCAATATTCCGGATTGCAGGTAGTTTGGCAGAATGCCAAGATTCCATAAGACGTTTCTAAACAGCTTGTTGCTATTATCAGATTGCTGGTTCTCGAACTGGGATTTGTTGATGCTTCTTCACTGTTTATCAGTATACTGTTGAGTTGTCCAGTGTATTTTTATCGTAAGAGATCTCAAATTCGCATTAATTTTGGCCAAAAAAAATGCAATGTGAATATTGAATTCAGTGTTGCGAAATAGTTGTAAGGTTATCGTGATAATTTCGTGTTAATTTAAAAGGGATATTAGGGAAATAGAATATCACTATATATCGATTGGACGTTATTAGGCATGCAAATTACAGTAGAAACCCGATATAACGTGGTTGTCGGGGAACCTGCTTTACCCCCTTGTTATGGCGTAGCCGCAGTATATCGAGAGTGAGCCGTGTAATGTCGAACTACGCGTGGAAAGTTAGGAAGAACACACAATGCAATGCAGTATTATATACATGAAAAAATCCACAGCCTGCTTCCAGTCTCCGACCGGGTCAGGAATGGAATGAATGAAGCCCCTATCTAGCGGCGAGGATATGAACTGTGCCGGCTGCCGAGGCCTGACGCACTCCTCTGGGGCAATGAATGATAGATGAAATGAAATGATAGTGGAGAGTGTTGCTGGAATGAAATTTTGACAGGGAAAACCGGAGTACCCGGAGAAAAACCTGTCTGCCTCTGTTCTGTCCAGCACAGATCTCACATGGAGTGACCGGGATTTGAACCACGGACTCAGGGGTGAGAGGCCGGCGTGCTGCCGCCTAAGCCACGGAGGCTCTATTATATACATATCTATACTAATATAATAAAGCGGAAGAGTTTGTGTGTTTATGTGTTGAAACGCGCTAATCTTTGGATCTACCAGTTGGATTCGAAAAATTCTTTTTGTATATGGTAGCCTGAATCAAGAGGAATAGTTTACGCTATGTAGCATTAGGCTACACCTCTCTGGTTACCTTAGATTGATTTTTGTTCAGTAAGTCGGAAGAACAAGCGCTCCAGAACGTCTTCAATAATACCTATAGTGCCGCCATCGTTACTTCCGACTTGACAGTTCACTGGCTGGCGATACGGTGTTGCCAGTCCACTAACGTGAATCAGCTGACGTACATGATTACAGCTGTAAAGTTAACAAAACACTCGTAATGTGAACAGACATGTTAACACGCATCATACTCGTGAATAAGTGCATAGTAGCAGAAATTACACGTATACTGCGGTTAACAGAATATTTCTGATAATGAAGCAAAAAAAAATTGTTACAAATAAATTACTCACCATTACCGTCTTGCGTCCAGAGTCGAAGATGTTCTGAGTTCGAGAAAATGTATTATAAAACATATAAAGTGAACACACCACTCATTTCAGAGTCACTATTGCCGTCTGACCCCACTCAATGAGCACATTCTTTCTTGCTGCCATTGTTGGAGCTTTGTCGTGAATGACACTACGATACGGGGCATTGTCCATAACAATTGTGCTCGCACATTACTAATCATTTCCCGGGTTTGACTGCTTAGTGGAGTCTCTTGTCCTCCTAAGGCCTTTCCTCTCTTCGTGCGTGGCTTCCTCGTGCTAGACCCCGGCATAATATTAGTACGCACACGCATGGCATAAATAACACAAACACTCGCTGACCTAAAGCTAACCTACAGTTACACGTAATTATACTCCACTATGTCAAACTACAAACAAATACTAAGCTATTAAATAACAACAGACTAGATTAATATCAAAAAGAAAAATATACGAGAATACACAAAGGCCGCCAATGGAACTAACCAAGCACAATGCAAACAGCTGACAACAACATGTGAACGCAAGATGTTAGCTGGCAACATCGTCAGGGAAACTAGATTTATCTCGATTTATCAATTTGAACGGCTGCCTGTGATTGGCTGGTTAGAGTGTAGTTGTGACGTAGCATTGAAACTTCAAGTCGGAAGTAAGGATGGCTCTAGTATAAGTCTACTCGTGCCATGTAATGCGGGGCGCATCACGTCGCCCCTACCAATGTTCTGGTGCAGAATTGCGAGCTGCTTGCAGTCACGGGGAGTAATTAGTGCAACAAGATTTCTTAGGCCCCTTAAAACAGTTCTCATTATAATAGTATGCCTCTGTATAAGGGCGATGGTGTTGGTGCAGTATACTGAGGTTATCAGCTGCTATAAGCGTTGGTGCTTTCAAATTTACTTTCATTTATTCCTATCCTTATCCTTGAGCGCTCCAGTTCTGTAAAAAAAAAAAAAAACCACCGGGCGATGCCGGGCACTACTGCTAGTTGTACCATAACTGTACTGTATTTAAATTTAAAGAACATTAGAAATCATCATCATCTTGCACAGTTTCCAGCCACTGGCCGGGTCTGTTTGGAACACAAGCCTCTCCAACATCTTCTGTCTTCCCACCATCTCTCAGCCTCCACCCTTGTCCAGTCTTCTCCTCTCTTCCTCACACTTTCTTCCACCCTCTTCAGCCACCTGTCTCTCGGTCTCTTTCCTTCCCACTTCATCTCGTGTACTCTCCTGGGTATCCTCTTCTCCTCCATTCGTTTTACATGTCCATACCATCTAAGTCTAGATTTCTCTATACCATCCTGTAATGGTTCCTCCTTCATTAATTCTCTGGTCCTCTCATTTCTTATTCTGTCCATCTTTGTAGCTCCAATACTGCTTCTCAAGAACCTCATCTCACTGGCCTGTATTTTGCTCTTCTCCCTTCCTTTCATAACCCAGATCTCCGAGGCATACGTCAGGATAGGGACATAGTACGTCCGATATTTGATCTTTTTGCTGTTCTGAGGGACATCCTTGCTCCACAACATGCTTCTCACACTCCTCCGAAATGCTTCTGCCTGCCTCCCCCGCTCATTTGTTTCTCTATAGTTTCTTCCAATCTCTTGTATCAGGCTTCCCAGATACTTGAAACTCTCCACTTTCTTCAGCTGTTCCCCACCAATTGTTATTCCCGTTGTGGTTCTTTCCTTCTTCGTTGTTGTGATCACCTTCTCACTCTTTTTTATGCTAAATTTCATCCCATATCCTTGTATTATTCCTTCCCACACGTCCAACTGTTCCTGTACCTCCTCCTCCTTGTTTCCCCAAATCATCAAATCATCTGCAAACACCATTGCTTTCATCTTTCCGTCCCCAATTACTTGTGCCACTCTGGTCATTATGTCATCCATCACCACAATGAAAAGTAACGGTGACAGTGCACTTCCTTGTTTCAGGCCGTTTCTTTGTTCCAACCAGTCAGATCTCTCTCCTCCCACTTTCACACAGCTCACGCTTCCCTTGTACATCTCCTTTATCCTCTTTATAGTCCATCTCTCTACTCGATCCTCCAGGGACTTCCATACTTTGTTTCTGCATACACTGTCATATGTTAACATTAGAAGTGCATACTGTAAAACATCATTACAGCAATTAGACAAACTTGACTCAAACGTCGACCAAACAATAACCTTGCGTGATAAACTTGCATTCGTTTCGCCATTCTGCACACGATCAATAATAATTTTTAGTTTTATCACTCCCAGAATACTTTTTCCGTTTCTGTGACATCGCAACAAGCACACAAATCTAGACTATGTATGAATAATTTATGATCCACATGATGGTTGTGCTCATTTCGATTATTGTCAAGGACTGTTGCATAGTCATAATGTTAACCGTGAGGCGTGTATTCAAAGCTTCTGTCATCTGTTGCCTTTGGAATCTTGATACAGTATGTATGTAGATAAGACAAACCAAAGGTTGAGTTTAATTACGTCAATCTGTTTTGGTTATTGTATAGAGAGCTTGAAGTTTGCAGCGGTAAATTATACTGTAGAAACACTACAGGCAGACTATTAAGGTTTTTTTAAGTTTATAAAATACCACTGAGAGTGCAAATATCATTCATAAATGATACATTATTTTAATTTGGGGGACATAGTTCATCCGCGTTATATCTGAATCCGAGGTATATTGGACCGCTGTGTATCTGACTTCTACTGTATGATGAATATTTCTTCCAGCGGTCAAATGAACCATCATCAATAATAATAATAATAATAATAATATCGGGTGTCGGGTGCAAGCTTTGTTAATTGACACCCAGAGGGCAGCTTGCATGTCGAATTTCGTCATTCCTTTGAAAGCTATTAAAGTCGAGGAGGTTAGATATCTAAACTTTCTAGTCGAGAATGGAGGAACTTAGTGTTGGCGAAAAATCCCGAGATTAATTTTGCCATTAAACACGGCTTAAACACGGCCTACTGAATTCAAATGGGTTCTTTAACATGCCAACAATGTATGACATCCATGTCATGATATTTTTCGCCTTTCAAAAATCACTTACCACGGCCAGGGGCGAACCTGCAAGCTTGGGGTTGGTAATCCGACACGTTAAGCACTCGCCCACCATGGCAAGCAACCATCAATAATAGATGCCAGTCTTTTAGTAGCTACACTTCTTATTTACACCCCAAATACTCGTTATTTTTTAAACAATGTTTAGACACTGTTTAGTTCCTCCCAATCTACCAGCATATTAGAATATTACACATTAAGATTTTAGAATTTGATATTTGAGTAGAAAATTCTTTGGCTCTGGGATGAACTGTCACTGTTGATGTTCCACCCATCTCTAATTCTCTACTACGATTGAATATTTAGAAGTTCCTAAAATAGAAACTTGCAGACATTCTTGGTGGCCTTTGGAGTTAACACTAGCACCCTTCCAGGTGATGGACAATTAGCCAATAGGGTTTTACCCTCAGCCAAGTGTTGGTGACCGCCAGGTGTTTATCTCAGTCGCCTTTGGAATGTGTGTTTTTCTTATTCTGGCTTTGGCTTGTACAAAGAGTGACTGTCATGTTCACAAGTTGAAATAACTTGCCACTGTGGGTGAGTGGTCAACTTGTCTACTAACCCCAAGCTTGCAGGTTCGCTCCTGGCCGTGGTAAGTGATTTTTGAAAGGCGGCAAAAATTACGACACAATGTCATACGATGTTGGCATGTCAAAGAACCCATTTGAATTCAGTAGGCTGCGTTCATAATGGCAAAATTAATCTCTGGATTTACCGCCAACACAAAGTTCCTCATTTCTCTACTAGAAAGCGCTATAGTGTTCAAGGGGCGTAGATATCTAACCTCCTTGACTTTCATAGTGCTTCAAGGAACAACGAAATTCGACATGCAAGCTACCCTTTGGGTGTCAAATAACAAAGCTTGCACCCAGCACCCGAGGCCGTATGATATTATTTTACAAGTTGAAATGTTTATAAGGTACATGGAATATTAAAAATAGTCAAGAATACAAAATACCATTAAATTTTGCTCTTTTTTTTTGTTTGTTTTGCCGAAATAGTTTATACTTTTATCAAATTTCAAAGATTTAAAAAAATCGATCCAGCTAGCTCAATTCAGTTAACTTACCAGCGTTTCGCTCCGGTGTACCGTTGGACTCGTCATTTGGTATCGTAAACCTCACCAAGGCACTTGGTTAGTGCATACTGTGGAGGCCACTGCAAGGTTCATAAGTGATACCACCACAAGCCATGCCAATGTATTAGGAGAGATGAGCTTCCTATTTCAAAATAGTTTATTTCGCTATAAAAGATATTTATCACAAATTTCAAAAATATTAAGGAATAAACCGATAAATTTTTGCTTCCCCACCCTGGATGAAATAATTTATTTCGCAATATTCTAATTTTAAATAGTTACCATCCTTCTTCTTCTGCACGAATGGGTCTCCTAGGACCACGCGGAATCAACACTTCTTAGCCTTGATGTTTGCCCAATAACTCTTCATGCACAACGTTTGAGCTAGTCTTCGTTGCTGCGACCAGACGTGTCTTGTAGGTCTTCTCTCTTCTGCCTCAAAACCCAGTGTATGAGTAATTTTCCTAATTTCCTCTCGATCCTTGAGATTGGGAAAACCTAATTCAGCCCAGTCCTTTTCCGTCTGTTTGTACTAATTGGACCTTGATGCCTTTTTCTGCAAAAACTTATAGATTTTATGTGTTAACCTAGTTGGGTCCATTCTGTCCAAATATCCCATGAATTGGATCCTTCTCATACGGATTGTGTCTGTGATTTTAGTAATTTTTAAATAGATGTCAGCATTAGGTTTCGGAAGGTGAATTCCATCCTTTCACGTAGAAATTACATTTTTTTCTTTAAACAATTTATCGCTTTTATCACAACTGAAAATCTGTGGTCTAGTATATTGGGCACACAGGGATAGAGGAGGAAGTGTTGCACAGAAGTGTGGAATGTGAAACCTATCTTGATTTTTTTTTTTTTTCTTTCTTTTCTAATGCAGTATGTCCTTGTTCTGCTGTTCAGGTTGGGAGTGCCACCCTCTGGAGCGGACTCGCCCAACCACCACAAATTAGCCCAAACTCCAGTAGCACCGGTGAATGTGGTTATTACGTCTTCCGATACTCTCCCCACTACAGCACCGCTGACTCAGCCGACACTGAGCGTGACTATACCTCCTCAGCACAGGCTGGGTACTCCTCTGGTGCATGCGCTGCCTGTTCTGGGGCCGCCCATCCTGCCTCCAGTGCCACCTCCATCGGCAGTCATCATGAACCTGGCAGCACCGCCACCCGGTTATGTAGCAAACATGCCTTCAGTTCCTCCAACAATGGCAGCTGGTACCAGTTCGGCTATGCCTCACGCATTCCAAATTTCCATGCCACCTCAAGCTCAGTTACCGGTGGCGTCCAGGCTGGAGAAAGGTGCTGCCGCTCTGAGTCCTGTGCTTCCAATCTCTACGCAGACTCTGTTGTCGTCCGTACCTTCCCCAGTGTACTCTGCCGTGATTCCCGATCGAAGCCCAGCTACTAAAGAGAACACCCCCAAGCAGCACAGAGTGTCGACTGGCTCTGCTGCGGGTGAGGACGAAGAAGGGGTTGATAACGAACACGATCCCTGTCCGGACTTCCAGCCAGTCATTCCACTGCCTGCAGAGGTGGAAATCAACACAGGAGAAGAGGATGAAAGTGCAATTTTTGAGAACCGCTGCAAGCTCTTCAGGTACAGTAACATATTGTAAACTTTTATAGCTATTCAGTCTCGGGCCACTAAGTATCTTAACCCTTTATAGGGCAAAAGACTGGGGGGGTTAGTGTGTGTATATATGAATATATATATATATTTTTTTTAGATGAGTAGGAATGTGCAACAATTTTATGGGTGTGGATTCTTATTTTATGAAATATGGGGTGGGAAATTATCCCACTGCCCACACCAGACGGTATGTTTTCTTAAATGAGCAATGGGGTAATAATCTTCCACCTCCAAATTATGATACTGGATTTATCACTCAATAATGAGGTTTATTTAACAGGATATAATATATAAAAACACCCATCACGCTCTATAATTTTAAAAAAAGGTCAGTGACCTATATCATCTTTGCCGAAAACTGCACAAAAAATATAAGTGATTTTGGAATGTTAAAAGTTAATAAATTTGAATATAATTCAATAATTTCAAAATAGTATTTTCTAAAAACACAGAAAATTAATTTTAAAAATCTTCTATTCTATTCTATTATTTCCATTCTAGCTGAAATATATTTACTCAAGTGACCAAAACCATTATTAACATTGTATTTCAGTTATATACCAACGTTTACAAATCTCTTATCTTCAATTAAAACACCTTCTGTAAAACAATGCATTTCTTTCACTCAACACAACCGAACTGGCGAGCACGTGCACTGTTGGAGACCTGGGATATATGCTTCCCACCTTTGGTTTCTGATGACAGTATACATCAATTTAATTGGTTTTCAATATTATTCTGCATCTAGCTTGTGGATGCATGTGGAACTGCTTGAAATGAAAGTGGTGGGAAGATTCTCTCCCTAACTGTTCTATAAATTTATGGTGGGAAGATAGTATCCCAAGGACCTATAAACATGGTGGCCACTACTCCTGGAAAACCTGGAAAACTCCTGGATTTTTATTAGGTCTAGAAAACCCCTGGAAAACTTCTGGGAAATGATGAAAAATTTGAAAACTCCTGGAAAATAGCCACTGTTAATTAATTATAAAAATCTTTCCATCTTGAATCATACTCCCGCTGCGGTTTTGGGTGAGCACTCTATCGTTAACGAAAGAAATTTCCTCAGACTACCTGTTTCTGTGTGTGAGAACACGCGATAGTATTTTTGTAAAACATATTGAGTATGGACATCATCACCGCAATAAAATAGCAGACAGCCTTTTTTTTTTTTTTTTTTTTTTTTTTTTTTAAGCGGATATTTGAGTCACTAAGGCTGTTTTAAAACAACAATTAAATCATTTGTGTGTAGGCTTGCGTTCAATAACGCAATCACCACTAATTTTTGTCGACATCTGTATAAGTAAACCAAACACAACTGCTTTATTTTGGTCTTGAAGTAGGCAACCGATAAAGCCCCATACTCGTGCTTATTTTTAAATCTGAAAAAATATGAATTACTCCTGGAAAATTCCTGGAAAATCATTGACCGATTTGAGTGGCCACCATGTATAAAGGGTTACGGTGTTCATATACGATTTAACATATTGATGACCAGACAGATGGCTTAGTCACACCCTTTGTGGACTGGATGATTTTAGAAATTACTAGGATGCACTGCTTTACTAAAATGGCCATAAATTCTGTTCTGGTGATCATAAGAAGTTCAAACTTGGAATTCCTACTCATCAGATGTTCTAGTAGTTCTGTAATGTGTGGTAATTCTCTGAGCACACACCCTTGTGAAGAGCTAGATACCTTGGAGAAAGAGCAGATGTAACTGTCTTTTCTAACCTGTCCCATCAAAATTATGATCTTTAAAAATAGTTTCACTTAAACAACTGAAATGTTACTCCTTGGGCAATGCTTTATATTGATGTAAATTCTGACTGATATCTGTTAGATTCTGTTATGAAAGTATTGAATAATAATCACTTGAAAAGCAATCTACAATCCTTGAATTCAGGCCCCGAGAAAATGTTAAGCCTGGCAGACCTTCAAAAGATTCCAAATGTATGTCTGGATAGTCATTAGTAGGGCTCGGATCGATATGCTCGATAAAATCTCTAGATATGCTCGAAAACCATGTGTTTTATGCTCGATAGATATGCTCGAAAACCCATTATATGCTCGAAAAAACCATTATAAACCCATTATATGCTCGATAGATATGCTCGAAACCCCATTATATGCGGTTCAATATGCTGAATATGCTCGAAAAACACCGTTAAAAACTATAGAAAGGAAAGTGAAACGAAAAAACCAATAACATACCTTTAAATACGAGCTTTATTTTCTAATTGTATGTATGATACACTGCAATATACTCGCAGTGCTCTTATAAAAGATACAGTTTAAAAGTTCATTTACAAAATGTTCAGAATTAGGCGAGTCAATGAAGTAGATCTGCATTGGTCTGTACAACAAGAATTTTTCTACGTTTCAGTTTTGAATGATTTTCTTAAATCAGTCAATAAAAGTTTCAATGACGAGAACGACCTCACAAAAGGTTAAAAGCCTGCGGTTCTATTATTCGCACCAGATAGGCTTTTCAATAATTATTTCTGTTTTCGAACCTTAAGGATTGTCAGGGCCCGAATTCGGGGGAGAATTCGAAGAAAAACAAACTATTTCGACGAAAACCACACGAATATGCATTTATATGCTTCTATTCTGAAAACCGCGGTTTTATGCATTTATATGCTCGATAAATTTTAATTCTGTTGGTCCCAGAGAGGTGAAAATACCACCGAAAGGCTTCTTTCAATGTGTACTATTCAGGAAAAAAATATGCAAATATGCTCGAATCCGAGCCCTAGTCATTAGCGTATCCATTGCTTTTATCCATTCAAAGTAAAAAAAAATTGTACCTCTTCACTATGCCTACCGTAGGCTGCTGGAATTACTGTCGCTCATCAAAACACATGTATGTTTGCGACGTAAAGGGCCCTTAGTCAGTACCACTATCAATAGTATTATCACTCTACCAGCCTCCCTGGTGCAGATTTTCTTATATTCAATCTCAAATATATAGCTGTGCTTTTATTCTAAAAGGTATGTTTTTGATTAGTCATGACCATTTCATAAAGAATTGCATGTTTGTAACCTCCTTAATTCCTTTTCTTTTAGGTTTGTGGAGAAAGAATGGAAGGAGCGAGGTGTTGGCATTCTGAAAATCTTACAGCACAAGGAGACTGGTAAGGTTCGTATTCTGATGAGGCGGGAACAAGTCCTGAAAGTGTGTGCCAATCACATCATCTTTGTAGACATGGACCTGACTCCCATGGGCGACCGTGCCTGGATGTGGGTCGCCAACGACTTTGCAGATGAGAAGATGCAGCTCGAGAAGTTGTGCGCCCGCTTCAAGACTGCAGACGAGGCTGCTAACTTCCGTGATGCCTTCCACAAGGGCCGGGAGATGGCCCGAAATGCCAAGTTCTCCCCTGCTTCTAAAACGTCGATCACACAGAAAGATAGCGTTCCTTCTTCTACAACAACTTCCTTCTCGAGTACCCCAACTTCCAGTACATCTAGTACTCCTTCCTCCGAGAAGATTGTTGTGGGTGGTTTCACATTCGCATCGCCACCTATCTTCAGCACCAGCCAAATTGCCAAAGATTCAACAAAAGAGGAAAAAGTAGCATCTCCGAAACCAAGTCCTTTTGCATCTTGTTTCTTCGGCCATACCACTAAATCACTGCCTAGTTTAGATACCTCAATGGCTGGTGTTACCAAGGATGGAGAGTCTAAACCTAGTTTGCATGTAGCCAAGTCTGAAGCTGGTGCCAGAGAGAGTAACCCTCAAGCTGAGAAGAACAAGACTGTCGATGCTGGTGGGGATAACCTGATGTTTAAGTCTCCAATCAATGTCTCCTTTTCAATTTTGGCATCTGCTGCGAAGGAAAGTCCATTCCAGGCGGATACAAATTTTAGGGGTTTTGAAGGTGCAGGGGCGCCTGTATTCGGTAATTCTTCATTGAATTGTACAGCAGTCCCAACAACCGTAGAAGAGGGGAAAGAGGAGGAGTTTGTACCTACTGCAGAGTTCAAGCCGGTTGTACCTCTGCCCGAACTTGTGGAAATCAGGACTGGGGAAGAGGGTGAAGAATTGTTATACCAGGAGAGGGCCAAGCTGCTGAGGTTTGACAGCGATAGCAAGCAGTGGAAAGAGCGGGGAACAGGTCAGATGAAAGTACTGAAAGACCCCCGGACGGAGAGGATACGGCTGTTGATGCGCAGAGAACAGGTCTTTAAAGTCTGTTGTAACCATCAACTGTTGAAGTCGATGCAGTTCAAGGCACTTTCCACTTCTGACAGGGCATGGACTTGGTGCGCTCAGGATTATTCAGAGGGTGAAGTGATACGAGAGACATTTGCGATAAAATTTAAAAATGTAGAGCAGGCCAAGAGCTTTAAGGACACTATTGACAGATGCCAACAGAATATGAAAGATGGTGGGTCAGTTACTCAAGAGATGGCCTTGCCTATTAATAGCTGGAACTGTGAGAAATGTTTATTTTCAAATGCAGCCGGTACCAGCAAGTGCCAGTCGTGTGCCGTGTCCAGGTATAGTGTTCAACCGCAGAAGAAGAAAGACCTACCAATGTTGTCAGAGGTATTTAAATCACCGACGGGATCCTGGGAGTGCAGTGCCTGCTATACTAGAAATTACGCTGGAGCGGATAAGTGTCTGTGTTGTGGTACTGCGACAGAAACTATTCCGCAACAAGACACGGTTAGCTCGCCTAAATCAAGCACGTGGAAATGTAGCGAGTGTCATGCTAACAATGAAGATTCAAATCGCAAGTGCGTCTCTTGCAGTAATGAGAGAGATGGGTCCAAGAAATTAAGCAAGCAAAGTAGTGCATCTCCCCCCAAGCCTTTATCAGAGATGTTCAAACCCTTGGCTGGCACGTGGGAGTGCAAGACCTGTTATATTAGGAATGATTCTCACACTATCACTTGCGTCGCTTGTTCCACGACCAAACCTGGACACGAAGCCGCTGTCGCTGCCAGAGAAGCATCTCCGGGAAGTCTGACTTTTGGTATACAACCCGGAGCTACCAGTGGCTTCTCGTTCGGTATTCCAGGCAGCTCTGGTGATGGTGCGGGATTTAAGTTTGGCATTTCACAACCGGTCACGTCAACCACAAATGCCACCACTCAGTCGACTACCGTGTTTTTCTCAACTCCAGCTACTAAAGAGTTCACTTTTGGTATATCTAATGTTGCTCCAACTGAAGCTGCTGTATCCAAGGCGACTACCGCAACTCCTACCAGTTCGCATACTATTTCTGCTACTGTCATCGATCCAGTACAGGGCACAGCGAAACCATTCGTCTTTGAGCCTAAATCCAGCACTACTCCTTTCAAGTTTGGTTTTGGATCTACTCCTGTCGAAGGCAGTGAAAAGGCTTCATTCACTTTTGGCGCTTCATCCAACAAGGAGGCTGGGCAGCAACAGGATGTGACTCGTAAGTAAAATTTTCTTGTAATTTAACATTTGTTCATTACCTTGCTGGTGCTAGATAAGGGTGTCGAGTGATACGGGATATGCTGGAAATGTACTGGAATTTGAGTGACCCGGGAAATAGACGTAATTTTAGTACTTGATCCGGGAAATCTTGAAAAGTTGTCGAGTCGAATGTGACTGCTTTGCCTGGCCAACGCATGCTGCACTCATTGCTGCCAATGACTACAGGACTCGGCTTGTGTTGTTATTCACAGAGGAGACCTCAGTAGAACAGTATTTTCTCTCAGCTCTCTTCACGTAAACAGTATTTTATTTGTTTGTAGCTTCTCATCCCATCTGCAAGAGTTCAACTTTGTCGCTCAAGCTACGGACTTGGCCTAAATCTCGCCATCACCTCTGTGGAAGTATCTCTAAGCTTGTAGTTACACTTAAGCTAGTATAACGTTTGATTCGCGCTTAAGATTCATTTTTCAGTCATTTGGTATTGTGAACACTAGTATCAGAGAGTTCTCAAATATATGGGAATTTGGTCGATTTTTGTATGGGAAATATACGGGATTTTAAAAACGGTCACCACTTGACACCATGTAGATTATGAACTAAAAGTTGTTATGAACTAAAAGACGTCGGAGAGACTTGTGTTCCAAACAGACCCGGCCAGAGGCTGGAAACTGTGCAAGATGATGAGTTGTTAAAATACAAGTTAAACTGAACAGAAGCTTTCCTCCCTGGCAATAAACGACACGAAGGTTCATGGTCTACCAACGATTATATATAAAATTACTTCATTTTATAAGAGCATGCTAATTCAGCAGCATAGATGACCCCACAACGCAGTTTGAGGGTCAACCCATCTACAGCACGACAAGTTCATCAGAAGCCCCAGAAAATATGGGAACTACTAGGCTTCCCCTTGCTCCTCTAGTTATCATGCTACAGGATCTATTATTATTTGCTGCCGCGAAAGGCGCGACTTGCACAGTTACGTAATCAGAAACCAATAAGGAGAGAGTTCAGCCATCGTTGTCAAATGTTTCATTGTCATTCCGTCGCCAGCTACCACACGGTGAACTTCATAAGGCAAGCATTGTGGCTTTATCGCAGGTAGCTTTGTCCTAATAGCTGAAGGTTTCACATTGTACACACTGGTGCTGGGTTGCGTCCGCACATGAGGATAAGTGTCACTTGTAATTAATTAATTAATTTATTTATTTAAAATCTTCTGAGGCTAGGCGTAGGTTGTCCTTATTTTCCATTTCACAGATCTTATGAACAATATTTTGTGTTAATTTCGAACTAAACTGTTATTGTTTTATTTCCAATAATAAATGTAGCACATCAAATCATGCCATTCCAACCATCTTAGGTGTGTGTTATTATAAATACATACCTACCAACTTTCCCGGTAAGTTATTGGCGAACTTCAAATATTTTCCAGTATTTTTTGGAAGGGTTTTTAGTGGGCAGGTAATGAATGTTATGTGGGTACCTGAATTCGTAAATGGGTTTAGTTTCATTTATGCAATTGTTTATTGACTTTGCTGGAACATGTTCGTCACTTTCTAGTGTGTTTACTCAGTATTTGACTCTTTATTCTGTCCAAAATATAGAATTGTTTTTTGAAACAGTTTTCAGAAAAATTTCCATGAATGATTGAATCCAGGAAAGGTCAATAATTGTTCATTCTGTACTGTTTGTCAATGTAATGGTTTGATATCACAAGGTGGAAAACGTGACGTGTGGGAATAAAGAAGCATGAAGAAAATGTAAAGTGTAGCAAAAATTTAAAAAAAAAAGAAAAGAATTTGGAGTTAAAAGTGAAAGTAATGGGACAATAAATGCCGAATGCTAATTTACATCCTTCATTTTGAAGCATAGTTCCCCAATTAATTGAGCTCATATTTGCATCTCCGGTCCTGATTTTCATATCAAAATCTCCTGATTTTTGCTATTATAAGATTGGCAGGTATGTAAACAACAGACATCTGATACGGACACAGTCGATATTGTTGATTTAACTTCGGTGCTTTATCCCGCTCTCGCTCTCTCCCCACCACGTGCTCTCCCTACTCTTTTCCTCGCTTGCTCACGCCGACAGCACCCTCACTCAGGACTTCAGTTGAACTTGCAGAGCAATTTAGATGATGCACAAGAATGTCCCCATTCTCATTATTCCATTTCTCTTGTGAATGCAGTCTCTCATCATGTTCTGCTATATATTGGTCATTGTGTAGTACTGCTTGAATTACGATTTTCCCTTCCGGAAGTAAAAGGACATTTTTAGAAGTCTGACGTCTACAGCTAATTTGTGGTTTGAACAAGCAAGTTCTGCGAGTCGATGTTGAACCTTCGTGTGCATGCGTGAATATTTTCCTGCCTGTTGATAGTCTATTACTGGCAAACAGCATTTGAGTGAGGTAGTGTGTACTGTTCTCGTCTGTTTTTCATTGCAAGGACTGGGATTTGGTTCCTGGGTTGTACCCGTACACCCAGGTGATTATGGTGTTCATGAAGTCGGCTTGTTGTTTGTGGAGTCCAGTATGTCCTGTGAGACTTGAACACGAAGTTGCTTTTGCTCCGCTATCAGCAGCTTAGGCACAAATGTCGCGTTGAAGTCCCACAGGACATGCTGGACTCCACAAACAGTGACCCTGACTTAATGAGCACCATAATCACTGGTGAAGAGTCCTGGGTGTACGGGTACGACCCAGAAACCAAATTCCAGTCCTTGCAATGAAAAACTGACGAGAGCACTACACACTATCTCACTGAAGTGCTGCTTGCCAGCAACAGATGCTATCGACGGGCGGGGTAACATTAGCATGTGCACAATGGTTTAAGGTCTGATCATGCAAGTGCGCTTGATTCAAATCCATCAGGTTTTCGCAAAAAAATAAAAAGACCTTGTAAGTTAAAAATTATGCCATATAAAATTTTTATTATATGCCAATGGAGAAACTCAGCCATGAGGTAGCAAACAGCCAACTGGTAACTCGGTTCTCCATCGTTGTTGTTGCTGTTGTTGTTGTTAGTCTTCAGTCCTTTGACTAGTTTGATGCAGTCCTCCATACCTCCCTGTCCTGAGCTAATAGTTTCATCTCTACATTGCTACCACACCCTCCATCCATATTCTAACTTTGGTCTACCCCTACAGTTCTTGTCCTAGACTCTTCCTTCCATAACTAAGCTTGCTATCTCGTCTTCATTAGCAGTCGCCAGAAACATCTCTCCTCTCCCACTCGTCATAATACCTCTTTATTTATAACCCGATCTGCCCATCTGATCATCATTCTCCTGTAACACCAAATTTCAAACTATTCAATTTTCCTCTTTTCTGCTGCACCAATATTCCAAGTTTCCACTTCCATTGAGTGCCACGCTCACGACAAAGGCTTTCAAAAATTACTTCCTAATATCTAAATTTATATTAGATGTCAACATATTCCTTTTTTTTTGTAGAAATGCTTTCCTTGTCTGAGACAACCTACTTTTTATATCCTCTTTGCTTGGTCCATCACTGGTTATTTTGCTTCCTAAGTAACAGAAGTCACCTACTTCCTTTAGTTCTTAACCTGCCAATTTGATGTCCATACAGGGTGTCGACTGGTAATGAAAGTAACGAAAAAGTAACCAATTTTACAAATGGGTAACGAATTTTATATACGGGTAACGAAAATTTTCTGAAGGTGGATTGAATCATTTAAACTCGCGTTGCTAGGCGCAGAGATTGCGATAGAGCGAGTTTCACGCAAGCGGCGCCGATTGCATAAGCTATATTTCCCCGTGCCTGAGCTCAAGGAAATGCATACCGAGGATACCTTGTGTGGTATACATCGTTCAGCGTATATTTTCGGCATCAAGAAGACTTTTCGGTTTTGTGTGAAATATTTTTCTGTGTTATTAGGATACCTGACTTTTTGCGAGACGTGTATTCGCGAAAACTTCTGAAACGAATCAGAAACCTCGCATTTCTGTTATTGACCTCTAAATTTGGAGACTGTCAAATTGAAGTCCAGATATGACGCGAAATAATTTAATGTCGCAATCTTGCGAAAGGTTACAGTTTCGTAAAAGAAGCTTGGAAATACGTAGGCTATAACTTATTTTAAAAATCTGTCTCGTAAATTTGTGCCATCCAGTAGGGTTAATTCGAAATTCAGTTATGTCGATTTTTCCTTCGAACTTTGGTTCCATCGGATAGATTATAATCTGACCGGTTATTTCGAAAACTAGTATAACTTGTATAATTCGTGATTCACATTCGAAAGAAAACGTGTCCTCTTGTATTATTCGTGAAATCCTTTCAGAATAATTCTTAATATTTGATACCTACTTCGAACATTTATCCTCAAGACGACCTGCGGGAATCTCGTCAAATGGACAGAGTTCGAAGTCAGTTGCGTAAAATCATAAAACACGTCCCCTATCGTGAACTTGTGACCACGAGGACCGCGGGAATCCCGTCAAAGGTGATTGGGCCCCAATCACGAAATATTCCGAAACCTACTCGTTACTTTTCCCATGACCGTATACTTAAAAGCGTACGGGGAGCGAGAAGTGCATCATCCCACTTAGAAATGACAGCATATGTAGCAACCCGATACTAATTTCTCTTCGTGATCCACCCTGAACTGATGAACTCCCAACCACAGCATAGGGACAGCGGAAATCACTGCGCCGGCCATACAACATGTCCATAACTACTCGTGAATTTTAACCATGCCCAACCTTGAGCTTGCCTCCACCATTCAGTCAGGACAGATGGACAGTCGTTCAACGGCCGGGTTAGGCGCGGATTGCATAATATCGCGAGGACGGCGTGAATCTCGTAAAACGGCCAAAAGCGGCAGCGATTGCGATACATCGCGATATTTCTCCGCATTCAATGACGAGGACAACTTGATTCTTGTCAAACGGACAGCAAGTGGCGCCGATTGCGTAATAATGCTATGTTTTCTCGTGCCTGACCTCGAGGACAATGGATGTCTCATCGAACAACTAAAAGTGACACAGATTATCTAAATCGCGATATTTATCAGTGTTCTATTGATTCAAAGGTAACTAAAATTAACTAAAAGGTAACGAAAAGGTAGCTAAAAAGTAACTAATTTTTACTTCATCCTTACAGTAGACACCCTGCCATAGAAGATTCTGATTTATTTCGGCTGCATTCCAATATTTTTGTTTTACATTTATTAATTTTCATCATGACTTCTTTCCTCAAGACTGAGTCCGTACCATTCAAATTCTCTGACGTGTCTGCCAAGATGACAATGTCATCAGCAAATCTGAGTTGAAGTTATTTCTCCTCGAATCTTCACTCCCACTTAAAATTTTTCTCCAATTTCCTTCATTGCTTATTCAATGTCCTTCAGCTCGATTGACTACTGTCTGGTTTCTGTATAGATTTTTAGATCATCCTCCTATCCCTGTACTTTATTCCATTAGTTTTCAAAATGTCAAACAATTTAACCCAATCAACGTTACCAAAGCCTTTTCTAAACCTACAAATGCCATGAATGTTCTCTTATCTTTCCTTATTCTACCTTCAAAAATCAGCCTAATACTTAGTACAGCTTCCCTTGTTCCTATATTTCTCCTGAAACCAAACTGTTCTTCATCCAACTCCAATTCTATCTGGCTTTCCATCCTGTTGTAAATTATTCTAGATAGGATCTTTGAAGCATGAGTAATCAAGCTAATTATACGGTAATCTTCACAAATGTCAGCTCCTACTTTCTTCGGTATAGGGATGAAAACATTCGTCTTGAAATCAGAGGGTACCTCACCTGTCTCATAAATCTACACACCAAGTGAAATAACCCGATCAGACCATCGCCCATGCAGCGTAAGCAACTCGATCGGTATATCTTCCATACCTGGTGCTTTGTTCCTGCTTAAGGCTTCCAATGCTCTGTCAAATTTTGATCTCTATATTAAATCTCCTTTTGCATCCTCATCAATTTCCTCTTCCCTTTTCATTACCAGATTCTCAATCTTCTTTCCCTTACACAAACACTCTATGTAAGTGGCTATAGGTCCCTGTATGATCCGGACACCTAGCGAGGTGCCTCCGTGGCAAGTCACGCATCCGGAAATTCAGTTAGATCTGCACCGAGGTCCTAAGGTGAACACGGATGCCTCTGTTTATCGGAGGCAGTTCCACAGCATAGTTCACCAATTTCCAGACGCTGGCATTCTCTACACGGATAGTTAATGTTTTCGCATAATGGAACGATTTCATGAATGTTGGCCTGTCACTTTGTAAGCTGATGAAGGGATCATTGATGTAGGATCTCGAAACATGTACTTGTAAAATATGTGATGTATGATTACTACATTTTATTAATGTTAGTATTGACTAGATGGATCTAGAATAACAGGATAATTATTTATCTATTCACATAATCTTGGCAATAGGGAACAATGTCAAATGTTAATGATTTTGAAGTTAACATTTCTGAAAGCAGAATTAGGTATCGGAGATTTGAAAGCCTCGAACGGCTGGCTCGAGCATTTCAGAAAGCGCCACGATATAAAATTTAGAGCAATTTGCGGAAAATCCTCCACTGTTGATATGGATAATGTATAAAGCTGGGGAGAAAAGTTGCTTTCCATCACTGCCGGCTATTCGCCGGAAATAATTTTAAATGCGGCCGAAACTGGACTGTTTTACCGCGCGTAATCCTAAGTTTTCATGCAAGTACACATACTGCACAATAGGGCTGTTACTTTTAATCGATTAATTTCAGATTTTGATTAATCGAAACCGAATAATTGCATAATTGTAGCAAATAACGTTTAGTCGGTATTCCAAATAATTGATTGATCGATTTTTCGAATAATCGATTAATCACTGTATTTCGCACTTTTAACCGCTCTCACAGAATCAACAAACTATGACACAACTTGGTTTCTTAATGCAATCGCTCGACATGGCTGGCTGGGGCAGTCCTATGATGGATGATGTTTTTGATTCTTTTAGGGGTTTTGCAACATCGTGGTCACTTATCCCCATGTACTAGGATGTGTTTAAGACTTGTCGGATAACATGTCACTGCGATGTCTGTACCAGTGTGTGTATTTGTAATTCAGGTAGAATTTGGGTAGGAACCGATCTTGGCCTTAAAATAGGTACCATCCCGGCATTTTCCTGGATTAGAAATGAGAAACCATGGAAAATCACTTCCAGGATGACTTGAGGTATGAATCAAACCCGCCACTTATCAGTTTTGCCTCACAAGGCCGAGTGTACCCCGTTTCAGCCCCCACACCAAAATAAAATTTCTTGGCAGAGCCAGGAATCCAACCCAGCCCTCTGTGGTGCCGGCAAAGAATGCTAGCCACTACTCAACGCCCGCTTTGAGGTTTTATTTTTCACTCCAAGGATTACCTTGTTGGAAACCCTTTTTCAGGCTTGCCTTAGAAATCGAAATTTGTTAGCTAATCCTGAAAAAGTACTACATGATGTTAATAAATACAATAGTTTCGATCGTCAAGTGATCATCATCAGATCATTTACACTTAGGCTATTAAATCTACTGTATGTGGAGAAGTAAGGAATGATAATTACAATACAAATTAAAGGTATGAAAATGAAAATCCACAGCCTGCTTCCAGTCTCCGACCGGGCCAGGAATGGAATGAATGAAGCCCCCATCTAGCGGTGTGTTAAAGGTATAATAATCAGGGTTGATACGCGACCAGGAATACCGGGAAAAGTCGGGGATTTTTGATGCGGTCAGGGAAAAACGGGAAAAGTCAGGGAAATTCGTAAAAAATGAGAGAAAGAAAGAAGTAGAATAGAAAGAAAAAAAAAGAATTATTATGGTTTGACAGTAATTTTTGGTTGTTATACCAGGGTGTCTACCGGTAACGAAAAGTAACGAAAAGGTAGCTAATTCTACAAACGGGTAACGAAAGTAGCGAAAAGTAGCTAAATTTATGTCTGGATAGTTGGGGGTGACGAAAATTCACTGAGGTCGGTTTAAACGATTTAAACCCGTACCGCTAGGCTCACAGATTGTGATGAAGCGAGTTTCACGCAAGCGGTGCCGATTGCGTAGGCTTCCCCTTGCACGACCTCAAGGAAATGCATACTGAGGATACCTTCAGTGGTACTGTCTACATCGGTTCAATGTATATTTTCGGCATCAAGAAGAGAGCTTAATTTTGAGTGAAATGTTTTTCTGTATTATTCGAAAACCTGACTTTTTGCGAGACGTTTATTCGTGATAACTAGAGACGGGAATTTGCCTATTTTATTCCTGTGTTTAGAAACGTAGGCTTTCGAGATATAAATCCGTTTTAGGTTCTTTTAGGCTAGATTTCGTTGGTTTTATTGTGCCTATAAATGCCTATTTCAAGGGTTTGTGCCTATTTTGAGTATAATTGCCTATTCGATGCCTTTTGGCTGTATTTTAAAGTGCATTATATTGCAGCTGGTGTGCTCGACAGAATTATATTCTCATTTCTCAATATGTGTTCACCCCACGAACAAGAATGGGAATTCTCGAAAGTCACCACAAATAGCGCCTGGGATCTCTATATTAAGCCTCCAAACTTAACAATCCTTAGTTTTGTATTTTGCTTTTCTTTATATTGAAAATTTACCCGTTAGTATGTGTGTGAATTAATGTCATAAACTTTATGCTGATTGAATAACAAAAGAACTAACTTAGTGCCATGATTTCGCGTTTTTTCAATCTCAATATTAAGCCTCCCAAGTTAAAAACCCTTCATTTCAGGTATCGTCCCCTTCAAAAGCCGCGTTAGGTTGGCGCTGCAACCTAACTGTGAATTAATATACAGTATATCCTCTACGCGCCTGAGTGTTGAATCGAAAGGAATTAAAAGCAGCTAGGAGGGATGCGATCCAGCTGGCAGTGAAAATGCCGCGGCGATCACAATGCGTTGGTGCTGTAACCTATCTTGTGTTGAATGGACAGGCAGTTTAAAGTAGCAGGGTTGATACGCGACCGGGAAAAGTCAGGGATTTTTTTTTTGCGGTCAGGGAAAACCGGGAAAAGTCATGGAATTTTGTAAAAAAAAAAAAAAACGAAAGAGGGATACCAAGATGTCTACTGGTAACGAAATAGTAACTAATTTTACAAACTGGTAACGAAAGTAACGAAAAGTAGCTAATTTTTGTGTCTGGATAGCTGGAGGTAACGAAAATTCGCTTAGGTCGGTTTAAATTATTTAAACCCGCGCCGCTAGGCTCACAGATTGTGATAAAGCGAGTTTCACGCAAGCGGCGCTGGTACCTTCTGTGGTACTGTATACATCGGTTCAACGTATATTTTCGGCATCAGGAAGAGAGTTTAATTTTGTGTGTAATGTTTTTCTGTATTATTCGGAAACCTGACTTTTTGCGAGACGTTTATTCGCGATAACTTACGAACCTCAACAGAAACCTCTCATTTCTGATATTGACCTCTAAGTTTGGATATCTTAAATTGAAGTCCAGAAATAATGCGAAAAAAAATCGCAAAAATGCTCCGAAATACATAGACGACGGTATATTTTAAAAATCTATCAGTCTCTGAAATTTGCGACATCCAGTTTGGTTAATTCGAAACTCCGTTATATGTCTATTTTTCCTTCGAACGCTGGTTCTATAGGATATATAATCTAACCGGTTATCTTGAAAACTTGTATAATTTGAATTCGAAAGAAAATGTGCCTCTTGTATTCTTCATGCAATCCTCTCTGAATCATTCGTAATATCCGATACCTAATTCGAACGTTCATCCTCCAAGATCACATCAAGACGGCCGGCTGACCGCACAACTTGCCTGCGGGAATCTCGTCAGACGGACCGAGATCGACGCCAGTTGCGTAAAAGTCCTAAAACCCTTGCCCGGTCGCGAACTTGTGTCCACGAGGACTGCGGGAATCCTGTCGAAGGTGGTTGGGCACCCATCACAAAACATACCGAACCCTACTCACCACTTTTCCCTTTACCGTATACTTAAAAGTGTACGGGGAGCGAGAAGTGCATCAACCCACTTAGAAATAACAGACTACGTAGCATCGCGATACTCATTTCTCGTGATCCACCATGAACTTCCAACCACAGCATAGGGACAGCGGGAATCACGGCGCCGACCATACAACATGTCCATAACTGCTCGTGAATTTTAACCATGCTCAACCTCGAGCTTGCCTCCACCATTCTACCGGGACAGATAGACAGGCAGACAATCGTTGAACGGCCGGATGCGGTGCCGATTGCATAATATCGCGTTCTCAGTGTCCAACCGCGAGGGCAACGTGAATCTCGTAAAACGACCGAGAGCGGCAGTGATTTTGATACATCGCGATATTTTTCCGCATTCGATGACTAATACAACTGGATTCTTGTCAAACGGACAGCAAGCGGCGCCGATTGCGTAGTAATACTCTATTTTTCCGTGCCCGACCTCAAGGACAATAGAAATCTCGTCGAACGACTAAAAGTGACACAGATTATGTAAATAGCGATTTTTCTCAGTGATCGATCGTGAAAACGACAAATCGCTTCTAACGGCTGAGTCCAGCGCCGATCGTGTAACGTCTCGATATTTCTCCGTACTTCTCCTGATTCGGTGACGATCCCGTAACTTCGCATATATTTCGTGATCTTC
This sequence comes from Meconema thalassinum, assembly GCA_946902985.2. Classification (NCBI taxonomy): domain Eukaryota; kingdom Metazoa; phylum Arthropoda; class Insecta; order Orthoptera; family Tettigoniidae; genus Meconema; species Meconema thalassinum. The sequence continues at coordinate 81,488,405 of OX336398.1, forward strand.
CACGGGGACAAAGGAAATCTCCCCAAACGGCCAAGATCAGAGCAACTTCTTAGTAATCATAACTTCTCGTACACAAGGTGGCATATTAACTGAAACAACTCCTTTGATATTAATTATCTAATGTTAGAAAAAAATGTATCAGTTGACAGTTTCTAGATACTTTTATTGTGATTGACTAGAAAGTAAGAATTGGTGATTGATTGCTTTCTCCTCAGTAATTTTTTAAAATTGATGTTAGCAAATTAACATTTATTGTAAAAATGTGTTCCTGTTCTTATCGTAATAAACGCTGCGGGAATCCTGTCAAAGGTGGTTGGGCACCCATCACGAAACATACCGAACCCTACTATAGTGCGGGACAAACCATTTGGATGCCTGAAGGTCAACCGGCTCTCCGCTCTCCACCCCGCGCCCCGCGGTGTTGCCATGCTATTGCACCGTACCTTCAGTCGCGTGCTGTAGGCGAGAACGTACAGGACATCAGCGCACCAACTACGCGTTACCTTCAGGCTTCCAATGGTTTGTGCCACACTATAGCCACCTTTCCCATTACCGTATACTTAAAAGTGTACGGGGAGCGAGAAGTGCATCAACCCACTTAGAAATAACAGACTACGTTGCATCGCGATACCCATTTCTTCTCGTGATCCACCGTGAACTTCCAACCACAGCATAGGGACAGCGGGAATCACGGCGCCGACCTTGTCCATAACTGCTCGTGAATTTTAACCATGCCCAACCTCGAACTTACCTCCGCCATTCTACCAGGACGGATAGACAGGCAGACAATCGTTGAACGGCCGATTGCATAATATCGCGTCTCAGTGTCCAACCGCCCGGACAACATGAATCTCTTAAAACAACCGAGGGCGGCAGCGATTGCGATACATCGCGATATTTCTCCGCTTTCGATGACGAGTACAACTGGATTCTTGTCAAACGGACAGTTAGCGGTGCCGATTGCATAATAATACTATATTTTTCCGTGCGGACCTCAAGGACAATAGAAATCTCGTCTAACGACTAAAAGTGACACCGATTATGTAAATCGCGATTTTTCTCAGTGTTCGATCGTGAAAACTACAAATCTCGTCAAACGGCTGAGACAGCGCCGATCGTGTAACGTCTTGATATTTCTCCGTACTTGACTGCGAAGACATGATTCGGTGACAATCACGTAACATCGCATATATTTCGTGTTCTTCCACGGGGACAATGGAAATCTCCCCAAACGGTCAAGATCAGAGCAACTTCTTGGTAATCATAACTTCTTGTACACAAGATGGCATATTAACTGAAACAACTCATTTGATATTGGGGCCGATAACCTAGATGTTAGGCCCCTTAAAACAACAATTATCATCATCATCATTTGATATTAAATATCTCATGTTAGAATAAAATGTATCAGTTGACAGTTTCTAGATACTTTTATTGTGATTTACTAGAAAGTAAGAATTAGTGATCGATTCCTTTCTTTAGTTATTTTTTTTAAATTGATGTTAGCAAATTAACATTTATTGTAAAAATGTGTTCCTGTTCTTATCGTAATAAACGCTATTTATTACAGTATAGAACTGTTTATTTTTAATTCATTTTTTGTTATTTGTTTTTATACTTTTCAAGAAATGCGTTAATTTATACAGAGAGCTACATATACAGTAAGTCTGGTTTATATAATGAAACATTGCTCGGATATTTTTTTATCACCATTATTTTCATCTACTACAACATTTCTTCTCGCGTCTAAGAATAGCCTTGCACAAATAATTAGTCTAAAATCAGTTTTTCTAACTTAATCTTAATCGATCATACAGAAGAAAGTTTCCTAAAGGTAAATGCACTTTTGCTAGGTTTCGAAAACTTAAGGAACAGTGAGGTAAATGTTGTCCCTGTGGTTATTGAATATTCTATACTTTGCTCTGGAAAATCGGGAAAAGTCAGGGAAATAAACGACTCTGCGGTCAGAGAATTTCTTAAATTTTGGTCTGGAAAACCGGGAAAAGTCAGGGAAATTTGAAATCCTGAAAGCGTATCAACCCTGAATAATAAAATTTAATAACTTGAAGAAGTAGTGGAGATACGAATAGAGAAACTCAATGATTCTTTACATACCTAATGCATCTCGATATGCGCACCATTAATGGCACTACAGACATTAATCTGTATTCCACTTCTCTCCAAGTGTTCTGCAGCATTGTAGGCGTAACATTTGCAATAGCTGCACGAATCCGATGACTCAGATCTGGTAGATCACGAACTGGTGTCTGTTACCCTTGATTCTAGACAAACCCCCACAGGAAAAAATCAAGTGGCGTAATGTCGGGGCTTCTAGGAGACCAAGCAATTGATGGGCTACCTCTCCTAATCCAGCGATCTGTGAACTCACGATTCAAGAAATCCCATTTCTTGATTGTTACGTAAGTGGGATCATCATCCGTTGGTAACAGTCCATACTCGCGCCGAAATCTACGTTGTACTAGTATAACGTATTTAGCTCCGCGAGCAAAAGACCACAGAACTCTTTCTGCTGTGGAGTCCACATGGCTACTGGCTCGCTCCTCGTGAACAATGCAGTTACGCGCATGTGGTACCACCGCAAGCAATCGCAGAAAACATTTTTAGTTGCCCTAGTTGTAGAAACAAACCGCCAATAAATATCTCCATTATTTCTAAAGTTGTTAAATTTTATATTATTGTATTATAAGTGTATATACACTTATTTATTTGCAGTAACAATTAAACTGGCAAACTAGTCAAGATATGTGCTTTTTGTTGAGATACTGATAGTTATTAAATGGTTCACTTAGCAGTTTGAGCGATGAGTGGTCTGTTTTTTTTTTTGCAAAACGTGTGGACGTTTTTGCTGACAGATTAACCTGACCATTTATTAACAATCGCATCGTGGCACTAAGCAAGCAAACTTGAAGATCAATTACCACTATCAGTATCTCAACAAAAAATAAGCATATCTTGACTATTTGTGCTAGATTAATTAGCCTACTACTGCAACTAAATAAGTGTGTGTATTGTAAATATCATAACCCATACTTGTAGACACAGATTAATAGCCAAAGTGTAAAGATCTCTTGACGATTGAAACTGGTCATCCAAATGTATTTATTAATCTCGTGTAAAAAGTCTTTTTCGGGATTAGGGAATCTCCCATTAGACAATTGGGTGTTGACCGTCCGAAAGACATTTTCGACTCCAAAGATACAAATATGACGCCCTACGAACTAAGGTATGTCTAAAGTCAACTATTAGGCATGTTCGATAAAAACTCGATGTTTGTAATAAAAAGCGCGGTAAAAATAGGAAATCTTGTTGATGTAGCGTAAATATTGCAATCGTTGCAAAATAACAGCTGGACATTTATCTTGGGAACTCACCGCCTGACTTGCATACTCACCCTTTTTCTCAGGTGGAAAATGAATAAATAATATATCCAAGGCCCACTAAACTAGGGACAAAATACTTGATATTCCCCGCGACCACCTGAAGCGCTGAAGTAGTATTTTCAATTGCTGGAAACATTGTGATTGCAAAGCGGACCTGACTCGCCCCAGAAAATGTGTACTTGCTAGTATTTTTGCACCAAAACAGTCAATTGAAATATATTGTCACATTTATTTTTAAATAATGCATCTTATCTGTGAACTGTTGAAGCTATTCTTGTGTTGCCTATACAAACTGTCAGTTGTAACTCGTCAGTCGGTCAACATGAATTTGTCCAATGACTGTGCGGGGTGCAATGTATATATAATATTATTAATAAGTACCGTATATGCCCGAATGTAAGACGACCCCGAATATAAGACGAGGCTTAGTTATCAACTGCCTCTTACAGATTTTTTCAAAAAAATAATCGCCAACTCATAACTTGCACAATATACCCTTAAGGTCTTGCTTTCATTTTTATAACGTCTCGTGTTATCGGAAATCCCTCTGCCCGCTTTTCCGAGACATACTCTATACCGTATTTACTCGAATACGACCCGCCCCTGAATAAGACCCGCACCCTGATTTTGAAGAACAAAATTAAAAAAAAAAATTTTTTTTGCTCAAAACTGTTTACAATCTTTACTAAATAAACAGAATAGCATTTCTACAAAATAGTTTCCAACAGTTCTGAAGTCGTCCTAAAATAACACACAGAAACAATTACAAATACAAATAAAAGACACAAACACTTCATTCATAGTCATCAGAAGTACCAACTTCGGAACTTTTTTCACCATCACTTTCCCACAGAATGTCGTCATCACTGCCATCCATAGCATTGGAAATACTACATTTCTTGAAGCTCTTCCGTATGAGATCTCCCGAGATACGATTCCATGCCGTCAAAATCCACGAACAGCTGAACTTCAGGGCGCTGAATACGACCAGTTGGGGTCAGTGTGTGCTTATCGGCCGCCATCCACTCCGTATACAGCTGTTTCAAGGCTGCTTTGAACGGTTGGTTCACGCAGACATCCAGTGGCGGTAGCATAGACGTCATCCCACTCGGGATGATTGCTAGGTCGGTTTTCCCATCCTTGACGAATTTCTTCACAGCGTCTGTTGTATGGCCGCGGTAACTGTCCAGAACAAGCAAGCTCTTTCGTCGTAATAATGCAACACTTTTCTTTCTTGCTCCAATCTCGAATACATGACTCGTCAATATATTTCCTACCGGCGGCACGATTTCCAATAATTTCAGCTTTCCTCGCAACTTTCAGCTTCTCACTCACAGTAAACGACCGCAAACGCTTCGTATAACTCATGTTTACACTCGGAAAACGTGCGCGAGGCTGTATGACGCCGCCTGCTTACGGTAAAACCAAGTGATAGCCGGAAGAAGGCTAGCACCATCTAGCGGATACTCGCAACACCCGATATCGCGCGTGGCGGGCAATTTAAATCTTTAAAATCAGGATGACTCAAATAAGACCCGCATCCCAATTTTTCAAGACCGATTTTGTTTAAAAATGTGTGGGTGGTATTTGAGTATATACGGTAATTTCCGTTCAAGAATGGGAGACGTTATCAAATTAAGATACGTTGATCACTCAATTACTGCTCGTAAAACTCACTGGTTGTTCTTGTAAAGATTGTTTTAAAACATATTTCCGTATGCTTTCGAACATATAATTTATCTGCTTAAAATGACGTGTATGCGTAAATCCTAACCTCGAAATGTATGCTATTCGTATATGCATGGTAATTAAACATAACAAACCATATTTTAATCTTCATTAACACATTGATTTGTTGAGAGTTACAAGATGCCAACACCACATACTACTTTGTAAATAATAATAATAATAATTTTTTTTATTTTTTTTTATACCCTGAATATAAGAAGACCCCAAATTTTTATAACACAAAAAGTGGGAAAAAACCTAGTATTACATTCGGGTATATACGGTAAATAAACTCCTTGAAAAAATACTTGTATTAGTTATGATTACAATGACCCCGGCGGGTGTAGGCAGGCAAAAGTGGAACAACTGTACGACCACGGATGTAACCATATGCATAATACAATTAAAGTGCATGTTCTAATTTATCTTATTTATTATATTGTGTTATTCTTATTTGTATACACGATCATAATACTCATAAGTAATTCACAAACCCTTATTAAACAAACTAAACTGATACAGTGCTCAAAAAAGGTTTTGCATATTGTGATTTAGTAACTTGTTTATTTTGCCATGTGTAAGTTATCATATTATACACAATATAGGGTACATACAAAGAAAAACACACAATCTGCTTTGCAAAAGAGACAGAAACACACAACGAATAACAAAAGTGATCATGTGGGACTGAGCACACAAACGTCCTTTTCATATTGGAACATATCAATACCGTATGGCTACCTCGAACTCTAATCCATGCTTGCTGACGACGAGGCGTACTGAGCACCAACGAATCCAACGTGGTTTGGGGCAGATTATCCCACTCTTTGACAGCAGCTTCAATCAGTTGCTCTTTCTTTGTTGGAGGATTGGGACGGTGCGAAATTGCCCTCTTGGGCTCTTTCCATGCATGCTCAAAACAGTTCACATCCACAGAATAGGCAGGCCACTCAATTCTCTGTATGACATACATCTGAAGGAAATGATAGACCACCCGAGCTCGATGGGCACGAGCATTATCGTCCACTAGTGTAAAGCCCTCACCCATTGTGGCAGCAAATCCTGTAACGACAGGTTCAAGGATGTTGTCTGTATACACCAGACCAGTCGTGTTACCGTGGATAGGAATTAGAGGCGTACGTCGACCAAACAGGATTACACCCCAAAATATGACTGAACCTCCTTGCTGTTGGTGGCTTTCCTGGATGAAGGGTTCGTGAAATCTCTTGCCTACTCGGAGCATTCGAGTGTGGCGACGTAATAGTGATGGTGATTGTAATAGTGATCATAACTAACACGTGTAATGTTTCCAGGAGTGTTATTTACTTATAATTCATATATGTTATACATTGGACTCCGCCCAGTCTTTGGACAAATTCAAGTTGACCGCCTGAAGAGTTACAACCTACAGGTCTTTGTGGAAATTAGGCTAAACCCAAATAAAACAAAAATGTTCCTGTCCTAAATTATAAACAGCCTTCCCAAAGCTTTGCTTAAGACTAGTTTTCTTTTCCTGAAACCCTTCCCAATTGGATTGATGTTTGTCCTTCCACGGTCACTGATTGTTATTTTGGTTATTGTTAACATAAACAAGGAAGGACATGTATCTTTATGCAAAATTTAACTTTTATAGATTACTATACATCATTCCGAAAATAAGCCTATCTCAACTTGAGCGATGACTTCTCATTTAAACCATTTTCAAAACTTATTTTCTTATCTCGTGTCTACTAATCAATTAATCGATTGTGAGAATGTTCGATTATTCGATTACCAGCTCTACTGCACAAGTACATGCGCCAAATTGCAACCATTTTCTCTAACCCTCTCCATAGTGGACATCCGTCTTTAGCAGACAGTATTTACGGTCCCAAAGGTGTCCGTTATTGAGAAGTTTCACTGTTCATAATAACTGTCCAAATTTAGGCGATAATGCCAGCGTTCATGTAACCCATTATTGATGACAATGAGATGGATGATTGAGGTATAAGAATAACTCGTCCATCAGTCCCAAAGCAGATGCAGCATAATGTTAATTTGAAATTAAATGAAGATTACCGCCGACCCGTTGTTCCGCCTCAGACGAAATGCCTTTATTTGTAGGGTGTGAATGACATCATGGCCCATCATAATGTCCATGATCTTAATTGGGATCTGCGCCCTGAGGAGCAGAAGCGGTTCTGACCGGCACAGTGTCTTTAGCACTGAGATTGTAGTTTCATCTTAGTTTCTGATATTGGGCAAAAATCTGGCTAGTTTTATAACTGCAAAGTTTTACAGGGTCTTAAGATGAAAGTATCAAAACAAGGAACTGATGTCTAATAAACATTAGGGGCCGATAACCCAGATGTTAGGACTCTTAAAACAACAATTATCAGCATCTAATAAACCTGGATCCTTCAGGGACCAGTGACCTTGACCTTGACCACTACTTTTAGGGCACGAGTTGCAACAATGAGATTGTGGTAAAAGCTACCTGGTGTTATCTTTTATTTCAGAAACCAACTTTATATTTGGAAGTTCGGGTGACTTTAAGTTCAACTTCAGTGGTGTACGTCCAAAATCACCTGTGAAGTCTCCCAAGTCCCCTGGTGTTGTAACTGCCTCTGGTGAGGAGGATGAGAGTGGCAGTGAACAGGAAGATGATGAGGGAGAGCACATCTACTTCCAGGTAAGTGCATTCATAGGAAAATGCAAGCAATCATTGAACACACCGAGAAAAGGGCAAGGTCAACCCTGAGAATTCTTGCCATCAATCCACTCAATAGACCCTGATGGGCTAGTTTCGACTGTCTGGTCTCGTTGGAAGGACAGACAGCTACTAGTTCTTCTTCTGCTGAAAATGGTGTGTAGCAACATCCATTAGTTCTTCTCTCTTCCAGTGGCTGGTTTGAAAACCAGACAAACACATGAAAAAGAGACTGAGGAAGTAATGTAGTATAGCCAGACCCAGTGGTTTCTGCCGCGATATGACCGGACAGGCGTGGCTTCAGAACAGTGGGAGGAGTGGGACTGTATTAGCACGACTGACGGCTCGCGTCACGAGTCACCGAAATGAAATATCACGCGCACTGAGGGGTCAAGTTTGACAGGATACGGTTTCTACGTCAAAGTAGGATGAAAGGCAGCATTTTACAGAGTATATAGAAACATGAATCACAATTCTACGCCCAGTAGTTTACTTTTTATGTTATTTTAAAAATAAAGAGCAAACAGCTTCGATACTAGCCGCTGCTGAGTTGGGGAGCCAATGTAATGTTGCCAAATAGTTGCACAATGACGAGCGGGTGAGCGAAGCTCTCGCCTACATTGCGTAGCATTATGTTATCACGGCCAAGTCCAAGCAGAGAATGAACGATGTTACTACATCGGAACTCGGGGAGTCAGGACGTGTCACGTGTGCCAGAAGAGGTGTGAACGAATTAAAGTGCATAACTGCGTCGCGGCAGACATTCATGGGTCGGGCTTTAACACACATGTCCTTATGCTTGTTTCTATCCCCCTTTTCCTGTCCAATGTATTAAAGTTTGTGCTTCATTTCATAGTAAACAAACTGTTGGGGGCAGATTACCTCTCTGTCCTTACCCTTGAATTAATAATCGTCGTCGCCCTGCTATGAAAGTCCTGCTTATGTGCAACTTGAGTTGCTTGACCTTAGCAGCCCCTATTCCTTGGTGAAATGACTGGCTGCGTGACGCACCTGCTGTGCTCAAAGTTGCAGGATCGAATCTTGGCGCAGTCAGTTGGCATTTGAGAGTGTGCAAATGCGAGGGAGCCGTGTCAGATTTACTGGCACGTTAGAGATCCCCTTTGGGACAAAATTCCTGCACCACAGAGTCTTTAAAAGCCGCAGTAGTTAAAAGGGACGTAAAACGTAAAAACCAATATTATGGTTATTATATCATCTTGTTGAAATAAATTCCCCTGAAGCAGTGATTTAAGACAATGCCCAATGAAAACTTATATTTTAAATCAAAATATAACTAAAGTAATGTACTGTGTTTCATCGCATAATCTTCGCACCCTACTTTGCAAATTCAACAAAAGGTTTGTTAAATTTCATCGCAAGATCATTGCATAGCACATATGTATTAGTGCGCCAATCGGGTGCACATGAGGGGCAGATGACCTTGTAGTTCCGCCCCTTGAAACTTCAATAACGGGTGCACATGTTGCCGCAATCTTATAACCAGGCGTGACCTTGTCGGAAGGAAAGAGCATGTGCTTGCAAGCGCAGATTGGTTGCGCACTCTGCCGCAAGCTTATAACCAGGCGTGACCTTGTCGGAAGGGAAGAGCTTGTGCTTGCAAGCGCAGATTGGTTGCACACACTGCCGCAAGCTTATAACCTGGCGTGGCCATGTCTGAGAAAGTAATCTGGTGTCTGTGCCTGTGGGTTATGACAACACAACGTGAGCGGCCAGCATAGTCACTTAGCACATTCGTATTTGTGCGTTGGTTGGTACCACATGCTGCTGCGAGCTTATAATCTTATAAGATTGTCAGAAAAAGGAGTCTGTCTCTCTGTCTGCAAATGGCTGACACACAGCACACTAGACAGTGGTTATACTCGGCGACAGACCAGGATAGTGAAGCTTGCCACGAGTTGACCTAGGGATGAGGAAAGAGAAACTTCCAGTTAAAAAATTCCAAACTCTTCCACCCGAAAGGAGGCTAATTTTAGCTAACGAATAATGCAAACATTTTTACTGTTCTTGCAAAGGTGTATACCAGGAGCCGGGAGGAGAAAGGACGAATAGTGTAAGTAATCTTATTGCTGATTCGCCCCGTCTCCTCCCAGCTGAAAGGGCGAATAGTGTAAGGTGCAGTGCACACTGGAGAAACCTGTTTCATGCAACTGGTTTCATGAAATCGGTTTCAAGAAACCAGTTGCATTGGAACATGCACACAGAAGCAACGGTTTTCCATCAGTTAAGATGGTGGTGCCATGATTTTTTTTTTCTTGTTGGATTCCTCTTAACGAGGACAATGCCTCCAAAGAATAATGAAACCGAACGGTAACTAAATACAATTAAAATTCCGTAACCATGCCTGTAGCCTTCAGGGGGCAGATAACCTCGTTGTTCCACCCTTTAAAACAACCACGACCAGTAGCCTTCGTGTTATGTTCACGTGATCGCAATATAAACCAGTATCATATCCAAGCAGCATCCCCTACTTGCCAGCCCAAAGAAAGAGCGCCCGGTTCAGCTGACGAAAATCAATAGAAGGGACAAGGACACCCACATAATAAATATATAACCTAATACTAACCTAAATAACTGACCTTCCGGATCACCTGAGCAAAGAGGTTGCCCGATTCCCCTCTCTCCTGTTATTCAGGGGCGTATATTGGGGGGGGGGGGGGCGAAATTTTTGTCACATTTATTTGTTTATGAATTAAAACATTAAAAACGAATATAGTCTACTTGTCATGTACTATGGTTACTACGCGACTTATGGCAACTTTGCAAAGCAAGGCGATGGTAGTGCAATGTAAACAGTGTGACAATCTGTTAGCTCTGATCTTATGTGTAACAACATAACCTCTTATCCTCTTATTACTCTCCAGTGCCTTCGCTCTCATGAACCTACCAAGAACAGCAACAAGTGCCCTTGAAGCGTGTGACAAAAAGTTTTCTCCCTAACTTTTATACCCTTATCAAACTTATGTCAAATTTGCCTCTCTCTGCAGCTACTGGTACTGCCGAATAGAGTTTGAGTTGGTTGATAACATACTTTAGAAATTCTACTTCTGAAAACGACTCAACGGTCTAGTATTGTTACAGAGACATAAATCACTGACGAAGTTATAAACGGATTTGGTAATGTTTCAAGAAACCTTGACTTTATATTATAGTGTAAGTTGTAAATCAAAACAGTAATGATAATTCTTTCCATGTAAACATCAAGTAAGATGATTGTATTGATAAAACCAACGAGCTTAAACATTACTATAGAGGGGCAGGAGCGCCGCAAGACTGAAGCTACTTGAAACTGTGTCCGCCATTTTCTCTGGAGTCGAGGGAAAGGGAGAGGAGCTATGCCATATGTTGAAGTATCAGAGGCGGGCATGTTGGAACATTAATAAGAAACATATTTACAACAAATTATGAAGTCCAATCACTACTTAAACATTCAGAATAGTTTCGAGTTACAACAATAGTCGTCATCATCATCATCAATGTCCCACTCAAGTCGCCCGGGTGTGGTTAACAAGCCTCTTCCACTCGTTTCTGTCCTTCCACTTTTCCTGCTCCATTACTTCCTCCACATCCAATCCAGCTTCTCCGATGTCCTTCCGAATCTGATCCATCCATCTTCTTCTTGGTCTTCCAACTGATCGCTTACCCTTAACTTCTCTTTCCAACTCCCTTCTTGCCGCTCGTTCCTTTCCCATTCTCTTCACATGTCCGAACCATCTGTCTTGATTTCCGTATCTTCTGTACTAACGGTTCCACATTTAGCTCTTCTCTGATTTTAACATTTTGAATTCTATCTCTTCTTGTCTTTTTTACAGATGTTCTTAAAAATTTCATTTCTGCTGCTTGGATCTTACTATCTTGTCTCTTGTTAGTTACCAGCGTTTCCAGTCCGTATATTACAATTGGTATGAAGTACTGTTTATATAGTGTTAATTTCGTTCTCCTGGGCACTTTGTCATCCCATAAAAGCTCTCTGACTTGATGATAGAATGTTGTGCTTTTACTTAGTCTGTTGTTAATTTCAGGGTTGATTTCATTACCTCCGTTAACAATGCTACCCAGATATGGGAACTGTTCCACATTCTCTAACCATTCTCCATCTATGTTCACTTGGCTTCTCTTTTCCTCTTTTCCACAGTGCAGGACTACAGTTTTCTTTTTACTAATTACCATTCCAAACTCCTTCAGCTTTTCATTCCAAATGTCCAATCTCCTTTGTACTTCCTTTTCTCCCTCTCCCCAAATCACCACATCATCTGCAAATACCAAGGCCTTCACTTCATCACTACTGATACTCTGTTTTACACATTTTATGATTTCATCCATCAATATAACAAATAATAATGGTGACAGTGCACTTCCTTGCTTGAGGCCTTTTTTTGTATAGAATGTTTCAGAATCACCACTACCCACTTGTACACTGCTCTTACTCTCATAATACAACATTTTTATCTTGTTAATTAGTGATTTTGGTACATTCCTTTCCAGTAGGCATTCCCATACATATTTTCTTTTAACTGTATCATAGGCTTTTTCCACATTCAAAAATATAAAGATGATTTCCTTGTTCATTTCTAGATGCTTTTCCATTATCATTCGCACTGCAAATATCAAGTCTATTGTTGATCTATTCGGTCTAAAGCCATACTGTTCTTCCTCTAACTGAGGTTCTATTATATCCCTCAGTCTCTTGCCTATGACTTTCTCCATTATTTTTAGCCCATGTGATAACAATGTTATACCTCTATAATTTTCACATTTCTTCCTATTTCCTTTCTTGAACAGTGGTACAATGCTTCCTTGTTGCCAATCTTCAGGTATCCTTTCATCCTTCCATATGGCATTGAGGGTTCGGTATAGCCACTGTAGTCCAATGCTTCCTGCTGCCTTAATCATATCAGCATTGAATTCGTCTTTTCCACTTGCTTTACCTTTGCTCATTGCTTTCACTGTCCTTTCAAGTTCCAACCATGTTATTGGGTTCTCTTCTTTTTCTCCATCTATTTCCATTTTCTTATCTCGTTCTTCCTCTGGGAAGTCATCCCCATTATAAAGCTTTTCAAAATACTTAGACATCACCTTCTGAAGACCTTTTTCATCATGTACTATGGAACCATCTTCTCTCTCTAATGCCTTGATTTTTTCTTGGTCTGCTCTTTTCGATTTTATTACTCTATACAGTAGTTTCTGATTTCCTCTACTATCTTGCTCAATTTTGTTGGTGAACTCTCCCCAGCATTTCTCTTTTTCTTTCCTGATACTCCTTTTTACTTGTAGTTTTAATCTTTTGTATTCCACATGTAACCTTTCTATCTTATCCTCATCTTTCTGATACTTTTTTGCTTTTCCTTATCCATTTCTTTCTTCACCTTGTTCCTTTCTTTTATTTCTTGCTTTATTTTGTCTGTCCACCACCGGGTCTCCTTTTCCTTAACCTTTGCTTTTGTTTTCCCACATACCTCAACTGCTGCTTCAACAAATGTCTGTCTGAAATTGTTCCACTCTTCTTCTCCACTTTGTGTTTCTGTGTTAGGCAGCTTCATTTTTATCCTATCTTGGAATGCTGTAGGCTATTTACACTGCACAATTGTAATTACTGTCCCTTAAATAGAATCAGCTTTGTTAAAACTTGTCTCACTTGCCGTCATCTCATTCGAGAGGACTTTTCTCTGAGTGCATGATTACTCCGCAAGTGAAGTAATGCTTCAATATATGCCTTATCAGCTTCACATAATTCGATTCTTCCCATGGTTCTACTGCAGTGAATAGGTGTTCAAAGAAAGAGAACAAACAACAGTTTAACCTTGTAAATACCTTGGTCTCTAGTTTGAGCAGGATATTTTTGCAGTTTTTATCCAAGATATGAGCATTACTCCTAAAAACACATTCTGCTATCTTACACAAATATTTCAAGTCATCGGATGGATTATACAATGAGTTGCCCATGTCTTTGCATTTTATGAGACCACACTTTGCGTCATTACTCATTGTCAGTAGAACATCTAAGCATTCCACACATTTTATTTTCTTCGACACATTTCTTACAACACTACCTGCAACATATTCTACCACTTGATCACTGAAAAAGGAAAGGGTTTCAAAACACTCTACATAGTCAAGTTCACTTAGGCCTACATCAACATTAATTACAATAGGCTGCATATTGGGATGACTTAGGATTAGACTATCATCTGTCTGCACATTAGCTTTAGGGGAAGGATCAATTTGAGCAATTAAGCATTTCCTATATGCAGGGTTGAATTCTAAGGCATTGGGATTGTTTCTGTTTCCACCCCTACTTCTCAAACAAGAACGATTCTAAATGGTCTTGACTTAACTTACGAGTAAGCATAAATTTTAGAATTGAACCTGATTCCCCAAACATAAGTTTCTGCAAGGCCCTTAACACTCAAAAGATCAAAGATCAATCCACTAACAGCAATTCTTTTAGTAGAGTTATGTAAGGATGGGCCGTCAGTAAGTTTCAGATCTTTTAAATAGTCTATACATTTATCTATATTCTGACATGTCACAGCTTTATTTGACCTCCTGGTAGGTTATTTTGTCCCTTTGCCCATTGGATGGCATGAATTCAGCAAATCTAGAGCTAAATCTATGACCTTAACAAAATTGTGCTCTCACAATCTTTGAATTGTTCAAATTTCAGATCCAGGCAGAATTGCCTAGCATTGGCTACAGAATTACTTAAGAGATTCTGCGGCTAAGGATACCTTCATTTTCTGTCTTTCCCACTCAATATGTCTTCTCTTTAACTTATTTCCTGCATGAAGCCCCTCGGATTCTTGTAGCTCAACAAGTTCATCAAAATATTCCCATTTAATTTTATCGCTGCTATGAACAATTACTCTCTTTTCTGCTAACAAATTCCTGGTCAGCTTAATTAGGTGCACAGCATCCAGTAAAGAATATACTTTAAGTTGAGGATCTGCAGGATGGGGAAACCAACTCTGAGGGTTCTGCACAGCAAATTTCTCACCTAACTTTTGCAAAACATTCCTGTTTGTAGCAATTCCTTCACAGATTAGTAGCAACAATCTTAATACCAGTCTCATGTAACTTTCTCAAATATTGGTTCACGAAATTATATTTCACTTCTGATGACAGGCCATTTATTAAACAGTAGCCCACTGGTATTTTCCAGTTCCTATTCAGGGCTGTCACCATGAACACAAGTGCCTCCTTAACAACATCAGTCTTCACTATTTAGATCCCCTTGCCCTAAATCAACATAACCACAGATCTGTTTCCCATCCCAAATGATGTCTTTCTTAATGGCCATCTCATCGAACATGAGAGCACCTAGAATTGGGCTAGAACTATTTTTAACATCTTCACCAATTTTTACAAAACTTTCTTCTGTAAAGCCTGGACTTCCATCTATTGAGGTGGCCCAGTGACGAAGAGTCCTTGGATGTGGCAATTTAAAGAACTTCCGCAAATATCAGTATGCCTGAGCTGAATAGAAGTGAACCGTCGATGCAAACTTCTTAACTGTGTCACTGTATTCATGAACTTTCACTTTTCCATTAAGATCTATGAGCGCTTGAACCACACCCTGAAAACAGCCCTTGAGAAGATTGTTGCCAGACGAACTAAGTCTTTTCGTAAGCCCTGAAATTATTTGTTGCTGATTGTTGACTTTCAGCTTCTGTCTTCTTGCTCTCTGTGAAGTAATTTTCAATTTCTCCCTCAGTGCTTTAATCCTCTCTGTGGTGGTGTCCTGCAACTTCTTCCATTTTTTGAGTGCTTGGAAGGCTATAACTATGTTCATGGCTAACAACCTCAGCAGCATCTGTAAAATATAAATAAATATCCGATATGTAAGCTAGCCTAAATAAAATTATTCGTATACAAAATGTTGACTAGTACCCGTGCCATGTAGTCTACTCACATTTATTTGATGCAGCTTCTATATTTCCAGCGATAAAAGTTTCATCAAATTAGCGTTTTCATGGTGGACGTCTCAACGTGTTTCCTTTGCAAGTGTACTGGGAAGGAGAATATACTTGAGACGGCACTAGCCAACAGACGTCTCCGAGTGTTCACTTTATACATGTACTTTTCAAGGAAGTGGGTAGAACATACCGTATTTGCTCGCGTATATCTCACACTTTTTTGACCGAAAATATGTGTGAAAATTTTCGGTGCGAGATATGCGCGGGGAATGACCGTATTCCCGAAAAAACACAAAATTTGCGATGTAACAGGAGGCCTACTTGCGCAACTGTTGTGGCGCGCTAATCGCTAATTCGAACGTGTCTCAAGGCGGCGAATTTAATCGATGCGGCGAACGATGTACCGCGTGCTAACACTCACGCTGCGCCGTATTCTTGCACGCGGCCGAGCTCTGATGCGACGCAATGTATAAAGGCGAAATCATTGAGATTCGAGAAGACTGAACTGCGTTTCTCTGCGATGTAACTGTAGGCCTACTTCCGCAACTGACGTGGCGCGCTAATCGCTAATTCGAACGTGTCTCAAGGCGGCGAATTTAGCCAGACGCGGCGAACGATGTACAGCGTGCTAACCCTCAGGCTGCGCCATATGCTTGCACGCGGCTGAGCTCTGATGCAACGCAATGCGTAAAGACTAAATCATTGAGATCCGAGGAGACTGAACTGCGTTTCTCTGCGATGTACAGTAGGCCTACTTCCGCAACTGACGTGGCACGCTAATCACTAATTCGAATGTGTCTCAAGACGGGGAATTTAACCAGCCGCGGCCGAAGACTAACGATGTACAGCGTGCTAACACTCACGCTGCGCCGTATGCTTGCACGCGGCGCCTTGATCCCTAATCGGCTCGTATCGAAGTTTGGATCGTCTCGTTGTTGCTCGCTCTTCCTGTTAGTAACGCTTCGGGTAAGTTCCTGGACAATGACGACTGTTGTGGCGTGCTAAATCGAACGTTCTACCTCGAGGTTATTAGTCATTTATATGATGGCGTCGGTAATGAATGCGAGATATATGAGAGTACTTTTTTCCCCCTGAAATTTCAAATAAATAAAAAAAAAGGGGTGCGAGATATACGCGGGGGCGAGATTTACGCGAGCAAATACGGTATACGACTAGCCTGAGTTGGATACCAATTATCCCTCCTCATAGCAGTTACCCATCTTTTTATCAAATTCGTATTTTTCAACGGGAATCTGGAACAGAAACAATTCCTTCTGTTATGGTACCAGTACGAATATATACCGTATACTGTATAGGCCTGTATCAGACATTAATAGAAAGCAATGTAGGCCAGATGTTCTGGAAAATTGACAATAACATCCTTACTGTATCCATGCAGTGAAGTATATTAGTAGCACGATTAGGCTATACTTACGTAAAATAGGATATATCCGTTGTTTTTTTGCTAGGTTAGTACAGCCGTACGCTGAACATACAGCAGGCATCGCTGCGGAAATTAATATGCAGTAGATTTCAACCTAGTTACACAAACGACAATAGGAATCACAATTCACTGAACTCTTCCCTCGCAATCAGCTGACTGAATGTTTTGACTCGATGACTCCAGAAAACATGGCGGACGTTCTTGCCAATATCTTCCGCTAAGAGTGCTGTGGACGGTCCCTTAGCCTCTCTATAGTATCTTTAAAGCTCGTTGAATAAAACTTAACATCAAACGGTCTTAGTTGTGTTTGACATTAACCAAACATAAAACATCACAACAAATTGGTTGAAAAAGTGATGCATGATAGCCTTAAAACTCATCATTTTGCAACAAATTATATAAAAGTTTCCCGGGGAGAACTCCGGATCCCCTATTCTTTGGGGCGTATACCATGCCCCCTAACTCCCGGTTGGGCACCCCGCAAAATAAAACTCGCAAAATAAAACTCTATATACGCCCCTGCTGTTATTACAAGGCACAATGCACATGTCTTGTCAACACCTAGGTTCGTAATGTCCAACCAACAGCAGGCCACGTTTTTGATTCCAAAGTTCACACTTCATCCTTCAATAGAAAGTTCATATATTTATGTAAAAGACGGGAGGCATTGGCCAAAGAATATTAAAATACATAGGGCTGTGCACACTGCGTTTCATGAAACTGCTTTTCAGAGTTTCACGAAACCAATGCAACTACAGTTTCATGAAACGCAGCGTGCACAGCCCTATGTTAATCTCATCTATCTGTTGCAAGCAACTTTAGTTTCAAGTTTCACGAAACTAATTTCTCCAGTGTGCACTGCGCCTAAGTAATCTCGTTGCTGATTCGCCCAGTCTCCTCCCAGCTGAAAGGGCGAATAGTGTAAGTAATCTTATTGCTGATTCCCCCCGTCTCGTCCCAGCTGAAAGGGTGAATATGTAATCTTTTTGCAGATTCGCCCTTTCTCCTCCCAGCTCCTGATATGTATACACACACACACAGCTATTTTATTTGAAGTGTGGTAATTTTGTAGAAAATGAATAATTTTGCATTTTTAGCCAATTGCACTTTTATTGTTAACTAGCAACCCACCCCGGCTTCGCCCTGTATATTAAAACGGTTTACCCAGCGTATGCTTAAATGGCGCATGGACGTTAGGTCCAACACCTAATTTAGAAAAACCAAGGTGAACGGTGTAACTCCATACAAGCATACTCTTCTGACGTCGTAACTCGACACGACTCTTCAGTTTGATGCTGGCTGAAGCTATTTAAATTTCTGCTGAATGGAGATTGTTGGTAGAAATATCACATTCAGTGGGCGATTTATTAAAGATAGATGTATGCTGTTATGGACTTTTTTTGTAGAACATTTCATGCAGAACAATTCTTACTCGCATAGTATATGCATGACGAATAGAAATAAATAGTGTTATCACTCACCGAGTTCAACCGCGCCCCGCTTTGCTAGCGCTAGCAGCGCTGATCCCCAACGCTACACAGACAGCTGTTCAATAGTGGGATGCGCGCTGGGCTACGTAAACCTCTTTACGAAGGCTGCGGTTACGCTGATTACAACCAATTGTGTGTTTAGACTTGTGAATAATACTGTCAAAAAGTTAGCATTAATATTCTCTGTCCCCATGTAGAACTATCGTTTAAAACTCTCCGTTAGTCGCGCATTGGTCTGACAGCTCCATGGTTCGTTATATTAGTTTTAATATCAAGCCAACAGTTCAAGTTATGATCTTATCGTCTCGTGACATCTTACACCAAACCATAGTAAGCATTTTTTCTGGAGTTGTGAAATAGCGTGCCTAAAAATAACTTTATCACGTGTAACACTTTGTCAGCGTGATATTGATAGTACCAGCGCTCCCAATGATGTTACATTCTGTTAGTGAGTGGCAGGTGTGCTGTTATAACGATTATTTGGCTTAGTATGTTCACCCCAATATCTGCAGGCCAAATGGCTGGGCAGCGGTCGCTTGGTCGGCCTTAGCCCGTCATGGGCTGGATAGTGCCAGGGGTTGACTTTTTGATGTTGCCTTAGTTAATATCAGTAAGGAGACAGCGCCTTACGAAAAACTAAGGATGCAGATGAAGCGTGTCACCTTCTGCTGAAAGATAACGAATAGCTAGTTCATGATTCAGTAATTTCAAAGGAATTTGTGACTCTGATACTGAAGACAAAGTTGAAACAAGATCCGAAGATCAGGAGGACGGTAACGGAAGCGAAGAATTGGATGACCGTTTATTTTATTGGCAGGTTGGCCATTATTGTATGTCCGACTCATTCTTGGCCACTTGGCTAATACTGGTCTGAGGGCTGGAACGGTGTTCACTCAGCCTCGTGAGGCAAAAATGTTAAGAGGCGCGTTCGATTCCTACCTCAGCTATCTTGGAAGTGGATTTCCGTGGTTTCCCACTTCTCCTCCAGGCAAATGCCAGGATGGTACCTAACTGAAGGACACGGCCGCTTCCTACCCAAATCCGACCTCAATTCCAAATACACACACTACTACAGACATCATATTGACACAGGTTATCAGACGAATTCTAAACAAACCCAAACACACGGGGATACGTGACCACGATGTCGTTAAGTCCCTAAAGAATCAACAACTATTATTATTTTAGGCCTATTATTATTAAGACGGATTTTTTTTTTCGTTTTAGGTAAGGATGGCACGAAATAGAACAAGTAACCATGGAAGGCTGCCTTCATTCCGTATCCTACTGGGCGGCTTTCGTGATTTTACATCAGTGGATAGATATTTCGGTAAATTTTGAAAAATTTGAGGTACTGATCCTGGTTTTAATTTCCACTTCACGCGAGGAAGTTTCACGTTCTCATAGTTCACTACGAAAGAGTCCGCCTTTATAATAATTAAATCTTCCGAAAAACGTTCGTCACAGATTCTATTTTTGATCGACAATTGCTTATCCTTCCACGGAAAAACTCTCGCCCATTTCGAAAACAGATTTGTTTCTTTTGGCGGTGTGAAAAATGTCTACCATCAGATTTTCTTCGTAACCCGATTTACTTCCAGGAACAAAACTTAACGACATTTTCCTGAAACAACAGAAAACTTAGTTGTTTGCACACACAAAGCACTGCACAGACATTCGTAAATTATTACAACGAAACAAATTCCCTCGGATAATATGACTTCTCGCGCACAGGATATTACAGTACTTACCTCGTGGGTTACTGTCATACGTGCTTATGGTTCGTCGCGACTTCCGCGCCACACACTGGCTGGACCATGAACTACAATGCTTAAGTAGCGGAGTGATGACACTGTTTATTTCTATTCGTCATGGTATATGGATATATTTAATGGTTTACACAGCGTCCGAGGCTCGGTCCATTCTTGAAAGCATTTGGTTTCATCCACTACTGGCTTGCTGGGCCTATCGTAGCTTCACCAGAGCCCCGTTAGCCGTCACTTTTCAGGGTTCCTGTAGGACCTTCACAGCTACCGTAGCGGTCCCGGGGCACACGAAGTCCCCACTGTACTTCACCCCTACAGGCGATCCCCTACTTTGTGTCGTTGCCAGTCTCCCACGACGTGGACGAGGGTTAGGACTTATGGGAAGGAATAATACAAGGATATGGGATGAAATTTATCATAAATAAGAGTGAGATGGTGATCACAACAAGGAAGAAGGAAAGAACCACAACGGGAATAACAATTGGTGGGGAACAGCTGAAGAAAGTGGAGAGTTTCAAGTATCTGGGAAGCCTGATACAAGATAATGAAAGAAACGATAGAGAAATAAATGAGCGGGGGAGGCAGGCAGAAGCATTTCGGAGGAGTGTGAGAAGCATGTTATGGAGCAAGGATGTCCCTCGGAACAGCAAAAAGATCATATATCGGACGTACTATGTCCCTATCCTGACGTATGCCTCGGAGACCTGGGTTATGAAAGGAAGGGAGAAGAGCAAAATACAGGCCAGTGAGATGAGGTTCTTGAGAAGCAATATTGGAGCTACAAAGATGGACAGAATAAGAAATGAGAGGACCAGAGAATTAATGAAGGAGGAACCATTACAGGATGGTATAGAGAAGTCTAGACTTAGATGGTATGGACATGTAAAACGAATGGAGGAGAAGAGGATACCCAGGAGGATACACGAGACGAAGTGGGAAGGAAAGAGACCGAGAGGAAGACCGAGAGACAGGTGGCTGAAGGGGGTGGAAGAAAGCGTGAAGAAGAGAGAAGACAGGACAAGGGTGGAGGCTGAGAGATGGTGGGAAGACAGAAGACGTTGGAGAGGCTTGTGTTCCAAACAGACCCGGCCAGTGGCTGGAAACTGTGCATGATGATGATGATGACACAGTGTAAGCTTAAAAAGGCACACAGATAGCAGGTTTTTCTTCGACTCGATTCACTGAAATAGTTATTGCCCTGCTTTCTTGGGTCATAAATGAACGTTTTTCTACTGAAACCTTCCTCGAGAAATCCTTTGCAGAATGGTGAAAACAGCATTGAAATCCATCCAGTGGTTTCCGAGATTACCAGTTACATCCAAGAATCATGGACTTAGTTTTATACTCTGTCGAGATTCAGTTCCCCTTAAAACCACTATTAGACACCACAGAACATGAGAATAAGTGGCGTGACTAGTTTGAACAAATTTTCCTCGTACAAACTAGACTGCTCCACTAGGTGAGGCCTTCTTTCTTTGCCTGGCCGTGCTAACCACTTATGACTGTTAGGGCCCCTTCACACGAGGCCACTTGGCAGCGCTGCTTCGTGGCGCGTTGGTGGCGCTTCTACCGAGCGCAGCTTGCCCTGCTATTGTTTGATACCCAGATGGAGAACTAGTCAGTTTTCCAGTAAACATGGACTTAGAAGGTGATATAATTCTTGCCATGCTCCTCATACGGAAGAGAAAGAGTCTTAAACGGAAAGCAAGAAGATTCTGGGTGCATCCATTGGTTTTGGAAAGGCAGAATCTAGTACTGTTCTACACCTTATTCGATGATCTACAACAGGTTGACGAAAAGTTCTTTGATTGGCTTAACGTGATTTCCCGCGATAACTTTGTTCCGGGCACAAACTCTCCTTCGTCTGTTGTGTGTAGTCGTCATTTTAAGAATCCCACGCCGTAGTTGTGATCGTAGTTAGTTGTTTATTTATTGAGGTTTTAAGGGGTGGAACTACAAGGACATCTGCCCCTGTAGTTGTGGTCGTTTAATTGTGCACCATGGCTGTGGGGGCATCTGTAGCAAGTCTAGAGATCATAGGTTCAAAACCCAGCACCGACAGAAAATATCTAGAGTGTGGTTTTTCTACACTCCATCTAGGCAAATGACGGGATATTACTTTACCACTGCTAGTAACTCACATGATAAGGACTTCCTGGCCTCTTGAGACCTACGAAGATATCCAATTAACTACGGAATCAACCAGCCAGTGCATACCCATAACGTATCTTCTGAAAAATGGGCATCATAATGGTTTCTTGCGATTCTGTTGAATCATTCTTCAGTACATCCTCCAGAGGCTCACGACTAGTGGGACGTGGGGTTGGTAACCACGAGACCCCAGCTGAGTCTGGTATTGCTTGCACTTACTTGCGCCGGGCCCCTTTCTGTCATCTTTCATGTCAACCCCCCTTGATCACCTTTCGTTCACTTACGACATTACGACACTACCCGTCTCTCAGGGGCTTACAACTTATGGGACGTTGGTTGGTGACCACGGGTCCCAGCTAAGTTTGCGATTGCTTCCACTTAATTGTGCCGGGGTCCTCTCTGGCATATTTCCTGTCGACCTCCCTTGATCAACTCTTGTTCTCTTCCTACCCTGACGGTATTAGGATATCAGAGGTCTAGAGGGCAAGACCAGAAGAGATAGAGTTAGAAATGAAGAGATTAGAAAAAGGACAGGAATCTTGAAGCTGCAGGACAGGATAGAAACAACAAAGTTAAAGTGGTATGGTGAGCAGTTGAGTAACGGGATTTCATGTAAAAAGCCTCATTGTCTAGGCCGGTAGTGGAGAGCGCAGCTGGCATCCAGTCGGCCGTGAAAATACACGACCATGTGGCGAGCCGTCCGCTAGTAGCGCTACCGCGCCACTAACGCGCTACCGCGCCACTAACGCGCTACGTATGCGCCACTAATTAGTGGCGTGGTTGCAGCCTCGTATGCAAGCAACAGTCTAGTTCCTGGTTTTGCGAAGAGAAGCGCTTCTTTTTGTGGCCGCCTCCAGCGGCGAAGTCAACTACACAGAGCGTCTGCTGCGCCACTATTCTGTGGCGGTGGCTGTGTGTGAACGCTCTCATTTATCTACAGTATTTATGAATGGAAGCGCTTCTCTGAAGCGCTGCTAAGTGGCCTCGTGTGAAGGTGCCCTTAAACCTGTCTTGCTCAGAGCAGCTGTCGGGCTGACTCAGGTTAGCTGCCAGGAACTAGTCGGTGAGCACTTCAGATTTTCAACTTTCTTTTGAAAGTGTTCAGGGATCAATTATTGTATGTTTTCCTATAAATTCTTGTGGTCTCTGTTCCAGCCTGTCATTCCGCTGCCTGACAAAGTGCCGCTTCACACTGGAGAAGAGGACGAAGATGTCCTTTACTGTCATAGAGCCAAGTTGTTCCGTTTCATGGGTGGGGAGTGGAAGGAAAGAGGAGTAGGAGAAGTGAAGATCCTGAGGAACCGTTCCTCGCAGAAGATCAGGTGGGTTCTTAACCAGTCAAGTCCACATATACTGACCTACGAACAACAAGGAGTGGATCAATGTACGCACACTCGCAGACTATGCTAGGAACTCGCAAAATTTCAACGTTTGTATTTTATTAATGCTGCCAATGGCCATTTATTTTTCTTTTCAGGACGGGTCAAAATATGGATTTTGGAAGGAAATGGGCTGTAGAAAGGAACCATCTTGGCATTTGCCTCGTGATGAAAATGAGAAATCACGAAAACCATTTTCAGAATGGCCGAGGTGGGATTCGATCCCATGCTCTCCTGATGCCAGTGAGGCACGACCCGGCGTGTTAGCACTGGTGAAAATTTTGTAATAAGACGACTTATTCAATATTTTTTGATAAATTGGGCATTTTTCGTGTTCATCACATTTATGGGATAATATCGCGAGAACCCATTGTTATCCCACTTTGTCACACCATATTTTGCAAATTGTGGGTATACATTGTCATTAGAGTCAACAAATAGATGAAAAATTGAGAAAAAAGTAAAGTTTGTGGTTATCACAGTTGCAATTTTCCCGTATGTTTATGGTTATTATACATCCTAGCCGGACACCCGACGTGTTATTTTAGTCCTCATTGCTACATTATAATATGTCATAAACTGTATTTTTAACCAAATGACAACAATCTGCTAAATCTAAAAATCATTGATATTACAGAATGTTAAATTCGGAAATCAAAATGTGAAATTTTGAAATCCTAAAAGCTATCAAGTCTAATCAATCAATCAATCAATTAAATCATTGCTCATTCCTGTCTTCATCATCAATTTCAGTTTTCCAGCTTGGACCACTCCACTTTACTCTGTCCGTCCACCATCCTTCCTCAACCACTGAACTTCACTCCAGGTTCCGTTCTCTCTCACTGACCTTGCCAAATCCATCCACTGTACTCTAGGTCATCGTCCTCTTTTTTTCAGTCATCAGTCTCTGCATCACTTGTTTTGGCATTCTTTCATCATTCATCCTTTTCACATGTCCACACCATCTCAATCTGTTCTATTTCTCCTTATCATTCACTTCCTTTCTAATGTCTTAATTTCTCTCTCTCTCTCTCTCCTAGTCTTCTGTGCCATGCTCCTCAGGAATTAATTTTGGCTGCCTGTATTCTACTTCCATCTCTCCTCGTCATCGGCCAAGTTTCTGCTCCATACGTCATTATTGGTAATAAATAGGTCTCGTACAACACTTCTTTAGCCTTCAGTGATATGTCTTTTATCCCAAATTAAACTCTGAACTTGATGATAGAAAACATTCCCACACTGTATTATTCTCTTGTTAATCTCCACATCCAATCTTGCATTTTCTATCAATTCATTCCTAAATATTTGAAGTGCTCTATTACTTCCAGATCTACATCTCCAATTTTAACAATCCCTTTTCCTTCTTTTTTTTCATTCCTGTCTTAAAATCCTATTCTCAAGCCATAACTTTCCCTGTTTTTTGATAAGTACATGTGGCCTTTGCAGATTGTAAATTAAATAAAATTAATCTTAACTTTGTACTCGGCTGATAGTTGGTGTTTGTTTTCAGATTACTCATGAGGCGAGAACAGGTCCTGAAGCTGTGCCTGAACCATCTCTTAACAGCTGACATGAGCTTCCTCGAGAAGGATGAGAAGAGCTGGCTATGGAATGCGCCAGACTTCTCCGAGGGAGAGATCCAGCAAGAGCGCTTTGCCATCAGATTTGTGAGCAAGGAGGTGGCAATGTCATTCAAGGAAGCTATAGATAAAGCTCAGGTAGGGGTTTTATTAACAATTCTAGATTGATATTTTTCTATACCAGTGTAGGAAAATGCAAGGTGGACATCTTCTTTTCCTGTATTCATTGATTATACCTATTGTACAGTAGAACCTCGATGCATCGTTTTTCAAGGGGGAGGGGGGGAAAATGACGATGGATGCGGGAAACTATAAATGCGGGTAACAAAAAATTTGAGTAAAAAAATAATAAAGTACGGTTACTATATTAGGACAAATTTCTTCATGTAAACTTCATAGAGGCATCAAAATATTGCAACCACGATGTACGCGATATGATTTCATGTCATTTTATCACTTGCTCTTTTTAGTAAAAACTCATTAATTGCTTTTTGTTTCGTCGAAGCTTTGCGTTTCAGACTAAACAAAGCCTTTTCTACTTGCATAATGTTCTCTCCTTCATGATCACTGATTGCGAGTACATGAAGGATTTCACCTTCGCTAAGGCGGCATGCGTTCGGCGAAACTCGGGACGACTTGGGACTCAAGATTGTCTTCTTCCTGTTAATCACTCCACTCCCCCGCGCCTTCATCGCACAGCCCGCCAATCTCCCCGGAAGATACTTCCGGTGTTCCGAATGAAATAATCCAGCAGTTCCGAGTGTTCGCGGGTCTCTGACCGGGCGGTCTATTTCAAGGCTAAATGACGTCATGCTATGACACCCGCTCAAGAGCGACTACAATATACAGTATCATGCTTTCATTCGTGGCTTTTATTGCTGTTCTGTGTGATGTAACTTGTTAGCCAAGCATTGCCAAACGTAGCGTAACTTTATTGGGATTACAAGAAGTGAAGTAATGTTTTCATTACGAACTACAGATAAAATTGTACTCGCCCCAGAGAACCACTCAGAATGAAATGGAATAGCACAATGACGGCTTGGCGCTTAGAGCACAATCGTTGGCGCCTGAAGGTTCGTAGGTGTGGTTATATATATATACAATCTGCACACTGCAGTCCAGCCTACTTGAACCTTGCTTCAGCCTAGGAACTACTAATCTTTCGTAACGCGTACATTCTCGCGTGACAGGTTGCCGCTATTCTATGCTGCTTTAAATTAAAAGAACGTTTGCATAATTTTTTTTTCATAAACGATCAATGCGAGAAAATTGTGACCAAGGACTAGTGATTTTTTGACGATTCATGCGAAAAAACGATAGTTCGAGGAACGATAGATGCGGGGAAAATTAATACGTTTATATGGAAGATTTTCGGGACTAAATAAATTGAACGATGCATACGGGAAAACGACAGTTCCGAGAACGATGCATCGAGGTTCTACTGTATTCCTTTGCTGCCGTATTAACTGATTTTTATCATTAACTAGCAATTTGCCCTGGCTCGTCCGGTATCTTTAACAGTTTACCCAGCGTAAGCTCAAAAGGCGCACGAACGGCAGGTTTTTCATTGACTCGATTAACTGAAATCTTTACTGCTCGGCTTCCTTTGGTCCTAGATGAATGTTTATCTACAGAAACCTTCCTCGAGAAATCCTTTGCAGAATGGTGAAAACAGTCAAAATCCATCCAGTGGTTCTGGAGATTACCAGTTACATCCAAGAATCGGGGACTTGGTTTTATACTTTGTGGAGATAGATTTTGGGATGTTGATACAAGTTTAATTTGCATAGTTGCATCACAGTACCAATATGGAAAGGCAAGGGCGATGTAACTATCTGTGCCAATTACCGTCCTATTCGTCCTATGCCACATAATGAAAATTCTAGAACGTGTGATTGACACTCACTCGCGTAGCATTGTTACCATTTCACCTAACCAGTTTGGGTTCATGTAACGTCGTGGAACAACTGTGCTATCCATGCAATTGCAGCTTCCGATAGAAAAGTATAAGGAGAAAAGGACAATTCACATGGCTCTCCTGGATCTGGAGAAAGCATTCGACTGGGTTCTGGATCAGCTTATATGGTGTGCCGTATTTGCTCGCGTATACCTCGCCCCCGCATATATCTCGCACCCCATTTTTAGCCTACTTTTCACATTTTGCAAAAATGAGGAAAAAGTAGACTTATGAGATCGGGCAAATGGCTGGCTGGCTGGCTGTGTGTCCCCCTATCAACTCCTAAACGGCTACAGCAATCGAAACAAAATTTGATAGGAGTAAAGACCGATACCTGAATATCTCACGGCCATATTTGAAAATGATGTCAGTGCTACCAACTGCTGAAAAATCGCAATTGAAATTTGAGCTCCATGTTGGATATCTTGGAAGGTATGAATGGGAGCTATTTGAAAATTGGCACACATTTAGATAATAATATTGCAGTTTAATTTCCAGGAGGCCATAAATGGCAGTGTTTCCAAAATGATTATAAGCCTGCTGATAGGTCCAAATTTTAAATGCTTATAACTTCTACACTATCAATTGGATTTCAACCAGATTTTGTATGTGCTATGTGTACATAAACAGATATGACTGAGTGTATTCTTAAGAGCCAACAGGGCTGTCAACTGTTAATCAATGCACTCAATTTTTGAAATCCAAATAACCATATATCAGAAAGTATGCAAGCCCACAGCTTTAAACTATGCACACGTATAGTACCTGACATTCTAAATTAATATGGAGTAACTGATATACGTCAGTGCTACCAACATGATTCTAAGCCTGCTGAGAGGTCCAACTTTAAATACGTGTAACTTCTATACTATCATTTGGATTTCAACCAAATTTCGTGTGTGCTATGTGTACCATAATTGATATGACTATGCAGATTCTTAAGAGTAACCAGGGCTGCCAACTGTTGATAAATACTGTCTCTATTTTTGTTACCCTATTATCAATATATCAGAAAGTATGCAAGCCAATAGGTCTAAACATTGCACACGTATAGTACCTGGCATTCTAGATTAATTTGGAGTAACTAATATAGGCCTACGCCAGTGCTGCCAACATGATTCTAAGCCCGCTGATAGGTCCAATTTTAGAATGCATGTAACTTCTATACTAAATAATGGATTTCATTCAAAATTGACACAACAATAGATCATATTATTTCAGATTATTTCTGACCAATACATGTATGTCATTGTTGCCAACATGATTTTACGCGCGCTGTTAGATACAATGTAACGTCCATGCTTTGCATTAGATTTCAACCAAATTTTGTATTCTGTACCTTAAGAGATGGAACTAAGAATATATTCAGTCACCAGGGCTGCCAACTGTAGTTCTCTATTAGGCTACATTATGCCAGGTATACAGTATTTCGAACTAATTAGAAATTTCGACATTACCAATTTAATTTCGTCATTATTCTAGATAGATCCTTATAGATTAATCATTGGCATGAATCTTAAATTTTAAGGAAAGTAGGCTCTTTAGTTCGTCACGGAACTTCTTGTTTTATTTGAAACTTCAGGAAAAAAAAACTCGCATATATCTCGCATTCATTACTGACGCTGCCATATAAATGACTGTAATAACCTTGAGGTGGAAACACGTTCGAATTAGCGCGCCACAACAGTCGTCATTGTCCAGGAACGTACCCAAAGCGATACTAACAGGAAGAGCGAGCAACGAGTTAATCCGAACTTCGATACGAGCAGTTTAGGGATCGAGGCGCCGCGTGTAAGCATACCGTGCAGCGTGAGTGTTAGCACGCTGTATATCGTTCGCCGCGTCTTCGGCCATGGTTGGCTAAATTCGAGCTTGCTCGTGCATGTAGCGAGGAATCGATATGGAAGAAGATCGATCGCTAAGCGTCTGCGCTCTAAATTCCTTTTCTGCCTTGAATCATCCTTAACGAGCGTTCTAGGTTCTGAATGTCGCATAACCATAACGAATAGAAATAAATGGTGTCGACAGACATTGTTGTGAAGAGCTTCTTGGAGACGGGCATCGCAAATGCATTGGACGAGGTCAGGATGAAGCAGTATGGGATGATGACCAGAATGGTGCACGCTAGAGTATCTAGGAGATTGGCAGCAGTGACGGCAGTGACAATGAATAGGGCGAGTACCGTATGCCTGTTGCCTCGTTTCAGTAATGCAAATTTTGTGTTTTTTCGGGAATACGGTCATTTCCCGCATATGTCTCACACCGAATATTTTCGGTAAAAAAAGTGAGATATATACGCGAGCAAATACGGTACTCTTCGATCTCATGGCGTACCTGAAGCTTATGTGTGCTGGGTCCATCTCCTCTACAGTAATACAACTAGCTCTGTACGCATTGCTGCTGGCTTCACCAAACAGTTCGATATTAGAGTTGGAGTCACCAGGGATCTACACTTTCTCCACTCCCATTTATCTTATGTACAGTGCAGAGGCAACCACCATGGACATTACTGTACTCCGATGTCATGCTTGCAAGCGAGACCCCGTAATGACCTAGAACACCTGGTTATCATCTGGAATGTGAGGCTCTGTGAATTTGGACTACGGCTCAACCTTACTAAGACAGAGTACCTTGACTGTGGTTCCCAGACAGATGGGGATAATCGTAGTAGATGGCTTCACATCTCCGATACCTCGGCTCCGTTGTGAGACCTGATGGTGACAGTGCCCGTGCAAGAGTGAATACTGCGTGGATGAAGTGACACCAGGTGTTCCCTGTGACCGCAAGATCCCTTTGCGCCTCAAATCTAAGATTAATAAGGGCTGGATAAACTACTGTCGACCAAAGTATTATGTGCACTCGAGTTTGAAAGTTGACTGTGAAGTAACCAATCGACCTACATAAAATCCAATAACATAATCTTCGTTGTTCTATTTTACGTTAATTCATGTAGGTTTGGAATTTTTAATTTATATTTTAATATTTTTTATCGCAGTTGGAACACAAAAAAGCAAGTTTTTAAGCGTGTTTCAACCTTGCGTCACATTTAAGAATTATCTCAAAAACCCGTCATCAGATCGAATCGAAATTTTAACACAATATACATTGGAATGTTGTATAACTGTTTTATTAATTTCAAAATTGTGTGTGCTCAAGAAACAAAGTTATAATTTTTGTAAGGTAATTTTTTCTCGGCTCGGGGGGGTGGTTGGAAAATATAGTTCTTGGTTGCATTGTAATAGTTATACATCAAAAAGTTATGCTGTATGACTGTGAAATACGTAAATGAATTCACTTATTTTATATTGGTTTGTATTTCTACGGGGAAATAACACATGGTTCACCAGCTAGCCGCTCTGGGAAAAGCTGTACAGCTTTGTCGAAATGGTGCCCAAACGCATCATGGCTTAAAAAAACGGGCACTTTTTGTGTTCCAACTGCGATAAAAAAATATTAAAATATAAATTAAAAATTCCAAACCTACATGAACTACTGTAGCGTAAAATAGAACGACGAAAATGTTGATGGTATTGGATTTTATGTAGGTCTATTGGTTACTTCACAAACAACCTTCAAACTCGAGTACACATAATACTTTGGTCGGCAGTAGGTTCTTGTGCTCATAAACCAGGGATGTCAAATTATTTTTACGGTAGATTAAAAATACTATTTCACAAAATGATGAAATTTCTGACTCAAAACTTGTAATGAAAACACTAATATTCCGGTTCCTGCAACAGTACTTGAATTGATGAATTGATCTCAGAGGAGCTTGTGCTTGCGAGCACTTTCTGACTCTTAAGACGAGAGTAAAAGCTAAAAGTAAGCGACTTATGCTATTTAGAAAGCAGTGATGGACGAAGCAAAGAGGGTATAAAAAGTAACTTGGCTCAGGCAAGTAAAGTATTTCTATAGAAAAGGAATCTGTTGACATCGGATATAGATTTAGGTATTAGAAAGTCATTTTTGAAAGTCTTTGTCGTGGCGCTCTATGGAAGTGAGACTTTGATGCAGCAGAGAAGAGAACAATAGAAGCATTTGTAATGTGGTGTTACAGGAGAATGATGGGTAGATAGTGACAATTAAGGCAAGTTGGACCAACAGGCCATGGGGCTAGGCTCTCTGCGGACTCGGTAGACACGGGTTCGGGCCCCACCGTCGGCCGTCCTTGAAATGGTTTTCCGTGGTTTTCCCCATTTTCAACTCCAGGCAAATGCTGGGATGGTACCTTCTGACAGGCCACGACTGCTTCCTTCCAAATCCTTGTACAGTTTAATTCATCTTCATTCATTTCATCTCGTTAATTCCTCTCATGGGGTTGACGTCAGGAAGGGCATCCAGTTGTAAAGCCATCTGCCATATAGAATTTATTCTTCATTCATTTCATCTCCCATTAATTCCTCTCATGAGGTTGATGTCAGGAAGGGCATTCGGCTGTAAAAACCATCAACCACATAGAATTTCATCACATCTCATCCCCGACCCCACTAGAAACTGGAATAATACACATTGTAACAGTTTGGCTAGCCCACACTGTTGGGAGATAAATGTAACTGTTTACCTTTGCCTAAGCTATGTTGTTTTAATGGGCGCCAAGACCTCAATGCAATGTTGAAATCTAAATTTGTATTTAACAACGTCTAGCTCTGGTAGAACACCTTCAAGACACTATTCACTCAGATCGTGGTATGATTTGATCATTAACCCAACAAACAATTGTATCAGGAGAAGGAATTGGTCTATATCTAATGCTACCTACTGAAAGCAAAGATAGCATTGTAAAAGAAATGAATTTATTATATAAAACCAGTATAGCAAAATTAATAATAATAATAAGTACAAAATTTAAATTGGAGCGTTGTGATTTGAATATTACCGATAGAAAATTACGTGAAAACGGAGTCTGATAAATTGATTTTACTCTTATTTCCAAGCTATGAAGTTACTGAAATATGAAATGTAAAACAAAGAAAAATGAGAGATTGCATATTTCTGCGTCATTTGCGCTTACCATTGGAAATTGCCAAGGCATTTCCCTCGTACTTGCTGATGCTGTGAGCTTCCCACAGTCTCCTGGACGTCGTCATCTCCGTCGGAATTTGATGATATTCTGGTAGCTTAGATAATTCTATGGTCCGTACCTCGGACCCAAACACTCGTACAACCGCACTGGTTAAGTTTTGCAAAAGTTAGTCTTCAACTCCACTGAACATCGGAGCGACACGCACTTGCAACCGTACTCCGCAAGTTCTACACAGATAGTCCTCGTTTCACGGCGCGTCGAACGATATATCCACACGCCGGCTCCCCCACCATGGTACCGACATCTAGCTTACGTCGTCCTCCTTGATTGGCTGAGCACGCCGCTAGTTCCCCTCCTCTGCCTCATTACACTCGGCGCGCGAGAGGGAGAAGTCGATTTCCGTTCCAACAATTCGCCTTTTCTAGACCTTGCGACCCAGCCTTGCGTAATACTTCTCGACAGGAATCAGCTTGTACTTGAAATCCCAGTGAGTCACGTCTCTCGATATACCCTAACTGACGAAAACTCCGTAAAATTCCGTAATCAGATAATTTTCTATGATGTCGTTCGTAATAATTTGCTGGATAGCGTTTTCTAAGACATAGAAAACCTATCTGAATGCTAATAGTTTTTATAAAATGCTCCGAAAATACCTTAATAATAATTATAATAAATTAATAATAATAATAAATTACCATGAAAAATTCTCTTGGCTGAACAATTTGCCGCGTAAATAAATATAGAATGGCTTCCTACTGACTTATGCCAGTTGCATAAAACCCCTCGAAAAACACGTTACAACATTATGATGATGATGATGATGATGATGATGATTGTTTTAAGGGGCCTAACATCTGGGTTGTCAGCCCCTAATGGCCTGGGTGATGGCGAAAATGACAATGAGACGGAAACCATAACGAAAACTTTACGGAAATTGAAAATACTTGCACTTCACTTAATTCCTGTCGCTCCTTCCGGAGCATAGGGCCTTGGCGAAATTTCTCCACGCAGTACGGTTCCTGGCCATTCTCTTCACTTGACTCCTGTTCTTGTCCACCTCTGCAATTTCATTTTCGATCATCCTCTTCCAGGTCTTCTTAGGTCGACCTCGCTTCTTGGCGCCTTGAGGATTCCAGTCTAGCGCCGCCATCTCAACAGCTCTGTCCGGCTTCCTTAGTGTATGACCAATCCAGTGCCATTTCCTCTCCTTGATCTGGATGCTAATCGGTTGTTGATTGGTGATGGTCGAAAGATCTTCATTTGAAATTATGTCCGACCCCTTCACATTCATGATGCGACGCAGACATCTGTTAATGAACACCTGTAGCTGGTTGTTGATCGGTTTTGTGACTTTCCATGTTTCACAGCCGTAGAGAAGAATCGACTTTTCGTTGCTAATGGTGTCGACACTATTTTGTTATTTGGGATTCTAAATCAGCCAGGGGCAGATGACCTCGTAGTTCCACCCCTTAAAACCTCAAATCAGCCATTCCTATTTTAACTGGTGGCCTCTTGTAATGTGGTTATCTTGTCAATGTGGCGAATACACAAAAGATACACTGCTCTAGTGGAATAGGGTTATGTAAACTTGGCTGATATTTGAAACCCGAGTAGTATACGGCGTCCGTTCTTGTTGACTGCTCACCTATGTACATAAAAATGTGTTATTTTGTAATAAGTATCTTACGTAATACTTCTTTCAAGTTACGGTGTATGAATACTTGTTTTTCCCTCCTATTGTACTTGGTCACAATTTGCCTTGACATACTGGAAAGCAAACGGCTTCGGTGGCGTATTTGGTAGCATGCTGAGCTTCTATGCCCAAGGTCGTGGGTTCAAACCGGCCGAAGTCGTCGGGATTTTTTTAAGAGGGTTAAAAATCCCTCAGTGTGCCTTCCTTCGGAGGAGAAGTAAAGCCGGCGGTCCCATGTCATAGATTTATGGCGTGATATAGAACCTTCCACTAATTACACCTGTGTGAAGCTAAATTATAGGTTATCTTTGACTAACGTTCTTCGCCAGGAGCAGACTGCGGTGGCATCTAGTAAGAAAGTGCAGAACTGTAAGTTCACAGTGATCGTAGTTTCCGATAATCACGAATGAGAGCTTCAAAATGAGACCAAGTTGCCTGCTGTAAGTTTATCCTGGGCTGAGAAAACGTTACGTCAGAAAAAGTATCGGGTAGTTGAAAACAATTGAAACTTGAGATTTGCACTACCAATACTTGTGCCTATCACATATAAAAATTTCATTACCCTCAGCCAAGCAGTTTTCCATGTATATAGTTTTAAGTGAGTGGTTCCTAGATAAGACGTCAAAAACACGGATAATTTTTCATACAACCACAAATAAATAAATAAATAATTAACTTGAAAATAATTGGCTTATACAGTCTTAACGCAGAATTAAACAAGGAAAATATTGGTATAACTCATTTTTTAATAGGTCTGTTGGTTTGGTTGTAATTAAGGCCTAAACTCGAGTATCCATAATAAGAAATCCAATAGTAGTTGGTCATTGACGGTGGCGTTAGGTAGCAAAAGTTGGAACTACTTGAAAATCGAATGTATGCAGTCCTTACTTGAATTAGAAACAGATAGCACACACTAATACAGCCATCACAATTAACACCGGTTATCAGGACAGATTCTTCTCTACCCCAAAGCACAAAGGGCTACATGACCACGTTGTCATAGCCCCTAAACTGAGGAACCAGCCAACCAGCTGGAAAGCTCTCTTCAACAAAATATTGGTCTGAATTTTTCTTACCTTTTAAGGTTGATAATAATGCATCTGACTAAAATGTTTGTCTAGATTGGCACTTCTATTTTCTAATTTTCCTTCCTGCTATCTTTCAGGCTGACCTCCAGGAAACCCCAAAGAAGAAAGACAGTACTGATATAGCCAGGAGTCCTCTGGTGGCTGCTGCTGCAACTCCTGTCGCAACAACGAAGGATCTTTCTGCGGGAGATGGTATTTGTCTAGCCAATTGGTCTGACGTTATTGACGTTGCTTGTATGCACGCTAATTACGCCTTTGCCAGCACCCCTGATATGTGTAGATGCTTGACAGATACCCATAATGGCACTCGATTCAGCTGTTCTTTTTCTAACATCTCCTTTGATAATGCAATCGGTGTAGGTGACCTTTTGCAGGTTCATGAGCTTGTATCCAGTACTCCGATAAGATTACCTGCCAGGTGTAATGAATCCTTCAGAGTCCATGGGGAACTGACTAGCGATAGAAGTTTTCCAACCAGAGATGATTTGTTGAATTCATCTCTTGAATGGGGTAGTGCTATTCTTCTGCCAGAACTGGGGTATAATTTGACTTACGAGAATGGAGAGAATCTTCCTGGGCTAGAGTCAAACTTTATTAATTCCATCCATTTTTCCCCCTTTCATTCCGAACCTTCTGCTATACATTTCTCTGCAAATGAATTTTCTTCGTATAATGAATACACAGTGAATCATTTCATACCAACACTAGACACGTTGGTCAACATGGAACGGTATTGTGCCACTCTAGTGTTCACTTTTCCTTACTGTGGCTGCTTCCCCTTAAGAGTTATGTGGCTTGAGGTAGTGTCTGGGCAGCTGTCTAGCTTCGTGTACAGATATCAGTACCGTCTTTACAGATTGTTCACATTTGTGAGATATGCCAGAGAAGTTAGTTAGTTATTGTCGTTTTAAGGGGCGGAACTATGAGGTCATCTGCCCCTATGCCAGAGAAGAATGAATCTTGTAGTTTTACTTGACCTCCATGAGGCAACAAATTTTTTTACGTTCAGTTCATGGCATATTACTAAAAATCTTGCATTCATATACCGGGAATCGAACCCAGTCCATCTTGGCGAGAGGTTGCGCCAGAGACTTGCCAGTAAGACACATACATAACCTCAGACAGCGAACGTGTCTGGTAGGTTGGGCCGAAAAAACTATTTTTTTTATTTCGAAGTTGTAATAGCGCGGAAAAGTTGTGAATTATATAGATTAAAGAAAAAAAATTATCGAAATCGGTTGACATCTTCCGGGCGTGCATAGGCCCTAACGTTTGACAAATTATGGGGAAAAAAAACTCATTTTTGCAATTATTTTCAATTTTTTTAAAATTAGATGTTATCATAATGTAATAGCTTGTAGAGTCTTCAAATAGAGCCTAGAAACATTGTATTAATTTGGTTTAGATCAGTTGATATCTTCCGGTCGCGCATAAGCACTAAAATCTGCTTAAATAATTTTTACGCATTTTTGGTATTAGATAAATAATTTGTATTTAATTGTAATAGCCATAGTATTATTTCACACGAACTAATGAGATACAGAAAACTGTCAATTTCAGTCAATGTTTTCTGGATCGCGTAACGGCACGTTGGTGATGGAGGAAGCTCATTCAAAAAGGTTTCTTAGAATTATTAAGGAAGAGCATTACTCGCTGATTCAAGAACCCGGCTCACTCTACGTTGGCCACATTAGTCCGAATTCTGGAAGCTCTGAAGATATTGTCTAGTTTGTAATTTCTTACCTGCCTGAGCTTGGTATTTCTCTTGAAAATATAACTGTCATCCGATGTGATGGTATTGCTGTCAATACAGGTTGAAAAATTGGTCTTCGCCGAGTTGAACTTTATTTAAGGAAACCTGTACAATGGGCAATTTGCCTCCTCCATGTCAATGAGTTGCAGTTCCGCCACATGTTTGAGCACCTGGATGGCAAGACCTCAGGGCGTGATTCTTCTAAAGGACCAATCAATAAAAGTTAGTTGGCTGCCAAAAACTACCGGTGGATAACTTCCAGAATATTGATTGTCAGATCCCAGAGATAGACAGAAACGTTCTTAGCAAAGATCAACAATACCTACTTGATATTTCAAAGGCAATAAAATCAGGAACCTGTAAAGAAGATTTAGCTGTAAGAGATTCTGGACACTTATCACGTTTGAGGTGGTTGACGAAAGCAAATAGAACTCTCAGATTGTACATAAGTGAAGAAAGCCCCTCAGTTCAACATGCCATCGTGGTTTACTACCAAAGCAAGTAAACACTTTACAAACGGCCCGAAACTTGTTTACCAAGCAATACAATCTACCAGGTATTTGCCAAAACCTTTGCTTGATGTTGTTGCCCCTGTGGTCGAACGGAATGGTTTCTTCACCCATCCAGAACACTTACTGTTAGCCGTGACTCATGACGAGAAACCATAAGAGAGCTTGGACTTCGAAGAATTCTGGAGGCAAGGCAGGTCGATTTAAGGAGGAGAACAGTAAGAACATTCAGGTCACCGAAAATCAACTTCAATGCGCAAGATTACTCAGAAATGATCAGCGACGACGAGATCAAATCGCTCATCAGCACTATCAACAGTGACTCAATCCGAGACTGGAACATTACTTTAGAGCAATTCCCAGTTCACTCGCAGGCTGTAGAACGCTGTGTAAAACTAGTCACGGAAGCCTCAGGAAAAGTTTGTGGAGCTGAATCTCGAGATGGCTTTATAAAAACTTCACCAGCAAATCAGTCTTCAAAGTACATTCGGCTACAAAATAGTGAACAGTACAAATAACTGGTCCCCCATAAGTCCAACCCCTCGTCCACGTCGTGGGAGACGGGCAACGGCACAAAGTAGGGGATTGCCTGTAGGGGCGAAGTACAGTGGGGACTTCGTGTGCCCCGGGACCATTACGGTAGCTGTGAAGGTCCTACAGGAACCCTGAAAAGTGACGGCTAACGGGGCTCTGGTGAAGCTACGATAGGCCCAGCAAGCCAATAGTGGATGAAACCAAATGTTTTCAAAAATGGAACGAGCCTCGGACAGGATGGATTTAATAGACGACGACACGGCTGTACACACGGACCATGACGAATAGAAATAAACAGTGTCATCACTCCGCTACTTAAGCATTGTAGTTCATGGTCCAGCCAGTGTGTGGCGCGGAAGTCGCGACGAACCATAAGCACGTATGACAGTGACCCACGAGGTAAGTACTGTAATATCCTGTGCGCGAGAAGTCATATTATTCGATGGAATTTGTTTCTTTGTAATAATTTACGAATGTCTGTGCAGTGTTTTGTGTGTGCAAACAACTAAGTTTTCTGTTGTTTCGGGAAAATGTCGTTAAGTTTTGTTCCTGGAAGTAAATCGGGTTACGAAGAAAATCTGATGGTAGACATTTTTCACACTGCCAAAAGAAACAAATCTGTTTTCGAAATGGGCGAGAGTTTTTCCGTGGAAGGATAAGCAATTGTCGATCAAAAATAGAATCTGTGACGAACGTTTTTCGGAAGATTTAATTATTATAAAGGCGGACTCTTTCGTAGTGAACTATGAGAACGTGAAACTTCCTCGCGTGAAGTGGAAATTAAAACCAGGATCAGTACCTCAAATTTTTCAAAATTTACCGAAATATCTATCCACTGATGTAAAATCACGAAAGCCGCCCAGTAGGATACGGAATGAAGGCAGCCTTCCATGGTTACTTGTTCTATTTCGTGCCATCCTTACCTAAAACGAAAAAAAATCAGTCTTAATAATAATAGGCCTAAAATAATAATAGTTGTTGATTCTTTAGGGACTTAACGACATCGTGGTCACGTATCCCCGTGTGTTTGGGTTTGTTTAGAATTCGTCTGATAACCTGTGTCAATATGA
The DNA here is from genome assembly GCA_946902985.2 of Meconema thalassinum. NCBI lineage: Eukaryota > Metazoa > Arthropoda > Insecta > Orthoptera > Tettigoniidae > Meconema > Meconema thalassinum. The sequence goes on from OX336398.1 coordinate 81,527,591, forward strand.
TGTCTGTAGTAGTGTGTGTATTTGGAATTGAGGTCGGATTTAGGTAGGAAGCGGCCGTGTCCTTCAGTTAGGTACTGTCCCCGTTATCCGGATAGTAGGCTGTCAGATATCCGCCCCCTCAATCGGATTGCCAATAATCAAACGCACCGGCACAGCTACATCAATGAAAATGGCACTGACAGATACTATCGAGATTAGAGCACAATAGTTAACAAGAAATTATTGTGGAACACACCAAAATATACGGGGGTTCATACTTACCTTTTACTTACCTTTTAAATTTATCTCGGGGACTGGGTTGTCAACTGGATCACTTAAAGTATGCCCTCACAATAACCTCCACCATGATATTTAAAATGAACCATAACGAAGACGAGAAACTTTAAACTGCACAATAATTTATTTCACATAAAGAATGAATTTAACAAAAATAAAACAACAAAATCCACGTGGCAATCAGAAGTCATTGTCCACATAACTATGTCCTCCTGTAGAACTTGTATACTCTACATACAATGTTTCAGCTTTCTCAAGCTCAAAATAACGTAATTAATAATGCACTTGGAATGGAAACGGGATTTGGGACGAGACACATATAGCAATTGTTTTGCGTGTTTATACACATCACATTTTATTTATAGCCACAAGGCTATTATGGAGACGTCCTTGGCCTCTATCATACAGTTGCCTGGGCCAGCTGCAATGCACCTGCATCGTCAAAGTGGACTCACCCGTCCGTTCAACCCTAGCATATGCGAGTTACATCAGAGCTTAGCTCTCCCTTTCAAAACACGTTAAATGTCCACATCTCAACTGAATATTATCACGCAAATCTTTTAAATGCTCCATTCAAACACCAGTGGAATACTCTAATAATCCCAAATCATGTTTAATTGTTCAATCCACTTGCTTAATTAGCGTTGTTTAGAGTATAATAACAAAACTCTTAATGTTAATAACAAAAGTTCATTAATTATTTATAACAATGTCAAACGACAATTGAAAATTTTATACACGCCTCTATTAATCACTTGCATTTCAAATTATTATCAAAGATATTTACATAATTATTTGCAATATTTATTGTTTATATTATTTATACAAGAAATACATTAAACCACACGTTTATCCGGTTGATAATTACTTAAATTGTGTTGATATAATCGACCAATGAAGGTTAGTTATATTTAAATGTCAAATTCAGGTTTAATAAGGTTTAATAATTATTATTAATATTTGTGACGGTAACCTCCATTCAAAATCTTCATCTCAAATTATTTAACACTCTTGTTAACTTTAACAGTATCTTCATATGAATAACTTTCAAAGAACCAGGACAATACATTCAGCGGAAAAATACTTCGCTCAAAACGCTCAAAATTGCTCAACAATTGGCCCAGAATTCATCATATATCTTAATATATATGGCATCAAAATCTCCCAAATTACATACAAAAACCTCCACTTATAAATTCATCAACTTCATTAATTACTGTGGGAACCTCCTTCATTATTCAAGGGCATTACTCATCAGCGACTTTTACACGTCCACTGAACTAACGATTATACATCCATTGTTCCTCTTCAAAAATTCTTATATTCATCAATTGGATTAATGACTGTTATTATTTAACCTTCATGGGTTCCATTCATGAATCGATATGAAGTAAAAATTTGCCAATCACAAATAAATTTAATAGCAAATACGTTTAGACACTCCTCCCTGGTCTATCAAAATTGAGATTAATATCTTCAAAGTAACGCAGTATAAAAATACTATCTTCAATCAAAGTTCATCTAAACTGCATAAATAGTCGAATAGAATACAATTAGACTGTGGAATGCAAACATTATTGTTCCAATCTATAATTGAGGAAAACTCCTATCAAATGTTCATTACAATAGTGTATTCAATAAATCGTAATCAAAGTTCATATTTCATAAAATTGTCTATAATGCAATGATAAATGTCTATGTTGCAATCATGTTCATAAGACGACTAGTATTTCAAAGATCGTCGATAACGTATTAGATTTTAACGCTCTAAAATCATTTAATTATTCTTTTTTCTTGAGGATGACAGAAAATTGGTCAAAGTAATTTACTGAATAGAATTACTTTAATAAAATGACACTCTTGTCTGAATTCAACCCTGCCATAGCAAATCGTTAACTTTACAGTCAAATCGTGACTACAAAAATATGCAAATTACTGAAAGAATCTAAATTATCAGTCTCAACTGATCCAAAATTATTTAAGTATGCCAATGACATAACAATGTCTCAACAAATCGTAGAAAAGGGCATAAATCATCGAAGTGTACTGAGTACAGAAATATCAAGCAAGAAAATGGGGCAAAAGATTGGACAGAAAATATGGGAAAAATTGTTGCTCAGATATCGCTACATGACTCAAATAATACAAGAAACGTTCACGACTACCTTATCTGTTGATTGAAGTTCTAGAGGAAAGTTTTCAAAGAAAACTGCTGTTGGTTCCATTTCACCAGCGTAAAGATGTGCTCCGACCTCGAACCTGGAATCAGCGCCCTCGGAGAATCGAACTGCTTCCTCCTCCGGAAATTGCACTGCTCCGCGTATACGAAAGACATCCTTCTGGCAAAACTCTTCTTTGCGAGCCGGGTCCACCCTGGCCTCTCTTGAAAGTTCCCGGAAGTTCTGGTCGCAAATCGCCATGAAGTTTATTGTAGTTATTTCCGCGGAAATATTCATAATCGTGGAGTATGATGATATTTCCACTGTCATTTGATATAATTCAGCGATGGATTCACGATACATGAGTGTAGTTGGATGTTCACTACATGCTCGCTTTTGTAGAATAACGATTAACGAAGTTCCATGCTGTTACTTCACTCCATCGATATATGTCCCAATTGCATTAAAGCCTTAGCCTTCCATCTTCACTTCTGTTATAATCATTGAAAGCACTGCAAGATTATAATGTTCCATAGTAAAATGTATCGTCGTATTACCAAACGTATTCTCCAATATCACGGTTGCGATATACGTGTCAGCCGTATTGTATAATGTGGTAATTTAAAAGTGCCTCTCAGGTGGCGAGAAAATCACTTTTGTCTGCAGCCTTAAAATGCCAATATCTTTCAAAGTATAACTGTGAAATTGTTCAAATCTTCTACACACCTCAATGTTGTACTGCCCAATTGAATTATAATAAAGGCAGAAGTTAACTCTTTATATCTTATCTGGTAGAAACGTTAATGTGAGCGTTTTAACTTCACCTAGTTTCAAACACTGTAAAATGGAACTGCTCCGTGTTCGTTCGATGCGCCGGGCTTTAACCACACGCTAAAGATGACTTGCTTCACTTATCCTCTCGAAAATGACTATATGACATCGGAAATATATATGCAGTATGAGATATCAGATATGCGGATATGAGAGATATGAGAGCTCCTCTATCCTGTGCACGACCTTTTATCAACTTCTTAAGGGGCGTATCCATTGTAATGGCCAACGCGGGAAGTCAACAACCCACCAAGAGTATTCTGGTAATAGTGGACAATGTATAAAAATTTGTTGGCCAAAGCATTAGATAATGATGTGATAATACAAAGAGTTGACTTTACAAAGGTCGCTTGACAATTTAGCAAACATGTGGAGGACCAGACAATATTATTGTCACTAAATAAGGAAATCCAGGAAGGCATAAAGGACACGACACCACCTCTAACTAATAATAAGATATATTATCAAATAGGTGGCACATAAAACATAATATCCAAAGGTGACACATAAACAAATATTCAAAGGTGGCACATAAACATATGAGAAACACTAGCACAAATTTACACAATTGAAGAAACACTCATTAAGAATTAACACACGTTACGTCTTGAGCCTAAAACACACATATTGTCTTGAACGTAGCTGCAGATCAGTACATCATAGAACGGCATGCAATACACGGCGGTTCCAAAGAATGATATAATTTAAATATGCAACACAAGTGGAGTTGCAACAAATAATGAAAAAACAGGTCGCATGGAACGAGAATGTGTCGTCGAACCAGGACTGACTTACAGTGATGCGCCGATACTGTAAGCCCAAAATGAATTGTTAATAAAATAAATTATGTGTGAAACGCAGGAAGTCAAAGTAGTTGCTATCATACAAATACCGGGATATGCCAATCGCGCGGTATTGTCACAATAGTAAAGCAGTTTAGCCTAGCGTCAACCTCCATTAGTGATGATGCCTAGCCTTGTAACATGCTTCCAGACACGATGAATTACTTATCACACGAAGCATCATTATTCATACGCGTGAAGACAAATTGTTAGGCAGTAAATGAAGATAGAAGTGAACACATTACAACAAACTATCCGACGCCGCGGATTGAAGAATTCGTCGACATGGCGCGTAGCAACATCAAGCATGGTTTGACGAGATCGAAAATCACCGTAATGTCACTGCCCAAACAAAATATGAATCATGTGCATAGGACATGATTGCTAAGCACGGTTACTATGAAGATAGCACCAATTATAGAAATGATTAGCTGGATACTTGTTGATATATCACAACCAGCTTTGAAGCACAGCATTGTGTCATGGCCACACTTAGAGAACAACGAAGAAGAAACACGTGATTGGTCGCTACAAGCAGCAAGGAGGCCTCTGATAGGCTGGAAGCAGCCAATCACAGTAGAGTGTTTAAAAACCAGAAAGAGGCCTCTGATAGGCTGAAAGCAGCCAATCACAGTAAAGAGTTCAAACAAGTTAAAGATGAATCAATGTCGCCAACTTAGAATACAAAAATACCTTCTAAGCCAAAATATCCTACTGGAAACACGGCAGTGGGAATACTACATGCAATCAAAACAAATAAATCATGACAACTAATCAACAGAAACAAAACTAACTTGACAATGAATAAATATAATGAAGACAAATAATACAGATATGTACAACCACACAGAGTGGAAACAAATAGGGAAACACAAAAACTGGTTTGCCAAGACAGTGGCCGAACCATCCATCCCTTCCATAGCTCGTTGCTCCGTCATTGCTAGAAGTTTTAACTTTGGCTATACTTGACGGATTTTCAAATTTCAAAAACTCAAAATTAATTTCTTCAAAATTCCAAATCAATGCCATAACTGAAAATAGATTTCCACAAATCTGCATGCCAAAATTAATTAAATATCGTAGTTTCAGCAATCTCAGTCTTCCTTCCAAACTATCGTTCATTGGTTCGAGTCTCTCCTCCAATAGCGTAACTTCTTCCTTAGCACAATACCTTGTTTCCTGCGACTGCGTCGTAAATCTCAGATCTTTCTCGAACAAAATCATGACGTCACCAATAATCTCAGCTCAACCAGCCTACTTGCATGAATTCACACGTCACAACTATGACATCCATAACTTTATTCATATTTGCCAATACAGCCATCGTGGTCTCAATATAATTCAATTTACGGGGGCAGTACCATCCTGGCATTTGCCTGGAGGAGAAGTGGGAAACCACGGAAATCCACTTCCAGGATAGCTGAGGTAGGAATTGAACGCGCCTCTTAACATTTTTGCCTCACGAGGCTGAGTGAACACCGTTCCAGCCCTCAGACCAGTATTAAATTTATTGGCAGAGCTGGGAATCGAACTCGGACTTCCGTGGTGATAGCCAAGTGGCCAAGAATGAGTCGGACATATAATAATGGCCAACCTGCCAATAAAATAAACGGTCATCCAATTCTTCGCTTCCGTTACCGTCCTCCTGATCTTCGGATCTTGTTTCAACTTTGTCTTCAGTATCAGAGTCACAAATTCCTTTGAAATTACTGAATTATGAACTAGCTATTCGTTATCTTTCAGCAGAAGGTGACACGCTTCATCTGCATCCTTAGTTTTTCGTAAGGCGCAGTCTCCTTACTGATATTAACTAAGGCAACATACTAAGCCAAATAATCGTTATAACAGCACACCTGCCACTCACTAACAGAATGTAACATCATTGGGAGCGCTGGTACTATCAATATCACGCTGACCAAGTGTTACACGTGATAAAGTTATTTTTAGGCACGCTTTTTCACAACTCCAGAAAAAATGCTTATTATGGTTTGGTGTAAGATGTCACGAGACGATAAGATCATAACTTGAACTGTTGGCTTGATATTAAAACTAATATAACGAACCATGGAGCTGTCAGACCAATGCGTGACTAACGGAGGGTTTTAAATGATAGTTCTACATGGGGACAGAGGATATTAATGCTAACTTTTTGACAGTATTATTCATAAGTCTAAACACACAATTTGTTGTAATCAGCTTAACCGCAGCCTTCGTAAAGAGGTTTACGTAGCCCAGCGCGTATCCCACTATTGAACAGCTGTCTGTGTAGCGTTGGGGATCAGCGCTGCTAGCGCTAGCAAAGCGGGTCGCGGTTGAACTCGGTGAGTGATAACACTATTTATATCTATTCGTCATGCACGGACTAAGATTTGGAACTTTAAACCTAAGAACGCTGACGGGGAAGGTGGAGGAGATAGTGGATATGATGGAAAGAAGGAAGTTGGATTTATTGGGATTGGCAGAAACAAAGTGGAAAGGGGAAGGAAGGAGAGAACTGAGAAAAGGCTATAGACTGTACTGGAGTGGGAACGAAGAGGGAAAGAGGAATGGAGTGGAAGTAGTAGTACGAGATGGTTTAAAAGAAGTGAGGAGAATAAGTGATAGGATGATGAAAGTGAAAGTAGCACTGAGGGGAGAGACTGTAGAAATAGTGCAAGTGTATGCTCCTCAAGTAGGCTGCGCCTCTGAAGAGAAGGAATTTGAAGAGGAATTGCAGAAGAAGCTGGTAGGAAGAAATATGATTGTTACGGGGACCTGAATGCCCATGTAGGAAGAGAAGGCCGGTATTACACTATCAAAGAAATTTGTCAAAGATCTTTGATAATATTTTATAAAAGGTGCTTTTATAAAATGTATGAGCATCATGGTATCTTTGATAAAATATTCAAACCAAAATGGCGGATCATAACAGCTGGAATATTACCACAGCAGATATGCTCATCGAAAACCTCCGTCCTCCAATTTTGTCTCTTTGAGTTCGTTGCAGTCAATTGCTACATGTTTCCCGCAACACCCCCTAGTTCAGCGAATCCACGACCTACTAGCCGGGCTGTGCCACGCTGACACTCCAATCACCTTTCTGTGGCTTCCAAGCCACATTGGAATTACGGGAAATGAGTTAGCGGATCAAGCTGCAAAAGAGGCGGTATCACTACCACCTCGACCAATGGAGGTACCCGCTAGAGATATTCGCTCTCAGTAACGCCTACAAGTTCTGGCTTTTTGGGAGAGTCAGTGGCTAGCTGACCCACTGCCCAGTAAACTGAGAGCGATCAAGGGAACTACTCGCGTGTGGCGGAGCTCCTTCCGGGCCTGGAGAGAGTCTGTCATTTTGTGTAGGCTAAGGATAGGTCATACACGATCCACCCACTCGTACCTAACGAGAAGGGAAGACCCCCCACTTTGTACCTGTGGAGCCGTATTCACAGTGGCCCACATTTTCACCGAGTGTGTGGATCTTGCTGACTTACGAAGAAACCTTGGTTTGCAGACGACACTCAAACTTATATTAGCCGATGACGCGGTGGCTGCTGATCGCGTTATCCGCTTTATAAGTGAGAGTGGGTTAGGGCCAGCAATCTAAATTTTCCAGTGAACATTGACTCAACGACTTGTTCCTTTTTGAATGATAATGTTTTGTTGTTTCCGTAATTTTTGTTTATTTTTATAATTTTTATTTTTATTTAATTGTTTTTATATTAATTTTTGGTCTTTTTAAATTTAGATGTCCACCTCAAAATTTTAAATTCAATTCAAAATTTGTATTCTTTAATCTGTGTTAAGCGGGGCAGATGACCTCGTGGTTCCGCACCTTAAAACAACAATAACTAACTAGATATGCTCATATCAGAGTGTGAAATGCATGAAATGTTACATAATATGTAACATAATGAATGGTATACAATATAAAACATAAATAACAGATAGAAACTGTGGGTAAAAATAGCCGAGGCTATATGCGCTGCACACAAAGGACGCGCATTTCAGGATATGAAGAGGAATTAAATAGTTAAATAGGCTGAAATAAGCTGTGAATAGTAGTGCATTGTATGTTATAATATTTGTAATATAAATTTTCAATTACGCTTGTATTACAAACGAGTGTAAATAAGCACTTTATCCTTACCGGTACGTAATGCATCCAACCAACCGTGTCACGGCAGTGTCTGGTTAGCGGAATGAGTAGAGCACTCGACTCTAATTCGAGAGGACCCGGGATCGAATCCCGCTTAAGGCGAGTTTTTTTACTTAGTATGTTTGAATTTTCTTTGCTCGGACAGTGGTTTTTCGAACGTCACCATCTTTTATTTCATCATAATTATTAGTAATTGAATATTAATATAATTTTTCAAGTGCTCTTACTGCAGCTCGTTCACCAAGATTTTACTCGTAATACACTTTCACGTGGGCGACCCATGGTTTAACCCATAGACGTTCACTTTATCTTTCCGTTTCCACCACAGAATTTCACCTACTGCAATACAGTAAAGTGGACAAGGAACTGTCTGTCATCCATTTTGCTCAACTATGATAAAATATTTGTAGTAGTGTAATGGTGTGATTATTGCTTTGTACAACTTTTATAAAAGTTCAGTTTTATAAAATATTTGATAAAATTTATTTGACAAATTTCTTTGATAGTGTAATACCGGCTAAATGGTTTAAAAGAAGTGAGAAGAATAAGTGATAGGATGATGAAAGTGAAAGTAGTACTGAGGGGAGAGACCGTAGAAATAGTGCAAGTGTATGCTCCTCAAGTAGGCTGCGCCTCTGAAGAAGAAGAGGAGGAGGAGGAGGAGCTTGAAGAGGAATTGCAGAAGCAGCTGGTAGGAAGAAATATGATTATGGGGGACCTGAATGCCCATGTAGGAAGAGAAAGACAAGGTTATGAGAGTGTTCTAGGACCAGAGGGTTGGGGCGGAAGGAAAGATACCGTTGGACTTCTGCCAGAGGAACAGCCTGCTAGTTGGGAACTCCTGGTTTAAGAAAAGAGAGCCACACAATCACATGTCACAGTGATGACTTGACCAGGAAGTCGGTGGTCGACTATATACTGTATGAGAAAGTACTAAATAAGAACATCACGGACATCAAGGTTATACCATCGGAGAACCTGGATAGCGACCATCGATTGCTGGTAATGAACCTGAGAGGGAGTAAGGAGAAGGGGACTAAGAACCAGGAAAGACGTATAAGGATATGGAAACTGAAAGAAGGGGATAGAAGGGTCGAGTACCTCAAAATGGTAAAGGAAGGAATTCCAACAGATGAAGAAAGAGGGGTGGAAGAGGAATGGGCTAGATTTAAGAAGACACTAGTAGGTGCAGCAGAAGCAGTATGTGGGAGGACAAGTAGTAAGAAGAGGTGGAAGGAAACACCATGGTGGAATGAGAAGACAAAAGATATAGTAAGGGAAAAGAATAGAGCCTTTAGGAGGTGGTATCAAAATAGGACGGTAGAGACAAGGGAAGAGTACCAGGAAAGAAAGGAGGCGAAGAGAGTAGTGGCTGAGGAGAGAAGAAAGTGGATGGAAGAGTGGACAACGAAGGAGGATAGTGAAGGTACAAAAAAGGTCCTGTATGGGATGGTAAAAAATAAGAGGCGCAAGGATCCTACGGATTATGTTAGAATGGTGAACAATAGGGGACAAGAGATTGAAAATAGGGAAGAAATGAAGAAAATGTGAAAAGAATATTTTGAAGAACTTCTGAACCCAATTGGGAAAGATGGTGAGGAGGAGGAAGAAATCGGGGAAGAGGAAGATGAACTGCAAACAGAAAAGGACTTAACATGGAAAGAAGTGGAAGATGCAGTGAACAAGATGAAAGGAGGGAAGGCACCGGGTGTGGATGAGTTGAGTGTGGAGATGGTGAGAGCAGCAGGAGAGGTGGGGATACAGTGGTTGTACCGCGTGATGAGGACAGCATGGAAGGAAAGGAAGGCCCCAGAGGACTGGAAAAAAGGAATAATTGTCCCGATCTTCAAGAAAGGTAGTAGAACAGATTGCAGAAACTATCGGGGAAATAACACTGATGAGTCATTATGCAAAGATCTTCGAGAAAGTTTTGGAAAAGAGAATTAGGACAAGGATAGGAGGGATGAGGGAAGAACAACATGGCTTCAGAGCAGGAAGGTCCACAGTGGATTTGATTTTTGCTGTAAGGCAGTTACAAGAACAGCACTATGAGTATGGAACAGATCTAGTGATGGCCTTCCTGGACATTGAGAAAGCATATGACAGTGTATGCAGAAACAAAGTATGGAAGTCCCTGGAGGATAGAGGAGTAGAGAAATGGACTATAAAGAGGATAAAGGAGGTGTACAAGGGAAGCGTGAGCTGTGTGAAAGTGGGAGGAGAGAGATCAGACTGGTTGGAACAGAGAAACGGCCTGAAACAAGTTAGTGCACTGTCACAGTTACTTTTCATTGTGGTGATGGATGACATAATAACCAGAGTGGCACAGAAAGATGAAAGCAATGGTGTTTGCAGAAGATTTGATGATTTGGGGAAACAAGGAGGTACAGGAACAGTTGGACGTGTGGGAAGGAATAATACAAGGATATGGGATGAAATTTAGCATAAATAAGAGTGAGATGGTGATCACAACAAGGAAGAAGGAAAGAACCACAACGGGAATAACAATTGGTGGGGAACAGCTGAAGAAAGTGGAGAGTTTCAAGTATCTGGGAAGCCTGATACAAGATATTGGAAGAAACGATAGAGAAATAAATGAGCGGGGGAGGCAGGCAGAAGCATTTCGGAGGAGTGTGAGAAGCATGTTATGGAGCAAGGATGTTCCTCAGAACAGCAAAAAGATCATAAATCGGACGTACTCTGTCCCTATCCTGACGTATGCCTCGGAGACCTGGGTTATGAAAGGAAGGGAGAAGAGCAAAATACAGGCCAGTGAGATGAGGTTCTTGAGAAGCAGTATTGGAGCTACAAGATGGATAGAATAAGAAATGAGAGGACCAGAGAATTAATGAAGGAGGAACCATTACAGGATGGTATAGAGAAATCTAGACTTTGATGGTATGGACATGTAAAACGAATGGAGGAGAAGAGGATACCCAGGAGAGTACACGAGACGAAGTAGGAAGGAAAGAGACCGAGAGGAAGACCGAGAGACAGGTGGCTGAAGGGGGTGGAGGAAAGCGTGAAGAAGAGGGGGGAAGACTGGACAAGGGTGGAGGCTGAGAGATGGTGGGAAGACAGAAGACGTTGGAGAGGCTTTTGTTCCAAACAGACCCGGCCAGTGGCTGGAAACGGTGCATGATGATGATGATGGCAAATGAACTGGTTCAACTAACATGGGCTATTTATTCCAAACTGTTTCTTCTTTTTTATAAAAGTAAGTTTGTTGTTAAAAACTATACTGTCACTTAAATATTTTAGCTTTTTAAATGTAGAGCAAGTTGAAAAGTATCATGCCGTTGTTACTGTTATTACCTATCATGTCATAGGAATAACTATCTTTTTTACGTACTGTTTTCTATAGCATTGTTCTTTTGTTGAAAAAATAAAAATACTGTAACTATTACGTTAAAACAAATATATGAAAGATACAAAAAGAATCTTGTTAAAATGTGAAATTTTCAATATTTTGTCACATTTTGGGGCTTATGCGCGACCGGAAGATGTCAACCGATTTCGATAATTTCTTTTTCTTTCTTCTTTTATCTATATAATTCGCAACTTTTCCGCGCTATTTCAACTTCAAAATAAAAGTTATTTTTTCGGCCCACCCTAGTGTCTTGAGCGTGGTGGCGCAGTAGTCAAGCTATTAGCCTCTGTACCAGTCAACTAAGCAAGCTGACAGCATGACACACGTAAACAAAGAATGGTTTCCACCTCAGCCACTAGCAATCCTGTTTTGAAGGGCTAATATATCCTGTAACCATGTTTGTAAATCCTGTCTGTTGTACGTTTTAAATTTTTGTAACTGAAATGTGAGTGATGTAGTTGTTGAAGTGGGTTTGTTTGTTTCTTGGTGCTAGAAGGTGTAACCTATCTTTGTGTAAGATTTTAGACAATATTTGCAAAGTGCTAGGCTTCAATATTGTTGATTGTGGTAGTGAAATGTATATTACTTAAGATTTTTGAAAAGCTTTAAAACTTGAAAACTAGTCATTGAGTTCCTTGCAGCTTGTTTTTTATCTCCCATTTTTTGTATAGTTTTTATACAAAATAATGACTTACAGATCATAATATTTAACTCTCTAGGAATCTCTTGTTTCTGCTGGATATCATTCATGGTTCCCTGTGAAAACTGGAAATCACGGTGTACCTTAGGGTTGCAATTGTCGTTAGTAATAGTCTGGCCTTGATAATATGCAATTTTTCTCAGAAGAAGGTACTAACTTTCCAATAGTAGTATTAGATGAGTGTGGTTTATAGCATTAGCTGTAGATGAGAAAAAAATATTGCTTACTCACCAGTTCGTAACACCTTCACGTTTTTTATTTTTATTGATTTAACCAGCTTGAATTAGTGATAAAGAAAACAACATAATTATTCAAAATGCAAAATTATTAATTTCAGGGCAAATTATATTTAGCTTTCTACAGAACTAATTACTTTAAACCCAGAATATGTATGTTTTCTCATAAAACAAAGAGGAATTATTAAAAATATTTATTCCTCAGTGATATTGATCACTAAGGTTCAGATGTTTAGGTCGTAAAGAAACTAGAAATATGCCCTAAAAATCCTGAAATATGATCCAAAGAAGGTACAATACCTCCTAATATATATACATGCTTTCTAAAAATAAGTGTTAATTATTATTATTATTATTAATCTTGATTGGTCACATTGGACCACTTGAGTCGTTCCACAATCACTTCTTCTTTGAAGGTATTACTGCTTGGTTCTTGCGCTCTTTCCAGTACTTTTTCATTCTTTCAGATCGGGATTTTCTCAACTCATCTGAAATCTCCATAGGCTTTCTGTGTGTTAATAATGTAGTAAAATGTTATTATTCTACATTCAAACCTAAAATATTGAAAAATCTATGCTGATTTCATGAATATGCCTACGATAAAAATGTTTTCCTCAATTTTTTATTTCAGAATGTTTTGAGAGACTCGCGGAAAGCAGCGTAATCTTCGCCTTTTCTCGCGTTAAAAACTGCGACACAAATCACATTTCCTGTAAAATAGAAAGAAAATGCACTAAGTAAAAAAATACTGCCTAGTATAGTTACAGTTAATATTTTCTGATAGTCTACAACAATTAGCATGTTTTACAATTTTTTGCGCCGCTAACGCACAGGAACCTTGCAGCGGCCAGCATATTTTAATTCAACCACCTCTAAAATGTTACCAAAATATGACCTTAAAACATTAATATTGATGAACTACGAAAATGACCCAAATATTCATTTATTTCTATATATATATATAAAGCACAAAGTGTTTGTCTGTCAGTTATGTATACAAATCTACACTGTTTCACCGATCTGAACCAAAATTTGTATACTTACCCTTTGGAACCCTGCGAGTAACACTGTCCACTTAAAATTTCGGACAGTGCATTTAGGCCCTTTAGTTCAAATGTACAGTTTCACTGATCTCAACCAAAATTTGTATATTTACCCTTTGGAACACTGCGACTAACACTGTCTGCTTGAAATTGCGGAGAGGTTACTCCATCCCCTGCATTTAGGCCCTTTGGCATAAATATACACAGTTTCACCGATCTGAACCAAATTTTACATACTTACCCCTTTGGTACCCGATGAGTAAAACTGTCCACTTGAAATTTCTGACATACCACTCCATTCCCTGCATTTAGCTCAGGAATCCCTCAGGATTGTCAGCTTCCTAACTCACCAGCCATGAGCCCTTGAGGGTGTACCAGAAGTGGTGGGGCTATACACACCCTGCCTCTTTGAGGGCCTTGAGCAGAAGACAGGAGATATGAAAAGGAAAAGAAGGCATACCCCTCGAAGAATGAGGGTGTCAGGAAAGATGAGACAACGGCCAATTAAGGCGGGAAATTGAAAGACTCCCTAGCCCTCGTATACCCTAATACAGTCGGGGTCGGAAGAGAAGAAGAGTTTACCAAGGAAGGCCGACAGGAAAGAGAACTGAAAGGAGCCCGGCAGCAGGAAGTAGAAGCAATGCCAGACTCAGCTAGGGTCCCGTGGTCGCCAACCCACGTCCCACAAGTTGTGAGACCCTGGGGGGCGGGGTCAGTTGTGAGAATAGCTTGCTGATTCATCGCAAGGTGTCATGAGAGGACTTTCCAGAGCCCACTGTGTTTTCTGCTGTCTATGCTGATGCCAGTACAGGGCCGTTGCGAAAGAGTGATTCCCCGGCCAATCTAAATAGTTCGGGGAACCCCGAACGTGTATCATATTTCGTCATCTGCGATCATCGCAGGTTCATGCAGCTTGGACCCATATTCTTTGCCGAGCAGTGCGTCATAAGCTCTTTCACTAGGCGCATAGAGTACAGGCCTAAGCCAGAAAATAAGGTTGAGACTTTGGAAGACATCGAAGCTAGACATCTGAATTACTTATATCGGTTTTAAAATTACACCATGTTCGTTCAGTAGTAATTTTTTCATTACCTTATTATCATAAGTGCAAATGACCTAGATGTTATGTGCATCATACCACTACTCACCGCCACGTAAAGTCTTTCTCGACTGTGATTTTTAAAATATTTATTTTTATTACAGTAAATTGTGTACATTATAAGTTGAAGTGTCAATTCAATACTGGTAGTAGTTTCCCTTATCATCCTCATAAGGGCAAATGACCTAGATGTTACGCCCATTAGACTACACCATTAATCACCACACACATTAAGTCTTCCTCGCCTGTGAATTTTGAAATATGTATTTCTATTACGGTAATTTGTAAGTTTGACGTGTCAATTCAACAGTAGTTTTCATTATCATCCTTATCAAAAGGGCAAATGACTTGGATATTACGCCTTCATTGTCTTTCGGGGGCAAATGACCTTAGTTTTAAGTCCATTATATTTCTAAGGAGACTGAGACATTATCATTCCACCGGGCGAAGCCGGGTGCTACTGCTAGTGCTCTATAAAATCCACCTACAAAGGATCAGGAACATTGTACTCCTGCTTAATTTCAGTTCTTAATGAAAATGTAGTGAAGGCCAAAAATATGACATTTCCTAAACATCCGAACCTTATTGATCACTAATTTAGATTAACAGTGTGTGAAGCTTTTCAATGGAAGGTATATCTATTCTGGTTCAAGTTCAGAATGCTGTTTCTTTGTAAGTGATTGCATTGCAATTATGTGTATGTTATGTTGGCTCTTGCAGTCTTGTCCTCATATGCTTGCTATTTTTTATGTCTTCATTTTGACCAGTAGGCCTATAGGATTTTGTGAAATAGGACAAATAGCATGTAATAAATATATTCAGAGTGGTTAGCTCAGCCTTCGGCCGGACCAGTGCATGCTTGTGCTGGCATGTCGCTAGTGGAGGCTTTCTATCTGTAACTTCCTGCTCAATCTACTGATTGCATGTTGCTGCATAACTAATCTTGCTATAGGCCATATTGAAAGTGATTTCCATCTGCAGAGACACATTCCTGACATCTTTCGATGAAATGATCATTCACACATGTGATTTACCATATTTCCTCGCATAATCTTCGCACCCTACTTTTCAATTACATAAAAATAGTTTACAAAATTTAATAGCTTAATCGTCGCATAGCACATTCATGTATGCACTCAGGTCGGTTGCATATGCTGTCGCGAGCTTATAACCTGGCATGACCTTGACTGAATGAAGGAGTCTCTCCTCTGTGCCTGCAAGCTATTACTCGTGTTATGTGAGAGGCCGGCACGCTAGACAGTGGTCGGGCTCGGCGCCAGTCCATGGGAGTGAAACTTGTGTCGACCTTTCGCTGCCGCGATGTGGCCTCGGAAAGACTAGCTTCATTAAGCTGCCGTATGTAGCGCTGCTAGCCTCATTTCGTCCACGTGACAACAGGTCTGACTGCTGTTGGTGGAGCGGAAACTTATGCAAGGGACACCCTGCATCAATATAGAATCAGCCACTTTGCATGGAAAGATCGCAACTGAAACCTGTCCATGATGTTTACACACTTGGTGTTCATAATGGAAAAAAATACAAGAATTCTATGGTGATCTCAATGAAAGTGAAATACACGGGATTACAAATTAAACAAATAATGATGCAGCATATGAAAGAAAATATCTACATTTTTCTTTGAATTTCAATATTTTTTGTATAATAGTCACGCTGTGCTTTTCTTAACCGAATTTTGGGCTAAAAATGTGCGACAATTGTGAGGAAATTCGGTATGTTCCTTCTGCTATAATGCTCTCCTGCAGTTCCTCTATGGTTAAACCACTGCGCGGATATCCGCAAAATGTTTTGCCATGCGGATATACAGTATATATATATAAAAATCAATGTTATGGGATAGTTTCTGTCTCCTATGCACTCATATACCATTCATCAGATTGCAATGAAATTTGGGCGATTTGTTGTGTGCACTCCAGTGAAGGTTTCTGGCTACAAATTATTTACATAACACAAAAGGGTGAGGGACTTAAATGGAACCCTTAAATCCCTTCCTCTTTTGTTGAATCTTTGGCAATTTGGCTGGTGCTAAAGATGGGCAGGCGATGCGAATGTGAAACTACCCACAACAATCTTCTCGGAGGAAGGAGTACTAGATGCACTGGAAGTTGGTGTACTCGAGAAGGAAGTTGTTGTAGAAGAAGGAACGCTATCTTTCTGTGTGATTTTTTTTATTATTTTATTTTTATGTAGGGGAGAACTTGGCTATTGGGCCATCTCCCGGCCCTTGTGGAAGGCATCATGGAATTTAACAGCCTCATCTGCAGTCTTAAATAATTTGCTATAAACCATAAACACTCTTTAGTATTAGTAATGTGGTTGTTTTTGTGTACAAGTTAAGATGTTATAATGTGGTGGCCTGTGACCTTATATTAACGTATCTTGTGTGTGACATTTGGCATGCTTTCCCTGTAATTAATGTATTTATTAATTTATTTACTTGGTGTGGCAACAGTTCTGTGGTTATGGCATCTATTTTTTCTTTGGTCTCTTTTGGATCCGAATAAACACAGTTTTGATATATATGTATCTTTCACATTTTTTGCACGGTCATTAACCAATTGGGGATGTTTATGTGAATATAAAATAATAACCTCTTAATTTTGAGAATTATTTTGTAACTTCTGAATGAGAAGTTTGTTTTTAGTTTATTTTGGAAGTTTTTAAGTAGGTCTATAGCAATCCTAATTTCCATCAAGTGATACCTCCGTTCAGTGTTGTATTTGAGTTTACAACTGACATGGTTCTAGTGCCACTAATGTAATCACATCTGCTAGCTTCTTTAAACCATTTGTATTTTAGCTCTTGCTCCTGTCTTTGTTGGAAATTTTACACTCAAGCTTATAATTTGTAAGTAAGAAATGTTTTTCTGAGTATACACCCAATGAAATTTGAGATATTTGATACACACAATAATCAAATTTTATCCCTGTAAACACTTCCAATAGTCCACGGCCCCCTGCAGTTGTCAAATAAAACTTAACCATTTTCACCATGTTTCCCGGGTGTTTTACCCTCTCCTCGATGCCAAAAAAGAATAGACTTGTATTTATTATGTACTAGCATTACCCTAGATTATTTGGAAAAATTTCCATTTTGAGATCCGTATCGACTTCACAACTATCAAATGGGGTTGTTTGTTCTCCGCCCAATCAATACCTTTAAATACTATAATTTTCACAGTTGATTGTTACTTGGACATGTTTCGGGCCATACCTGGGCCCTTCTTCAGCCTTGAATAGTTTCAAAAAAATCCATTAAAAGACATGCATTTAAAATAGACAACACTCTTAAAATACTTAAAGGTATAAATACATAAAAACAACATTAAAATACTCATTTGGAAAGAGAATGAAAACATAAAGATAAAACATTTCTTCATCATACATATTCTTGAAGTTTGCTATTTTTGGTTGTTTAATAGCGGTAAGTAACCATTTTACTGAACAAAAAACTAATATGTCTGTAAGTTACGCTGATTTAGTCCTTTTAGTGACCCAATTATGCTGGATATTCTAGGGCTTAACATGTTTTGGCCTTTGCAAAACTAAGAATTCTTCTTGGTTTATGTAGTGCTTGAGCGGAGATGCCACTGTTCAGATTGCTGTCCCTTTTGACACAACTGCAAAGATAATAATCTAAACTATAGCATTGGCAGATTCCACTGTTTGAGGTTAAGATTATATAAAGAAAACAAGACTTTAAACTTACAGCGTAAATTGGCATTAATAGTTTAATCCTTGCTCCCACCCGGAAACAGGACTAGAGGAACGCCTTTCTTATGCGGGGGCTAGAAGGAGCGATAAGTCTTAACAGAAACACATTAAGAAAATTTTAAATTGTACTAAACTTCTCACTACACTTTTAAAGCCAATAGATCTTTTAAAAACTCACTTCATTTTTGTGAAGAAACCAAAAACATGAACATCAAACCCTCGCACTCGTTCCATACTATAGACATTAAAGATATGTACACTAACATTCCTGTACAAAGAACAATAGACATCATAGAAAACAACCTAAAAAACAACTAAAAACTGTCAGAAATTGAAATCGATTAGTTCATGGAAATTCTTAGATTCATGCTTAACAACTTTTTCAAATTTAATTATAAGATTTACAAGCAAAATCAAGGCTTTGCGATGGTTTCCCCAGCTTCTGGAATTATAGCTAACATATTCATTGATCACATAGAAGCGACTGATATCTTGAACAATAATAATGGCATAGATTTTTGGGGACGATGTGTAGATGATATTTTTGTTGTTCTTGACAAAACCTCATTAAACCTGGATCAATTACTTACAAATTTGAATAATATTGACAATAATCTTAAATTCACGGGGGAAACTTTTAATAATAATTCGATTAATTATCTGGATCTTAATTTAAGCATCAACAAAGGGAAATTTCAATATAGGGTATACAGAAAACCTACTCAAACCAGTACAGTAATCAAAAAGAGTTCCAACCACCCACAAAGCCATAAAAGGGCAGCCTTTATAAGTTACATAAATAGAGCGGTCGAAACCCCCATGTCCAAGGAAGATTATCAACACGAAATCGATGTCATTTTTCAAATTGCAGAAGCTAATGGTTATAACCGAACCGAAATTGTTAAAATCATCAATAAACTTAAAAATAGGCCTAATACCCACCTTATTCCCGAAAAAAAAAGGAAAAATCGCACTTCGCAGTGTTCACATATATCAATCAGAATACGTACGATGTAACGAACGTTCTAAAAAAATTTAACGTCAAAATCGCTTTTAAAACCAATAACAATAACCACAAAATTGTTTACAACTCCAGTAAAATTAATATTACGAACAAATACCAGTCATCAGGAATCTATAAACTTAATTGCCAAGAATGTGGGGCTAATTATTTAGGTCAAACCGGACGTAGCTTCTCTACAAGATACCTTGAACATGATAATGCCATAAAACATAAAAAAATTTCAGCTATGGGAAACCATACAAAAGAAACAGGCCACAAATTCACAAGTATTGAGAAAGATATGGAAATTATGCACTACGCAAAGAAGGGGGCAACTATGAATGTTCTTGAACAGATTGAAATAGATATAGCGCAGCGCTTAAATCCAGGACTTAATCTCAACGAAATCAATTTTGACGCTAATATTTTATCTGAGAATATACATTAATTTTTCCCGAAGAAAAGAACATGCAAAAAATCTCTTTCTATAGACAGTACTTCTTCCCAATCCCCCAAAATACAACCTACACCTGATCCCCCCCCCCCCCCCATAGATTTATTTATTCTAAAGTAGGCGCATAACCACGCGGAATAACTAAGATGCCAACGAACCCGTCCTCCCCTCCTTTACCCCCGTCCCTCCGTATGCCGGTAGACGTGTCACATGCGCGACCTTGGCCGCTAGGTCTCACACACAGCAAATCAGTTCGAAATCAGTTAGCTTCAACACAACATGGGTAAGTCCAAGCTATTTGCTCGTCAAGTTTAGTTCAATTTAAAATTTTCTTAATGTGTTTCTGTTAAGACTTATAGCTCCTTCTAGCCCCCGCATAAGAAAGGCGTTCCTCTAGTCCTGTTTCCGGGTGGGAGCAAGGATTAAACTATTAATGCGAATTTATGCTGTAAGTTTCAAGTCTTGTTTTCTTTATATAATCTTAACCTCAAACAGTGGAATCTGCCAATGCTATAGTTTAGATTATTATCTTGGCAGTTGTGTCAAAAGGGACAGCAATCTGAACAGTGGCATCTCCGCTCAAGCACTACATAACCAAGAAGAATTCTTAGTTTTGCAAAGGCCAAAACATGTTAAGCCCTAGAATATCCAGCATAATTGGGTCACTAAAAGGACTAAATCAGCGTAACTTACAGACATGTTAGCTTTTTGTTCAGCAAAATGGTTACTTACCGCTATTAAACAACCAAAAATAGCAAACTTCAAGAATATGTATGATGAAGAAATGTTTTATCTTTATGTTTTCATTCTCTTTCCAAATGAGTATTTTAATGTTGTTTTTATGTACACACATCAAAAAAAGTTTTGCATCACCTCGGTTCCCAGATCTCCGGCATATAGACGTTGACTGTGTATATTGTATCAAAGATACAGTCCCTTTGACTGTTCATAGATGTCACTAAAACTGCTCAAAGATGTAAATAACCATGCATGAGCAGGGCCTATTAGACGGAGGGGGTACGACAGCCGATCAGTTCCAGTCATTCCACCAGGACGAAGGTACGCTGCTCATGTTGTCTGTAGTTCTACCATGCCTAGAAGGTCAATACCGCAGTTCGATCGCGTCCGCATTGTTACTTTGTGTCAAGAAGGGCTCTCAACAAGGGAAGTTTCCAGGCGTCTCAGAGTGAACCAAAGCGATGTTGTTCGGACATGGAGGAGGTACAGAGATACAGGAACTGTCGATGACAGGCCTCGCTCAGGCCGCCCAAGGGCTACTACTGTAGTGGATGACCGCTACTTACGGATTGCCGCTCGGAGGAACCCTGACAGCAATGCCACCATGTTGAATAATGCGTTTTGTTCAGCCACAGGACGTCGTGTTTCAACTCAAACTGTGCGCAATAGGCTGCATGATGCGCAACTTCACTCCCGACGTCCATGGCGAGGTCCAGCTTTGCAACCCCGACACCATGCAGCGCGGTACAGATGGGCCCAACAACATGCTGAATGGACCCCACAGAATTGGCATCACGTTCTCTTCACCGATGAGTGTCGCATATGCCTTCAACCAGACAATCGTCGGAGACGTGTTTGGAGGCACCCTGGTCAGGCTGAACGTCTTAGACACACTGTCCAGCGAGTGCAGCAAGGTGGTGGTTCCCTGATGTTTTGGGGTGGCATTATGTGGGGCCGACGTACGCCACTGGTGGTCATGGAAGGCTCCGAAACGGCTTTACGATACCTGAATGACATCCTCCGACCCATAGTGCACCCATATCGGCAGAATATTGGAGAGGCATTTGTCTTCATGGACGACAATTCTCGACCTCATCGTGCACATCTTGTGAATGCGTTCCTTCAAGATAACGACATCGCTCGACTACAGTGGCCAGCATGTTCGCCAGACATGAACCCTATCGAACATGCCTGGGATATGTTGAAAAGGGCTGTTTATGGACGTCTTGACCCACCAACCACTCTGAGAGATTTACGCCGAATTGTCGTTGAGGAGTGGGACAATTTGGACCAACAGTGTCTTGATGAACTTGTGGATAGTATGCCACGACGAATACAGGCATGCATCAATGCAAGAGGACGTGCTACTGGGTATTAGAGGTAGTGGTGTGTACTGCAATCTGGACCACAAATGCTGAAAGTCTAGCTGTATGATGGTACAACATGCAATGTGTGGGTCTCATGAGCAATAAAACGAGCTGAAATGTTGTTTGTGTTGATCTCTATTCCCTTTGTATTTAAAGGTTCCGGAACTCTTGGAACCGAGGTGATGCAAAACTTTTTTTGATGTGTGTATTTATACCTTTAAGTATTTTAAGAGTGTTGTCTATTTTAAATGCATGTCTTTTAATGGATTTTTTGGAAACTATTCAAGGCTGATGAAGGGCCCAGGTATGGCCCGAAACATGTCCAAGTAACAATAAACTGTGAAAATTATAGTATTTAAAGGTATTGATTGGGCGGAGAACAAACAACCCCATTTGCTAGCATTACCCGTCGCGACTTCACCCGCAAATATCCTAGTTAAGAGTACACTAAGCAACATCTCAATCATGAATGCTTTGACTTATTTATCATTTAATTTTGAATAAGAAATAATAATTTGGTTTTCAAATACTGTATATCAAAGAAATTTTTGATTGCTCTGTTGTTTAGCATTGGTAGTCAAATATTACCATTCCTGAAAATATGGCAGTAATTAGACTGGCGTCTGATGGATTTGACATGTAATATAAGAACTGCACCGACAATGAGATTCTGGTTTAACCCCCTTACAACCCCTTTAGAACTTGAATATGCAAAAGTCCTTCCTTAGTGGACGTTTTCGACATATACTGAACATATCCCCAAAATTTCAAGTTTCTAACTTCAATAGTTTTGGCTGGGCGGTGACGAGTGTGTCTCAGGACACTTTCTATCGTGGGTTGTTTTTTTTCTTCCACCTCTCCCCATGTATCCCTTAAATTGGATTTATGAAAAACCGGTCAAGCACCTTACTAATTTTTTAAGCTGATTCCCCCCGCGAGTTTCATATTTCTCGCCTATGCCGTTCAGGAGATGCACGCTCCTTTATGAATCCTTCAACCCCCACTATTTTCCCAGAGTATCACATCCCCAAATGAAACTACTCGTGAGATATTATATAATAAAATGCAGGTCTAACACCCCTTTCGAACCTGTATATCCAAATATCCTTCCTTAGTGGTCGTTTTCGACATACAACGAACATATCCCAATAATTAATTTTTAGCATATTGCAAAATTTTGAATTCCGAACTTGAGTGTTTTGTCATCCCCCAAATTCCTATGACACAGGGTAGAAAAATGTTCATGGTTTGTGTTCCGATAGAGAGAATTATGATTCCTCTATAAATTACGTAAATGATGCTTCAGTTTCCGGGCAAAGCCGGGGCGGGTTGCTAGTTAAACGATTTTATCAAGAGTTGTAATTGTTCTAATCATAATCAATTTCAGTTTTCCAGCTTGGGCCAGGTTAGTCTATTTGCTTTGAATTCTTTCTTTCTCTCTTGTGACAATACATTATTTGTGGCTCAGTTTCATTGTTACATGATAAGTGTGTTCTTTTCGATTTCAATGAACTATGCCCTATATCCTTTTTCCGACTCGGCATGATGGGGTTAAAATCACTGAGTGGACTATTAATTACAGTGAAACCCCTCAAATCCGAACTAATTGGGGCTGTAGCTTGTTCGGATTTCAATTTGTTCGGATTATCCGAAAAATTTGCATAACCTAACATAATAACCAGCCCTCGTTACGGTATCGGGCTGTACATTGAGCGAGATAGGCTAGTGACAGTGAGGATGAAGAAACTTCGACAGACTATGTGCCTTTTACTGAAGCTGCATCTACTCTTGAAGTCGCATTGTGCTTCGTAGAACAACACGCTGCAGCCACGCCAAACGATGGTGCTCAATTGTCACCGCGGGAAGATTTTCATCACTTCGACAATTGAAGATAACTGATTTCTAGTGAAAGATTACGTGATATTTTGTGTGTTTCTATTGCCATTTCATTGTTTTTGCAAAGTGATTAACGTAAGGAATTACAATAACCAACTCTTCCGATTTTCAATCCTGGATTGGATAAGTTTGTAGCGTGTTTGTTAGGTATGCTAACTGTACTTCTTTGTTAATTTCACAAATAATTATGTCAATTAAGGTTATAATGTCGAATATATAATTGTTTAATGACTAAATAATTTTCTCTTTTTTGCGTGTGTTTTTCTAACTTAAAATTGTCGGAAAGAAGTCGTTCGGATTACCCGGGATTTCGGATTTGAAGGGTTTCACTGTATCTTATGTTGGAGATAGTATGTGAAACGGATTCTTGTCAGACGTAATTTAAGAATAGCGAGGTGCATGAATCACAAATCCCCCTTCCGTCCAATCTAAACTTGATTGTGTGTTATGCGGAACGAAAGATTCACAGGCGAAGTAAAGAAAAGCAGAGTTGTACTTTCAGGGAAACTCCAAACACATCCACTCTTCTCTGAAGTCTTAACTAGACAGTATCTGGGGTGATAGGCTTGCATGCCAGCTAGCTAGCTCGTCAACTGCCGCCTCTGTAATTGAATTGAGATTGTTGGAAGAAATGTAAATGTAGAAACACTTAGTGGACGATGTATTGATTGAGATATGCTGTTGCAGACTTTTTTGTAGAACTTTTAATGCTGAATAATTCTTACATTCATAGTATATAGATATTTTTAACAATTTGCCCTGCGTAAACTTAAAAAGTGCACAGAAGACAGTTTTTTTCCCCCTCCCTTTTTCACTGAAATAGTTACTGCTTGGCTTCCTTGGATCATAAATTATTTTCTACAGAAACCTTCCTCGAAATATCCTTTATAGAAAGGTGAAAACCGCATCTAAATCCATCCAGTGGGTCTTGACTTTGTTTTATACTAAGTAGAGATAATAGGCTGTAGAGTTTAAATATTATTTACAAAGGACTGTACTATAGAAAATAAGTTTAAACTTGCAAATTTATACCATAATTGTAGATACAAACTTTCAGTTTCGAAGGAATTTTTCATTTTGGTTGCCGATCATGAAAGAAATCCCTTACATTGATTAAATTTCCTAACTTGGCCCACCAAAGAGAGAATAAATATTTCAATAAGTTTTACTGTTCTTGCAAAGAAATGTATGCATCAATGTTGTTTTCAAAATTGACAATATTGAATGTTTTAGCAAGAAACAAATTAGTAATTTTTGCATCTTCATCATTTCCCCTTATCCAGCTCCTGCTGGGTCGGGGTATTTATGGCACTTCTCCACTTTCCTCTTTCCTTCCACCATTCTTCTTCCACGATCTTGTCCCAGTCCAGATTTCTTTTTCTTACGCTGTTCTTCACTGAATCAATCCACCTTGTTCTAGGGCTTCCTCTTGCTCTCTTGCCCATGCACTTCGCCTCCAGCATCTGTCTTGGTATTCTATTTTCCTCCATCCTCTTTACATGTCCAAACCACCTTAGTTTATTCTTCTCAATTCTCTCATTTAGTTTTGCCATCCCAACTTCCTTCCTAACATCTTCATTCCTCACCCTGTCTTTCCTATCATACTTCGTAGGAATTTCATTTCACTGGCTTGGATTCTACTCTCTTGCCTGCTTGTCAGGGTCCAAGTCTCAGCTGCATAAGTTAATATGGGAACATAGTACACTTTATACATTACCTCCTTGCTTTTCCTTGGTACTTCCTTATCCCAAACAAGTTTTCTTACACTTTGATAGAATGCATTGCTCTGCTGTACCCTCCTGCCAATCTCCATGTCCAACCTACCAGTTTGCATCAATTCACTTCCTAGGTATTTGAACGTGTCCACAATTTCCAAACTCGGACTTCCAATTTTCACAGTGCCCTTTCCTTGTCTTTCCTCTCGTCATCACCCTGGTCTTGCTTTTCTCTATGCTGATTTTCAGGCCGTACTTCTGAATATTTTCGTTCAGTGCATCTAGTTGTTTTTGCACTTCTTCGGTGTTCCTTCCCCAGACCACAATATCATCTGCAAATAACAGTAACTTCATTTCTTTATGTCCATATGCTTCCTCTGTTTCCTTTACAATTTCATCCATCACCATTATGAACAAGAGAGGTGACAGCACACTCCCCTGTCTTAGTCCAGTCTTGTTCCTAAACCAATCTGTCTTTCCAACTGGGGTCAGTACCCTGCTAACACAGTTGTTGTACATTGCTTGCACCATTTCCAACATTTCTCTTCCCAGTCTCTTCTTAACCATGGTTTCCCATACCTTCTCTCTGAGGACACTATCATATGCCTTTTCTAGATCTATGAAAGTCATGATCAAATCCTCTCCATATTCCCAGTTCTTTTCCATCACCTGCCTCAAACTAAAGATTGGGTCCACTGTGGATCTTCCACTCCTGAAGCCATACTGTTCCTCTTGCAACTCTCCTTCCACCTTTCTTCTCATTCTTCTTTCTAATATCCTTCCCAGTATTTTTACTATCTGTGATATGAGGGTGATCCCTCTATAGTTTTCACACACCTTCTTGTCCCCCTTCTTAAACACTGGTATTATTAGCCCTTTCTCCCAGTCTTCTGGTACACATTTCCATTTCCACACACACTTTAGCAGTCGATACAACCATTGCATACCAACAGGTCCAGCAGCCTTTATCATTTCTACACTGATTTCATCCACCCCTGTTGCTTTTCCCATCTTCATTTTCTGTACTGCTAATTCCACCTCCAGCATTGTTATATCATCTTCTGTTATAGAGTCGTCAGGTTGTGTCACTTCCATCTAACCAGTACAATTGCTCACATTCAATAGGTTATCGAAATACTCCTTCCATCATCCCTTTATCTCTTCTGGGTGTGTTAACAACTCTCCATCTTCCTTTTTCACTAGCTTTGTAGTAACTCTTTCCTCTTACTTCTTAGAAGCCCATACAGCATCCTTTTACTGCCACTTACATCTGTTTCCATTCTTCGTGTAAATTCTTCCCAACTTTTCTTCTTTTCTTCTCCTACCACTTTCTTACACCTCCGTTTGCTTTCGTGATACTTCCTTTTGCTTTCTTCCGTTTGATCTCGGTTCCATTTTTGCATCTTATTGTGAATTAATCACAAATCCACTAGTACGGGTCATAGGACATGAAGGTACATGCTGTGAGTTTTGGGTAAATTCCGCATCTATTGCAAATACCATAAACCACTAACTCGAACCATGTATGTACATGAATGAAAATCCACAGCCTGCTTCCAGTCTCCGACCGGGTCAGGAATGGAATGAATGAAGCCCCTATCTAGCGGCGAGGATATGGACTGTGCCGGCTGCCGAGGCCTGACGCACTCCTCTGGGGCAATGATTAAATGAATGACAGATGAAATGAAGTGATAGTGGAGAGTGTTGCTGGAATGAAATTTTGACAGGGAAAACCGGAGTACCCGGAGAAAAACCTGTCTGCCTCCGTTCTGTCCAGCACAGATCTCACATGGAGTGACCGTGATTTGAACCACGGACTCAGCGGTGAGAGGCCGGCGTGCTGCCGCCTAAGCCACGGAGGCTCATGTATGTACATGCTAGTTATAAAATATTCAAGGACTTCGTTCATGTAGTGCAATGAATATTTTATCATTTTAAATGAACTTGTCGACTTCGTCGTTACGCTGGGGTCTGGCGTTACGTTACGGTGACGGACGAAATGTACCCAGATGCTCTGAGGTGTGCGACGTCATAGTACCGCTTGGTGCATGTGTTCCCCGACAATCTCTGCTTCGTTAGTATAAAACAAAAATCCCCGATTCTTGGATGTCATGGGTAATCTCGAGAACCACGGATGGATTTTGATGCGGTTTTCACCATTCTGTAAAGGATATCTCGAAAGATACTGTAGAAAATAATTTATGTATGATCAAAGGAAGCCAAGCAGTAACGATTACAGTGAAAAAGTCGATAACAAACTTGGCATCCGTGCGCTTCTTAAGCTTACGCTGGGCAAACCGTTAAAAATATCAATATACTATGAGCCTAAGAATTGGTCAGCATGATAAGTTCTACAGAAAAGTCCGAGAGAGCATATCTCTATCTTCAATACATCGCCCACTATAAGTGTTTTTAGACTGGATGGAAGGGGCACGTCCCCACGCGCTCTGGTGAGTGTGCGGCATCCCTCACGCTTGACATTGCTTTGCCCTTGGTTTGCACTTGCTGTTCGCGAGTAATTTGAAAAAAGTTAAGCAAGATAACATGTCAATTCCATCATTTTTCAGCATTTGTAGCATTTAAAATGATACAATGTCTAGTCTTTCAGACTGACTGTCACTTTTTCTAAGGATATCATTACTGGGAGTATTTTGAAGGTTCAGTGGGTTATAGACTATTATTTGTTGTTTCAAAAGATGTTTTCCGGTAACTAGGCGACGGATCACCTAGTTACTGCAAGTTATTCCCACATACTCATGACATCCCGCGAGCACCCTGTCTGCTTATATTTTCACTTATCCGTAATTCATTTTATTCAAATCTTTTTGCAAGAATAGCACCAGTCTTGCAGACCAGGTTCGAAGTGCTGCTCACTACTAAGGGGGTCGTCCTTATATTACATAGTCAAAGAGAGGGGGGTGTTTTCGAAGCTGATTATTAATGATGTGTGGGGAGGGGGTAAGCGAAATGACGTAATCGCTTCATAACAAATATCAAATCATTTTACGCTCTATGCGGCTTTCCAGTGGTGTTGACGGAAGGCGCGGGCAAAGCCACCGCACAGCGGACTGTTCCTCTGGTCATTTTTGTTTTACTTGTAAAATTAGCCGAAGCTTTCCCATGTTCAAAGAAGAATAATCTTCTCTGATCATAAAGAGGTTCGAAAAATATTTTTCATGGAAAATAATGTAGAACTTTCGTCAATTATTTGCACATTTCTTATGTTTTTTTTTCTCCACCAAGGCAGTAAACGATATATCGAACATTGTTCTTCTTGTTTCATTTGTTTGTACAGATAAATCGTTACAAAATTAGAAATATTAAGATTTTGCTTTGTGATCACGTAATACGGGAGGAGTTGATGCAATAATTATGCGTGTTCAGGCTAGTTTACAACACCTGGGTGACTGGAGTTGGACACGGAGGACGAGGATGATGATCATGATGATGACGACATTGTGTGTGAGAGGAGGGGGAAAAAATTGACCAAAGAGTGATGACATAATATGTGTAGGGTCCCTAACAGACAGAGAAGCAATCTCGTCAGAGCACTGCTGGAAGCCTTAATTTGCAGCCTCCCATACTAATAAGATGTAATGTTGATTTTATATCATTTACTCTTACTACATGATGCTTCTACAGAAATTCTGTGACTTTTGGGAGGTGATAGTGAAGTGAACAGATGCCTGGGATGACTCGTATGCTTTCAGTGTCTGTTATAGCCTCGGCTATCACTCGATGGTGATGTCGCTTATATTAGTTGCTAGTTCATTAATTTCTTGATAAACTTTATATTCACATAACTCTCACTTCCGTCTAATTTCCAAATTCCCAAGTTCCCATCACTGAATTGTATTTTGACTGAATAGAACATGAACTGTAAAATATTCAGTACACCATGTATATTGTTTCACTTTCTAAAGGTTTCACAACTATTGTGTGACTATCGTCCACCTCATGGCGTAGTAACTACCTATTTTGGGTTAGATTCCCATCTTGGCCATGCTGGAAGTGGTTTCCCCCACTTATACTCCAGGCAAATGCTGGGATGGTTCCTAACTTAAGGCTACAGTCTCCTTCTTTCCAATCCTAGTCTAGATTACAAATACAAACACTAGTAGTCACCACAATAACACACATTATGAGACAAATTCTATACGCCTCCAAATACATGGGGCTAAATGACCACGATGTCAAAGCCCTTCAAATAAAGCAACAACCAATTTTTTAATTTGGCTCTGGCTTCGAGAACTAAACATGAAGGCGGGAAAAAAAACAGGAACTGTACACTTGAGTACACCCATTCTTTGTTAGTGACTGAACCGTTCCATTTGAAAAATTACGGCTTCAAAGTTCAAGCATGACAAAGAAGAAATTATGAACTTCTGTCTTGGAGTCGTGTAGGAAGGACTGAAAACCAGAAAGGAAGGAAGACTAGGAAAGTAAAGAAGATATTAAGAACAAAGTTCCAAACGGTTCCGCCTCGTCAATACTGTTTATTAAAATTTCGTGATACAATCACCTGTCTTTTAACACATTGTACATGTTTCGGCGTCTAACACTTATTGAAGTCTTCATCAACCTATTTTATTTGGGCAGCACTTAAAACATTCCCTTTATATACTGGATGTAGTTAAAAATTGTACATGAAAACACACATAGATCACTAAAAGTATACACATTAAAAAGTTGTTAAAACATTTTCTTATGTTAAAAGCTCAATAAAATCCTCAGCCAGGCTTGACAGTCTTTCTTGGTTTATTTCTAATGTTAGCTTAAAAAGCCCAAGCAAGGGGTGACCATTCCCAACTGGAAAGAAATGAAACTATGTATTTATGTATGTATGTATGTATGGAAAGTTGAAACACAAAGGACAAACAGAAGGAGAAAAGAGCTAGGGTAAGATCTTATAAATCTATAGAGGGTGGGGGGACAAGGTGGGCATATGAACAATTGTTGGACAGGATATCATTTCCTACATTGCCTACCTTGATACTTCTAAAGCCATATCCATACTGATAAATGTATTGTATTTTACATGCAATTCAAATTTGTGTGCACACACAGAAACTTCTCGCTGTGAACATGATTGCTGCATATGAGCACAACATACATGATCCATTCATAGTCTGGTTGGTTGGTTTGTTCCTCACTTTAGGGTCTGCGACAACACGGTCATATAGTCCCGTGTACTTTGGGTGTGTGTAGAATCTGTAGTGATAACCGGTGTTAATTGTGATGGCTGTATTAGTGTGTGTTATGTTAATTCAGGTAAGGACTGCAGACTATCAATTTGAAGTACTTCCTACCTTTGCTACCAAATGCTACCGTCAACGATACTTAGCTGCGAACTTGGGAACTAGATGTCCCTGCAACCTGGCGGTAAACTTTGGAACTAATAGAGCGTTAATCAAATTTAACCTACAAATTTAGCTTCACACAATTAGTGTGGAAGGTTCTTTTACATGCCATAAATCTATGACATGGGCCCGCCGGCTTCACTTCCCCTTCAAAGAGAGGCATACTGAGTGATTTTTAACGCTCTTAAAAAAAATCAGACGACTTTGCTGGGTTTAAACCCGCGATCTTGGGCATAGAAGCTCTGCATGCTACCAACTACGCCACTGAAGGTGCCTTATTCTTAGTCTATCTGTGCCTCGATATAATTGTAGTGTAGTCTGAACCGTATCAACAGGTTATGATTGAGCACAGGCGCAGAATCTAATTTTTTGTATGGAAAGTTTGCGACACAAACAATTGTGGCAAGTTCTAATTTTGTACTAGTGTGATTGTAGCTTCAGATACAGCAACTGGTGAATCATTCATTAGGATTCAATAGATTCGCTTAAAAAATTCATGGAAATTGTGTTCATTGAACCACCTATATTTATAAATAAAATATGATGGAACTAATGCGTCACATTATACAACTTCATGTCAGATGTAATTCTGGGATACAAAACAGCATCATTATAATCAGGTTATAGCCCGACCCAGTGGTTTCTGCAGCGATATGACCGGACAGGCGTGGCTTCAGGACAGTGGGAGGGGAGTAGGACTGTCTAGCACGACTGACTGCTCGAGTCACGCGCACCGAGGGGTCAAGTTTGACATGATACGGTTTCTACATAAAATTAGGATGAAAGACAGCATTTTACTGAGTGTATAGAAACATGAATCACAATTCTACGCCCAGTAGTTAACTCTTTGTTATTTTAAAACATGCTTCGATAAGAGCCGCTGCTGAGTTGGGGAGCCATGTAATTTTGCCAAGTCGTTGCACAAGGACGAGCGGGTGAGCGAAGCTCTCGTCTACATTGCGTAGCATTATGTTATCAAGGCCAAGTCCAAGCAGAGAATGAACGATGTTGCTACATCGGGAGTCAGGACGTGTCACGTGTGCCAGAGGAGGTGTGAACGAATTAAAGTGCGTAACTGCGTCGCGGCAGACATTCCTGAGTCGGGCTTTACCTAATTTAGCATTCTAATGACCCTCGGAAAACTTTTCTTAGGAGTTATACTAAATTAAGTATAGTTAGGGAAAGGTTGTGATAAACTATCGATTGTTCTATTGTGTGAACTTGCGTGATAACTGACTTCTGCACCTTGACTGAAGGCCAGCATTAGTTCACTCTTGATTGAGAGCGTCAGTTCGTGTTTTTAATTATATTTCTGTTGATACAGGAAATGTTTCACCATCCAAGAGCTTCACCTTCACGCTCTCAAGTGACAGCACCCCATCAGAATCAACACCTAAAGTGAAACCTGAAGATAAATCTGGTAAGCAAGATAAGCTTACCGATATACCAGAAATAGATTCTCACAATCTGTATATCATTGATGGCTTTCATCATCTTCATTTCCCCTTGATGACTTTATCTGTATCTAATCCTTTCAATTCACTAAATAAATGTACACTGCAAAATAAGTGGGCTCCTGAGAAAAGAAGCCGCCTTGGCAATAATGTAAAACATTCAACAGGTGATCGATGGGACAATATAAGGATTCAGGTAAACAAATGTCTTTGGGGCGGTTTAAACCCTAAAACCCTCCCTGTCAGTACTCCACTTGATATATCCCCCTAAAAGTTTGATTTGTCACCCTTAGTGAAAGGCCAGTCACTACATAGGGCAGTCTCTATCTACATCCTTATCCATTGTCCCCCCCAGAAGTTACTTTCTGGCTATGACCCTGAAGGAAACTTATTTGTGTAAGATATTCTGTTCTCGAAAAGGCAGAGGCCGCACCAAAGGAAAAAATTGTCTAAAATGAATTAAAATGTTATATTTAAAGTTATAACTGATATGCTCTTTAGGAGTTTGTCATAAAAATATAATTACAGTGGAATCTCGTTAGCATGTTCTCGGTTACGACGTTTTCCCGTTTAGCGCGATGATTTACTCAAGTCCCAGTCCCAATTCTACAAAATGCATGTTGATATATCCCCTTAATACGTTCTCTATTCCCGCTTACGACGATCAAATTTCCGTTGTACTATTTATAAGCGAACCGGATTTTATTCTTATTTCATTATAAAATTTGACTTCTGGAAAACACGACGCGATATTGCCTCATATTCTCTGATACTTATTGACAGTGTAGGTGATTTCATTGTGTTTGACGGTGTAGAAGTGGCTATAGCTATGACGCAACACAGGTGACGTGTCTCTCTCCCGCTGCCCTTTCTCTCCTTTCTCAAGTCCCTATCCTACTAAATTCATGTTGATATATCCCCTTTATACGTTCTCTATTCCCTCTTACAACGATCAAATTTCCGTTGAACTATTTGTTAGTGAACCGTATTTTATTCTTATTTCATTATAAAATTCGGCTTCTGGAAAAACTACGCGATTTTGCCTCATATTCTCTGATAGTTATTGACAGCGTAGATGATTTTATTGTGTTTGACGGCGTAGAAGTGGCTATAGCTATGACGCAACCCAGGTGACGTGTCTCTCACTCGCTGCCCTCCACCCCCTTCCCTTTGTTTATTTCTCACGTAGGCGCATTATTGTCTTCGTGTTCCGCACTAATTGTCTTCTAGTTCTTAAGTGTTCACGTCCAGTTATGACCTATTTTATTGCGTGTTTCATAATGGATAAGAAGAAAGTACGGCAGATAACTAATGATAAGATGAAATACATTCGAGACGTGGACTGCAATCCTCACATGAAGCGTGTGGATATAGCGCGAAAGTGGAACATTCCTCCGTCTACACTGAACACGATTCTCGGCAAAAGGAAGGGAATCGAACGTGCATTTGAAGAAGGGGTGAGCGGCAAAACAAAACGTGTGCGAGAGGGACAGTTTCCTGAACTAGAAAGCGCTTTATTGAAGTGGTTCAAGCAAGCCCGTGCTTCAAACATATGCGTTCGCGGTCGCCGTCGTTGGCGGAGCGCGAGAGCGAGAATGACCTTGCTGATCAAATATAAAGAAAGACTCTGTATTATATGTGTTTGGAAGCGGATGGGGAACATTTTCAGCATCTACTGTAAATCATGGCCAGTAAAACTGCATGGTAGGCTACTGATTTTAAGCACCGTATTCTGCCGTAGGCCTACATATGCGTGCGCGGTCGCCGACAACTGAGCCATCACTGACGGAGCGCGAGAATGTCCTTGCTGAGCAAAAATAAAGACCCTGTATTATACTGTAGTGTAGAGGTCGAGTAATTCATTTTTGTTATTTATTCCGTGTAAGTTACTGATAACCTATGTTTATGTCGTAACTGTAGTAGTGCATTCAATCACTTACTAAGGTCGGCGATTTAACGTCCATATATACGCCGCGTTCTTTCTTATACATTGGAAATGCAGTATGGCGTTTTTCGGTAGTACGTTTTCCCGCATATGACGTCCAAATTTTTCAGTCCCTTGAAAAACGTACTAACGAGATTCCACTGTATATAATTGAGAAATTGACCTGCTTAATAGTATTTTGGCTCAGACCTTTCTTATTTTTTCTAAGAAGTGGAAAATATATATCTGACACTAAGTAATAGTGTATATCACTATTTCTGGCAGCTATCCTTGAGCCCTGGATTGAGAAATGTCTTTTAATTTTGTTTCTATTTCGTTGAAGCTAATTTTTACCTTTCTCTTTGAGGTGTGTCAAGAACTCTGTTTGAAGATATTTCTGCAGATTCTGATGACATCCTGAATATGACTGATGAGGAAGATGGTAAGTTAAGCATTTATTTTATATTACACGAGGGCTGCTTTATTTTTCTCAACCTCCGATGAGCAATAAAAAATAGGACAGATTGACATATCGTGTTTTTATTACTAAAAGCTTAGTTGTTTTGTACTTATTTTTCCTCAAAATCGCCAAAACTATTTAGGCATTTGTTGATTTGTGATACCGGCTTTCCAATGACCTCTGCAAAGAATTCTGCTGCCAGTGAGGTGGGTACGTCTGGACAGTGTCTTGAAGTTCTTTGTTGGTGGTGAGGCGTTGCCACTCAACCTTAACTTAAATTCTTAAGAGATGAAAATCACTCGGTGCGAGGTTTGGACTAAATGGTGGATGGTCGAAAACTTCCCACTTGAATTCTTTGAGAAGGTCCTTAGTCACCTTGGCACAGTGCGGTCGTGCACGGTCGGATGAGAGTGTGCTTCTTAGATTGCTTTGAATTGCTCTGCTTGTGGAAAACTTCTCACATTCCGCAACTCTCACTTGGCGAGAGTAATAACGGTAGCGGCCATATTAAATTTCCCGCAGCTGGGCTACAGCTGGTGCATTGGAGACCACAATGGCACAGGTTGTGGAGGGGAGTAGCGCAATTGCACGACGCACAGACCTGACTCCCACCTATTCCTTGTTTACTTAGAAACATGATCGGAGGTTGAAAGAAAAAGCAGCCCTTCGTATTTCTAAAATAATAAGTAAAATCTTATAAATAATATAGGCTATATATATATAAAATTAATAAACCTTGGGAGTTCTTAACATCTGCACACTCGACTCTCGAACGTTACATTAACTTGACAACTTGGTCCTATTCAACCATAAAAACAACTGTATCCAAACTTGCTTCAAGATCTGTGATGAGACTCCAACCGTTCAGTTGCCATTTACTTTAATACAAATAGAAATGTTGAGTATTTAATTTTGTTTGAACCTTTCAATAAGCTATATGGTGCAAAATCTGATCTGTGAATTCGTAATGCAGGAAACTACAATAGTCTTTGCAAGTACAAACCAAATGTGATGAATTCCAGTGTACATTAACTGAACGACTTGTTCGTTTTTGAATGATAATTTTTTGTTTTTCCGTAATTTTTGTTTATTTTTATAATTTTTATTTTTATATAATTTTTTGTTTTTGTTTTATTAATTTTTGGTCTTTTTAAATTTAGGTGTCCACCTCAAAATTTTAAATTCAATTCCAAATTTGTATTCTTTAATCTATGTTAAGAGGGACAGATGACCTCGTAGTTCCACCCCTTAAAACAACAGTAACTGTGTCCGATGAAGGGGTCTTAAAGCTAAGAAGCGTGAAACATTTTGGTTAAGAGAGCTTTGAAGCCATTTTTCAGTGTTGCTTTATTGATGATTGATATTGTAATTTTCAGTCGGTAAACACAATAATTCCAATCACTGGAATATGCAAAATAACCTGAAATAAATTACATGTGCATACCTGCCAAGTTTTCAGTTTTTCCCGGAAGGTTTCCGGATTTTTTTGGGTGTTTTCCGGTTGTCCGGATTAACATAGGCTTTTTTCGGATTTTAAACTGCCTAGCTTGTTTCCGTTCTCTGCATCCAAATTGCATTTGTTTTGATTTTCGATAGTAGCTGCTATTCTGAGATGCGAGTGTTTAAATTCGACTGATAAGTTAATTGATAATCCCGTCTCGCAGATTATCGCTGCGCTTTTGTCATAAATTCCTTGAGTTTGACATTGCACTGAAAGTCGATAGAACTGTCTATCTATAATAACATCTCGCAAATTATCGCTGCGTTCATATTACTCTGTGCTTCGACTGTTTGTGCTTGCTGTTCTGGTATTCGTGCAATTGTGTGACAAATTTCTGTGCGATTTAGTGTTTTCGTGATGAATTCAAGTAAGAAACGATATCAATCAGTCTTTCAGGGAGGCATATTCTTCAGAATTTTTGGAAACTGGCACAATGAATTATAGTCTCAAATGACCCGAGAGTTTGTAATCTCTTTCCCTGTAGTTTTTTCTCGCTATTTTTAAGATCTTGCGACGTATGTACGCGTTAAATTTTTGCGCTTTGGGATCTTCTGGATTTCTAATTTTGAAAGTTGGCAGGTAAGCATGTGATAAGTTATATGTTGTTATGGTCAATTATGAACAGGTGTTGTACTTAGGTTTAATAGTAGACAAATAGTTAACCTGGAATTCACATATAGAAAGAAATATAACCCGAGCCAAGAACTTATTGTATGTACGCAAAAGGGCAGTCGGTACAACATGGGGCCTAAAGCCAGCAGTGGTAATATGAATATACACTAAGATTATTAGACCACTGATGGCCTATGCAGGAATCGTCTGGTGGAAGAAGGTAAGTCAAGGAAATGTCAGCAGCAAACTAAATAGCCATAACTGGAGCAATGAGAACCGCGCCGACAGAAGCCCTGGAATACTCTCCTAGATCTCCCTTCATTAAGTAACTTTATAAAGGATAGGGCTAGAATGAGTGCATATCGATTGAAGCAAAATGGAAGCTGGAAGGCTCAAAGGCCCAATCTTGGTCACTGTAAAATTAAGTGTAATCACAGAGGAAGTTTTACACATGCCAGCTGATTATATGTTTCCGAAGTATATCTTTGAGAAACCTCTTGAGACTCAGATTACAAAAAAGGAAGACTGGGATTTGAATAGTTGGAAAACTGATAAGGAAGATGGACAGATGGCTCAAAGACTGAGAAAGGAACAGGTGGAGGGATCAAAGGGGGAAGACCTGAAAGATCAATCCAATTGAGCCTTGGCAGACACACTACAGTTTTTCAAGCTGAAGTTATAGAAATCCACTACATGTCTTGAAGAACATGAAAATGAACTACAGAGGTAAGAACATTTTCGTATTTACGGACAGCCAGGCAGCTAATACGGCACTTGAAGCTGTCCGGATCATCTTCTTGCACAGTTTCCAGCCACTGGCTGGGTCTGTTTGGAACACAAGCCTCTCCAACGTCTTCTGTCCTCCCACCATTTCTCAGCCTCCACCCCTGTCCAGTCTTCTCTTCTTCTCTTCTCCTCTCCTCATCACGCTTTCTTCCACCCCCTTCAGCCACCTGTCTCTCGGTCTCTTTCCTTCCCACTTCGTCTCGTGTATCCTCCTGGGTATCCTCTTCTCCTCCATTCGTTTTACATGTCCATACCATCTAAGTCTAGATTTCTCTATACCATCCTGTAATGGTTCCTCCATTAATTCTCTGGTCCTCTCATTTCTTATTCTGTCCATCTTTGTAGCTCCAATACTGCTTCTCAAGAACCTCATCTCACTGGCCTGTATTTTGCTCTTCTCCCTTCCTTTCATAACCCAGGTCTCCGAGGCATACGTCAGGATAGGGACATAGTACGTCCAATATGATCTTTTTGCTGTTCTGAGGGACATCCTTGCTCCATAACATGCTTCTCACACTCCTCCAGAATGCTTCTGCCTGTCTCATTTATTTCTCTATCGTATCTTCTATTATCTTGCATCAGGCTTCCCAGTTACTTGAAACTCTCAACTTTCTTCAGCTGTTCCCCACCAATTGTTATTCCTGTCGTGGTTCTTTCCTTCTTCCTTGTTATGCTAAATTTCCTTCCCACACATCCAACTATTCCTGTACCACCTCCTCCTCCTTGTTTCCCCAAATCATCTGCAAACACCATTGCTTTCATCTTTCCTTCCCCAATTACTTGTGCCATTCGGGTCATTATGTCATCCATCACCACAATGAAAAGTAACGGTGACAGTGCACTTCCTTGTTTGATGCCGTTTCTCTGTTCCAACCAGTCCGATCTCTCTCCTCCCACTTTCACTAACATCCAAAATTGTTTGGTATTGCCATACACTTCTTCTGAAGATCTCAAGAGTGCAATGTAGGTAAAATAAGGATACCTGGGCATGAAAAAGCGGATTAACTGGCAAGAAAAGCTCTATTGGAAATTTCAGTCGGTCAATGCAAAATAATTCCAAAGACTGGAATATGCAAAAAATTTACCTGAAATAAACTACATGTGATAAAGATATAATATATTGTTATGTACAATATTGAAGAAGGAGAAAACTAAGGGATGATATGTTTCGCTAGTCAAGCAACATGGTGGCCACTACTCCTGGAAATCCTGGAAAACTCCTAGATTTTTATTATGTCTGGAAAATGATGGAAAATTTGGAAACTTCTGGAAAATAGCCACTGTTAATTATCAAATTCTTTCCATCCTAAATCATACTCCCGCTGCGGTTTTGGGTGAGCACTCGATCGTTAACGAGAGAAATTTCCTCAGGCTACCTGTTTCCTTGTGCGAGAACACGCTGTGCCCGTTTCGACGGAAGTCTAACAAACACATTTGCCAATTCCCAAAATCAGTCTAGCACAAGAACTAAAATCTCAGGGTCCATCCGGGCAAACCTAAATTAATCGCTGGCATGACTGATTATGGCAATTAACAAGCAAGGGAGACGAGAAAGGAGAAATGAAATATCACAATTTCTTAAAATTATCTCATTTTATTAACAATTAAAATACTAAGATATTATGCAAAAGCACTAAAAAAAAAAAAAACTTCACCAGAAAAATACCAACACATACCAAAAACACTCCCTAATCTAAATTGTGGATAACCAGAAATTAATAGTCCATCTGGGTATCGGTCCCTACTCTAAATTGTTGTATTTACACGATAGGCGGCTCATTGTTTATATGCCCCTACCTGTACACTGTTTACTTCCACATCGTGTTTTCACAAAAACAAAATCACTCATGGTTTTGAAAATCAATGTTCATTCATGGCTCAGGTTGAAAACTAATTGTTTATAATCAGGGTAAAAGGTATCACCTCATGTGATATCGAAATGTATTTGTGTTAAAGTAATTAAGAGTTCTTCCGTGTAGGAACATTGGGTTGTAAGAAAATATCAATATTCGACAACATGACGTCAGAATATTAACATTCTTCATATGACCTCAATATCCTAATCGATTCTTTTCAAAATATTTGTTTCTATGGACTGTCGTCTTAATCCATGCTCACATATTCATAATTCAATTTAACATTGTAAAAAATATTTTGATTTTCATTTTTATTTTTATTTATTTTTTATTTTTATAACCATATTGCATGACTGTGTGTTAGTCTTGTGTAGTTCGCGAACGAACTAGTTCGGAAGAGCGGGTCCCAGAGACGATCTACCGAACTAGTTCCCAGATCCCTCGCTTGTTCGTTCGATCTTTTTCCGCTGACCGACTTGTAACAGCGCGAGAGCGTGGGTCCGCCGTAGCTCGTCACGTCATCACTCATTGCACAATCACATGCGCTTCGTTCAGTCAGTTCAGTTGATTGAGTGTATCTATTGTTAGTGGCAAGATCGTCAAGTTTAGGCGCGGCGATTGTCAATGTTGGTTTATAATAATAACAGTATAATACACTACTAGTGCTAACACGCTAAAAGGTAATAACTACCTTACATTTGTAATGTAATACAGTGGCGGTTCATAAATTGAAGTTACTGATAGTTAACTGATTTAGATGTGGGGATAATTCCACAGTTTTATTTAAGTTAGTCATTTTGGATTATTTGAAAATATGTCCAATTATTTAGAACATCGGCAAACTGGATTAACATTACCCAGCTCTGTTTGGATACATTCGTGTTGACCGACTGAAAAGCACCAAAATTTTGTTTACTTAGGCAACACTGAAAAATGGCTTCAAACCTCACAATGAACTGGTTGATATTTATTTTTCTCGATACATGGTGATACAACTACTTTTACCTGTTTTTAAGAAATGAACATTATAAAGAAAAACGAACTTCTATGGACAAACACTCTGAACTAAAAAACTTATTCCTCCCATTCATGTCATAAAGATAATGTTCCAAACGGTTTCAGAGCAGGCAAATAATGAATATCACGAAGCAAGTAAGAAATGAAACGAAAATTGCAGGGGGGGTGTACGTCTTATCATCACCTAGTGACAAGTAGGAAATGGAATCGGATGTTGATATACGCGAAAAATGATGATAATTGTTGTTTTAAGGGGCCTAACATCTAGGTTATCGGCCCCACGCGTGAAAGAAAATAACGAGAATAATAAGTGTATGCTTCTACGAACACATTGTCCATACTGTTATTCCTTTAGGTACGGTACCGGTATTTCACTAATGATTAAAAAATGACTACTTTTGGCTTTATAAACAATAGAAAGAGAAATTGCCTCAGTAGGAAAGACATGGACCCTAATTAAAACGATGGCCAACAATAGAGTGAGATGGAAGAAGTTTGTAGCTACCCTATGTTCCTGCAAGGAATAAAAGGAAATGAGGAAGGAATAAGGAATTTCACTAATGTTTCAATACTCATATTTTTGTATTTTTATCTTCGAATATCAAAATGTAGAACACATTACTACACACGCAACATGGCAATATCTAATACACGAACTGCACATGCAGCGAGCATAGTAACTTAACAGTAGCCTACAGTATTGCTTGAAACGAGAGCAATGTGAATGAGCAATCAGTGGTGACGAGTAATGAGTGGTGACAGACTGCTATAACAAACAAGGAGCCCGTGCAGTGGCAGTAGCAAGGCGAGCGAACGATCTGTCTTCGAGATGGGAACTAACGAACTAAAAAGAGCGAACTGATCGCTCCCAGCCGTGAACTATTATGCGCAAGACTACTGTGTGTTAATTGTTGTTGACATCATGTCATTTACTCATTCCTTTAAATTTTTAAATGTTATATACCATAAATTCAAACAACTATTAAACTTTAAAAATGATCAGTATTATTATTATTGTTAATATTCAAAAGAACATCGGCAATTATCTTTCTTTTATAAACAATATCTAAGATCAGGAATATCAAGTTATCATTATTTATCACTACATAAGCATCACTCCTATTCAACTTGTAATTCAAAATTTATGTTATACAATCACATATCTGTATTTATTTTATTTC
The DNA here is from genome assembly GCA_946902985.2 of Meconema thalassinum. NCBI lineage: Eukaryota > Metazoa > Arthropoda > Insecta > Orthoptera > Tettigoniidae > Meconema > Meconema thalassinum. Next base: position 81,569,337 of record OX336398.1, read on the forward strand.
ATTTGAGGATCCAGCTAGGCTTTAACAAAACTAAATAATCAGTGAGCTCCATGATTGAAAATTAGAATGATTGACCCAGGTATTTAGGCGATAACGTGTCTGACGAAAAAAATGGAGTTCGACAGAAATATGGGGCGGTTACACGACTCAACCCTTCTTTTTCACAATTAAGCAGCAAATGCTCTCACATCACTTTAACATGGAAATACATATTCCAATGGACGGCTTCTAGCCTCCACATTCTTTCTTTAAATGCCGACCTTCAAGTCGCATATTTTTTATATACATATATATATATGTATATATTTCATTTTTTTAATTTATTTTTTTTCTTCAATATTTAAATCAACATATGATTTATTCTTTTATTCTGTGCACTATTTCTGCCTTTAAACAACATTTATTCCTCTTCAACTCTTCCAAGATCTGATTTAAACAAAAATTTTCTTTAAGGAAATATTGTTAATATTTTTTTATTTCTGGTCATTTTCTTTTCTACCTTCATTTAACAATTCTACGCCTAATTTTATACATGTTCATCCTTAATTCACCTACCGTTCCTCTACTCTTCCTGAATTTTGTGGTGCATTTCACAAATATGCCATTAACTTCTCCATTTATTTACTGACTGATATGCTATTTATTCCCTACAAATATTTTCAAATAATCTGTTATTATTATTATTATTATTACCGTTAACTATACACTCAACTCCTCAACTTCCCAATGGTTATAATATTTATTCGAATTTATTATTATTATTATTATTATTAAACTATACATTTTGAAATCTTCAACTGTTTATAATGTTAAATAAACTGAATTGTTATCATTACTGCATTAAACAAAAAGTATTTTATCACTTCCCTGAATTTGATTATTTATAATTATTTATAATCATTTTATAATTTGTTTATGATTATTATAGAAATATTTCATGATTATTATTATTATTTTCATATGGATTTACTCATGATCGTTATGAAATTTGTCTTTAATACTGTTTAAATCTTTAAGTTGAATAATTTGAAGATCCAAGCTACCTTCTACTACGAAAATATTTAAATCAACGAAAAACCTCTTTTAAATGTTACTTGGACTGAAATAAATTTTCTCATGACTGTACAATCGCTGTCAACTACCACTGGTACCTCTGACTATAGTCTCGATAGACTTAGCTGTCAGAACGAAGCAAAAACAAATTAAATTAAAGTGTTGGTAATTTCTAAGCGAAATAGAAATTTAACTTCTCATCTACTCTATTCTAGAAAAAGTACACAAGAATGTAGCTTACATATTCTTGAAGTTCACATCGTTGCAGATCCTTGGTTGATGTCGAAATCTAATGGAACATTCCTCCCTCCATTAGCATGGCACCAGTCCTCGGCCATCCGCCTCGCATTCGGCTAACCTTCGGGTCCCTCCATTTGGATTCTATCCACGTGGTATCTAGTGACCCATATTCGCGTTCAAGAATACGCACTTTTCCACTCCGCGATAATTTACACAACTGTTCGACATGACTATTGACGTCACATTGACTGTCCTATTATTTTAAACACTTGTTTAAGCAGCTCAATGTTTATAACAACTTGAAAAATATACAGTCTACTGATTCTGTTGCCACTCAAAGATGAAAAAGTTACCCAAAATCTTCGAACATACTCTTACAGTCAGTGGAGTATATGGAAACATAGATGGAATATTTTCCAACACTGTTTGTTTGAAACAAATGACCCCAAAGTCATAAACTAAGTTCCATCTCCTGACCGGTATGACGCGATAATTCTGAGTACTTTCCACTCGAGACAACTGGCTCAGCTATAAAGACTAAGTCCGCAAGCTTAGCTCCAGAGACTAAGTCCCACTCGATCGGTGATAATGACGGTCTATAACACCTTAGCACGTGGTATGGTGACGTTACGACTGTATCTCTTCGAAGACTGATGTAATAATGACATACTCATGCTCCAGACACACTGCTATATATACAGGCACAGAGCTGAAACGCCGTGCGTTCGCTGTTCCGGACGGCGAACACGCCCCGCTCTTCAAAACTCCAGCATACACCCTACTTCCTGTTAAAACATGTGCTTTACAAAAATACCTATAACTTCCAAACGACTGGTCCGATTGTTCTCAAATTTCTTCTGGCTTTCCTGGAATTCCATGGCCAATATTATCCACTAGGTTCTAGACCTCAAGTCGTTGATTAATATTTCTCATCCATGAGTTTCGGCAACTCGTCCGCTGGCGCCACAGGTACCTCTCCTAGCGTATCCTCTTGAGTCGCTACGCGAACTAGCTGACTTCGCGCTCGGTTCAAGACTTCAAGCTAGCGTTCTGCTCATCAGAAATACACAATATAATTACGGTGGCTTCCGTAATTGGGCACAACGCGATAGTATTTTTGTAAAACATATTGAGTGTAGATAACTTCACCGCAATAAAATTGCAGGCGGCATTCTTCTCTCATTTTTTTTTATGCGGATGTTTGTCACAAAGGCTTTTTTTAAAACATGAATTAAATCATTTGTGCGTAGGCTTGCGTATTAATAACACAATCGCCACTTATTTTTGTCAACATCCGTATAAGTAAACCAAGCAAAACTGCTTTATTTTGGTCTTGAAGTAGCCACCCGATAAAGCCCCCCCCCCCCCCCCCCCGGGACTTTCGCTTATTTTTAAGTCTGGTAAAATGAGAATTACTCCTGGGGAAAACTCCTGGAAAATCGTTGACCGATTTGAGTGGCCACCATAGCAAGCATCATCAGATCTAAACCTTGAAGACAAAATAGCTCTACAAAACACTACCAAATCTACTGAGACACCCACAAACAGTCTTTGCCCTCCAAAATAAAATTAAAAATGTCAAAAAACTTAAGTGTAGTAACTATTTCTGATTAATATTTAGGCATTAAGCACAAAAAAGAAAAAAAAATCTTAGGAACTTCCCCCCCCCCTCTATTATTCTGCTAACCATTCCAGTTTTGTACCAAAAATAAGGTCCCATTAACACCAACCTACACATATGGGGTACCTACAGGTTCAGCATAACCCAATGCGTAAGCGAAACTCACTCGCTTACTCTTTAAATGCCTCACAATTAAATAAATACCTTAAAACATGTATATTTACAATGAACTAATGAAAGAATGCAACACGGTAACCATGGTAACAGAATCTCACAGGTCGATCTATTTCTGTAAGATGCAATGCAATTCCAATTATTACATTACTGTGAAAGTTTCCAGATGGTCATATGGTTATCACTGAACCAAATTAAGCTGTAAAATTCATCAATACATACAGTATAATGCGCTTAAGGGGGTCAAGGGGCACTCGAGATTCTTTTCACGCAATTTTCACGTGTGAGTGTGGTACGAAAGGTCTTTTTCACCAGACTATAAAGGGTCTCCGATAACCACATTTAAAGGCCCTTAAATTAACAGTGTCTCTGATATTCCCAGAAAACTAACTTCGCTCTGATATACCTATGAAGGAATGACAAACCTCTAACCACTGCACCAGTAGCTGAATTGATAGTCTGATTATTCATCCCATGGATAAATCAGTCATAGCATTCATGATTGAGATTTTGCTAACAAGGGGAGGATACGATGCATGGGTCACAGATTCGAACCATCTTTAGTACACGTGTAGGACATGACCAGGCGTATATCAGGTGCAAGTAGTAAGGTGCTCTTCTCAGTCGTTTCCGAGAAATTAATTGCAATAACTGCTGTGCGGTGTCTATTGTATGCGCGTTGTACGCTAGCAAGAATCCAATGAACGCGTGGTGCAGGGGTAAGAGCCGTGCTTCGTAAGCGCTGGATCGAATCTCACTGGTGAACCTTTGCGTTGTTTTTGTTGTTGTTGTAAACATCGGCAATCCGTACAACTGTAGGTGTCGTGAATACTGTTCATTTTGCCGTCGATTGTATTAACGTATTATGTGAGCCGGAAAAGGGATTCTGAAATCATCGTATCCGGGTCAATGTTTGTGACATTACATAATGTATAGTATTGGCATTGCAAATACATTGCTATTATACACGGTCAGGTGTATGCTATTACAGTATATATATACATTAAAGGCCCAGTCTGTTCCGTTCATTGCATGTCTGTCAACCGACAGACCACCCCGTACCCCGCAATCAGTGACTCATGCTATGAGTAGTGGTTGGAAATAGCCAATGGTTACCAAAAAAAGAAACACAACACACTGCAAAGGTGGGATTTGGTCCAGTGATCCCGCGCTTACGAAGCAGGGCCCTTACCCCTGCACCACGCGCTTGTTGGATTCTTGCTAGCGTACAACGCACATACAGTAGACGCCGCACAGCATTTTTTGCAATTAATTAATTTCTCGGAAACGGCTGAGAAGCGCACCTTACTACTTGCACCTGATATACGCCTGGTCATGTCCTACGCGTGTACTAAAGATGGTTCGAATCTGTGACCCATGCATCGTATCTTCTCCTCTACTCTTTACAACTAGAATATTCGCGGGCAAAGCCGCGACGGGTAATGCTAGTAATATGTATTTTAACCCTCTTAGTGCCAAGCCATTTCTGGAAATACTTGCCAAGAATGCCAAGCTATTTTCAATGATCATGCAGACTATTCGAAAAGAAATCGTTAATACCCCATTTTCAACGATAGAATCATTACTTTGCTTTGCATTATAACCAATACCCCATTCTTTCATACATTATGTTCATAAAAGAAAATACTGTATCTAAACCTTTATAATGGAGGTTATTCTGAAAATTTTTCAATTTTTCATTTTTTTTTGTAAAACATCAATTTTGAGTCTAAATTAAGGTCACCTAAGTGTCATTTTCGAAGAAATACTACGTTTCCACCTGTATAAAGCTCTTAGATACATCTGTAGGCAGAATACGTCAACAGAAAGAAAACTGCACCACAATTTTGGCGGGAACATGCGTGATTGGGGGAGCGCTGAGGGAGGGCGTGAATACAAACTCAAACCTATCGCGTAAGGGACTTCGAAGGATAAAAGTGAACACCTCACAGGCAAGCCTGGAACCTCACCTTTCCAACAGTATGAAATAATCACGGACATATGCCTAGAAATGAAAATCCACAGCCTGCTTCCAGTCTCCGACCGGGTCAGGAATGGTATGAATGAAGCCCCCATCTAGCGGCGAGGATATGAACTGTGCCGGCTGCCGAGGCCTGACGCACTCCTCTAGGGACATATGCCTAGAGAAATCTGCAAATATAAGATAAACAGCGCGCCGATTCAATCGGCTTTGGCACTTTTGGCGCGAGCAGCAAGAGCCGATCCGGTCGGGGCTTAATATCATTACTAAGGTTTACAACATTAAAATATTTAGGTTTCAGTTTAATTTTTCTTTCTTCATGCCTCAGTATTTATCAGTAGTAATTACCACAATTGCTAAGTTTGTCTTTTTGGAGGGCAGAGACTGTCTGTGGGTGTCACTGTAGGTTTAGTAGTGTTTTGTAGAGCCAATTTATCTTAAAGATTTAGATCTGATGATGCTTGCTTGATAAGCGAAACATGTCATCCCTTAGTTTTCTCCTGCTCAATATTGTTCAGAACAATATATTATATCTTTATCACATGTAATTTGTTTCAAGTTTTTTTTTTTTTTTTTTGTTGCATATTCCAGCCTTTGGAATTATTTTGCATTGACCGACTGAAATTTCCAATATCAACATTTTAGTTAGGAAATCTTAACCATTGTTTTGACCCTTAAATTTTGACTCGTAGTCTCACTTTCCAGTCTTGTATAATCTTAACTTGATCTGTTTTATTCTTGTTTTATCTAATGTTATTTGGAGTTCTTTGATAAATCAACCTTAATTTCAGTAATACATTTAATCCTGGTATTGCTATTCCATCATTTTTCTATTATTCTTCTACTAAGTCTAGTTTCAAAAAAAAAAAAAAAAAAAAAGCCAAAAATATGAGATCTTTATTTCTAAATTGTCCTCAATTCTGGTTCAGCTTCCTCGTAGACTTTATTTGAAGCCATTCTCCAATGGACATTAAGTTGATATTGTTTTTTTTTTTGCATTTTATTACCGTATATACCCGAATATTACCCGCCCCCAAATAATCCCTGCACCCTCATTTTTGAATGGAAATTTAAAAAAAAAATTTAAACAAATGTATTGACTCAGCTATAGGACACCCTCACCTATAGTACCCCCCTTAATTTTCGAGAGCCATAATAAAAAATTATTGATAGTCCTGTCCGTCATTGTCTAGCAAGGAGTGCGGCGTGAACAGTGCTGCGCGGATGTGAACGGCCGGAGGTTGGGCAGGGAAAGTGTGATATATTTTCAGAGGTGGTTGGCAATAATCATGGAATATACTTGTCTTTGTATACCAGATGTTGGATCATTGTTGGCTGCCATACCATTCAATCGTACGCGAGCCCCGTTGCTAACAAGGGGTGATCTTGTTTGAAGAAAGAAATGTCTCACTTAGTTTATTTTGATTAAATATAGCATACTATGTTGCATTAAATAAAATAGCTAATTTTTACTCTCTCCCTTTCCCAATATAATGGATTTTTGCAAAGAACGCGTAAATAGTACCCTCCCAATTTCGGAAGAATGGTGGTCCTATAGCAGATACTCGCGCGTGGCGGGCAATTTAGATCTTTAAAATTTAGATGGCTCAATTAATACCCGCACCCCAATTTTTCAAGTTTGATTTTGTATAAAAATGTGCGGGTGGGGTATTCAGGTATATACGGTATTATTGTAATTATTATGGATTTTTCTTTTTCAAGTCATGTAATGTGTTTTGGGCATCATTGTTTCATAAAATAAATCATACAGCCTGAACAACACCAAGCGACAAATATGATTTCACAAATTCATAGGTTGCAATTTTTGATTGTTTATAACCTAAATGCATTAATATATAATGTTGTGATTAACACCTTTTGTGTTGTATACAGTAACTAGGAACCCGCCCGGTATCTTGAATGGTTTACCCAGCGTAAGCTTAAAAAGAATACCAATGGCAGGTTTTCCTTCGACTTGATTCACTGAAATCGTTACTGTTCTTTCCTTTGGTCATAAATAAATTTTCTACAGAAACTTTCCTGGAGAAATCCTTTACAGAAAACCACATCTAAATCCATCCAGAGGTTCTCGTGATTACCACACGAGTCGTTTGAATCTACCGTACATTTTGTGAGCAATTTCAATTGCATTTTGTAAGTATTTTGAATTTCAATTGCACTTTGTGAATAATTTGGATTGGAACTGGGATATTTCAATCTGAATTGCATTGTGTATTTTCAATTTCAATTGCATTTTGTAGGTATTTTGAACCTCAATTGCATTTTGTACGTAATTTCGATCTCGTTTGCATTTTGTAAGTATTTTGAATTTCAGTTGCATTTTGTAGGTATTTCGACGCTACATTGCATTTTGTACGTATTTTGAATCTAGCCTACGTTTTGAGGGTCTTTTTCAATCTATTCATTTTGTGAATCTTTTCGTTCTAAATTCCCTTTTGTAAGACCATATTGTGAGTTGTTTCCATCTGAGTTCCTCTTTGTACGTATTTTCCGTCTCACATAATTTTCGTTCTGGTTTCCATTTCATTCTCATTTTCGCTATCACCCAGATCATTAGGGGCCGATAACCTAGATGTTAGGCCCCTTAAAACAATCATCCTCATCGTGATTACCCGTTTCATCCAAGAATCAAGGACTTAGTTTTATATCATGTAGAGATGTATGTATTTTTTGAGCTGGCTCTAGTCTGGTCCTGCTGAAGGGCTTGGATACATCTGAATTTACTATACCCTTGTTGTAGGTGAAATACAAGAGGTGTACAGGGTAACTGTGACTCCTGAAGAGAGAGCCAGAGCTATTGAATTGAAGCTGCCAGAGAACTTCTTTTCCTATAAACAGAAACCTCCATGTCCAGGCTGCTGTGGTTGCGAGTCAGATTCAGATACTGAGGTAAGTAGTGAGAAGGCAGCACACAATTCTGTCCACTGTTGATGTAGTCAGCCCGACAAAGGTTGGAGCATGACATCGTGGGGTCAAAGCCTGAATTATGCGCAACGTTGCCGCACATTTCTTTTTGTCACTGAAACCCTTTTTACTACTTGTTCACAATCGATCCCAAATGAATAATAGTAAACGACATATATCTACCGATATCTACCTCACAATTCTTTTTCATTTTTAAAATTTTTATTTAACTGGCTGTTTGGCTCACCGGTAATTTTCTCGCTTGCTGTGCCCAAGGTTGCAGATTCTAATCCTGGCGCAGTAAGTTGGCATTTGAGGGTGCGCAAATACGAGGGAGCCATGTCAGTAGATTTACTGGCACGTTAATGATAAAATATAATATGTAATCTGCCTTGTCAATACTATGAAATTAGCGCAACCAGAAGGACATTATTGGGAACGAAGAAAACGTCCGTGGTGTGAAAAAAGGAAAGTATGAAAATGTGGACAAAAAAGTTCTGGAGTGGGTTCGAGAAACAAGAGACAATGGCCACTCTGTATATCACAAAATGATGCAGTTTAAAGCATGCGAAATTGCGCCAAGTCTTGGCATTGCAGGTAGTTAATTTAATGCTAGTAGAGGTTGGGCAGAACACTTGCCGGGATGGACTAAGTTTGGGGAGAACGTGTTGCTGTGCCAGCGACTTCCATCGGATTATACCGACAAAGTGATCGAATTTCACCGCTTTATTATAAGACACTCCCCCCCCGGCACACATAGCCCGCCAATTAGGCCTCAACCCAAGATAAACTCCGTTCTGTATCAAGTCATTCTTTACCCCCACACACATCTCCTTCCCCCTCCCCCTCCCCTCCTCCTAGTTCCTGACCTGGCACAAGGTCAGACCAACTCGCCTCACACAGTAACATGCCGTCAGACGTAACACAACGTGCACCTCGAACTTCCAAGTAAAGGTAAGCAATCCGGCGCATGAGTCTTCCTTTCATAGTTTCACGTATGTAGGCGACTTTAACGTTTCCTTTTTTCGTCCCATTACAGCCTCCAGGTGAAAGCTGACAGTCGTGTAATTCCTTCAATTCGAGCTTAGTAAGTTATTGCTACATCTTTCGTTTTAATCCTAGTTTTTCCGACGTATTCATTTTTCTAAAACCCATCATTATTTCTTTATAGTTGAGAAGCAGGCTTGAACTCTGGCTGGTTCACCCAATCACAAGCTCCGTATGACGGTTTCTTCAAAATGTTAAGTCTCCACCCAATCCGACAATGAAAAAATAACAACGGCCCAACTTTGGTTCAAGACAATTTCCCGGGCCATGGTCACGAAGATTGGCTTTAAAACAGGAACCCATAACACAAATGGAGAGCCAGCAAGCCCTCTGGCCGCATTATAATTACCTCCAATATATATTTTTAAACATTTTAACCAAATTTTTCAACGGCCTGTTGAATAGGGCACCTGCCAGATCATAATATGGATAAGGCCACCAAGACCAGGCCTATCTCTTTTAGCTGTGCTTGTTTAATCCTTTTATATGTGGATGGGATGGTATTTTGGAATTAATTTTGAATGTTACTTTTAATTTTTGCAGCATGATAAGTTAATATTTTAGAATTAATTGAGTGTCTATTTTAATGTTTTTCTTAAAGTGTACGTGTTTTGTGTATTATGATGGATGTGAATATGTTATTAATTTTTGCGGCTGAAGAAGGGCCCATGAGGCCCGAAACATGTCCTTAATGGCAATAAATTAATAGATGCCAATAATAAACTTGTATTGATTGGGCGGAGACCCCTTAACCCATTAAAATTGTCATTATTATAAGACTTCAGAAAGACTAACAGTTTCTCTGATCTCAAATTGGTAACGCCGATCAGACACCACTGTTATTCTAAATGCTGTCAAATACCACAATCGATGCAGCCGGTGCAAGTGTTCTAGTTAAAACTACTGGAAATTAAAAATTATAATAATAATGTCGTATGGCCTCGGGTGCCGGGTGCAAGCTTTGTAATTTGACACCCAGAGGGTAGCTTGCATGTCGAAATTTGTTGTTCCTTGTATTACTATGAAAGTCAAGGAGGTTAGATATCTAAGCTCCTTGAACTATAGCGCTTCTAGTAGAGAAATGAGGAACGTCTTGACGGAAACTCCAGAGATTAATTTTGCCATTATAAACACGGCCTACTGAATTCAAATGGGTTCTTTGACATGCCAACGTTTTATGACATGCATGTCGTATTTTTGCCGCCTTTCAAAAAAATCACTTAACCACGGCCAGGAGCGAACCTGCAATCTTGGGGTTAGTAGACCGTCACGCTATCCACTCACCCACCGTGGCAAGCATTAAAAATTATGATGCACTGTGATGTTTGCAGTGACCGCAGACGGCAGGAAGCTTCGGCCGTATTGCATATATAAAAAGAAAACACTGCCGAAAGATGATTTCCCCCGGGGCATACATGCCGTGTACAAGAGAAAGGTTGGATGGAGGGGGTGTTATAGGCGAGTAAATACAGTACATTCATTGAACGATGCCAACACATAAAATGGACAAGCAATGACAGACTGGTAGGGGGCACGGAGGTGAAACACTCACAGGATAGGGATAATCGCCACAGCCAATCTCGCCACCATCTTAAAGGATGGCCATTCACACCAATCAATATCCTTCAATGTTATAGGCAAGGCGTTCTCAACCTGGTGCTCTCGTACACAAGCTCCCTTGAGATCCATTCTTCATTTGAAATTGTGTTGCACGAACTGGAATAATAATGTTTTTATTAAAAGTTTGGACAGTCGAAAATATTATAATTTTGTTAAATATTACTTTTTTAATCTACAGTAAAAATAATTGGACATCCCTGTTTCATGAGTAACATGGAAGATGCTGATGTGACTGTACTGTCCACACGTAAATGTATCATATCTGCACGAGTCAGACTGGTAGGGCAAGCAAGCGATGAATCCGTAGTTATTTCCGCTCTTCAGAGGAAAGAGAGGCGCATGCTTGTTGCATTATTATTACTGTTATATATTTGATTAAATGGTGCTCGGGTACTTGGAATGACATAAAGGTGTTCCTCACAGCCTCAAATGGTTGAGAACGCCTGCTGTTTCAACCTCCCTGTCGCCAGTAGTTCAAAACAACCTGAGGGGCTGTGGGCTTTATCTTATGTCTTGAAGTGAAAGGCGTAGGATGGGGTGAAAACCCACACAACTCGGGTAATGAAAACTGAGAAAGTGACACACATAATGACACGACACACACAAGGAGATTAGAACAGTGTTAGACCGCCTTGTGGTATAGTGGCTAGCATTCTAGGCTGTCGCCCCTGAGGTCCAGGTTCGATTCTCAGCTCTCCCAAGAAATTTAATTCTGGTCTGAGGACTGAAACGGGGTACACTCGGCCATCCTGTAAGTGGTTTTCCATGGTCTCCCATTTCTACTCCAGGCAAATGCTGGGATAGTTCCTAACTTACAGCCATGGCTGCCTCCTTCCCAGTCCTTGCCTGAACTACAAGTACACACACTACTTCAGACACCACTCTAGTACACGGGGCTAAATGACCCAGATGTCCAAGCCCTTGAAGTGAAACCTATAAATCTATCCGGGAAAAACAAGGTGTGGAGATAAGTCGTTGGACGGAAAAGGGGTAGAAACACATTCCCTGTCATTGAATTGTTTTTTGGTGTTTCTACCCCTTTCTTGTCCCATGATAGTGAGTAGATACCCTTATGTTTCTATTTTACTGTAAGTTAATAATCTCTTTTTGCACAAAGAGCCTTTCTTGTAGTTATTAACGTTTTTCTCTTTTTTTCTAGCAACAGTCAAGCAAAGTCACTCCATCCAAACCTGACGAGAAACCGAAGAAAAGTATACTATCTCCTCCACAGTTGTCTGTGCCAAATACTATACCTGAAACGACTGCTACGACCACTGCATCGTCAATCTTCGGTACAGCTGCTGCGGCTAACACTCATGTATTTGGTAAAGCACCAGTGTTTGGGCTCAGTACGAAGGGTTCTATGTTCAGTCAACCGTCTACTCAGGAGGGACCCATGACCAGCATTTTTGGCCAGCAATTTAGCACTGGGACCTCTGCCCCATCGACAACATTTAGCTTCGGCAATACGGTCACTACTGCATCGTCTACCTTCTCATTGGGAGCCGAAGGTCAGCCAACATTTTCAGCACCTTCCTCTTCCATTTTCAACTTGAACACTTCAACTTCTACTGGTCCATTATTATTTAATTTTGGAAATTATACTACCAGTACCCCATTATTTGGACTTTCAACAACTTTAACATCCTCGGTCAGCGAGTCAGTGACAACTGCTGCTGCAACTACAACTACAACAACAACACCATCGCCGTTTATGGGGCAGTCCTTCATGCAACCTCGGAATCAGCCCGTTATTGCCACTCCTGTCTTTGGAGGCGATAAACCTCCAGTCGGTCAGCCTTCGGCACCATTCTCAAAGACTATTATGTTTGTTCCAAATACAACAGACAACAAACCTTCGACAACTTCTGGTTTTGGGTCACTGTCAAGCAGTGCTGCTGGTGGGGAAACGACATCAGATTTACGTCAAGGCACGACAGACAAGCCGTCGATAGCCGCTATTTTTGGGTCAGAGCCGAGAAACACTACTGGCACGGAGACTGCATCCGTGTTAGGTCAAAACACGACAGACAAGCCATCGATTGCCGCTATTTTTGGGTCACCGCCTAGCAACACTACTGGCACGGAGGCTACATTTGTGTTAGGTCAAGGCACGACGGACAAGCCGGCGATGGCCGCTATTTTTGGGTCACAGCCAAGCAACGTTACTGGCACAGAGGCTACATCTGTGTTCAGCCAGAGTGCATTGGAGAACAAGCCACCAACGGCCTCTATTTTTGGTTCTCTATTGGGTGGCACTACCAGTTCAGCTTCTGCAACCCCAGTGTTTGGCTTACGACCTGCAGAAAGTGAGACTGTATCCACCACACCGAATACAACTGCGCCTTCCTTTGCCTTTGGTAAGAGTATTTTTACGCCTGCAGAGACTACAGAATCGCCGAAGCCTTTCGTGTTTGAATTCACCAAACCATCCGTAACAGCTGGTGATCAGGATACCGTGGAGTTTAAACCTAAACTAGCAGAAGTCTTCTCTCTGGCTCCTATGCAACAGCCAGCCTTGGAGGTAGGGAAGAAAGAGGAAGATGGTGTTCCGTTCCTGCCGACCAATAACAGCCTAACCTTTGCTAGTGTGGCCAGCAAGGGAGAAGAAGCACCCTTCGTCAGCCCAGGTAAGCATCTTGAATTTGTTCAGGATTGCACAAGTTATCTCTTACAAGTAACTGCATTACATTAACCAAAATACAGAGTAATTTTTAAAAATTATAATCAGTATTTTTTTTGCAGGAGCGGACCGGTGGCCATGCGCATGCTTCCCGCCAACCGAACTCGGGCTGCAGGTCGCGCAGAGGTAGAAACCGTAACAGAATATACTAATTAATGGTAAATTCACCAGCAAATCATGATTAAAGAACTTACCTTTTCACAGTGGTTACTGAAAATGTTCTCCTTTTGCTGACAGACAGTAACTTTGGAAGTTACATCGTTACAGTACATAGCTACTCCTATACCACCCTACTTGTTTACTGTAATTAATAGAAGCACGGACCTAAGCCCGTTCGATGTTTAATTGTGGGGTAATTTAAAATACCATGTGTACTGTACAGATCAATTACCCGTACTCGAGTGGAGCTGGAGAACAATTTACGGCAACAGAAGGGAATTATAACGTGTAAACCCTAATTTATTTACACGGTATAATGCATGTGTGTGTCAGCTATATTTTCAGCATCTTCTGTGAAAAGGTAAGTTCTTTAATCATTATTTGCTGGTGAATTTGCCATTAATTAATGTACTGTATTACGGTTTCTACCTCTGCGCAATCTGTGGCCTGAGTTTGGTTGGCTAGCGGAAGGCGTGCTTGCGCCTGGTAGCTGGCCACTGGCCTCGCTCCAGCAAAAAAAAAAACCTTGTATAACGGTCAAGACAATTGTATCCAATTGCAATGAAAGTTTCCCTAAACCTTAAAGAAATTTACACGAGATTTATAAATTCATTTAGACTGGTTTCGATTGTCAAGCGATCATCAGATCCTTTTATACTTTCACCATTAATTTTGTGTCTTCAAGTATGTGGTTGTTATTTACAGTGCATACAGTCATTCGGTGTAACTTGGAACCTTATATTTTCCCTTGTGTTGTGATGATATACAGTAAAACTCTGTTAAGAAGTTCCCGCATAAAACGTTTTTCCGCTTAAGACGTCCGATATTCTCGGTCCCGTGATTCGTCCCATAAGATACATGTATATTCTTCCCGTATAAAGTGTTCGTGCATAAGAGGTTTTCCCGGTTAAATAGTTCAGATTTTGTATTCCCTTCGAGTATAAGACGTTCACTGAGAGACAACTGACTTAGAATCAAAACTCGCCAATCTCCGCGGAAGATACATCCGGTGTTCCGAATGAAAGAATACAAGAGTTCAGAGTGTTCGTAGGTCTCTTACCAGGCCCGGTGTTCTGAATGAAAGAATACGGCCGTTCAGAGTGTTCGCGGGTCACTGACCAGGCAAGCATTTCAAGGCTGAATGACGTCACGCTATGATGACACCCGCTCAAGACAGACTACAATATACAGCATCATGCTTTCATTCGTGGCCTCCTATATTCTTTGTTCGTGGCTTTTATCGCTGTTCTGTGTGATCTAACTTGTTAGCCAAGCATTGCCAGACGTAGCATAACATTATTGAGATTACGAGAATTGCGTCATCAGTGAAGTAAAGTTTTCAAATCATTGTGAAAATGAGTGGTTCTCAGATGAAAGGCATCAAAAGAAAGGCACTTTCTATTAATGATAAAGTGGACATTATAAGAAAAGTAGAGTCGTCTACTCTTTCACGTGTTGCTCTTGCGAAGGAGCTCGGAATGCCGCCGTCTACTTTGAACGGCATCATAGCAAAGAAAGAAGGTATCTTGGCTTCTGCCGGGAATACTTCGGCAAGCTGCAAGAAGATTAAAAGCGGGAAATACGAAGACGTAGAACAAGCTCTGCTCGTGTGGTTTAAACAGCAGCGAAGTTTAAACATTCCTTTGAGCGGGATTATCTTGAAGGAGAAAGCCGAAGAAATCGCGTGTCGGTTACAAGCTCCTTTTATTGCGTCGAATGGGTGGCTGGATCGCTTTAAAAATCGGGCTGGCATAGTTTACAAGACTATTAGTGGCGAAGCTGCAAGTGTAAGTACAGAGGAAACGGAAGCGTGGAAAGAAACACTGCTGCCGGCAAAAATCAGTAATTACAAACATTGTGACGTTTTTAATGTTGACGAATTTGGACTTTTTTATCAGGTTGTTCCGGATAAATCTTTGGTTTTGAAGGGAGAATCTTGCCTAGGAGGCAAATTAAGTAAAGTGCGAGCGACGGTGCTAGTTGGTGCGAATATGGATGGGACGGAAAAGCTGCCACTACTGATCATAGGAAAATCAAGAAAGCCCCGGTGTTTCAAAAACGTCAGAACTTTGCCATGTACTTACAGAAGCAATAAATCAGCATGGATGACAAGCTCCCTATTTGAAGAGTACATTCAAGCACTAGATGCCAAAATGGGTAGCCAAAACAGGAAGATTGTGGTGTTTATGGACCACTGCCCTGCTCATCCCAAACAGTGGCCTCATTTAAGAAACATAAAAATTGAATTTTTTCCACCAAACACTACATCGGTACTGCAGCCCATGGACCAGGGGGTGATTAAGGTTCTGAAGCAGAGGTACCGAAAAGCAGTAGTGTGTCGTATGCTGTCACGCATGGAAGCAGGTGGACCAATCTGCAGGCCATCTCCTTTGGACTCCATGCATTTAATTGCCTCATCTTGGGATTCGATGGAGTCGACCACCATTGTAAATTGCTTCAAGAAAGCTGGTTTTGATGGTGTTACTAGTAGCAGCATTTGTGCGGAAGTCTGCGATGAAGAGCCAGGGTGGTGGAAAACCGTGCAGGAGAAGATGGAGATAACCAGCAGTTTCAGCGACTTCACTGCTGTTGATGATCTGGTAATAACTTGCGAGGAGCAGACCATTGACGACATATGCAAGGACATTCAGGCAGGAAATGAGGATGAAGAAGGAGAAGAAGAGGAGAATTCTCCAAGGCCTTCTTGTAGCGAGGCAAGTGTCCATCTTGTAAAACTACGGAAATTCATAGAAGGTGCTGCTGGAGTGCCTCACAGCACATGGAAAGCCGTGTGGGAAATGGAGAGATTTATAGAACTAGAAAGCAGTAAGAAGCTCAAACAATCTACACTGGACAACTTCTTTTCAAAGTAGAGGCCTATATTTTTGTGGTGAGAAATAAAACATTTTTGATGGTATACAGGTCAATTGACGTAAGCCACAAAAAGCCAAATTTTTCAGGACGGGCAAAAAAGTGTTTTCAATTCAGTCTTAGTTGTTAATTTACATTCTAAAATGTGTCTATAATTGTAGTTTGCTGGAATATATGGTGTGTGCTCAAACAGTTATTGAAATTAATTCTATTAATGTGAATTGTGATGGTTATGCCAATTTATTTCTCTTAATCTCTGGTCTGATAGTCAGATTTTAATATTGGGGCTTCTCTTTTTCTGGCTTTTATATAGGCCTATGTACAGTATATTGTAGGATCCTTGACAAACAACAAAAATGTGTGCGTTTCACATGCATTTCAGGCCACTACCCTTTTAAGAAGTTTCCCTGTTAAGTTTTTTTTGAATGGTCCCTTGAAAAACTTCTTAACAGAGTTTTACTGTATATGTATATGGCAATTGTATTAAAATGAAAGAACTAGTCCTAGAGTATAGTTTATTTAAATTAAGAATACATAAAATAATAATTATAATATAAGGACAATACTAGATTTTACCCTGGTGCAAAGTTACTTACATTCGGGTAAATTTGAACCACTGTACATGATGATGATCATAATTGTTTTAAGGGGCCTAACAACAAGGTTATCGGCCCCTAAAGAACCACTGTACAAAATTAGACATCAAATGCATTATTTTAATAAAGCTAACAGTTAGGATAACATTGAACCAGCA